>JAGIQG010000004.1:131046878-131646878 GCA_024679065.1 Sphyrna mokarran | reverse complement strand
TTTAAATCTGGCCTAAAGAAGCACTCAGGAAGATCCCTGGAGACCAGATTTCACAATTTCTTTTGGGCTATGGAACCATTCCACACACAACAACAGGAGTCCCACCTTCGTCTCAGAAAGACACTGAGCCTCGTGTTTCCAAATTTACCAGGGACAGTTGAGACCAGCCAAATCAGCCAGAAAACAAATCATGATTCACGTAATTCAACATGTTTTTGCTGGATGAATCCATGTCTGTGGGTAATTTTGGAATTGGGTTGAGTTGGGTCTCTGGAGTTGTTTTACACAAAACTGGACCACTGCCCCAACCAAGCAGACGTAGAAGGAAGAAACATCTGGAAACATGTGGACCATCTGAGAGCATGAGTTGCCCTAGCAGCTAATACTGAGATCAGGAGCTATATTGCCATCTGGGAATGTTGTTGACTCTTCTAGCACTGAAGTATCTGGTCATCCTGTGGCAGACAGAATTGATATCTCCATGGAAGCAGATAGAACTGAACTACCTGTGCCTGAAGAATCATGTGATTTCAACTGACAGGAATCCTGTAGAAGTACGCTAGATAGATGAGTTACGCTGCTCCACAAACCCACAAGCATTCAGAAATCCCTTGAAAACTTAGGCCGGAATGTTACAAGGTTGCGGGGGGTGGGGGGGGTTGTGTTCTTTTAGGTCAAACCAAGTAAACAAACTCAAATTACATTAGGATAAAGTAAAAGGGGCAGCTACCCAAATGGAAGGGGGTACAGCCCGACCAAAAACAAGAAGTACAAAGGAAACTTAAGACACGTCAAATCAAAATGTGATTGTCGAAGTCTATAATGCATCTCAGCCCCTGCAGTGCCCAGCGGGCACGGAAGGCATCGACTGTACCCACTGATACCGCATGCTCTGTCTCCAGGATCATCTGGCCACGAACATAGCCGTTGTAGAGGGGAAGACAGTTGGGATGGACTCCCCCCCGATTGCCCGCTGCCTGGACCTTTTGATGGCGTGTCTCACCAAGTCCAGGAGCAGGTTCACGAGGAGATCAGCATCCTGAGTCTCCTCTCTCCACACTGGGTGTCCATAGATCAGGATCGTGGGACTGAAGTGCAAACAAAACATCAATAAAAGGTTCTTCAGAAAAACAAAAAGGATGTGCAATCTATAATATGAAATGTAGACGTGGTCCATGGACTTCACGAGGCCACAGAAAGGGGCTCATGCTGGTAGGATTTTCCTATCCTGCAGCAGTGAACAGGGATTTGGCTGTGTGCCAAATTCTCCGACCTTGCTGCTGTAGGAGCACAACATGAATGGCTGGTAAGATCGCACCCTTAATTTATAATTGACTAAATTCATATACTGAACATTTCATTATCTTTGACTGTGTAAATTGAGTACTGACATTTGTATAAATGGAGTTAGAGGAGGAAGGATGTGGTTATTGTCCTTTTTAAGGATCCATCTGCAAAGTAAGGGTTGAATGACTCACAGAACCAATCAAGGAGCAAAGTGAGCTCAGGTTTCTGTTCCACATCTTCTCAGAAGCTGACTGGCAGCCATGAAGCTCCAAGCCTCTGTATTATAGTTATATGTAAATAAACATTGCTGTTGTTATTTAAAAAACTGGTGAGCCAGAATTTTTGCATATACCATAAAGCCTTGTGCTGGTTCACCAGTGTCTCAGTCTCAATAGTGCTAAATCCCTTCTCAGAAAGTTATTCTTGTTTATGAGATGGCAATTGAAAAAAAATTTATTGAATAGATAATGAGCTTGTTGCAATTGCCTGGATCAGTTTTATCCATTTTTTTTGTGGTCTTAAATTTCAATTTCTCTTTTTTAAAGAAAACAAGCCTAATTTTTAAAAAAACTTTCTTCATGATTTAAATATCTGATCTGTGAAATTGTCAATTTGCTTTGTGTCCTTGCAGATAATCATTTTGCTATAGCTAGTTGACTTCATTCTGGATGGCATCAGCCATCAGCAATTTTTTATAATGTATAATCTCTTTAATTATGTGACTTTATCTTATCTCTTTATTTCTGCCTATAATATAGTTCAAACCTACTGAACTGTATGGTGTTCTGTTCTCTTTCGTACAGCTTCTAGCTGTCAAGAACTTCCCTTTCATTTGCTGAACTCAATCTCATCAGCTAAAACATTGTAATAGTGTGATTTACAGGTTTTTATTTTAAAATTTAGTTACTGCAAGAATTGTAATTCAACCCAAGATCCTTCTGTTTATGAATCACTTCAACTGAGTGAACTCATCCTAATGAATTAGTCATGTAACTCGTGCGACCACATTCTGTCTACTTTGCAAATTGCAGGATTCACAGAGTTTTTAATCCAGTCTAAATTATGACTCACAAATATGAAAATAATACATATTTTACTGGAGCTTCAGGTTTTGTGAATGTGACTTTTGTTCATCTATTATTGGAATAAAAGGCGGAAAAGAATTTCTTCTGTTTCATGTTTCTTCTCTTAACTGGTCAGCTATTTAAAAAATAAACTACTTTATAGTCTTGCAGGATAAGTAAATGCCTCTTTCTCCCATTTCTATCAAGCCTGCATCTCTTACAGGACACAAATGCAGTTTGTTTTTATTCACACCGTAATGACTGATGAGCAAGATCATTCATCCCATCGATCCATCCCATCCAAAGAGGCTGTACTTAAGGTACTCAAGTGGTACTTTAAGCGGTCCTATATGTGTGTTTTTTGTAATATTTCCATGGTTTTAGACAAAGTTTCTGGCATCAAATAATTTATTGTCTGTTTAAAGTTTAAAGGGTGGCATGATGCTTAGCACTGTTAACTCACAGTGCCAGGGAGCCAGGTGCTCTGGTTTCCTCCCACTCTCCCAAAGATGTGCAGGTTAAGTGGATTCATGGAATCATAGAATCCCTACAGTGCAGGAGGCCATTTGGCCCAATGAGTCTGCACCAACCACAATCCCAGCCAAGGCCTACTTCCATAACCCCACATATTTATGCTGCTAATCTCCTCACACTATGGTCAACTTAGCGTTGCCATTCAACTTAACCCACACATCTTTGACCCGTGGGAGGAAACTGGAGCACCCAGAGGAAGCCCATGCAGACACAAAGAGAATGTGCAAACTCCACAGTTACCCAAGGCCAGAATTAAACCCGGGTCTCTGGCATTGAGGTGTCACTGTGCTGCCCGTTGGCCATACTAAATTGACCATTAGAGGGATTAACAGGGCAAATATAGGCAGAGATAGGGACTGGGTTGGATTGTTGTTGGTGCAGGTTTGATGGGTTGAATGACCTTTTTCGGCACTGTAAAGATTCAATGATGCTTGATGTTTTAGAAGAGGACTTACATTAACAATGCCAATCAAGTTATTGTGAAAATCCCCTAGTCGCCACACTCGGATGCCTGTTCGGGTACACTGAGGAAGAATCTAGCACGGCCAATGCTCCTTAACCAGCACATCTTTCGGACTGTGGGAAGCCACGGGGAGAACCCAGAGACAGTAACCCAAGCCGGCAATCGCATCCCTGACGCTGTGATGCAGCAGCGCTAACCTACCGTGTTTACCTGTCCCCCGGTTTCCCGGACCCGGGGGCTGGCCAAAGGAACGGTCCCGGTTGGGGTTGGTTGGTAACACTTAAACAAAACATCGCGCGCGGTGTGGTGGTGGGGGGTTACCTATAAATCTCGGGGAAATATCGTCGATCAGGTGATAGTGAATTGTTGATTGGCGGCGTCCGATCTTTGCTTGGCGGTTGGCCTGTGTAGGCCGCGTTGCCATGGCGATGGCAGCGGCGGTGTTGTTGTTGCTGACAGGACCTGGGTGCGCGGAGGATCTGATCCAGTTTTTTTCTCTCTCTCTGTGTGTGTGTTTTTTTCCCCTTGCAGGACCTCCCGGACGGACGCTCGCGCTCTCTCTCCGACTCCGCCCCCTCAGCCCCGCCCCCTCCGAGCCCCAGCCCCGCCCACTCACTCCCCCCTCCCCTCAGCTCTCCCTCCTGCCTCCCTCCCCCCGCCCCTCTATCTCTCTCTCTCTCTCTCTCTCTAACCGCGGAGGAGTATGGGTAGAAAGCGGGGCTTCGCGGAAGCGCCGGTGGATTCCAAGATGGCGGCGGGCTGCTGTGGAGTGAAGAAGCAGAAACTGTCGAGCTGCTCGTCCTCTT
Organism: Sphyrna mokarran; assembly: GCA_024679065.1. Taxonomy (NCBI): domain Eukaryota; kingdom Metazoa; phylum Chordata; class Chondrichthyes; order Carcharhiniformes; family Carcharhinidae; genus Sphyrna; species Sphyrna mokarran. Next base: position 131,642,724 of record JAGIQG010000004.1, on the reverse strand, counting down.
CCACCACCTCCTCCAACAACTCCAGCGAGAACCACTGCAAGGACGTGAGCCGCGCCAACGGCTTCAGCGGGTGCCGGAGCATGGTGGTCAACTCGGAGATGTGCTGCTTCTGCTTCGACGTCCTGTACTGCCATCTGTACGGATATCAGCCGCCCCGGAGCCCACGATTCACCAACGACCCATAGTGAGTACCCAAACTCCCTGGGCACGGCGTCGCCGCCGTTCTTCTCTCAACTTTACTTATCTGCTTGTGATTTTTTTCTTTTTGTTCAGGTGCGGTCCTGTGGCTATCTGAATTTGTAATTTTTTTTAATTCATTCCCCCCCACCCCCGCCACCCCCGCCACCACCGGTCAATCTTCCCAACAAGTCGAAAGAAATGCAATTCCTCTCTCGTTTTCGAGAGGGTTTTCTCTGTGAACTTCACAAACAAAGGAAACAGCACGCACGATCCTTGTAATCTTCTCCAAGTTTGTCAGCATACCCTCCGAAGCCTGTTTCCCTGCAACTTTTTAGAATTTCCAGTCCCAATTTGTGTGTGTACTTTTTGGTGGGGGGGACGGGACACTTTCTTGTAGATTAACTTTCAGGTTTTGCCGGCGTTTTCCAAATGATGTTACTGCTGAATGACTTTCTCCAGAATGTTTGTTTGAAGAGCTAATCTAACACCTCGCCAATCAAGTCGGAACTCAATAGTTTCGAATACGAAGTGAATCGCCTGTTCAGTGATTTCTTTTTTTCTTTCCAAAGTAACTTCGGAACGATTCTGGTCTGATGGTGTGTTTACTCCCGGAGGGGAGTATCGTGTCACAAGTTAATCGTTTTTACTTTTTGTCGATATTACAAGTCCAGCTTTAAAAAGGAAAAATGTAGAAGTAGTTGATTTCAGCCTGACCGGCGTCCTGCAAGTTACTTTATCGAAAGGCTAATAATGTACTTGTCCAGATCTACAGTCTGGTGATAAACTAGTTTATGTTCCAAGAACTTTTTAATATCGAAGCTTCAGATGTTTTGGCTAAGGGGATTTTTTTCGTCATCCAGCTATGTTTTGTGTTGGAGGTTTGAACAATCCGATTTATGACTTAAGTGTTTCTTTGCTTTTTGGACAGTCCAGTTTAGCGCATCTGTTTGCACTTTTCGCACAGTATTTGAGTTTGATTTTGTTTGCTTTAGATTTTAAAGGTATTTAATGGACATGAAAACAACTGCTCTGAAATTAAGAATTGCCCAGTTTGGATTTTTGTACTAAAGTTTTGGCTAGTGTGCAGTTCTGAAGTGATTTAATTTGATCATTTGTATTTTAATAGGATGAAACTGGTGAGAGGATTAATGAAAACGTTTAAATCATCAGGTATATAGTGTGAAGAGCTTAAGGCAGAAAAACACGTTAACGTTTGGAACTTTTGTGGAGTAAGCAAGTTGAAAAAGTTATTTATTGATTACTATCATAATATGAATGGGTACTTAAATGTAGTTGGCATTCTGTTGTAAAATATAAAATCTTACGTAGTTGGCAATAAAGGATTTTGGATGTGGAATGTAATGTTTAGGAATTGGAGTGTCCTTGGTCATCAGTGCTATTGTCAGGAGATTTTGTGAATGGGGCATAAGCTTGCTGATTTTGGGGAGTTTAACAATATTGTTTCATTATATTCTCTAAAATTAGCAAAATTTTTAGTCTTGAATTCTAATGTGAAAATATGAATTAATTTTTTCATGTGACCCTCTTCTTCCAAATGTTTTTCTCTGCTTAACGCCAACAGTTGATTTGTGCTGGAGTTGTTATCCTGAAATCACTCCCTTATCCTTTTCATAACAAGCTGCTTTCAATACTAACTATAGGTTGAGTTGTGTCACGTGTGCTCAGTCCTGGAAACACTCTGGTTTCACCAACAGAGGAAACTGCTCACTCAGTTAGCAAGAGTAAGCTATTTTAGTAAAACATTTTGACAGGAACTGAGAAGAATATTGATGCATATACTGCTATATGAAATTAAAACTTTAATGTTTTTAAGAGGTTGCTGCGTTATAAATTTGAGTTGATGTAAAATGTGAAGTTTACTTTTCAGGGTTTCTGATCCAAAATCAGCACTTGCCAAATATTGTACAAAATTTGAAAATATATCTGCAAGGATGGTGGAAAGGAAATTCATGGAATCTTGTTTTCTTTACACTGTTACTGGATATAGGATTTACCGGCAAGGCCTATATTTATTGTCTATTCTTAACTGCTTTTGAACTGAGTGTCTTGACCATGTCAGAAGGTAGCTAAGAGTCAATTACATTGCTATATCTTGGAAGAGTATAATTCTTAACGTGCAGAAGGCCATTCAGCCCATTCAACTTGCACTGGCAACAATTCCATTCAGGCACTATTCCCACAACCCCACATAATTGCCCTGCTACTTCCCCTGACACTGAGGCCAATTTAACATGGCTAATCCCTCTATCCTGCACAGGTGGCAGTGCGGGTTTGTTGGGCCGAAGGGCCTGTTTCCCGTGCTGTTTTGTTCTTTGTTCTTTGTCTTTGGAAGGAAACTGAGCATTCCGAGGAAATCCGCACCTGGAGGAAACCCAGACAAATACGGAGAAATACAAACTCCGTACAGATGGTGATCCCAAGCCACAATTCAACCCAGGCCCCTGACGCTGTGAGACAGCAGTGCTAATCACTATATCACCGTGCTGCCCGGGTCAGCAATCACATGTAGGCCAGACCAGTAAGGTTGGTAGATATCCTTTCCTAAAGGACATCAGCGAACTAGGTAGGTTTTTATGACAATGATAGTTTAGGTAAAGGTGACCATGAAACCATCTTTCAATTCCAGATTTAATTGAATTTAAATTCCACTAGTTATGTAGCCTGGATTTCTGGACTACTAACCCAGTGAATTTCCACTAATGGCACCATCCTCTCTTTACATTGGTGCTTTGTTTACTAAGGAAGAGGAATGTGATAAAATAGCAGTGGAGGCAATGGATAGTGTGAAAATTGAAAATGAAGTTGTACTGGAAAGACTGGCTCTGTTTCAGGTTGACTAGTCACCTGATCCTGATTACTTGCATCCCAGGTTGCTAAAGGAAGTGGGAGTGGAGATAACAAGAGCTTTTCAAATTTTTCTGGATGCTAGGTAAGTGCCAGATAATTGCAGAGTGGCAGGTTAGATACCTTCATTCATGTAAGGACAGACCAGTTAATCTAATGTTGGTGGGTAAAGTTTTGGAAGCCTTAATCAGGGTAGAAATCTACAAACATTTGGTTTATTATTGTCACATGTATTAGCATACAGTAAAAAAAAATGTTGTTGTGTGCTGTGCAGACAAAGCATACTGTTCATAGAGAAGGAAATGAAGTGTTACTGTCATAGGTATGAGTTAATGAGGCCAGCATCATTTGTAATAGGCAGATTGACTAAGCTAACTGAATTTTTTGATGAAATAACAAAAGGTTCATTGAAGAGAATGTGGTGGATTTTGCCTGTATGGATGTAATGTGATTGACAAGGTGCCATATAAAAGGCTGGTTAACAAAGCTAGGAGCAGGAGGACTAATGTGCGATTGGATTAAAAAAAATTGGTTTAAGGGGCAGCAGTTGGTAGCTTTTCAGACAGCAGGGTGGTAGTTAGTGGTCTCTTTGTGGGCACCATCCCCCCCAACCTTCCCTTGGCGTGACGCACACACACACATATCCCCAAGGGTCAGTGGAAGGATCACTGCTTTTTTTTCCTCTATATAATTGACTTGGATCTTTTGAAGGGAGTGAAATTTCAAAATTTGTTAATGGTACCAAACCTGGAGGAGTAAAAGATATGAAAATGATAGTTAACTCTGTAGTTACGTAGACTTGGAAGAAAAAGCAGGCAAATGGCAGATAGAATTTTAAAAGGAACAGTGTGAGATGATGCATTTTGGCAGACAACATGGGGAGAGGCACATAGATTAAGTAGCACAATTCTTCAGTATTCAGGAACAGAAGTACCTGGAATATGTGTGAATTGATCTTGGCAGTATGTATTAAGAGTGATTAACAAAGTATAAGGGGTCTTAGACTTCATAAATAAAGGCATTCAATATAAAGCAGGGAGGCTGGTGCGTTTGTTAGGCTTCAGTTAGTTATTGCTTTCAGTTCTGGTAAAAGATGTGAAGCTCCTTGAGAGAGTGCAGAGGAGATCTTCTAATGATTCCAAAGATGGGGGTGTTCTATTGGCAAGGTTAGTTTGAAAAGATTTTCTTGAAGATTGAAAGGATTTTTGATGAAGATCACAAGTTATGACAGGTTTAAATAGGGTAAATAAATCTCTTCCCACTAACTGGTATTATGAGAGGAGAGACAGATTTAAGATTTTGGGCAAGTGATGCAGAGGGAATGTATATGTTTTTGCAACAAGTGGTAATGGCCTGAAGCTCAGTCTGCATGAGGTTGGTGGATGTGGTTATGATCAATGATTTTAAAAGAAAATTTGGTCACTCAGAAGAAATTAAATTGTCAAGCTACAGGGATTGAGCAGGAGGGAATGGATTGCTCTATCATTAGCTGGTATGGACATGATGGGCCAAATGGCTGCTTCCATTACCATAACTGACTCTTATGACTATGTGGAATTGGTGAAAACTAGATATAAAATTAGATACATACCAGTATGTTCATCAGCATTAGTAGTAATTAAAGTTTCTCTGTGTATCAGGGCTTAGGAACACAAAACATGACAGAGCACACAGATTGGAGCAATGGAAGGCTAATAAATTGGCTCCAGGTTTGGCATGTGACATGGTGGAAACATTGAATAATTGACTTCTGTAGAAGAGCAGTTACTTAAATATGTTTGAAAAGTAGATGGGGTGATAACAGAGATATTGAGGGGTGACACTGAAATTCCAGAAAGTATTTGGGGCAGAGAAATGTTCATTATTTGACCACAGGAACAATGGCATTGAGACCTTGAGTGAGAACACAGTGCAGAGCAGGCAAAATATAACTGGTCAGTTTCAACTGTCATTCATTAACTTGTCGTCAAAACAGTTTGAACTCCAACGGTTAGTTGTGCAGCTGGGTGGTCTTCATGCCATGACCCCCCAACTTCCAACCCTCTTACCCTCTTTTTGGGCAAGTATCTATTTCCTGTTACGAAATAAATTATGGGTTTTGCTTTGGCAGATTGGAGTGGGAAGTTCTATGTCCTTTCTAACTTCTAATTCTTGTGATTATCTTAGATTTAAGTCTCCTTGTTATTGTTTGACCAACCAGTAAAAAAAATCTGTCACTATTTACCTGTTGCTAGTTCTTCATAATCTCGACCCCTATTGGGCCACCTAATCCACTGTCTCCACACTAATAAGGACAAAGGTTTATTACTGCAAATTTCCATTATCCTTAACATATTGGAGGGAAAGTGACAAAAACAACTTGCCTTTACTGTAGGAAAATGTGACCATCAAATCTTTTTCATTATTTCTCTGGACTGCCCAAACCTGTACAGTACTTTCAATTGTGACCACATTAAACAGAAGTTCAACATTACAGGCTTAGTATTGTACTCAGTTCATTTAGGTACGGAACTAACCATTTGGTATGCCCATTTTTAGTGATCTTATTTACTGGCCCTATTACCTTGTAGCAAACTACTTATCTGATAGAATCAGTGGTGTTTGTTGAAAAATCGCTGTTTACTGTGTGTTTATTTTCCTTATTCAGTGTGTATTATTGCTATTTGTCTACACGTTAAACTGAAATTATGTTCCCATCCTTCTAGTCTTTGCCTTGTTGTACCCTTTCACAATCGTCCACTGGTTTTCATTATGCATATAGTAAAATTGAAGACACGAATTGTGATTCACACAAAAGGTAATTGTGACCGTTAGACAGTAAGCATCTCAATCTCAGGCCATTGCTGCAATAATGTCTGAGGCCCACCCATCTTCAACTGCTTCATCAATGTGTTCACTATGCAGGTGCAGTGTTCATTTGCAACCCCTCAGATTATGGGATAGTCAGAGTGAGCATGCTACAAGTCCTGGGCAACATTCAGGAATAGGCCAATAACTGACATGCAACATTCGTGCATAGCAACGACAACCATCAACAAGGAGTCTAGGCATCAGCCTGTAATATTTAATTGCATTACCATGTTAAATTTTCCCCTATCAGTAACGTCATATCCCTGAGGGTGTTCTACAAGCGTATAAATAGCAAAATGGTGGCAACAAAGGGTAGGACTGATTAGGGATAAAAGGGAGTTGGGATGGGAGAAGAAGCAGAACCATTGAATGAGTACTTAGCACTTGTCTTTACAAAGGAGGATGGTGCAACCCAGGTTGTGTTGAGGAAGGAGATAACTGTACACTAAAGGAATTTACAGTTGTAAAGTAGATGTTAGAAAGACTTTGCTCAGTAGGTCAGGTACTAGGACCAATGAGATGCATCTATAAGTACTGAGAGAAGTAAGTGAAAACTGAAGAGGAACTAGTGATAATCCTCCAGCCTTTCTTAGAAACAGAAGTGGTGCCAGCGGACATGAGCATTATGAATATTATACCCATTTTCAAAAAAAGTAATGAATTGATTTGGCTTATTATAGTCTTGTGTATTAGTATACAGTGAAAAGTATTGTTTGCAATAGAGACAAAGCATAATGTATATAAGGAAGCAAAGAGTGTGCAGAGAAGCTGCAGTGAAAAATCAACTTGATGTGAGGTGGATGCATTCAAATGTCTGATGGCAGGAGGGAAGAAACTTTTCTTGAGTTGGTTGGTAAATGACCTCAGACTTTTCTATTTTTTTCCCAATAGAAGAAGGTGAAGGAGTATCCAGGGTGCATGGTGTCCTTGATTATGTTGGCTGTTTTGCTGAGACAGTGGGAAGTTAGACAGTCAATGTTGGGTGGCTGGTTTGCATGATGGATAGGGCTACATTGACAACCTTTTGTAGTTCCTTGTGTCTTGGGCAAAGCAGGAGCCAATCCAAGCTATGATACAACCAGAAAGAATGCTTTCTATGATACATCTATAAAAGTTACATCACAGTAGTTTGAGGACAGAACTTTATTTTTTTATTGTCTGCTACTTGCTGTTCATCCATTTGTGACATGGCAAGAGTAAGGGATAGCCATATGGTTCCAAAGTCAGGATGGTGTGTGACTTGGAGGGGAACTTATAGATGGTGGTGTCCCCATGACCTACTGTCTTTGTCCTAGGTGGTCAAGGTCATGACTCTGAAAGATTCTGTGAAAGAAACCTTGGCAATTTGCTGCACTGCATCTTGCAGATGGCACACAATGGTATTCATTATTGGTGGAAGGAGTGAATAGTTATGTTGGTGGATTGGATGCCAATCAAATGGGCTGTTTAACTGTCACAGGGCATTTTCAAGTATCTAACTGTAATTAAATGCATTGTTGAATTAAAAGGTCTCCTTTTTGATGCTCCTTTTGCTGGTTTGAGTGATGGACTGGGCTTCACTCATGATTCTTTGCTGCTTGTGGTCTTGGGCAGAGCAGGAACTATGCCAAGTTTTATGTGGTGCATTGTAGAAATTGATGAGTTGTAACAGGCGTGCAAATTTCCTTAGTCTTCTGAGAAAGTAGAGGCTTTTCTAACAATAGCATCCGCATGTAAGGATCAGGAGAATTCCACCACAGAATAAATGTAACTTGAAATTCATTTGTCTTAGCAATAGCCATGATTACCCTTGTAGCTGAAAAACTTTCTTTAGAAAAATCGTAATGATAATATAATGACACACCAGCTTTATACTATATTAGAATTGGCTGTTTACTAATAAAATTAGAAAAGGTGGCCTTAACATTCAGTATTATAACTGCAACTTTGAAAGCTTTTTCACTTTCTAAATCAAGCAGTATTAGTAATCAAGATTTTCATTGATTTCATAATGCACTGGAAAGTACTTGGAATCAAAAGCAGTTTCTCAAATCTTTAGTATGGCCTATTAATTCCTTGAATGGATATCTATTTTTGGAACATCGAATGTTGTGCTCAGTGTAAACAGTCAGCCCATAACTGACATTGAACCAAGGCATTATTCTTTATCTACAAATTTGGATATTGCAGTTTTTTCACCAGTTTGAAATGCGATATCTGCTTTGTGCTCAGTAATGTGTGAGATTTGTTGTGTAAATAGGTTTATATATTTGACTCGAAGTTGCCACTATGTTGTATTGATATTTGCAGTGCAATTTGTCAGAAATCTGCTAAACCAGAGCAAAAGATCAAATAGATTTTAGTGCAAGTTATGTCAAGTGCAAATCAAGTTTCTAGTTTTAAAAGAAACATCATGCTGGAGACTGACCATGTCACCAGATCAAATTAATCACCATGGTGAGTTTCCACTAATTGCATCTGTTTGCTGGTCTTGAGGCCCTTTAAAATTAAGCCGACTTTCAGACATGCAGGCACTAATAAAAACCTTTGTCAAAGGTTTCAGTTTTTTAAATTTACTAAAGCTGACCATGTGAACCAATGTAAGTTGTGTAATGGTTCTAGTTTTGAAAGTTATTTTATCTGTTTACTCAGGTGGTGAGCTGGACACTTTTTTATTTGAAATTTTTATTTTTAAATCATTTTTCAGCTGTAATAATTGCATGTAACCATTCATAAAATGAACATTTTTAATGCAATCTTTAAACTCTAAAATGTACTGCCCAGATATGTTGACTCGTGAAGTGTTCATTTTTTTCTAAAAGTGGTGCAATTTGCATCCAGAACACTGTTTCCGCAGTGGAAACTCTGAGCCTGTATGTTTAGCAGCTTCCATAGCATAGTTGTATTGATCAGAAAACATGCTCTTGGCAAAATGTTTTATCTTTCAAAACTTGTACTGACTGTGTGAAGTGATTTGTCAGAACGTTTTGCAATGCTTTGACTTTGGGTTGGCCGTATCTATCCAGTTTAATGAAGTTATTCCATTCTACTGTTCGGGATTGAGGTAATTAAAATTAACAATAGAACATTAACATTAAAGCTTATATTGGACTACAGTTTTAAGTAAACTAAATCTTGTTTCCATGCTCTCTGGCTAGCAGTGTGAGATACCTGAACTGATTGTATTTATCCATATGCCCTCATTTTCATCTGGATGTATTAATGTTTAGCAAAATATGTCTATGTTGAACAGTCTTGCACAATCGCCAATTCTAAGCAGTGATGCACAAATCATTTGGTTACTTTTAAACATGCTTCAGTTTCTTCAACTCTGCTACTTTTGCTGTGAAATAAAACACTATTTTTGTCAGCCAAAGGAGACTGCAATGAGTGCCTGAGATACACAGCACAGAATAAGCTTGAGTTTTAAGTCAGTGATTCAGCCATCTGTGGTAGATGGCTAGATATGGAACTTTATTTGTAGGGAAATGATACTTATTACTTTTCCCCAGCACTTTCTGCAAATTCTGTATAATTGTCCATTTCCATACACAAATATGCACCCAAGTAATTTGGCAAAACCTCATGTTGGATAAAGGTATCCTGGTTTGACAGGCCAATGCTAATGTTTGGAAAATTGATGAAAGAATTATGTTGCCTTGATAAAGAGCAGACTGTTCCAGAGCAGAAAGTGTTAATGTGGTATAAATTGACTTGAGGAACTTGAAGGCAAATATTAAGAATCACTTTAAATTTGGTTGGATCGGGAGTTAGTAGAATGCAACATAAGACCAATGTATGGAATTTGATCAACACTGGGTGTCAACTCAAGAACAGGTCAGATGTTGAGGGCTGAAAGAGTTTATAAACTGTATTTTCTTTTCATGGGATGTCTGTGTCACTGACCAGGCCAGCATTTATTGCCCTTGATAATAAGCCAGCCACATTCTTGTATCAGTCTCTGTGGCTCTTGTTCTGTAGATATACTCTCAAAGTTGTTAGATATGGATTTCCAGAAATTTGACCTAGCGATATCACTGAACTCTTTACACATCTGGATAGTGTGTGACTTTGCGAGGTGCTGATATTCTCATATCCCTTGCTGCCTTCATCTTCTAGGCAGTAGACTTGGCATTTACGAGTTGCTGTAGAGTACCTTATAGATGGCACACGTTCCTGTCATGTTGTGCCAGTGGTAGAGGGAGTGAATGTTTTGTGATCGTTGGAGGGCTGCTTTGTCTTGGATGAGGTGCACTCATTTGAGCAAGTGCAAAGTACTCCATGTTTGAGGAGTTGAGAGGTAGGTTACTCACCGCAAAATACTATATTTTTTGCCACAGCATTAAACTGGCTGTTCCAATTAAGTCTTGTTGTTAGAGGTGATTCCTGTGATGTTGAAGAATTCTGAAACGGTAATGTCATGAATGTCAAGGGAATGTGGGTAGAATCATGTTGGAAATAATTGTAGCCTAATACTTGTTGTCCAGGTCTTGCTGTAGATGGGTATGAACTGTTATTTGAAGGTTTATGAATGGGACTGAAGATTGGGCAAACATCTTCATTCCCTGACCTTGTCAGGGAGGAAAATGTCTTTGAAATGGCTGATGTGACTAACTGAACGACTCTTGCAGCAATGTTTTGGGGCTGAGATGATTGATTTCTGACAGCCTCAAAATCTTTCTTTGAATTTGGAATGATGAGTCAGTGAGACTTTTCCCTGATTCTCACTGGCTTCAATTTCTTTCCATGAATACTAGAAGTATGTTGTAAGAAGCCTAAATTAAAGATGGCTATTCCACGAAGTAATGTAGTATATTAGTTTGTAGAAGATTGATGTGTATACCATAAAATGTATGGGGAAAGTTAGGTTGAATAGTGCACGAGGCGTAAAGATGTTCTTTAGCTTTGTACCTAATGAATATTTGGGAGATGCAGGAAAAAACTATACTTGGAGCATCAGAAGCTGCTTAATGAATGGCTTTAGACTTTTATGTTAATTCTACAAGCTTTCAGGTGTTAATTCCAGTAGAAATTTATGGTGAAGGAATAAGTCTGAAGCTTGTCTTTTGCTAATAAGCAACTTTATCCTGAGAACAGCTCAGCATAGCAGCTATCTCTGCTTCCCCACATTCTCACTGTTTCAGATGTATCTAAATTATGCTATTTCTGAGATTAAGCTAATGATTATTACCTGTCCTTAACAATGCAGTTGGTTTAATGTAATTTCTAATTGCTGGTACATCACTACCAAGGAAGATATATAAAGAAATGAGGAAATGTTGACAAAGGGCTTTAGCTGTCCCAAATTATGGTGAAGGGTCATAGACCTGAAATGTTAATTCAGTTTTGCTGCACAGCTGTCTGCCTGACCTGAGTATTTCTAGCACTTTCTGTTTTTAAAGTTTATTTATTATTCACAAGTAGGATTGCATTAACACTGCAATGAAGTCACTCAAAATTCCCTAGTCGCCATGTTCCACTGCAGAGGCAGAGTTTAGCATAGCCAAACCACCTAACTTTCTTTCGGACTGTAGAAGGAACCCAGAAGAAACCCATGCAGACACGGGAAGAATATGCAGACTCCGCACAGTGACCCAAGCTAGGAATTGAATCTGGGTTCCTGGCGCTGTGAGGCAACAGTGCTAACCACTCTGTCATTACGTTGCACCAATTTATTTCAGATTTCTAGTATTCACAGTATTCTGTTCTTTCACACTGCATTATGTTGGTTGAATCAGTTTAGAGTCTGCAATGGTAATGCATTGTTACTTGCATGGCCTAAAGTTTCAGGGAAGCCTCAAGAGGCAGTTAACATCTTAGTTTGGTAAAGAGAAATGACCAACTGAAATACAGGGAATAGAAGATGTGGTGCTCCTGAATAATGATGACTATAAACAATTTTTGTGATTTTAAACTTCAGCACGATCAGAGACCAGTACTTGAGCGTATAACTTTTTTTTAAAAAAAAAAGCATCAAATGAATGTACCAAGTGCTTAAATAAATTGACTGGCATGGGGAGTATTTTTTAATAACACATCTCCGTGGGAGGCAAAGGCAATGCATTAAGTGTACTGTGGAATAAGTGCATACTTTGGATTAGCGAGTACAAGCTAAGAAAGTATTTTAAATGTATCAACTAAGAAATTGAAAGCACAAACAATAAAAGCTGACAGGTGGGAGTAGTGGCACTGAGTCGACATGAAGAACCTTATGAAATATGTAGAAAGGATAACCAGAAGTGTGTACAATTGTACGTGGCTGTAAAGATTAAAATTAACATCAAAAAAGCCTAAAGTGAAGTTGAGATTGAACACGAGGGAAGAAAAAGTGTATTGTCTAGAATCCCTACAGAGCAGAAAGAAACCATTCAACCCAACAAATCTGCACTGACTCTCATCTCACCCAGGCTGTCCCCTCTGCCCTAGTCCCATAACCCCACACATTTCCCAATCACCTAACCACATCTTTGGACTGAAGGAGGAGGTACGGGAGGGACTGGAGCACCTGGAGGAAACCTGTGCTGACACAGATTATGCAAACTCAATACGGACAGTCATCTAAGGCCGGAATAGAACTTGGGTCCCTGGTGCTGGAGGCAGAAATGCCATCCGTTATTTCTTTTTGTGTAATGCATGGCTAAAAACAAAATTCTGTTGTAGAAATCTGAAAGCTTTGTATTTTCATTTCATTAAGTTGCTATTTATGCCCTCCTTCACGCTCTCCTCTTAACTTCACTATCTAATCTGGATTAAACATCTTGGTTCAGAAAAGCCAGTGAAATTTTTTATTAAATTCTTTGAGCATTGCTATTTTTAAAAACGGAGGATGGTGAAAGTTACGTTACTGGAGCTACTCAAAACATTAGGAAATATACCATTTTGATTGCAAACTTTCTTTTTATTATCATTTTCTTAACTTTTGTTTTGTCAGTTCTAACAGTGTCACATAACAGTAGCATTAGTAAATAAAGCCAGGTAGCGTATTGTGACAGCAGTGTGAACTGATAGCTGTGTTAGCTCCCTGGCTGCAGTGGTGCTGAGTGGGAGAAATTGGAGCAATTCCATTGCTGGAGTTTCTGATAGTGTTCAGGTAGACTGCTTCCAATCAGAAGTCGCATAATGTCTATACAATCAACAGCCTTAAATTTTAGCTGTGCACTATTCCACAGTGGTCAGTATGCAGGACCTTTCAGGTAAAGGGCACATTGACTATTTGAGGACTTCTGTCAGGGTACAAATTGTGCTTTGAAATAGAAATATACTCTGATACAATCAATAGTGCACTAACGTTATTGATGTGGAACAACTTTGAAAAATTCACTAAAAACATTACCTTGTTGGTTTTTTGATCTGACTGATTGAAACTTCTTTATCTGAACAGTGTCCAATCCTATTACACTGTATAAACTTCATAGGCTTGGACTCGCTGATCATTACTTGAGTGTTTATTCTCTACTATATTGTTCTTTCTACTCCACTCATCTCAGAAAAAATGCCAATATGGATACTTTGGTTTTCTGTAAATTGTAATTTTAACTGAATTTCTGTATACCTTTTTCATAAACATAGATCTCTTAATCCATTTCCTTCTGAAGTGCAACAAAGAGTGACAAACGTTTAGTTTTGGTTACTTTTTGTAAATCAGTAAGACTTAATGGATTAAGTCTTCAAGTTCCAAAACCATTTTGGTTTACTAATGAATTGGCAATCTGATTAGAAATCTGTTCATTATACTTTACAATGTTTTCTGTGTCCAGTCACCTAAATGCAGTATTTCAAAATCTTGGATGAGCCCCAAAGAGATGTGTACAGGTTATTTAGCCCTACTTATTCCATAGGTTGCTAAAATTTATTTCTTAGTGTCACCAGTAGGCTTACATTAACAGTGCAATTAAATTACTGTGGAAAAATCCCCTGGCTGCCACAGTCCAGCTTGTTCTAAAATAAAACTTTTTTAAAGCAAGTTGTAAGAACTAGTTAACACAATTATAACCTAGAAATATAACTGTCTGTCCCTTTTAAAACTCCCCAGTATGTACATGGTTAAAATGTAAACTTTATTTTGATAAACAATGTTTGCACACAGTTTGATGCTGTCTTTCCGGTGCTGCCTCTTGTGAAGACATCGTTTGTCCAAGTACATTCTCGCCAATGGGGCTTCAACATAGATGAATATAAAACCAGGTCAATCCTCCTCATCTCAGTCTCGTGTTTTTCTGAAATGAGAGTTCCTAGCTAAGGACTGACGACCTCACGGTGTCAACTAAGGCAAAGAGATGCAAACTGGGCAGCTTTTTCCCATCTTAGTTTGTTTCTAACTGAATTTTGAAAAAAGTTCAAAACTTAAAGCTCATGTCCATCAAGTGATTTCCAGTAAATCACTAGACATCTGCCTTTAAGAGGCTGGTTAGATATAGCACTTGGGGTGAATGAGATTAAAGGTTATGGGAAGAAAGTAGGATTAGGCTATTGAGTTGGATGATCAGCTATGATTCTGATGAATGGCAGAGCAGGCTCAAAACTCCAAATGGCCGCCTCCTGCTCCTATTTTCTATGTTAAACAGTTTTTACCCTAATAGTTAAAGTAACTAAAGTGTAAACAAGCACACAGCTATTTTCTGCCCGTTGAGGGCCAAACTTTTCAGTTAGCTGAAGTCAGGTGACTTCTTAGAAAAGGCACGCTTGTCAACAGTTCAAGATGAGCTTACAATCTCTTTGAAAAACTTGAGGTCAATTTCCAAGTGTCCAAATAATGCACTGTGCTTCAAAGTTTTAAAAGAAAACAGTCCTTGATGGTATAGTTCTAACAGAACTACAAAATGGAAGAATGAAAGGAAACTTATAAGGCATATCAAAATCTTAATTTTTCTTTTTACAACTAATTTGGGAAAAAATAAGGTATTTGGAAAAATGTTGTTTCTGAGAGAACTGATAATGGTGATATTGTTAATTGAGAATCAGTGAACCTGTTGATTAATTAACTTGCCACTATTTACAACAGAGAAGGGACCAGGGTTTCCTATACTTTGTGTACTGGAGCCCTAATGATTTCCCAAGAGCATCAGGAAGCCCAAGCATTTGTATAATGTTGATGTGCTTTTTTTGCCACAAAATAGGTGCAAACACAAAATAAAATGTTACAAGTCTTTTCTGGCTATATCTATGCATATATTAATCTGGTAATTAAAAAGTTCTTGGATTTAAAAATATGCAAGTCTTACTCTGTTATTTCTAATGGGAAAAACTTATTCTAATATCAGACATGTGCATCTCATTCTTCCTCCCACACACTTGCATCTTTTCCATGTTCACACATTTGTTGTCATGTTCTTTCACAGACTCACTTCCCCCTCACATTCACATGTGCAATTCTTGACCACCCTCGCTCACTCACACGATCTTGCCCTGGTCCATTTGATTTGTTAAATTTTTGAAATAAAAATTTCAAATTTTTGAAAATTTTCAAAAATTTCAAACTTTTTATTCAAAATTTTCAATTTAAAATTCACATTTTAGTTTCAAATCTTCCCATAACCTTTGATCCCATTTGCCCCAAGTGCTATGTCTAAGCAACCTCTTAAAGGCAGATGTCTAGTGATTTACTGGAAATCATTTGATGGACATAAGCTTTAAGTTTTGAACTTTTTTAAAATTCAGTTGGGAATGAACTAAGATGGGAAATGCTGCCCAGTTTGCATCTCTTTGCCTTAGTTGACACCGTGAGGTTGTCAGTATTCAGCAAGGAATTCTCATTTCAGGAAAACTCGAGAGACTGAGATGAGGAGGATTGACCTGATTTTATATTCATCTGGGCTGAAGCTCCATTGGTGAGGATCTCCAGGCATGTACTTGGACAAGCGATCCCTCTTCACAAGAGGCAGCACCAAACTGTATGCAAACATTGTTGTTTATCAAAATAAAGTTTACATTTTGACTTGGCATTCACTGGTCAGGTGGTGCTTCATGGTACCCCAGAGACTTTTATGGAGCCCCTTGCTCCCAGGGGTCTGCAGATCCCAGTTTGGGGCTGCCTGAGTGAAGGCAATTAATTTTGAGTTGGGGTGACGCAAGGCTTCACTAAAGTTAATATTAGCAAAAATAAGTTAAAATAATACTAAAAAGTGACATTGCAGGCACCAGATAAGTCCCATCCTTGGTTTTAAATGAAGTAAGTGAGAACGTTGCAGGTGTCTTAATTAATCTTCCAAACACCTTTTGATTTGGGGAAATGTTTGTTCGTATTGAAAAACAGCGTGACTTGCACAGTTTTCCAACAAAGTTTGGAGGAAAGCACCTATGGTCAGGAAATTGCTAAAGCCTTAGAAATTAAGGGAGTGGTGATTAAACACTTCTAATCTCAACTAATCAGAGCAACCCAGTATTGATTTATCCATGGTTGATCATGCCTAATAAACCAAATTGAATATTTTTTTTTTAAAGAGGTGAATGTCTGCACACAGTTTGTGTAGACTTCCAGAAGGTTTCTGTTAATGTCCCTTAGAGAATATTAGCTAAAGCTCATTGAATGCAAATAATTGAACTGATTTGGACATTGGATGAACAGAAGGGAAAAGTGGGTTAAGAGACTACTACTACTACTCACATCTGAGTGTACAATGTATTCCATTAATCTGTTCTGCAAGTCTGCACTTCAAGTTGTTCTGCTTTAATGTTGCTCAGTTAATAGAGCCTATATTCATGTTTAACCATGGTGTAGAGATGCCAGCATTGGACTGAGGTAAACACAGTAAGAACTCTCAACACCAGGTTAAAGTTGAACAGGTTGATTTAGTAGCACAAGTCACTAGCTTTCAGAGCGCTATCCCTTCATCAGGTGAGTGGGAGTTCTGGTCACAAACAGCGCATATAAAGACACAAACTCAACTTACAAAATAATAGTTGGAATGCGAGCCTTTACAGGTATGGAGAATGCTTACCCGAAGATCAGAGGTCAAATGCCCATAGCTGCTGAAGTGTTTCCCAGCAGGAAGAGAACACTCTTGCATGGTGATTGTCAAGCATTGTTCATTCATCTGTTGCCATAATGTCTGCGTGGTCTCCCATGTACCATACACTGCAGGAAAGAATGTCCCAAGGCATCAGATAAACAACGTTGGCAAGTGTATGTACCATGTACCTGGTGGAGGACGATATCACGTGAGAGGCATCTGTGTCAGTGATCCAGTATATCTTGCAGAGGTTGCCCTGGCAGGATTGTGTGGTGTCATGATCACTGTTTTCCTGAAGGCTGGGTAGTTGGCTGTGTACAGTAAGAAGCCTGACAACACCAGGTTTAAGTCCAACCAATTTATTGATATTAAGCTCACACTCTACATCATGATTAGTTGGCTGCCGACGGTGATCTATTTGATGTTGTGCAGTTATCTGAAAACAAGAAGTAGAGGTGTGGGGACAGCTTAGGCAAAATGTTCTTCATCAATGGCTCCGGAGAAGATATTGTAGCTTCTCGGCTCCGAGGAAGTACTGGATGACAAAGGATACTCTGTTCACGTGTCCCGTTTTTGTCTTCTGAGGAGCTCGGTGCAGTTTTTTTACTGTGGTGCCGTGGAACTGTTGATCAATGAGTCGGCCACAGGCATTCAGCCTCTGATCTTTGAGTAAATGTTCTGCATGACGGCCTTCACGGCACATAACAGAGTCACTGAACAGAGTTCACTGATAGCCAATTCCGCACACACGAACGTGGTCTCAACTGGGATCTTAGGTTCACGTCACACTATCTGCAGAAGGCAGAGAATGGTTGTGGAATAGCTCTTTCTGCATAGAGGTTGGTCACCAGTGGAGTGCCCGAAGGATCTGTCCTGGGACCCTTGCTGTTTGTAATTTTCATAAGTGACCTGGATGAGGATGTGGGGGATGGGTTGGTAAATTTGCTGACAACATGAAGGTTGGCGGTGTTGTGGATAGTCTGGAGGTATGTCAGAAGTTGCAGCAAGACATAGATAGGATGCAAGACTGGGTGGAGAAGTGGCAGGTGGACTTCAATCTGGATAAATTGTAGTGATCCATTTTGGCAGGCCAATGGGATGAAGGAGTATAATATCAAGAGTGCGACTTAGTGTAGAAGATAAGAAGGACCTTGGGGTCTGGTTCCGTAGGACTCTTAAATTGGCCTCACAGGTGGAGGATGTGGTCAAGAAGGTGTCTGGTATACTAGCCTTCATTAACCGAGGGATTGAATTTTAGGAGTCAAGAGATAATGCTGCAGCTTTGAGCCCCTAATCAGATCCCACTTAGAATACTGTGCACAGTTTGGTTGCCTCGTTACAAGAAAGATGTGGAAGCTGTTGAAAGGATACAGAGGACATTTACAAGAATGTTGCCTGGTGGTGTGTCTTATGAGGATAGGTTGAGGAAGTTTGGTCTTTTCTCCCTGGAGAGACAAAGGATAAGAGGTGATCTGATAGAGGTTTATAAGATGTTGAGGGATATAAATGGGATGGATTCTCAGATTGTTTCCCAGGGCTGAAATACTCGCTATGAGAGGACACAGGTTTAAGTTGCTGGGGAGTAGGTACAAGGGAGATTTCAGGGGTAGGTTTTTTTCAGAGGATAGTGTAGTTTTCTGTGTGCTATCTGTAACCCCCACCACTTGCCTGAGCTTGCAAAATCTCACTAACTGTCCTGCTGGAGACATTACACATCTCTTTAACCTGTGCTTAACCCTCTCTCCACTCACCTTGTCTGTACCTTTTTAAGACTTGGTTACCTGTAAAGACTTGCATTTCAACTATTATTTTGTAAATTGTTTGTGTCTTAAATGCCCAGTTTGTGACCAGAGCTCTCACTCACCTGATGCAGGGGCAACGCTCTGAAAGGTAGTGGCTTGTGCTACCAAATAAACCCTGTTGGACTTTAACCTGGTGTTGTGTGACTTCTTACTGTGGTCATGTTTAACGCCAGGTCTTTTGTCTTGGCATTATTCCACTGCAGGTATGAAGCAGGACTGAGACCTAATTGGCACAATTTTGGGGTGACATACCCTGTTTACTGACCTTTCTTCTAGCCAGCAGGACTGGCCATTGCTAGCTTCTGCAATCCTACAACAGAGCTGCTGCTCTTGCACGTGGTGAGAGCTCACCTGATGAGTAGCAAAGGTTTGGGGGAGAGACAGGGTTGGCGAGGGAGTGTTGGCAACCCCAGAGTCAGTGGAAAAAGTTCAATTTGTAGTTCTAAATTTTATTTTAAAAGTTGTTACATTTATGAATTTAGAAATTGTACCAATGTAAAGTTTGAGCGGTCATGCAGAACCAAACTAAGCCTTTATGTTTGTTTTAATGAGAAAATCTGATTTGCTTAATGTTGCTTCATTTATAGTTTCATTAACATAGCTACATTAAATGAGAACTTAGTGTATTGAGCTGTCAGTTATTCACTACTTGTTAACTTAAATGATGGAATATAAAGTCACGTAGATTTGTTGATATAAAAGAAGACAGTGTTGCAAGCTATGTAAAGCATTACATCAAATTACAAAGGTATTAATAAAGCAGTTCACCATCAAAGCAAGTTGAGGATAGCCTAGAAGCGCTGGCCTTGCCAGTGATCACAACCCATGATTTTTTAAAATTCTAAATGAATGAATAAAATTGTGGTAAAAGGATTTTGAGGAGGCAAAAATGAAAAATAAATGGTACAAATCTAGATATAATAGATGTTGGAAGGACTTTGAGGTCCAGATACATAGATCGTTAAAACGTCATCAGCATTTCTTTTATTCTTTTGTAGGATATGATTGTCAATGGGATGGTCAACATTTGTTGCCCATCCCAAATTATCTTTGAGAACATGATGAAAGGCTCGTGAATGCTGGCCTTTATATCTCAAGGATTACAATATGAGGAGGTAGAAACCCTGTATCAAATGCAAATTTTTGGTTAGATCACATCTGGAATACTTTGAGCAGTTCTAGACATATTGTCCTTGGAGGAGGTGAGGCATGGATTTGCCATAATGATAGCTGAATTCTAAATGTTAAATTATATTAAATGTAGTATATTGCAAGAAATTTAAGACTAAAGGGTGATTTGATCTTAGCTATCAAGATATGAAGGGGAACAGAGAAACTATTGGTTTGAAAAGTTTGGAGTAGGGAACGTATTTAAAAGCCAAATGTTCTGCATGAAATTAGTAAATACTTCTACATGCAAGTTTGGAACTGTCTTCAAACAGTAGTTGATGCTAGATCATTTGTTAACTGTAAGTCCAAGATTGGTAGAATTTTGTTAGCCAAACGTATAAAGTCTATAGGGAAAAGTAGATGAGTTAGGTCACCAATTGCCATAATGTCATTGAATATTGGAACAAACTTGACATATTAAATGGCGTACCCCAATTGTGTTGTGTCCCTACATTGTACTGCATTATTGGAAAAAATCAAGGGAACATTCTGAAATAAAAAAATATTGGGGATAGGTACAAATTTATCAGAATCTGTAAGGGCAGATGGCAGGATAGCACTTCCAAGCAGAGATCCCACTCCTAAACACATGCAATTTATGTTTTCTATTTCATAAAATTTTGAGGTTTGTAAATCAATAATGCATATGTTAACCTTCAAATAATACTCTAAGCATTTGAGTACTGTGTTTTAGCTTCATGATACAAAATGATCTGCTTGTATGATAGAGGGGCTGTCTTTAATCAGCTTTGTTTTACAAAGCTGTAGTAATCTTTAATGGTGGCCTACATAGGAAGAAGAGTGCTGCATGTTTTTAAAGGGATGGAAAACCATTTCTGTATTTCCCCCTCTCTCCTCTACCCCCTCCACTTTTCTAATAAAATAGAAGCTGAGTAATTGCTGATTAGGTAAGTCTAATCATCAGTTTGTCAAGACATCTGAATTGTCTTGGGTTGGTCTTGTCTAAAGTCCCAGTTTTGAAGCACTTGGAAAGAGTATGCCAATCACATTTGACCTTGTCTTCAAACTAAAGGGGAAAAGTTTTTTTTTCTTTTGTCGGGACTTTGATTTTAAAGAACAACATCCTTGTTCATGGTTTGGCAGTCAAGATAATGGGAGAGAGTACATTGTATTTGAAGAGCTGTCTGAAAATTGAAGTACAGTTCAAATATTTGCCCTAAAGTTTTGGGGGAAAACTTATTTCAAATGTGGTGTAAAATAAGTTATCTTTGTGCCAAGCCACTTTGCATGAACCTGGAGTGCTAAACAGCAAAACTACATTTTTGCTGTTTCTGCCATTTTACTTAGTATATTTCAATTCCATTGAGGTATGACAATCCAATCTGTAACTTAAACTTTGGACTATCTACGTGCCCTTAAGGACTGTTGAATTCTGAGTACAAACATACTGATTGACTATAAATCTTTTAGTTTCTGATACTCAGTAGTATATTGTGCATATCCTGAAATCTGCCAGTACAATATACAAATTGGTTAATAGTTTTGTCTTGTTGTAAGGTGAAAATTCCCTTAGTATATCCAGTACATATTAAATTTCTATTAATTTACCTGCTGGGATTTATGAGCCTGCACTGGTAGAACTATTCAAAATAGTGCATGGTACATCAAGAACATTAGTTGAATGATACAAACAGTACCAAAAGGGATTTGCACTTTGTAGAATCCCTGCAGTGCAGGAGGTATTTATTTGGCCCATCAAGCCTGCACTCTGAAAAAACATCTTAACTAGCAAATACCTTAAACACTTGTGGTCAAATTAGTATACTTCACCAATTCATTATCTCATTTTCTATCATCAATCCCTCCAGCAAGGGTTACTCGTCTCCTTTTTACTTTCCATTTCTTTTCTCCATAAATCTTCACCCCACCTTTTGTTATTACCACACTGTTGGCAGCTGCACTTGCATCATGCAGTCCTTTGCATGCCCATATATCATGCACCAGGCCCCATCCACCAAATCAACATCAGTCAATCAATATGTTCAGACAAACTGTATTACTATAGATTACAGTTGACCTAAAAAAGCAAATTTAAATTGTTTAGAAAGCATTCTCACTTTAATGGTGTCGTCTGTTAAATTGTACACCTTGGAAATAAGACATGGCTAAACATTGCATTTTTCCAGGATTGTTATTGTAACTGTACAATTACAGCCTTGGCAGTGATTTGATAATTTAATATCAACTGGACATCCTAGTTGCTACTCCATTTGTAGCATTACAACTAGCTACTTTTACCTAATATACCATTGATTTAAACCATTAGGCCAAGTACAAGAAATCATAGAAACCCTACAGTACAGAAACAGATCATTCAACCCATCGAATCGGCACCGACTACAATCCCACCCAGGTCCTACCCCATATCCCTACATATATTACCCATTAATCTCTCTAACCTACACATCTCAGGACTCTAAGGGGCAGTTTAGCATGGTCAATCAAACCTAACTCGCACATCTTTGGACTGTGGATAGGAACCGGAGCACCCGGAGGAAACCCACATAGACACGAGGAGAATGTGCAAACTCCACACAAACAGTGACCCAAGCTAGGAATCCAATCCAGGTTCCTGGTGCTATGAAGCAACAGTGCTAACCACTGTGCTACGGTGCTATCCATTCAACGTTTTACTTTTGCTCGACTTAAAGTTGAAGGGAAAATTCAAAATGCTAATATGAGCTGTTTAACTGCATGATTGTTGATCTTTTGTGGCAGCTTAGTTTAGACTTTAGAGCTTTCATTCTTTCTTTTTCAGGATGGGAGACGCATCGAGATTCTGTTGACACATGTCCAGTTTGATAGATTATACTTAAAGTGGTTTGGACATGCCTAATTTTCAAGAGCAGCATTTAATAACTTTCAATCGGGCAAATGTGACTGAAATCTTGTGGAAGCCAATTGTGAATATACAAATCAAGTCTGATTAAATTTCTCCCTGTGCCAAGGTCAGAGAATCTTAACCAGATGGTAGCATTTGTAGCAACCTCTTTGACAGAATAAAATTAGATTTGGCCTTTACTGCACTGAGGATCGCGATATTCTTCCATTGTTATGCAGAGGGTTAGGTGTAATTGTCACCTTTGTTGTCTTTGTGGGACTATGCCTAACTATGTAGGCTTTTCATTTTCTGGAGACATTTTCAACTGATTTTGACATCACTACTGCAATACTGGGAGTAGTTCAGCTATCCTGTTCACACACACAATGGCCCAACTCATTTAGGATAATTTGCCATGCAAATTATCACACACCTATTACCAGAGATTAGCAATTATTGTGTGGCCTCTAGATTATTGAAAGCTGAAAGGAAATAGTTTGCAGACCAATCAGACACAAGATGGTTGAATTATTTCAAGTAATATTTTTGACCATAAAAAGTGCTCCTGTTATCAGTCATCTCGAGCCACTGTTGTATGAATCAGATGGTTAATGCAGTTGTAAGACCAGGACTACCAAAAATTACACTTAATTGCAATGTCTGTTGAAAGGGATGGTTAATTATACAAAGGGTTATATTATGCTGATTATTCACCTTCTGAGAAATTACCATATATGTGAATAAAACCCTATGTTAGTAATATCAGCAGGGTGTTAATCACTTTGGTAGTGGAATGTAGATTGTCGTTGAGCCAAGCAGAATTTCTTTGGCAAGTGGAGCCATTTTAACTCATGCTTTGGCAGTTTCCTTTACCAAAGACAAATCCGTTTCTGCATACACTGTGTAGGGAAGCTATACAGCAATTGGAATTCCTTCGTAAAGCTGAATTAATTTCAGTTGATTTGGATATTTGAGTTCTCAAGTGCCTGAATCTACATTGTATGCTCTAAATTGGGACAATCGATAATTTCAGTGCAAATCTCAAACCTCCTGAGGAGACCAGTTCCAGTTCCTCCAATCTATGTATCTATTTATTTGTCACAAATAGACATATTAATAATGTAATAAAGTTACTGTGAAAATCCTTTAGTTGCCGCACTAGCACCTGTTTGGGCGCACTGAGGGAGAATTTAGCACAGCCAGTGCATCTAACCAGCTCATCTTTCGGACTGAGGAAGCCAAAGGAAACCCACACAGATGTGGGGAAAAGGTGCAGAACCTGCACAGTCAGTGATCCAAGCCACGAATCAAATCCAGATCTCTTTCACTATGAGACAGCGGTGTGAACCATTGTGCCACCGTACTGCCCAATATGGATCAGAAGTGGGATTTAAACCCGTGGTTGGAGATCAGAACACCCAACTTATCTTGGAAGAACTTCACTCCTTGAGTCTAGTGCCTTAGACTAGTCAGACATTCTGACACCCCTTTAAAAACAACACAAACTGTGGGCCTGACATGATTTGAACACAATCATCTGATTTGGAGGCAGACGTGCTACTGTTGTCACAAGTGCTCTCATTTATATGAATCTTTTTTGCGTCCCTTCTTATTGTGTGGTCTCCAGAACCAAACTGAACTCACAGCTTATGATAACTTCCTTTCTTTTTTAACTATGCATCAGTGGATCCCATTTACTTTATTAATCTTCTCAACCTGTCCTTTTTGATTTGTTGTCACGTATTGAGATACAAGGAGAAGTATTGTTTGTGTGCTTTACAGATAAAGCAGACTGTACATATGGAAGGAAAGGAAAGGGTGCAGAATGCAGTGTTACAGTCACAGCTAGGATGCAAAGAAAGATCAATTTAATGAGGTGGGTCCATTCAAAAGTCTGGCAGCAGGAAAAAAGCTGTTCTTAAGTTGGTTGATACATGTCCTCAGACCTTTCTATCTTTTCCAGCAAAAGAAGCGGAAGAGTATGTCCGGGGTGCAGGAGTCCTTGATTATGTTGGCTGCTTTTCCAAGGCAGTAGGAAGTGTACTCGGAGTCCTTTTTAATGATTTGTTGCACAAAAATCCATATGTCGATCTGCTCTTACATCCTCTTTAGATCTCTTTCATATTGCTCCATGTTGTTCTTACCAAAATGAAACACTTCATGTTATTTTACTCCTTGGGCTCGTTTATAGGTTTTCGATCAGCAGCAACTCCCAGTGGTGGTTAATGGCACTCCCAGTAATAGTTTTTGCGCAAGTAATCTGTTTCTAAGAATGTGTTCAAACCAGTGCAAAAGTTCATGAAAACTTTGCACTAAAAGCAATTTGCACTTTACCAAAGCACCACAGAATTTTATTACGCCAAATAATCAAGTGTATTGCACTGAAAAAGTGCACTTAAGCACTTCCCAGGTCTCAATACCTGATTAATTATCTACTTTTATGGTCTTCCTTGCTGTCTGAAGAACTTGCACTTACAGGTTCCAGCTTTGCTTGATCCATAATTTTTCTGAAATCCTATTGCTTGGTAATTGATTTCTGCTTCCTCCCTATTTCAAGTTTAAAGGATCAATTTGCTTCCAGTTTGGTGTTAATCTGTTGGGCAATATTAGCATTTTCACTTATATGAAAAGTTCAACTATATAGAACAAATATTGTAGCTTTAAATGCAGCATATTTGTAAATTACATTTGCTTTTGGTACTTATGCCAGAATTAGTACGATAGTGAAGTCCATTGGATCTTTTTTTGAATTGTTAACTGATAATTCTCAGTATATTTTCAGATTTAATTTGTTTTCTTCCCCAAGAACCATACATCAGTAGCATGATGTAAACTTTTTCCAGGAGTTTGGTGACTTAAGTGTTTAGGAATAAATTGTGATTCTCGGTGTCTTGCTGCATTAACAAGATGTAGATGCTTTTCAGAATATCTAAATTATTGTTATCATGTTATCAGGAGCAATGATTTTACGCATAACAAATTATGGGGAAAAGACCAGAAACTTCTTTGTAACAACATGTTGGTTTGGAAGCCCAGTCTGATCACTACTGACAGAGGAAAATTCTCAGGCTCAGTTTTGCTGTAAATTTAAACAATGAACATGTATTCATAAAACTACCTCTTGTTTCTACTCTGCAAATGTGACACCTGGTTTCTTTGCATTTTATCATCATGGAGAATAGGCAAAAAAAAATGGACAAAGGATTTGATTTGTTATTATAATATGTATTGGGATACAGTGAAAAATATTGTTTCTTTCACACTACAGAAAGCATACTATGCATAGGAAAGGAGAGTATAGAATATAATGTTTAAAAGAGTTAGAATAAAGTTTTAGAAGCACAGAACAAGAGTAAAAGATAAGAAGGGGTATGCTGGATGTGGCTTGCAAGAATTGGCCCTGCTCCAGTGCCATCTTGGAAAAACCTGGTGTAAGCTCACCAACTTGTGACTGTAATGGCAAAGCTGCTGCAGTAAAAACATGATCACTGAAATAGCTCTTTGTGGATTGGAAATTCAATGCTTCCAGTTGAACAATGTTAGTATTCCAAACATCTAAACTTAGCCCCAATAAAAATGATTCACGTCGCAAGGTCATAGTATGACATAGCATGTGTAAAAAGAATAAGGGAAGGGCAACTTATCAGCCAAAACATTATTCAAAACAAAACCGTTGTAAAGATTGTAATATCAAGGTCCCCAAACTATATCATAAACCTTGGCCTGTAGTATGTGAAAGAAGATCAATGAATGCTGTTGCCAAGTTAGTAATGTAATGTCCTTTGTTTTTGTAATTCAAAAAAGTGTTTATTTAATTTTTGAAGGTGAACTCGTGTTCATTTGTACTTGTATAACAATTTGTTAGTAATAGGGAAGCAAAATACTTTGGTTGCTGGAAACCTAAAATAAAAACTGGAAATGCATGCAATTCTGACTCATTTTCTCTCCACAGATGCTGCCTGGCCTGATGAGTAATTCTAGCATTTTTAAGCAATTTTGAATCATTGTTTCATTTAAACACAGTATATGTGTGGCACCAGCCAACTTTACCCTGCCAAAGAGGCATTTTGGTTTAAACTAAACTTGAATATGTTCTTGAAATCTGAACACTATTATTAGCACAATTAATTCACCTTTGCATATTTCTAAATTTGGTTGGAATATGTAATATCTCAATTTGCAGATAACGCAAAGCTGGGTGGGAGAGTAAGTTGAAAAAGCAGAGATGCTTCATTGTGATTTGGACAAGTGAAGTGAGTAGGCAAAAGCATGGCAGATGCAGTATATTGTAGATAAGTATGAGGTAGCAAAAACTAGAAGGCACATTACCATGAGCGGAATGTACAATGAGACCAGAGTGTCTTTGTATATGAGGTTGTTTTTGTTTATTACTGTCACAGATTGGGTTACATTAACACAGCAATGAAGTTACTGAAAATCCCCTAGTTGTCTGACTACAGCAGAACTGAGGGGCCAGTGGAATCTGAGAATGATGTTCACATCAGAGGATGGAACCTTCTTTCAGGCAGAATCATTGAGCAGCCATGGAGTAAGCATGTAAAACTCTGCTCCAGGGCACTCCGAAGCTGCATATTTCCTGTTTCTTTTATCAATAAATACATTTGTTTTTAATCAATTCTGAAGCTTCTTGACAATTACAGAAGGCAGCCCATACAATGTGTACATCTTGTACATCAGTTGAAAATAAGTGCACAGTTGCTAGTGAAGAAGGCAAATGGTATGTTGGCCTTCATAGAGGATTTGGGTACAGGAGCAGGGGTAGCTTGCTGCAGTTGCACAGGATCTTAACAAGGCCAAATCTGAAATACTGTGTGTGCCATTTGATCTCCTTATCGGAGGAATAATGTTCTTGCTGCAAAGGGAACATAGCAAAAGTTTACTAGATTGATTCCTGGGATGATAGGACTGACACATGAGAGATTGAGTTGATTAGGATTATATTCACTGGAGTTTAGAAGAATGCGTGGGGGGGGTGCCTTTGTGAAATTGAATATAATTCTAACAGGACTAGGCAGGGTAGATGCAGGAAGGATGTTCTCAGTGGCAGGGAGTTCAAAACTAGGGGTCACAGGGTAGACCATTTAGAACTGAGATGAGGGGAAATTTATTTTTCCATAGAGGTGAGCCTGTGGAACTCTACCACAGAAATCAGTTGAGACCAAAACATTGCATGTTTTCAAGAAGGCATTAGATGTAGCTCTTGGGGCTAACAAGTTCAAAGGATTTGGGATTACTGAATTGGATCAGCTCTGACCATCATGAATGGTGGAGCAGGCTTGACGAGCTGAATGGCCCACTCCTATTTTTTGTTTCATACTAATTTCATATTTCCCCTCATCTCAGTTCTACAATATTAGCAAATAGTGGACCAGGATGTAGCTAATGGCCCATTCCTCCAAATTTCATTTTTGGATTGCATAGTTTCTTCAATCCACTTTCACGTTAATGGATTTGTTATGAATAAAAATTTTCAGTAGTTTAGAGGAAACCTGTTTTTAAAAAAGTCTTCCAATTAAATATTGGGGTGATTTAGGCCATTATCTTTAGTTTCACTACTAGCTTTGCTTCTTTGCCACCAACTCCATCCTTCTCCCTGGCAACTGTTTGAGGCTCATCTGGACACTTTGCAACCTCTGCCATTTTTGATTGAAAAATATGTTTTGTCATACATAGGCAGTTTTAGTGACTATGCTTAGTTCAATCTCCATAACATAACTGGTACCCCACAAGGCTATCCCCGCAGCCCCTTACTATTCTACTTCTACACTTACACTTGTGGCTAAATTTCACTCCAACTCCATTTTTAAGTTTGCTTAAATGCCACTCAAACATTTGAAACAGGAAACAAATCTGGTGAATTGGTGTGTTAACAATCTTTCCCTTGATGTCAGTAAAATGAAGGAAATAGTAATTGACATCAGGAAGCATAGCGGAGGGCATGCCGCTGTTCCTAGTTGCGGAGAAAGTGGCACGCTTCTAGTTTGTAGGTGTCCAGAAAGGTTGATAACCTGAGGGCACAGATTTAAGGTGGTTGGTAAAATAATCAGACAACATGAAGAAAAGCGTTTTTACACAAGAAATAGGATTTGGAATACACTACATTATGATGGTAATACCTCAGCCAGGAGCATTGCAATTTGGGGGTACTTGATCAGAATCATAAAGTGGGGGGGGGTCTTGCATCAGGACTAGTAACACCGGCTAATATGTAACTATTTAAAGGAAGAAGGAGAAAATAGTAGGCATGGGGAAAGAGCAGGGGAATGGGAATAACTGTATTACTCCCTTAAAGATAAGGAGATCAAATGGCACACACAGTATTTCAGATTTGGCCTTGTTAAGGTCTTGTGCAACTGCAGCAAGCTACCCCTGCTCCTGTACCCAAACCCTCTATGAAAGCCAACATACCATTTGCCTTTGAACCAAATGATTGCCTCTTTCTATACTATTAAAGGGATGTTTTGACAAATAGATGAATAGGTTGGGAATAGAGAGATATGATCCCCGGATAGGTAGGGGGTTTTAGTTAAGTCGGGTAGCCTGGTCAGTGCAGGCTTGGAGGGTCAAAAAGCCTGTTCCTACGCTGCAGTTTTCTTCTGTATATAATTTGATATGTTGCAAGTAAACAAAATAGACCAGATGTATAAGGAATTTCCAGTTAACTAATGCTTTGTGCTGGTGTAAATCAAGAGTCAGATTAAGCTAAAATATTGTGATTTTACTATCTTTGATATCCTGATGATTTATTTGATTTTAATTTAAATGTGTTTCTGGCAAACTGAAGTTGCCCTAGATCTGGAAGTTGAATTGTTGAACCAATACTAAATGTGTGAATACTGTTGTTTCCTTTTCGTGCAACAAGATATGTATGTTAATCAACTTGCTTTGGAAAGGGAAAATTGATACTTGAGCTACATCTCTAATCTGATCATGCATCGTTTGTGCGTCTGGTAGAATCTTCTCAGCAACACATTAAGCTAAGCTAGTTTCCCAAAGCAAACTGTACCAAAGCTCCATAATCCTGTTGTTAATGACCTAAAAGATTGCTTGAGACACTCCAGTTTCATGAAACTGATCAATTGACAACTTTATAATACGATGTTACAATGATCATGTTGGTTCTAGTGAGCTCAAACACTGCAAAATTTTAAAAAAAACTACAGGAAAGAATTTTCTAATGCACTGGTTTTAAACTTAATCTATCATATTTGGTTCAAACTTGTTCACTTCATAAGATTTTGAATAAATTAATTTCTACAGCTGCATAAAATTACAATTTGTGATCAACATTCTGCAACTTTTTTATGACCGTTTTCTTTGAACTCTTTGTGTAAACTTGTTGTCCCAGTTCTGGCTCCCTGCTGTTGATGTCGTAAAGTCTGTTTTGCATCTTCCAGCTCCTCTTTCTGAATTACAAGGAAACCTCCTATGGCTGCAGGCTCTGCTTCTCAATTTAGATTATTTTTGCTATGTAAAGTCAAAAGCATTATATAAAAATATCAAAGAATGACGTCAAATGTAGGCTAACCTGTAGCTATGCGTGCACACCTCTTTGTCCTCACTTCATAACTAGGATTTATAGTTATTTAGAGAGAAATGAATTGATTGGGGATAGTCAGCATGGTTTCGTGAAGGGTAGGTCATGCCTTACTAACCTCATTGAGTTTTTTGAGAAAGTGACCAGAGAGGTGGATGGGGGTAAGGCGGTTGATGTAGTATATATGGACTTTAGTAAGGCGTTTGATAAGGTGGCCCATGGAAGACTTCTACAGAAAATGCAGATGTGTGGAATAGAGGGTGATTTAGCTAATTGGATTAGGAATTGGCTGGCAGATAGAAGACAGAGGGTGGTGGTTGATGGGAGATATTCATCGTGGAGTTCGGTGACGAGTGGTGTGCCTCAGGGGTCTGTTTTGGGGCCCCTGCTGTTTGTAATTTTTATAAATGATCTGGATGAGGGTATTGAGGGATGGATCAGTAAATTTGCAGATGATACTAAAGTTGGTGGAGTGGTAGATAGTGAAGAGGGGTGTTTTAGTTTACAGAGTGACTTGGACAAGTTGCAGAGCTGGGCCGAGAGGTGGCAAATGGAGTTTAATGTGGAAAAGTGTGAGGTAATGCACTTTGGCAGGAACAATAAATGTGTAGAGTATAGGGCTAATGGTAGGGCTCTTAATAGTGTTGAGGAACAGAAGGATCTTGGTGTATGTGTCAATAGATCCCTGAAAGTAGGCAGTCAAGTGGATAAAGTTGTTAAGAAGGCATATGGAGTCTTAGCTTTTATTGGTAGGGGGATTGAATTTAGGAGCCGCAGCATCATGTTGCAGCTGTACAAAACTCTAGTGCGGCCGCACTTGGAGTATTGTGTGCAGTTCTGGTCGCCACATTATAAGAAAGATGTGGAGGCATTGGAGAGGGTACAGAGGAGGTTTACTAGGATGTTGCCTGGTATGGAGGGCAGGTCCTATGAAGAGAGGTTGAAGGATTTGAGGTTGTTTTCGTTAGAAAGGAGGCGGCTAAGAGGGGATCTTATTGAAGCATATAAGATGATTAGAGGTTTAGATAGGGTGGACAGTGATAGCCTTTTTCCTAGGATGGAGAAAGCTAGCACGAGGGGACACAGCTTTAAATTAAGGGGTATGAGTTATAGGACGGATATCAGAGGTAGGTTCTTTACTCAAAGAGTGATTAGGGAGTGGAATGCCCTGCCTGCAGCTGTTGTAGATGCGCCAAGTTTGGTGGCGTTTAAGAGGTTAGTTGATAAGTATATGGATGAGAAGGGAATGGTTTAGTTAGGAGGGGCATTGCTTTTTATTTTGGTCGGCACAACATCGAAGGCCGAAGGGCCTGTTCTGTGCTGTATTGTTCTATGTTCTATGTTCACCTGAAGATCACAAGTTTTATTCCACCATATGTTACTAATCTCTGATATTGCTGTTCTTTGGATTGTGTACTTATGAAAAATGAATCTTTTAATGAGCGTTGCCTACATATAAAAATTTTAATCCATTCATGCCATGCTAACTCCAGTCCTGCTACTTTAGCTGGTTCTGTTTTACTTCAACTTCCTTCCCCAGCCATGGTCAGCACTCCTGTCACTACTGCAAAACATTTTTGAATTATTGTAATTATTAGAACTTTTTAGGGCCAGCATCAAATGAATGAAACAATGAGACTTCCTAATATTAAATTAGGCTTTGGTGAAGGCAGGCAACTATGAATTAATTAAATTGATACAATCTCACATTAACTTGGCATCGGAGCAGCCAAAATTAATTAAATATCTAATCGTGGTCTCAATTCATGGAATTTGGCTTTTGAGGCATCATAGGAATTAATTGAATTCACATTGGCTTTTGGGGTGGGGGGGGCAGAGAGAATGGAGTGGAAGTGGCTGGAAACAATATGTAAATAGGAGCATAATAAAACCAGGCTTTCTGAAGAATTAGACTTATTTAAAATGCACTCAAGTTGTGTTAATAAAACAATATTGAGTTAATTGAGAATGTTTTCTCAAACATTAGATGGCAGCTATTGTGGATGAGATTAATTTCTTCAGGAATATCATAGTTTACTGTTCAAATTTCAAGTTGTGGTCATCAACACAATAATAACAAAAAATGGTGTTTCTGTTGTTCAGCTGATTATTTAAAATTCTTAGCTGATGCACCTATTTGTTGTAATCAAGTATTTTCAAAGTTCCTTTTTTTAATGATTATTAGAGGTAACTTGCCGAATGAGGCACTCCCTAACTTGGAAGCTGATATCAAGATGTTAAAATTGGCTAAAGATTAGTCACTTTGTCCTAATTTACTGGTATTCTTAAATGTGTGGATATAGGTCAATTCTAGTCACAGTTTCTAGACTTGTTAAATAAAACAAGTAGCTTCTTAGTAGGGGACCTGTGGCACAGTGGGTAATTTCCCAGCCTCTCAGCCAAAAGCTCTGGGTTCAAGTCCCACTGCTGGAGTTGATGGGAAGGAAGCCAAAACAAGCTGAATAAACTTGTAAATACATGTTACGTCAATGGCAGGTGGTAAGAGCAGGAGAGATGCCATGTGATTGGGGGAAAAAAATTGGAGCTTCTACTATTATTCATAGCTGTTCATGACAGTATGCATGTTGCCTGAGCAACTCCAGATATGAGTTGTGTGGCTGGTCTGGGTCAGATTGGTGCCAATAGCACACGGTTTGATTCCTGTTGTGTCGTGCATAGATTTGGGAATTGCCTCTGGGTCCTAGCTGTTGTGGAGGTTGTGGCAGTTTGGATCAGACCTTCCTTCAGGCAGAGCTCTTAAAAGAAAACTTTTTAGCTTTATAGTGCACCCTGTTTTTTTTATGCATAGTATTGACTTGACAATTCTTTTGGAGGTAGTTTTCTTTTGGTCAAGTTTCAAGTTAAATGATTTTATTTGGTTGCTAAAACTTGATTTGTTTTATTGAGTTTAAGGTTGAAGTATTTAATAGTTTCTAAATGATGGATTCAATGGGATATATGCAGAGAAATTATTTATTCTGATGGGGAAATCCAGAATAAAATGCTTAATAAAATTGGAGCTGAATCACTTTCGAATGACATCCAGAAAGCCTTTTTCATATGACGGTAGAAATCTGAAAATGCTGCTCTGAAAAGTTGAAATGTTGGAACTTTTTAAGACTACAATCAATAGATTTGTGTTGGATAATGGCATTGGGGGACATAGAGCAAAAGTAGTTAACAAAGCTGAGGTCCAGATCAATGATCCAGTTGAATTACAATTGTAGCCAGGAATGCTAAACTTTAGCCACAGTAATGTCAAAATTGCTTGTGCAAAAAGACATTGCCATATGATTAATTCCTAGCCATAAATTGTACAAGAAATTGGGAAGGACAAAGTCTGGTCTGTGCTTGCTGCTCAAATAGCAGCTAGATTTTTTTAAACTAGACTATTTTATGTCCATGTCATTCATAGTGAAGGAATTCTGAATAGAATAGTTCTGAATTCATTTGAAGGTTCTGTCCTTTGTGTTCATAGCATCAGATGAATGATGACTTGATTCAAAAATAGAAAAATATGTCCCACTTACTATTTGTCATACAGTTGAGTTCTTGGAATTAACTTGAAAGCATGAAATTAAGTTTCAATTGTTTACAGAAATGTGTGGCATTTTGATCAATAATTTGTAGATAATTTTGCCAAGTTTGCAACTTCCTAGCAAATTACTGAATCTATAGGATAGTCAGAAACCCAGTAATATCATTGCATTGAGGAATGGTGCCATAATACCTTGCTTATACAAAGGTTTGGTGTTCAGCAAGCATATCAGTGAATAAATTCATAAAGCTTGTGTGAAATAAGACAATTTCCTAAATTTGAAATAGCTGATGTTGAAGTGGTGAAAATCTAATGTTGGCTGCATTGTGGAGAGGTTAAGGATGAATGGAAAGGAAAAACCTAACAAATACATTTTTGGTCAAAACTTAATGTAATGCCTGAAGTTTGGGAGTTAGAATGAGATGAGGAAATAAAGATTGCTGTTGGCTATGTCATGTGTGATCTGCTGAAATCAAGTCATTGGCTCATTGCTGACGTTTCATCCTGAATCATTTTAATAAAAGCTTTGTTAGGTTTGCCATTGCCTCCCATTTACAGGCAAGATATTACAAATGCAAAGTTTGTTAGAACTGCCCCTTCTAATTTAGGCTAAAATGGAAGAATAAAGGGGTCATTGATTTGTTTTGAATTCTGCCAGGTAACAAGGTTGGGTGCCTTACCAAGATAAATTGGAAGATATTCACATCTGTAGATAAGGCTAAGAGCAGTTGTGTTGATTTGTGGGTAGATGGTTAGTCTTCAAGTCCCAGGGTGATAGGAATGTCAGGTATTAAACTGTCTATTTAATTCTGAAAAAGAATGGCATTGGATGTCTAGAGGGTAGCTGATTTGGCATTTCTACCAGTGTAAGGCCTCCTGATTCACATTGCCATGGAGATGGATTTTGAGAAGGCAAGAGATTATAGCAAAACATTGTACTATTGGGTTACAGTAATACTTCTTAAAAGACTCTCAAAGCCCTCAAACTGATCAGTCTAGAAGAATCTGAAAGAGGAAGAGAGCAGAGATTGAGACATCTGAGTCTATTGTTCATGTTTGTGCTTGTGTTTAAGAGCCCAAGTTGTGAGAATTTCAACAAAATTGGAAGATTCACCTAGCTTTGGCTAGAGGAAGCTATCACCAGGGTAACCCTCACTTTGAAAATCGTTTTGAGTAGAAATCGGTCAATTGAAAAACCAAGTAAGCCAGCAAGAGTTGAGAATGGCTTTGGACTAGTTCCTGGAGAATAAAGTGTCTATTGAAGCCACAGACTAATATATAACCATAAAGGGGATTATTTTGGCCACTTTAAAAAGTTAGATGGAGAGCTTTTCTGTAAATTCTAGATGTTGCCTACTAAGTAATCACTAGCTAATGTTGCTTTTAATTTTGTTTTTGCACAGTAAAAGTCTTAATTTGAAACCTTTGTAATCCTTCCAGTCAGTCATTAGAAATTATGGTAAATTTTAAATATTAAGATTTCCCTTTTACAAATAACACAACAAACCCTCAAAACTGGTACAGTACATTTTTCCACTCTTGTAGAAAAAGACAGGAGAACAGTAACACAGTTGGTTCAGATTACTCATTTATAATCAGCATTCCCAATTGCATGGCAACTGAAGACTTAAGAGGATGAGAGATTAAAAACAGCCATGAAAACATATAGCAAAATGGCTGGGGGAAGGGTTGAATTTATTTTATATAAGTGCTTAAAAGAAGGGGTAACACAAACTGAACAAGTGAACCTCTGAACCTTCTCAAAGGCATATCTTGGACTTCGTAAAGTTGATTTTATAGCCGAAGAAGAAGCTGAATCCACTTGCCACAGCAATAATAGCAGGGACAGAGTCATCCTGCAACACATCTTCCACATATAGTTTAATTTTATGTTGCTTTCCTTCACTGAGCAGCCCAAGTACCAAGGGGGTCATGTCTAATTGCTTCCTCTAGATGTTCAATGACTATTGTAAACAACAAGGATATTGGGCAGCCCTATATAATCCCTCTCTGAAGACTAAAATTGTCAGATCCATAACTGTTAGTAAGGCCAGCGGTCAGTGCATTCTTGTAAAGTATTTGTGAGCCCTCCTTCGCACCCCAAACTTGAACCACTTGTAGAATAAGTAATTCTATTCCACCTGCTCAAAAGTTTCTTCTACATCCAAAAAGATCACTCATCCATCTTTGCTTCTGAAAAGCCTGAATAATATTTAATAGCTTCTAACATCATTGCACAAATTTCCATCCTGTATCTGCTTTTCCAAGGATTGTAAGCAAGCCTCAACCGAGGAAGTTACATTTGTGGCAGTAAAGGTTCTCTTCTCCAAGTCTTTTAGTAGAATTCTGCAACTCTATCATATGAGCACTGATATTCTGTGCTAATAAGCCGAGTATTTCATCAGTGACCCGCATAATATTAGCGGTCATCAACTGAGAGTGGATTGAGGGCCTGTTCACTGACTAAGTCGTCATGTTGAGAATTCTGTTCCACCCAGTTGCTTCTGACTGTGCTCTTTTGTTGATGATTTTCCTAATATTTCTCTGCATTCTGTCACCCGTATTTAGCTGATGACAGAAATCTTCCAGGGACACAATACGGAGTTCTTGTTCCTTGGCTTAGGTAAGTATGGGCTGCATGAGCACAATAAATGAAAGGATTAAAGAATAGTGGTGCCGGAGCACTTGGAAAAGCTATTTCTGCCCTTGTATCACATGACTCACCCCTCTGGTATCCCTTTGAAAGTTATTGGTCTTTGTGGGGATCATAAAGGCAGTAGGTCCTAAGTCTACAATGGCTGCAATTACAAATTTGTGATAGACTTCATTTTAACTTCTAGAGCTTTCCGTAATACTTTCATAATATTTTTAACTCATTGTCATTTGATGGATGATTTCAAAAGGCTGAGATCCACTGTGTTGTGTTCAATAAATATAAATATTACCAACACCCAATGAATGTAACTCTTAGTACTGATATTCAGCTATCAATCCTTAGGCCTCTAGTCATCCTAGGGAATTGAAATTCTGGCCATTCGGACAATGATGTTAAAACTAAACAAATTTCCTTGCATATTAAAATTTAACTTCTGTAATATAAACAGTTTGCCTCAAAATTAGCAACTTTCATTACCTATTGTAAGACTCAGTGGCTTCCCATTGCCCTTGTTTTCATATTGAAGCCTTTTAGTCATACAATATTTCACATTTAGTTACCTTTCTCTCCCTCCTATGTCTTAAGGTAGTGGGATTTACTATCTGTAGATGCTAGTGTGATCAGGGTCACTTCAATTTGTTTCTTCCATTTTTGTGTTCCCTTTTATTCTTGTTATCCAAAGTTAATTTCTGCACTAAAAGCAAATTATTGCGAATGCTGGAATCTGAAACAAAAACAGAAAATGCTTAAATCTCAGCAGGTCTGACCAGCATCTGTGGGAAGTGAACACAGCTAAACTTGAAACACTAGCTCTGTTCCATCTCCATTGCTGCTGTCAGACCTTAATTTCTGAGCTGCTCAGCTCCTGATCTGTATTCTGCTCTGCCTTGCACTGTAAAGATATATTATCACATTTAAAACTTGTGCAAGAAATTGTTTAAATTAAAAGAAACATAGGTGGTAGATTAGAAGTGATGGGTGCAAGCCCACTCCCAAGATTAGAACATAGAGTTTAAGCTATTTCTCAGAATTTGTTAGCTGGAATAGCACTGAGCAGTTGCAGGCATTGGAAGTGGAGAATGCCGTGCATGAATTTTAGCGCACTCAATTTTGCCTGACTGAAGTTCTTATTCCAGGATCCACTGGAAAAATTGGCGCGAGATGCCATTATGACCAACTGACTGGAAGCAAATTCCATTATATCTCGCTCATTGCCTTATCCCCAAGAATGTGCCCACGTACTTCAAAAATTTGTGAATCCAATTTGAAGAAATTTTAAAAGAATCTGCGTTAATATAACACCTTTTCAAAATATCCCTAAGCATGTTACAACCAATGGAAAGTTTGATGAATACTCACTTCGGTAAATGTAAGAAATATGGCAGCTAATTTGTGCACAGTTAAAGTCCCAAAAGCAACAGTAAGACTGACCAGTTTTTAATTGTTTCAGGATAGGTATTGACCATTCCAATATGGGGATTCCTCTCTTACCCTTTCAATAGTTTCTCCATGCAATC
Source organism: Sphyrna mokarran (assembly GCA_024679065.1). Taxonomy (NCBI): domain Eukaryota; kingdom Metazoa; phylum Chordata; class Chondrichthyes; order Carcharhiniformes; family Carcharhinidae; genus Sphyrna; species Sphyrna mokarran. The sequence goes on along the minus strand of JAGIQG010000004.1, from coordinate 131,604,818 downwards.
TATGTCCATTTGAGGCAGATGTGGCCTCAGTTAATGCCCAAAAGGCTGTGTTTCAAATGATGCAGCATGAGACATTGGGATGTTTGGCTGAACAACTTGCATAGACATTGGAGAGCATTGTTTCAGTTTTTAGCTTATTTTGTACCCACTGCAGATGTGTTTTCTTTTGCTTCTAAAAATATCAATATTTTGATTTTTTTTGCATTTTTAATATTTAGTACAGGTCAGCATGACGAGTTTCAAAAGTGGTTTTTACTTTGCCCTTTGAATTCACAGTATTGTTTGCATTATTGAAATTAAAAACTTGCAGCATGGGAATTATCTGAGGTCATTGATTTAATTCCACATATAAACGTTGCACTATTTTTCAAATAAGAATTGTATGAGCTATCCTTTTTTCTTCGGTGCAAAACATGACTTTCTTGAAAATGATGTTTTCAAGACTCACCCTAATATGACGTATTGAACGACTAGATTGCTGGAATTTGGGTTCTGACTATCATGCAAAGATAATATCATCTGAGGGTCAATGGTTAGGCCTTTCCCTATTCAGACAGATTTAGCTGGCAGCATGGAGATGTTACCATGTGCTTTGCTACTGGAAAGTAACCTTTTCTTTAGTGACTTGATGCCAGAGCACGAAGAGTCCCAAGTATGATGCCAGAGCACGAAGAGTCCCAAGTATAATGCCAGAAACATAATCATCTTCACCTCATTCTTTGTTACTTCACCTTGTGATTTATTTATTATCCTGGTTGTGATAAAACCGTTATCCAATTGTTGACTGTCCTTTTTATACCCAAAGAGTTTAAAAGTTAGCGAAATCTGAATATTTTATCAAGACACACTCATAAGATATTAATTTTGTTACAGGGTTGGTGAGAATTTCACCCTGTAACAATTTATTATAGATTTTACCAATTCTGTGGCTCAATCTGTACAAAACCAGCAAATTCTGTTTGTAATTTTAATTTGTTAAATCCCGATAACTCATTGCAGGGATATAAATAGAATTATTTGAATTTTAGGTATTTTAGAAAACTCTCTAGTCTTAAGGAACGACCAGTCACTATTATAGAATCACAGGAACTGTGTAGTGCAGAAAGAGGCCATTTGGCCCATTGAGTCTGCACCAACCACAATCCTACCCATTTACTAGATATTTACCTGCTAAGCTCTCTAACCTACACATCTTAACACTAAGGGGCAATTTTAATATGGCCAATCAACCTAACCTGCACATCTTTGGACTGTGGGAGGAAACCGGAGCATCTGGAGGAAATCCACACAGACATGAGGAGTATGTGCAAGCTCCACACACACGCACAATGACCCAAGCCAGGAATCAAACCCAGGTCCCTGAAGCTGTGAAGCAGCAGTGCATTAGCTTTATTTTCTTCAGAGAACAGTTCCAATCTATCCTCATAACTGTGATTTCGCATCCCTGGAACTATGCTTGTAAATTTCTTCTGTACAGTCTCCAATGTGTTCACTTCCTTCCGATTGTGTACAATTCTGGACAACACGCTATATTCCAGCTAAGGTCTAATTAGTATATTGTATAAATTCAGTATAATCTCCATGTTATGTACTGTACCCCTATTAATAAAGCTCAGGATACAGATCTCTCTCTCCCCCCAGTTTCCACCCCCCCCCAGCTGTACTTCAATGACCTATGCACATATACACCCAGCTCCTTCTACTCCTGAACCCCTTTAAGAATTTTCCTCTTTTGTTCTGCCTACCAAAAAAATCACCTCACATTTTCCCATATTTGCATCTACTGTCTATCTGTTAATTCTACCAACTTATTTATGTCCTTTTGTGATTCTACACTGTCCTTTTCAGCTTACAATGCTTCCAAGTTTCGTGCTCACCTCAAACTTTGAAATTCTTTCCTGTGCACAGACATCTAGATCATATTCATCAGGAAAAGGTTCCTCCCTGGGGCATTATTGTAAATTTTCCTCTAGCCTGAAAAATACCCATTGACCATTACATTCTGCTGCCTATTTTTCAGCCAATTTTATATCCCAGTTGCTACTGTCCCGATAATTCATTGAGATATAACTTTTTTTCTCAAGTCTGTCTGTACCAGAAGTGTCATTATTCAGGGTCATTACTGCTGAAACTGACAACGTTTTGAATCTGCACGTTCCCAGTTAGACAAGGAAATCCAAAAGTTGCTTTCAGTCATTTCATGCTCCTTTATGGGACATAGTTGTAATGGCCCTAATTTGTAATAATCAGAAATCATTGAACTAAAAAAATGCAGTTTTAAGCTATTGGCCTTGACACAAATCTTTTAAAAAGCTGCACTTTTTTGAATGAGATGTAACTTCAAAGTTATTATTAGCTACAAGTAAGTCTTTCACATTGCAATGAAGTTACTGTGAAATAATGGGCATTCTAATTTGTAATTACTAATAAGCAACTTGCTTGCCCTGAAATTAATTTGTGGTCTAATTTTGTGATGAAAGTAGTGTGTGGGGTGCGTGTAGGTGTAGTAGATATTTTATTTGTTTCTTGTTGGATATTTTAAATGTAAAAATTAAATCTGATGTAATGCTCTTGCTTTCCCAAAGATCAGAATGTGATCTTATGAAGGCTTAAGTTCAGTAACAAAAAGCAATTCCCGGACAGAGTTGTTCGTTTCCCAGGCATGATATCGCAAGCTTACCTAGAGCTCCAGGCAAGGATAGAGACTCAAAAATTTGTGGAGCAGGGACTTGGCCAGGTGAATGATTTAAAATAGAATGAGCTAAAACAATTTAGGGTAAGAAGGTTAGAAGAGACTTAAGAATGTAACTAATACAATATAGAATAATTTATCCAGCACTAATTCTGGTATCTTTGACCAAAACCTGCTTATTTCTTGATTTTGTTTTTTGTTGTAGTAGTACCAACATTGTATCTGGAGTTGTTTGCATCCTCTTGGCATCCCATCTATTACACTGAAAATATCCTTTAATATTTGTGCAAAACTATTTAGTTTGGTGCTTAAAGAAATCTGTTTGCAATTTGAAGTGCATAAAGCCAGCAGTTGGAGTTAACTAAGAAAATTACTTTCTTGCTCATACCAAGCAAATGTTCACTTGCAGCATCTGGATTTCAATTATTGATATGCTTCATTCTTCCAGTATACTCCTGTGCAGTAGCTGTGCACCTCTGATCCAAGCCTTCAGATATCTAGCATTGGTGCAGAGCCCAGCTCACTAACTATACTTGACAGTTTAAGTAGAAATCTTTCGCCTATAAGTAACAATCTGATCTCTGTCAAATGTGCAGAATCCGAATGTATTTGAATAATTCCTGTTCCATCCAGCATTCAGGTTGGTTTTATTCAAGTCAGAATTTTTTACTTTTACTAAGCTAATCTGTTGGCATAGTCTGACTTTAGATGTGCAAGTTATTTATTGCCTTCTGTTACTGGTAGTGAAAACTATTATGAATTATTATCTTCAGTTATCCCTTCCTGATTTTTGAAGTTCTTCAAAATGTTTTGGACTTTACTATAAATAGGACCTCATGGTCTCTCAAGCTTACTGTGCCATTCAATAAGTTCATGGCTGATTTTCAACTATGATTCTCTTAAGCCTATCAATCTCAACCTTTTGGGCTACAGCATTTCAAAAATTCTCAATCTTCTGTATGAAGGTATTTTTCTTCATCTCCAACCCCTTAGACTGAGGCTATATTCCTTGTTCTGAATCCTGTAGTTAGCGGAAACTGCATCTCAGCATTTACCCTCTCATCCACAGAATCCTGTGTCTCAATGAGATCACCTATCATTCCTTTATATTGCTTGGAGTTTTAGTTCATTTATTAGTCACAATGCTTAAATTAACACTGCAATGAAGTTATTGTGAAAATCCCCTAGTCGCCACAGTCCAGTGCCTTTTCAGGTCCATGCACTTAACCAGTACGTTTTTCAGAACGTGGGATAAACCTGACCACCTGGAGGAAAACTTCGCACAGCGAGAATGTGCAAACTCCACACAGACAGTGACCCAAGCCAGAAATCGAACCGGGTGCCTGGCGCTGTGAAGCAGCAGTGCTAACCATTCTGCTACCATGCTGTCCATTTAGGCCTATTCTGCTCATGTTCCCCTCACAGGACAATCTTCTCATTTGAGGAATTCATCTAGTGAACCTTTGCTCCTTTTAAGATCAGCATATCTTTCCTTGGGAAAGAGGATGAAAACTGTACACAATTTTCCAGATTTGGTCTCTTTATTGTGTTCCACTAGCTTCCCCTTTGCCATTAAGGCCATCATGCCGTGCCTTTCTAATTGCATTTGCCCCTGGGACATTCAAATCTCTCTGGACAGCAGTAACATTTACCAGCTTCTCTCAATCTAGATAGGAAAATTAGAATGAGAGATTATCAAACTGCGTTGAAAGAAACTTGTGCTGCGAGTAGTTATTTTCCAAATGGCAGTAAATTTTGTCAAAGTATTATATAAAAAAATGTGAGCAGAAGAAACAACTTTAAAATGGGAATCAAATTATGTCTGCGCATCCTAATCCAGTTTTACCTTGTCCTAAAATTTCGAAAGCTATAGTAGCTCTTCACTCCAGATGGTCATCAACCAGTATAAATAATACTTTTGCAAACTTTAGGAAAGCTCGCATATAATTTCAAGGGTCTAAGGTGTGTGTCTTTTGGAACCTTCATTATTTGCTAATGGATATTAGCAAATTGTCATGGCCCTTTAATATCTTAGCTAAATAATCTTGATGACAAAAACAGGTTATGCGCAAATTGTCTTCTGCATTTTCCTTCATTCATATTTAATTGACAATGGTGTGCTTTGGGATGTTTCAAGAGCATAAAAGATATTTCAGTGCTACATCAAAGAAGTTCCTTTTTTCCTAGTCATTCCATACCTTTGAGTCTAGTATTTTCTGTGAACATAATAGGAATAGAGTATTTAGTTCCCCAAATTGATTCTGCTATTAAATTAAACCAGGGTTGATATGGGACCTGTGACCTGTGCCTTAGCTGTGTATCACTTAATAAATCTGTCAATCTGTTTTAAAATAACTGATGTGGCATCAATTCCATTTGTAGAAGAGAACCAAATTTCTACCATCCTATGTGCACTTCTGAAAAGGATAGATCCAGGTTTTAAGCTATGCCCTGTGGTCAAAGATGCTCCAACCACCAGAAATTTCTCTTGATCCTATTAACTCCCTCTATCTTAAAGCATTGATTAAATTGCACTTTTAATCTTCTAATTTTCAATAATACATCTGAGTTTGTTTCACTTTTTTTTAGTTTCACTTTTTTTTTCGTTTCACCTTTGATATTGAGATTCTGTTCCATTAAACTTGTGCTGCACTTCCTCCAAGGCTGCATATTACCTTCCCAAGGTGATATCCCGGAGTACAAAATTGTCGTCTAACCAGGGATAATTAGCTAAGCATGACTTCTATCTCTGGGTGTCCTCCAATTTGCCTACAGTGAAATCCATTTGCCAAAATTTTGCCTATTTAATCTATCATTGTCTCCAATTTTATTATTCCATCTACACTGCTCACAATGCTACTTATTTTTGTCATTGGCAAATTCAGACATGGGAGTTTCTATTTCCTCATAAATATCATTCATTAGTGCGATGATTAGTTGACTTCCCACGGATTCTTGCAGAACACTACTTGCTACAGCCTGCCAATTAGTGTACCTGTCCATTATTCCTGTCAACTCCTTCTAACACTCAGCCAATTTTCTAACCAAGTCAGTAATTTGCCTTCAATTCCATGGACTTCAACTTTAGTTAACATATTATTTTGAAGCTTGATAGCTTTTATGTATTCTCGTTTTTTGAGCTATTAAGCACAAAACCTCATTTAATCCAGTTAAATGCCTGCAATTGTCAGTTGACTAAAAGCTTTAAGTGTCTTGTTTGCATCTCATTTGTTGCTTCAGGAAGTTTTGCTAGGCTTTGCTTATTTGTTATTAAACCACAGTAGATGAGCAGCAAAGACTTGGATTTGTATAGCATCTTTAACATGGAAAAATACCCCAAGGTTTTCACATCAGTACAATCAAACAAAACTGAGGCAAGGGAGGAGTTGTCAAAGGGTTGACAAAGTTTAATGAAAGGTTAATTTTAAGGAAGGATTCAAAGGAGAACAGGGAGACGGAAAAGGGAGAAATTATGGTTGAATGGCACTTGGCATATAATTTTAGATGAACTGAAATTTATGCAGACTGGGAGGCTAGATTCTCAACGTTCTGGTTCAGTCTCGTGTTGACCTGAGAACAATCAGTGGAAAAGGTCTAGAGTTTATAGTGAGGGCCAAAAATAGTATTGGTCTTTCCAGTGTTCAGTTGGAGCAGTGGTTACCATGGACTGAAAGTTAGCCAATTAGTTATAGTTGATAGAAGCAACCGATGGATGAGTGTGGTGTAGTGGTGGAGCTGGATATCAACGCAGATTTAGAACCTCACCTGTGTCTTCTGTATGATGCCATTAAGAGTCTACATGGATGGGAAGAGAAGCCGTAATAGGAGATGCACTGACCATGGTTAGCAAGGATGGAACCAAGAAGGAGTAGGCCACCTAAAATTTTTAGCGGAGGAAAGATGTTAGAGACATCTGATCAACGATGTTAAAGGATGCAGAAAGATCAAAGACAAAAGATAGTATGGCATTGTTAATCACAGTATATTGTTATTGGGTTAGGAGGATTTCAGTATTATAGTGAGCAGAAACATGGTTAACGAGATCCAACCTTAGATGGGCATGGATTTAGAAGGTGACAACATACTCAGGACTTGAGAACAAAGGGCATTTTATTTGCACGGATAATTGAAGGCAAATTACTGATGTGTTTAGAAAATTGCATGGGTAAAGGAGTTGGGGCAGAATTTTTGGAGGCAGCTGATGACAGTTTTGGAAAGGGTGAGTACAGTAGTTGAAGAATGGGAATCATGGGGCCAGGAAGAGAAGTTAAGTGGCTCACATTTCAAATGAGAATGGGGTTGACAAGTGGCTGGGTTTTGTGGAAAAGATTGGTACAAAAGAACCTAAAGTCTGCTTTCTCAGAAATATTGGAAGAAATCATGTTCCAAAGAGCTAGGAAATGTAGATGCTGCATATGTACCAAGATTACCTTTGCCAGTTGGACACAGAACTAGAAGTAACAACACATTAGGACGAACAAGGAGAGCAATACAAATTACATCTTTCAAGTGTGTATAGAAGGCGAGAACAATGGGTGTAAATATATACAATCTTCGAAGATGGCTCGGCAAGTTTGTTACTAAAGTCAAGGTCTCCATGTGCATTTGCAAGACCAAAATACAAAAGCAAGAAAGTTTTTCTAAACCTTTTTTAAATTTTGGCTGGGCACCATTAGTGTGTGTTCAGTTCTGGGCCACCACATTTCAGGAAGAATGTCAGGGCTTCAGGGTGCTGAAACGGAATGGCTCAGGAGAAGAGGGAAATCAGTTTTGTTGAAAAACTGGAGTAGAGCGTGGTTGTAAAGACATCAGTGATGTTCTTACTTATGAATTTTTATGAAGAGCAGATGCAAATAAATTGATTCCAGTGTCACATGAATTGGTAGCTAAGGGCACAGATTTAAGTCAAGTGCAGAGGTGGTGACTTCCACATAGAACATTACAGCGCAGTACAGGCCCTTCGGCCTTCAATGTTGTGCTGACCAGTGGAACCAATCTAATGACCCTCTAACCTAAACTATTCCAATGTTATCCATGTGCCTATCCACTGACCATTTGAATGCCCTTAAAGTTGGCGAGTCCACAACTGCTGCAGGCAGGGCATTCCACGCCCTTACTACCTTCTGAGTAAAGAACCTGCCTCTAACATCCATCCTATAACTACTACCCCTTAATTTAAAGCTATGTCCCCTCGTGTTAGCCATCACCATCCGAGGAAAAAGACTCTCACTGTCCACCCTATCTAACCCTCTGATCATCTTGTATGCCTCAATTAGGTCACCTCTTAACCTTCTTCTCTCTAACAAAAATAACCTCAATTCCCTCAGCCTTTCCTCATAAGATCTTCCCACCATACCAGGCAACATCCTGGTAAACATCCTCTGCACCCTTTCCAATATCTCCACGTCTTTCTTATAATGTGGGGACCAGAACTGTACACACTACTCCAAGTTCAGCTGCACCAGAGTTTTGTACAGTTGCAACATGACCTCAAGACTCTGAAATTCAATCCCTCTACAATAAAAGCTAACACACCGTACGCCTTTTTAACAACCTTATCAGCCTGCGTGCCAACTTTCAGGGATCTTTGTACATGTACACCGAGATCTCTCTGTTCAGTCATAGTACCAAGTATCTTTACCATTAGCCCAGTACTCTGTATTCCTGTTACTCTTTCCAAAGTGAATCACCTCACACTTTTCCACATTAAACTCCATTTGCTACCTCTCAGCCCAGCTCTGCAGTTTATCTATGTCCCTCTGTAACCTGCAACATCCTTCTGCACTGTCCACAACTCCACCGACTTAAGTGTCATCCGCAAATTTACTAACCCATCCCTCTACACCCTCATCCAGATCATTTATATAAATGACAAACAGCAATGGCCCTAAGTTGTCATGCAGAATACACTGCTCAGTGGCAGTGAAAGCACTTTCAATAGTAATGTTTGAAAGAAAATTGAATAATTCTGAAGATAAATTAGGCACATGAAGGCACATGAAAGAATGGGAATGGAGGGGTATAGAAAACTGATTTAAAAGCGTATGGTATGTTAGCCTTCATAGGAAGGGGTATAGAATACAAGAGTAGGAGTTTGATGTTGCAAGTGTATAGAACGTTGGTTAGGCCTCACTTGGAGTACTGCGTCCAGTTCTGGTCGCCGTACTACCGGAAGGATGTGGAGTCCCTGGAGAGAGTGCAGAGGAGATTTACCAGGATGCTGCTTGGTATGGAAGGGCTGTCTTACGAGGAAAGGTTGAACGTACTGGGGTTGTTTTCCCTTGAAAGATGTCGGCTGAGAGGGGATCTATTAGAGGTATATAAGATTATGAGGGGTATAGATAGAGTAAATGGTGGTAAGCTTTTTCCACCATTAGATTCGGATAGAACGAGGGGTCACGGCCTTAGGGTGAGGGGGGCTGTGTATAAGACTAATATTAGAGGGCATTTTTTCACGCAAAGGGTAGTGGGGGTGTGGAATGCACTACCGAGTAAGGTGGTGGGAGCAGGCACGCTAGGGTTGTTTAAGGGTCTCTTGGACAGCCACATGAGCGGTCTGCAGATAGAGGGATATAGGAGGACTGTTTAAATACTTTAATTGTTTCCACAGGCTGTTCGGTCCACCTTATTGACCAACAAGGTGCATGCATTCGGCAGGTCGTGCGAGGGCTGCTCCTGGAGGTTACTTCAGGAGTGGCCTAGTGCTTCACGTCGTTAGTGTATGCTTAAACTGGACCATCAGATGGGCAACATGACAGCTCAGAGACTATCGCTGTTGCTGTGCAGACACATGGATTTGGGCCTGTGTCTGCGGGAGTTTGCGCGTTCTCCCCGTGGTTGCGTGGGTTTTCTCCGGGTGCTCCGGTTTCCTCCCACATCCCAAAAATGTGCTCTTAGGCTGATTGGGTAACAAATTGTCCCTATATTGGTCTCTATGTGTCATTAAGACGTTAGGATGGCGGCGCGGGCTCGTTGGGCCGAAGGGCCTGTTTCCCGTGCTGTTTTGTTCTTTGTTCTATAAACATTGCTGTGCTTGAGGGCAAAGAGCAGGGGAGTGAGTCCAATTGAGTAGCTTGACCAGCGAGCCAATGCAAGTATGATGGAACATATGACCAGTAAACTACTATAAATTCATTTTGTGCTTTCACGGAGTAGGCAGATTTAATACTGTATGAAATTTAAACAGATTTAAATTAAAATTATTTTATTGTGTTCAACAACATTGGTATTAATTTCTGATGATTATACCTTGCCTGTGGTGATCTAAAATCTAAAGACTTGTTCACAAACGTAAATAAAAGAAATATATTTCGATGGCTGCATGGTTTTAAGTGCTGAATTAATATTGAAAGATGCCAACTTTGAACAAATTAATTGTACTTGCCAACCACTTTAGAATTTCGCTTAAGGTGTGAATAAGTTTTAAGTTTTTTCACTGTCCACTTTTTTCTTCAAAGTAGTTGCACAATTATAAAAGCTTTGTCTCCCTTTTCCCACAAATTTATAGTCTTATAGTGCTTGTATTGCTCCTCTTGTGAAGGTATGCTTGGTATTTGGCCATGCCCATCTCTTTCCATAAGTAGGTTCTCTTTTTCCCTTAGTTATTGTCTTTATGTATTTATATCAACATTTTTAGGTTTTCCTTGTACTTATTTCTTTTTAATTTTGGCCCTGCACTTTCAACATTTCTGTATTGAGGGTGAGAAGACTGCGTCTGGAGGAAGCAGCTGAGTCAACTACCCCAAGCTCTGTCCTGGCTTCAACTTTGTTCAATTTGTACTACAATGACACACCTCTGCCTGGTCTTTAAAGTTTATTTATGTAAATACTATCTTTCACATGGGCTCAGATTTTCTCGAAGCTGTAAAACACTAAGTGACGAATTTGCAAAGCTGGCTGACTACTTCATGACAGCACTAAGAAAGTGTGCATCACCCTGAATGATTAGAGACTGAAACATGATCACCATCCTGTTTATTTAGGTGATGCCATTGACAGAGAATCCTCTGGTGCAGACAGCACCTCTATCAAGGCTGCAGAAAAAATTAAAATGGCAATAATTTTCCCTGTAAACTGGCTGGTATTTCCTGTGTATCAAAGCTATGTACTTAACTGCAGAATACTTTATCCTAAAACTGTACCAAATTGCTCACATTAAACTTACTGACTTGCAACTCAGCTCTACAATATGCATTATCACAGGTGTTCTTCAATATCTCCCATTTTCAGAATTGTCTAGGGCAAGCCGCTGATAGCAGTGTATTCCAACCCATCATTCAAGGACCTCAACCCACTAGCAGTATGCCTTTCCTTGTACTACTCCATGTTAAACCCTCCATGCCAAGGAGTAACAGTTGAAGACCTAGGGGCAGGAGAATTGGCAAAGGAAAACATATGTCAGAAACACTTGCTGTAAACCACTGCTCACCACCTGGCTTTGATTTTCCATTGACAGTGAGCCCTTTTAAACGGTTTCCTGACTTGGCAACGTAACACCAGTGACATTGCTAGGACCGTCCAGACTGCAGCTGTGGAGTGTGTAGATAGAGAATCTTGTGAAATGATGCAAAGACAATCTCTTCCTCAGTGTCAACAAAACAAAGGGAATAGTCATTGACTTCAGGAAGCGTAGTGGAGGACATGCCCCTGAATACATCAGTGGGGATGAAGTGGCAATCTTCAAGTTTTTGTATCTGGATCACCATCTTCCTGGCCTGGTCTCTCCATGCCAACACTTAGTTAAGAAAGCCCTTCAATGCCTCTATTTCTCAGGAGGCTGAAGAAATTCAGCATGTCCACTATGGCATTCTCTGATTTTTATATAGAAAGCATCCTTTCCAGTTATATCACAGCTTGGTATGGCTCCTGCTCCAACCAAGACTACAAGAACCCAAGGGTTATGAATGTAGCCCAGTCCTTCAGACAAACCAACCTCTCATCTATCAACTTGTCTACACTTCCCACTGTCTCAGGAAAGCAGTCAGCATAATTAAGGATCCCATGTAGCCCAGACATATTCTCTTCCATCTTCTGCCAGGAGAAACATACAAAAGTTTTGATCATGCACCAACTGACTCGACTAGTTTCTTCCTGGCTGCCATCGAACTTTTTGTATGGACCTCCCTCAAGTTAATCTTTCTCTACACCTTGGCTATGACTGTAATGTTACATTCTGCACCTCTGCTTTCCTCCTCCCCTAAGTCCCCTGTGAGCATGTGCATTGTCTGTATAGTGCATAAATATACTTTTCACTATACCAATACATGTGACAAAAGTCAATGAGGTACCTCAAATGGTCTAGCAAACCATTCAGTTGTGCTAAACCACTAAACTCCTGAAAGCAATGAAACTGGCATCGACCTAAGCACCTGTTGACCCTGCAGAGCTTTGGTACTAACGTGGGGGCTAATGCCAAAATAGGGAGAACTGTCTCATAGACTAATAAAAAAAAAAACCTCATTGTCTGTCAAGTCTGATTCCATGAGGATGACTGTCTCAGACACTGCCATCACCATCCTTGGGTATGCCTGTCATAGAATCCCTACAGTGCAAAAGGAGACCATTTGGTCCATCAAAATACACCAACAATCCCAGCCATCTCCAATGCCCATAAACCCTCGTATTTACTCTGCTAATCCTCTTAACACTAAAGGTCAATTTAGCATGGCTAATTATCCTCACCTATACATCTTTGGAATGTGGGAGGAAACCCACATAGACACTGTGCAAACTTGCATAGTCACCCGAGGCCACGATTGAACCGAGGTCTCTGGTGCTTGTAGGGCAGCAGTGCTTGCCATTGTGCCTCCCACCTGGAGAACAGACCATCGATGGTCGTGACAGCACAGCGGTGTATCATCTGGAGGGAATTGTCCAGGGTGTCCTCAACATCAACTTTGGCCCCATGAAGTCTCATGATGTTAGATCAAGCATGGAAGATGAAATCTGCTGATTTCCACATGATAACCACTTCAGCTGATGCATTAATGTTCTATGTTGAACATCAGTTGGAGGAAGCACTAAGGTGGTAAGGATACAGAATGTGGCCAGAGGGGGTGGAAGTTTCTGATTCAACGGGCCAAATCCTAAACATAGAACATTACAGCACAGAACAGGCCCTTCGGCCTTCGATGTTGCGCCGACCAATATAAAAAGCAATGCCCCTCCAAACTAAACCATTCCCTTCTCTTCCATATACTTATCAACTAACCTCTTAAACGCCACCAAACTTGGCGCATCTACAACTGCTGCAGGCAGGGCATTCCACTCCCGAACCACCCTTTGGGTAAAGAACCTACCTCTGATATCCGTCCTATAACTATCACCCCTTAATTTAAAGCTGTGTCCCCTCGTGCTAGCTTTCTCCATCCTAGGAAAAAGGCTATCACTGTCCACCCTATCTAAACCTCTAATCATCTTATATGTTTCAATCAGGTCCCCTCTTAGCCTCCTCCTTTCTAACGAAAACAACCTCAAATCCCTCAGCCTCTCCTCATAAGACCTGCCCTCCATACCAGGCAACATCCTGGTAAACCTCCTCTGTACCCTCTCCAATGCCTCCACATCTTTCTTATAATGTGGGGACCAGAACTGCACACAATACTCCAAGTGCGGCCGCACTAGAGTTTTGTACAGTTGCAACATGACGTTGCGGCTCCGAAATTCAATCCCTCTACCAATAAAAGCCAAGACTCCATATGCCTTCCTAACAACCTTCTCGACCTGACTGCCTACTTTCAGGGATCTATGCACATACACACCAAGATCCCTCTGTTCATCTAGACTACTAAGAATCCTACCATTTGCCCTATACTCTACACATTTATTATTCCTGCCATAGTGCATTACCTCACACTTTTCCACATTAAACTCCATTTGCCACCTCTCGGCCCAGCTCTGCAACTTGTCCAAGTCCCTCTGCAAACTATAACACCCCTCTTCACTATCTACCACTCCACCGACTTTAGTGTCATCTGCAAATTTACTAATCCATCCTTCGATACCCTCATCCAGATCATTTATAAAAATTACAAACAGCAGGGGCCCCAAAACAGACCCCTGAGGCACACCACTTGTCACCGAACTCCACGATGAATATCTCCCATCAACCACCACCCTCTGTCTTCTATCTGCTAGCCAATTCCTAACCCAATTAGCTAAATCACCCTCTATCCCATACATCTGCATTTTCTGCAGAAGTCTTCCATGGGCCACCTTATCAAACGCCTTACTAAAGTCCATATATACCACATCAACCGCCTTACCCCCATCCACCTCCTTAGTCACTTTTTCAAAAAACTCAATGAGGTTAGTAAGGCACGACCTACCCTTCACAAAACCATGCTGACTATCTCCAATCAATTCATTACTCTCTAAATAACTATAAATCCTATCCCTAATTATTCTCTCCAACACTTTGCCCACCACCGAAGTAAGACTCACTGGCCTATAATTCCCTGGAAGGTCTCTCTTCCCCTTCTTGAACAATGGGACCACATTCGCTATCCTCCAGTCCTCCGGAACCACACCCGTAACCAACGACGACCTGAAGATCAGAGCCAGAGGCTCTGCAATCTCCTCTCTTGCCTCCCAGAGAATCCTAGGGTAAATCCCGTCCGGCCCAGGGGACTTATCCAACTTCAAACCCTCGAGAATATCCAGCACATCCTCCCTATCTACTTCGATACCTTCCAGTTTGCTACCCTGTACCTCAGTGTTCTCCATAACTACATTTACATCACCCTGCATGAATATGCAAAGGACTTGGTTTTAAGATTGAGTCTGTAGCAGGTGGTGAAGTAACCAACAAGAGTGCAAAAACCACCTCACCAACCTACCTACCATAGCTGTATCTGTCCATGAGTGCAACGTTAGAAGTAACCACCAATTATTTCTCCACCCATTTTACAAGATGTGTATTAGAAGTGGGATTCAGACCCATATTTTCAATTGGAAGTCGGGACATCTGGCTTGTCGCAGAATGACTTGATTTCTTGAATCTGGCACTTTGTACCACTCAGCCTGCTGACACCTCCATCTCTTCCTTCAGTGTTTCCCATTGTTTGAACACAGATTTGCCTTCAAGTATCTGCTTCTATTCCACTTTAACCAAATTACATCATAGTTCAAGAATAATCCAAGTAATTACAGGCCAGTGAGCCTTACATGAGTGGTAGGGAAATTATTGCAGAGGATCCTTCGAGATGGGATTTACTCCCACTTGGAAATAAGTGGCCATTTTCGTGAAAGGCAACATGGTATTGTGAAGGAGAGGTCATGACTCGCAAACTTGTTTTCCGAGGAAGTGATGAAGATAAGAGTAAGGCAGTGGATGTTGTCTGCATGGACTTCAGTAAGGTGTTTGACAAAATCACTCGTGGCAGATTGGTGCAGAAGGTGAAGTCACATGGGATCAAAGGTGGCAAGGTGGATACAAAACTGGCTCAGTCAAAGACGGTAAGAAGTCTGACAACACCAGGTTTAAATCCAACAGATTTATTTGATAGTAAACTGACAAGCTTTCGAACCTCTGGTCTTTGTCAGGTGAATGAGGTGTTCTGGTCTCCGACAGCACGGACAGTTTACAGATTACTGATTAGAATGCGAATCTTTACACCTAACCTGCTATTCAAGTCTTGAAGTGGCTAACAATGTGAGTGGAAGGAGCACTGAGCACAGGTTAGAGAGATGTGTATAGTCTCCAGACAGCACAGTGAGGTTTTTTGCTAACCCAGGCAAGTCATGGGCGTTACAGTTCGTGTGACATGAAGCCAAGATCCCTGTTAAGACCGTCCTCGTGTGTGGAACTTGGCTATCAGTCTCCGCTCAGCGGCTCTGAGCTGTTGTGTGTCGTGGAGGCCACCTTGAAGAACGTTTACCCAAAGGTCGGAGGCCGAATGCCCATGATCGCTGAAGTCTTTGCCAACAGGAAGGGAACGATCTTGCCTGGTGATTGTCGAGCGATGTTTATTCATCCACTGTCATAGTGTCTGCGTGGTCTTCCCAGTGTACCATGCTTCGGGACATCCTTACAATGTTGGCTGAGTTGCAAGAGTATGTACCGTGTACCTGGTGAATGGTATGCTCACGTGATGATGTCATCCATGTCTATGATCTGGCATGTCTTGCAAAGGTTGCTGTGGCAGGGTTGTGTGGTATTGTGGTCACTGTTCTCCTGAAGGCTGGGTAGTTTGCTGCAAACAATGGTCTCTTTGAGGTTGCGTGGTTGACTGAAGGCAGGAAGTGGGGGTGTGAGGATGGCCCTGGCGAGATGTTCATATTCATCATCAATGATATGTTGAAGACTCTGGAGAAGATGTCGTAGCTTCTCCGCTTCGGGGAAAGAAGACAGTCTGCCTTCAGTCAAAGAAGGCAGAGGGCAGCAGTGGAATAGTGCATTTCTGAATGAAAGGTTGTGACGTGTGTTTCTTAGGATCAGTGCTGGGACTTTTGCTGTTTATAATATAAATGATTTGGAGGAAAATGTAACTGGATTGATTAGTAAGTTTGCGGACGCCACAAAGATTGGTGGATTTGCAGATATCGATGAGGGCCAGCAGAGGATACAGCAAGTTATAAATCAATTGGAGACTTGGGCAGAGAGGTGGCAGATGGCGTTTAATCCGGAAAATGAGAGGTAATGCATTTTGAAGTCTAATACAGATAAAAATATGTAGTAAATGGCAGAACCCTTAGGAGTATCAATAGGCAAAAGGATCTGGGTGTACAGGTACACAAGTCACTAAAAGTGGCAATGCAGGTGGAGAAGGTAGTCAAGAAGGCATACAGAATGCTTGCCTTAATTGGCTGAGTATTGAGTTTAAAAGTTGGCAAGTCACGTTCTAGCTTTATAGAAACTTAGGCTGCACTTGGAATATAGTGTTCAATTCTGGTCGCCACATTACCAGAAGGACGTGGAGGCTTTTGAGAAGGTACAGAAAAGATTTACCAGGATGTTGCCTGGCATGGAGAGCATTCTCTATGAAGAGAGATCGGAGAAACTTGGTTCGTTCTCATTGGAGAAAGCGGCTGAGGGGAGACCTGATTAAAATCTGTAAGATTGAGGGGCACGGACATAGTGGATAGTCAGAAGCTTTTTCCCAGGGTGGAAGAATCAATCACCAGGGGCCATAGGTTTAAGGGGAAGTTTTAAGAGATGTACGAGGCAGATTTTTTTACATAGTGGCGGATACCTGGAACTTCTTGTCGGGGGGCATAGTGAAATCGGATATGGTAATGACTTTTAAGGGGCATCTTGACAAGTACGTGAATAAGATGGGAATCGAGGGATATTCGAAGCAAAGGGGGTTTTAGTTAAGTCAGGCAGCATGGTTGGTGCAAGCTTGAAGGGCCTGTTCCTATGTAGTAATTTTCTTTGTTCTTTGGGAAAGTTGATGTTTTTCCAATTTTAAATGCTTGTTTTTGAACTGTTTGCCTTTCCCCATTACTATCCTAAATGGATTGAGATTGCAATCACTACTACCAAAATATGCTATCACTGATGCTCCTTGGAGCATCTTCATTCCCTAAAACTAATTTCAGAACTGTTGCTTCCCTTTTTAGGCATATTGCATGTAGGCTATTCTTCCAATTGCATTTAAGGATTTGTTCCCTATGCATCTTTGCACTTCATAAAAGGATAGCTGAAATCCTCAGTGTGGTTGTTCCTTTCATTGTTTCTTTGTTCCAACATTTGGCTTTATTTGATTCTTCCAGCATGTCATGCCTCCTCAATGCTTAGATTTATTTCTTGATGGGCCCTCCTTTTTAATATCATCCCTCTGGCCTGAAAACGTTGCGACCAAGAAAGTTGAACTTCCACTCCTATTTTTCTTTAAACCATGTTTAATAATTGATCCAAGTCAATTGGTGACTTCATCTGGTGGGCATGGCCTAGTGCAAGTAATAATTGATACGTTTCCAAATATCATCTGTGCCCTCAGTTCCTCTGTCTTATTCAGTAGTCTCCTTGCATGCAAATATGTACAACTAGTCACTGAGCAATTCCTGTTTTGTTGTTTGTTTTCTAGAATAGTTTCTTCTGTAGTCTATTTTCGAGATCAATTCTTTCACTTTCCGTCCTTATTGATTTGCCGCCTTCCCTCAATACCACCAGCAAAAAAACTCAGCTAAGAACTCATTTTCAACCAGCAGAGACTGGCAACACGTTTGCTGTCAAGTAAGTATCTTACTGCAACAATACTAATTTAAATACAGATTGTTTTAAAAAAAACAAGTAATCAAAACTTCTCACTGAAGAAGCTACATGAAGTTATCTATGAATAAGAATGGGCCAAGGGAAGATGAATACAAATTTTATCAAGAATCTGGCTTTGTGATGTGTTTCTAGTCCTAAATATGGAAATATAATTGGGAACTCTTCTATCATCTTTAAAAGAAAGATTTGCATCTGATGGGCTCTATTATTCAAGGAATAAACACTCATTTGCTTGAAACCTTTCTGCAATGATTTCAACTCCTATTATTGAAGAAAACAGCTCCCTTGTCATTGTTTCCACCCATCCCAGTTCTTGCCGACCTCATTTCTCCAACTACAAAACTTTTGTTCTTTAATTTCCCTTGCCTTCTGTTGGTTTTGTTCCCCTCCAACACTCTCACCACAGCAATGGTCATCGCCACCGGCAACTGTTGGCAATTGCATGTGTCATGTGTTCCAATTTCCATGTGTCCTTGCACCAGGCTGTGCGCACTAAATGAAGTCACCAATTGACTCGGATCAAAATTTTGATCCAGTAGAAAAAGTATTATGGGACCGTAGTACTCAGCAGAAAGCCATTTCCCATTCAATCCTGGTCTGACATTCAGTGAGATTATGGCTGATCTGTCTGCAATTTCAACTCCACTTTCTTGCCTCCCCCATAATCACAGCATGTAACACAGTGGTAGCATGGGCTGCAGGTAGCGCAGTGGTTAGCACTGTTGCTTTACAGCTCCAGGTACTTGGTTTTAATTCCTGGCACAGGCCACTGTGTGGAGTTTGCACATTCTCTTCGTATCTGCATGAATTTCCTGCAGGTACTCTGGTTTCTCCCACCGTCCAAAGATGTGCAGGTTAGGTTGATTGGCCGTGCTAAAATTGTCCTTAGTGTCCTGAGATGCGTAGGCTATAGGGATTAGTGGATAAATATGTAGGGGTATGGGGTAGGGCCTGGGTGGGATTGTGGTTGGTGCAGAGTTGATGGGCTGAATGGCCTCTCTGTGTACTTAAGGATTTATGATTCTTAACTCCCTTATCAATCCAAAATCTGTCTAACACTGCCTTGAATAAATCCAATGACCCAGGCTTCACTGCTTTCTGGAGAAGAAAATTCAACATTCTAATGATCCCTTAAAAAAAAATTAATCTTAGTGTTAAGGAGGTCTCAAAACTTTTCTTCCCACCCCCTGCCATTCTAGCCTCTGCCCACAAATGGGAAGCGTGCCAGTTTCTACCCTATCAAATACTAAAGGATCCTTTGTTTCATTAAGTATATGTCTCCATTCTTCTAAATTCCAATGGGTGTTAGCCCAACCTTTTCAACTTTTCTTCATTGACTTAGCCCTTCAAACCATGATTTACCTGTTCTGGTTTGATCACCGTAGATGTTTTTATTGTGTTCTCTGCTTCATCCCCAACTACTATCCTAGCTATTTGTACTTAACTGATTTTGTAAGTGTTCTACCTGATTGTAAGTGACTGGAAGTGTTATGCTCTGGGTATTCTAGCTCCACAGAGACAAGGTAAAAACGATAAATCATTTTTGTCTATGGGCTGGATGTCCCCAGTTCCCAAGACTTGTGTGAGATTTCCATTCATGATTCTGAAACAGAACTGGCAGGCTTCTGAAAGGAAGCTTGTTGCAGAGATATCTAAAACATAAGCTTCAATGATTTTAGTCTTTTTGGTGCTGCAAAGTTTATTTAATCACAAGTAAGAATTACATTAACACGGCAATGAAATTACTGTGAAATTCTCCTAGCTATCATATTCTGGCACCTGTTCGTGTCAGTGCACCTAACTAGCATGTCTTTCAGGTTGTGGGAGGAAACTGGAGTACCTGGGGGAAACCCATGCAAACAGTGAGGATGTGCAAACTCCACACAAAGTGACCCAAGATGGGAATCGAACTTGGGTCCCTGGCACTGTAAGGCAGCAGTGCTAACCACTTGCCACCATGCTGCCCATGAATGCATTTTAATCTGGTCAAAAATGGAGATGATCGCTGGAGCCACTTTGTGAAGTGTTTGGGAAGGGTGATCATTGTGTGGGTGGAAAGAATAAATTCATCAGCATAATAAGTGCACATTGCAGTGTCTGACATAGCTATGTTTAAGTGGATTTTCACTGATCTGCATTTCTGTCAGAATGGGTAAATCTTCATTGAAGTCAAACAGAAATATACATGAAATTTCCTTTTATTTATGAAGCTGGCAATCCTACACAGTATTAGAAATGCAGGTGCTGATCTACAAGCTGGAACAATTTTGTCTTGTATGTATAATTGACTATTCTAATTGTCAATTTATATTCATATTACAGATCTTGTTGCAGTGTTTAAAAACTCAAAGCATTAAAATGTGCAAGGAACAAGAATGCTGAACTGTTTCAAAATTGTGAAGCTGATACAAGAATATTTAGGACTACCAAACCCAGGGTTTTTAAAACCTCACTGATATCTGTTTGAAATGTTGGTCTCATTCCATTTTTTTGTAACTTCAAAACAAAGTAGGGTTTTATTTTCACATGTCCTTTACTTTTCAACTAAGATCTGAAGTTATTAACCCCAACTGTTTGACCTGGATTAATCCACTACTTTGTAGTCAGACTTAAGCAGCTGACTCAGGAACGTAATGATGTCTTCTCAGCATTGCTGTTTGTTTAGAAAAGAATCAAATGACCAAAATGCCTATAAAGAGGTGTTAAAGTTTGAAGTTACAGTGACATGGGATTTTCCATGCAACCTGCTGCGAAATATACAGTGACGGAAGCAGCCTGCCATTGGCCAGCATAATCCTGCTAGTGCAAGCAATCAGAGAATTTTAGCCAAGATGCAAAACTTCAACAGCATGTTTTTCTTTTTCAGCAATACTCATTCCTGTACTGTGGCAATATTCAAATAGTTCAGTGCTATTAGGATATCAAATTACCTGTTTCTATGGACCGTATTAGATCTTCTTGATTTCAACTGTTGCAATAAAGTGAAGCCAGCCACTGTAGAGAATTTGAGAAATATATCCAGCAATTGATAATTCAATTTCAAATTCCTTCTCTCTTATTTAAAAGTTGGGATTCCCAACAACCATACCACAATGTTTCAAAAATTGTGCAGCAGTTTTTTTCCAAAGACACTATTTATTTGCTTAGGACTATAATTCATTTTGAGGAATTAGTACATATGGTTCCCCCCCCCCCACAAAAATCAAAACCCTTCAGACTTGGAGCTATGCTCCTTCATTATTGCTTGGTCAGAATGCTAGAATTGCCTCCCAAACAGAATTGTGGGTATAACTGTTCAAGAGCACAACTGAACAGCATCTTCTCAAAAGCAATTGGGGATGGGCAACAAATGATGTCTCTGCCAGCAATACTCAAATCCCTTGAAGTTTTTAATGTTTGTATTTTTTCAGTATTGCATATTCACTAAGTTGTGAAATTTGTCATTCCAGCAAGCTTTTCTAATGATTAATTGCCAATTATCAGCATTCAATAGATGATTGCACTCTAGTTGTTTTTGATAGTGGAATCTTGCCAACTAACTCCCTCAAGAAATATGATGTAAAAGAAAGACTCTTGTTCAAACTCATTCACCAAATCTAAATGATGTGAAATCTTAATTTAAACATTTCTGAAAAAAAAACCTAACTATGAAACTGTACTGTAACGATCTTTAGACCATTGCTTACTTGTATATCTCTATAAATAACAAGCTTTCATCTGTTATTTAAATGCATAGATTTTCCATTTTTTTGAATCAGTTTATATTTTATCAAAATTGAGAATTAATTTGATCCTTTCAAGCTTATACGAGGATTTATTCGGGGCATCCTTCTGGGTGGGGGAGGGGGTAGTGTTCAGCTGATTTCAGCTAAAGCGTAGACTGACGAAAGACAGTATGGAATTAAAGATGTTTTTTAATTTGACCAACATATGTTAAGAGAGAGATCCCAACTTCAGAGGAGTCAGAGGATCTTAACTTCTCTCATTACGTCATGCGAGCACAACAGATACACTTGAAGATTTGAATTTCCCACCCAAACTGGATGATCCAGTTACATTCATACAGTTTTTATTTACTTTGGCTAATAGCATTCTACCTTCTAACAAAATTAGAAATTCATTGGACAACCAAACCCAGAAATCTTCTGCTCCTTCCCCATCATCCCCAATTGCCTCAACCTTAACTATGCAAATCCAGTAGGTTCGAGGGGTTTCTTCTAATACCTGTAATCCTCAACACATGTTGGGGGATGTATTTTACAGAAGGTGGTGGGGGCCTGGAATGCACTGCCAAGGTTGGTTGAGGCAGATGCACTGGGATTGTTTAAGACTTAGCCACATGAACAGACTGGGAATACAGGGATACAAACAAATGGTCTAGTTGGGTGCATAAGTGGTGCACGCTTGGAGGGCCGAAGGGCCTGTTCCTGTTTTGCTTGTTAATAAGGGAGTTATCTATTTTGTCTCTTTTCAGTCCCCTCATCAGTGGAGGCTGAGTACATTATTCCTTGTAGCTAGCAGTGGAATCCTCCTCTTCATTTTCAAAAACTCTGGTAGCCTATAGCTATCTGGCCAGCCCCTGATAATAGGATCCATGCGGTTTGCTTCATTGTTTCAAAAGAATGTGGTCTGTCTTACTCCTAGGCATAATACAAAATACAAAAATAATTTAAATCTGTAATACTTAGTTCACAAATGATTACATAGGTGCTTATATAGACAATACTTTGTATAATATGAGGCACATTGTGATGCCTTTGATATATATAAGGCACATTATGGCCCCTATTTTTAACCAGTCTATTTTAATAATCTTCAAAAAAACAGGAATGTCTATATCCCCTGTTACAGAGCCCACTTGTTGCAGAAAAGAGCAGCTAAATGCGGATACCATTCATTTCTTCAGTGTAATTGTTCCACTTCTTGTCATTGCCAGATGTAACCATTAAATTTGGCTTGAGTTTTCGTTTGTTTTGTGTTTGTAGTTCAATTTCTAAATTAAGGTCAAATACATTTTCTCTCAACTTGGAAACATACTAATTAGGAGCAAGAGTAAGCATTTCGGCCCGTCAAGTCTGTCCCTTCATTCAGTAGAATCACTGCTGATCTGATTGGGGCCCAATACTATTATCCTACCTTATACTGTTTTGACTACCTTGGTCAAGAATTTATCTACCTCTGAATTAAAAATATTCATGATGTGGAGATGCCAGCATTGGACTAGGGTAAGCACAGTAAGAAGTCTCTCAACACCGGGTTAAAGTCCAACAGGTTTATTTGGCAGCACTTGCTTTTGGAGCCTCAGGCTCCTTCAGGTGAGTGAACTCTTGTGTTCTCAAACAGGGCATATAAAACACAAACTCAATTTACAAGATAATGGTTGGAATGCGAGTCTTTACAGGTAATCAAGTCTTAAATTGCTTTTATTGGTAGGGGGATTGAATTTAGGAGCCGCAGCATCATGTTGCAACTGTACAAAACTCTAGTGCGGCCGCACTTGGAGTATTGTGTGCAGTTCTGGTCCCACATTATAAGAAAGATGTGGAGGCATTGGAGAGGGTACAGAGGAGGTTTACCAGGATGTTGCCTGGTATGGAGGGCAGGTCCTATGAAGAGAGGTTGAAGGATTTGAGGTTGTTTTCGTTAGAAAGGAGGCGGCTAAGAGGGGATCTTATTGAAGCATATAAGATGATTAGAGGTTTAGATAGGGTGGACAGTGATAGCCTTTTTCCTAGGATGGAGAAAGCTAGCACGAGGGGACACAGCTTTAAATTAAGGGGTATGAGTTATAGGACGGATATCAGAGGTAGGTTCTTTACTCAGAGTGATTAGGGAGTGGAATGCCCTGCCTGCAGCTGTTGTAGATGCGCCAAGTTTGGTGGCGTTTAAGAGGTTAATTGATAAGTATATGGAAGAGAAGGGAATGGTTTAGTTTGGAGGGGCATTGCTTTTTATTTTGGTCGGCACAACATCGAAGGCCGAAGGGCCTGTTCTGTGCTGTAATGTTCTATGTTCTAAAGGTACAGACAACTTGAATGGAGAGAGAGCTAAGCACAGTTTAGAGGTGTGTATGGTCTCCAGCCGAGTCTGTTAGTCATGGGAATTACAGATAGTGTGACATGAACCCAAAATCCCAGTTAAGGCCATCTTCATGTGCAGAACTTGGCTATCAGTTTCTGCTCAGCGATTCTGCAATATCGTGTGCCATAAAGGCTGCTTTGGGGAACGCTTACCCAAAGATGAAAGGTGAATGTCCGTGACTGCTGAAGTATTCACTGACTGGAGGGGAACATTCTTGCTTGGTGATTGTAAGCGGTGTTCATTCATTTGTTGTCATAATATTTGCATGGTCTCCCAGTGTACCATGCCTCAGGATATCCTTCCTTGCAGCGTATCAGGTAGACAATGATAGCCAAGTCGCAAGAGTATGTACCGTGTACCTGGTGGATAGTGTTCTCACATGAGATGATAGCATCTGTGTCAATGATCCAACGTGTCTTGCAGAGGTTGCTGTTGGAAGGTTGTGTGGTGTTGTGGTCGCTGTTCTCCTGAAGGTTGGGTTGTTTGCTGCGGATAAGATCTGTTTGAGGTTATGCAATTATTAAAAATATTCGATCTGCCTCAATCACTTTTTGAGGACGAGATGCACAAGCCAATGACCGCAAAACATTTCTTGTCATCCCTTAAGACTCCTTATGACCCAAGAGCAGCTTCCTGCTGCTATCAGAATTTTGAATGGACCTACCTTGAATTAAGTTGATCTTCCTCTACATGCTTGCTATGACTGTAGCACTACATTCTACACTCATTTCTTTCTCTATGAACGGTATGCTTTCTGTATAGCACACAAGAAACAATACTGTTAATTATATATTACTGTTAATTATAACAACACTGTTAATACACATGACAATAAATCAAATTAACACAACTTGTTCTTTTAAACTTCAGTGGATACAGGCCCACCCTGTCCAACTTTTACTCATAACTGCTCACGCCAGGAATCAGTTGAGTGAACCTTCATGAATGACTTCTAATGCAATTATATCCTTCCTTAAATAAGGAAACCAAAACTACACAGTACTCCAGATGTGATCTCCCATTTTTGTATTCCATTCTCTTCCATAAACAATAGCATTCCATTTATCTTTCTAATCACTTACTGTACCTCCATATTAACCTTCTGCTCATGCACGAGGAAACCCAGACTTTTGTACCTCAGGCTTCTGCAATCTCTCTCTATTTAAATATGCTGCTTCTCTATTCTTCCTACCAAAATGAACAAGTTCACGTTTTTCCACATGCTACATTTGTCTTTTTGTATTTGCAGACTTGCTTAACCTATCAATATCCATTTGCAGATCCCTCTTATACGCTCTTTGCAACTTGCGTTCCTATTTATCTTCAGGCATCAGCAAAGTTGGCAACTATACATAACCAATTGATATCGATTGTGAATTTGTTGCTTCATCAATGATCTTCCTTCCATTATAAGGTTAAAAGTTATGTTTGGTCATGATTATGTAGTTTGCAGTTCCTTGGATACTGAATCTGTCAGTGCCCATTTACCACCAGACACGGGCAATATTCTGGTTGGTATATGGCATGAGTGTTAATTGTCACTCAAGTGTCATCTCCAATGAAAAAATCTAACCATCTCAATGACATTGTGGCAACACCATTGCTGAATCACAGTACGTTGCAAATGAGGCCCTTCGGGCCATTGAGTCTACACTAATACATGAAAGGTCCTGATCTACCCACCTAATCCCATTTGCCAGCCCTTGGCTTAATTCCTCATTATCAACAACCTGAGTATTACCATTGAATAGAGACTGAGTTTAGCCATATAAATACTGTGGCTACAATGGCAGTCAGTGTCTAGGAATTTGTGGTGAGTAACTCCTGATTCACCCAAAGCCTATCCACCAACTGTAAAGCACAGGTCAAGAGTATGATGAAAATAGTACTCTCCATTTTCATGGATGAGTGACTCCAACGACAAAAAATTGACACCATCCAGAACAAAGCAGTCCTGATGCCCCATCTACCACCTTTTAAAATTAATTCCCTCCAGCACCAACAAACATTGGCGCATCTACAAGAATCACCGCAGCAACTCAGGATTCGTTTGACAGCAACTTCCAAACCTGTTATCTTTACTACTAAGGACAAGATCAGCAGATACATGAGAATACTATCATCTGACTTGGAAATATATTGCTGTTTCTTCAATCAAAGTCCTAGTACTCTCTACCTAACATTATGATTCTCCCTATAACAAAGTCTACAGTGGTTCAAGCAAGCAATGTTATCTTCTTAAGGATTACTATGGATGGGGAGTTAATGCTGGTCTTGGCAATGACCCCGCATCCTCTCAATGAATAAATAGGTAGTTGAGGCCCCTGCACTGATCCATGCGCTACTCTTTCATAGTAATGAAATAACCCATTTCTGCTGGCTGGCTAATCATCTATCCATGTTTGTGTCCCCTTACAGCATAAGTATTTGCTTTTTGGTGATTTTAATTGATTTAACTATCACCTTTTTCAGAATTATTACTGAAATTTTAGGAGAAAGTATCTGTTCAGTTCTTGCACTATTTCCTTCTGTTAATTCTTCCGATTGGCTTAATGGAGGAGCAACTCTCACTTTACACACATTTGGTTCTTTTTAACTACTTGCAAAAATTCTTGATTTTATATTCCAATTTTCTCCTAGTCCCAATTCCTCCCTCGTTCTTCTAATCATTGTTTTTATATGTAGTGTCTACTC
The DNA here is from genome assembly GCA_024679065.1 of Sphyrna mokarran. Taxonomy (NCBI): domain Eukaryota; kingdom Metazoa; phylum Chordata; class Chondrichthyes; order Carcharhiniformes; family Carcharhinidae; genus Sphyrna; species Sphyrna mokarran. Next base: position 131,578,134 of record JAGIQG010000004.1, on the reverse strand, counting down.
TTTTATATTCTGAAATGCTATGTATCTTTGAATATTTAGATCCCAGCCATTATCACCTTGCAGCCATGTCTGTGGCTTTAAGATCACACATTTAATTTGCATGTTCAATTCATCTATTTATGAATGCTGCAAACATTTAAAAACAAAGCCTCTAGCTCCTCTTTTCTATCTTCCAAACTCTATCTCTATCTGCTGACTCACTTGTAAGTTTTTACACTGTCCCATCTGGCCACTCTGATTATCATTTATCTTTTCTACCTTGCTCTGTTGCCTTGTTTCTGTCTTTAACTTATGTTTTTCCACACTTGATCCCTTGCTCCCAGTATTTAGTTTAAAGCCCCCTCTACCGCCTTAATTATATGACATACCAGGGGTCGCAGCCTGGTTAAGGTGACAATATCCCAATGGTACAGCTCCTGCTTTCCCCAGTGCAGGTGCTTGTGACTCAAATAATCCAGAGATGATGATTATCCTTGAATTTCTGCCTTTTAATTTGGCTGCTCGTAGTCCCTCAAGAAAATCTCTTTTTTAGTCCTATTTATGTCATTAGTATGAAAATGGACTCTGAGAACTGAATTCCCTCCCATTGCAAGTTTCTCTCCAGTCCTGAGCAAGTGCCTCAAACCTAGGCCCTGGGCAGGCGACATGACATCCTCAATCTTATTCTTGAGTGCAGAGAACTATGCTTATCTCTCTGACTTTGCTATCATTGCTTATGCAAGAATTGTTTGCTGAACAGTGCCATAGTTGTTTGTTCATCCACCTTGCAGTTCTGCTCTTAAAACATAGAAAAACTACAGCACAAATGAGTCCTTCAGCCCATAAGTTGCGCTGAACATGTCCCTACCTACTAGGCTTACCTATAAAGCTTACTTATGAGGCCTCTCCTCATCCTGCCCTTTTTCAGGTCTTGCTGGATCTCCCTCGCCTGCTATTTTCTCAACTCTCGTGGGATCTCTCCCTTTTGCTCCCTCATGCTGCTTTTCAAGACTTGCATACTACCCAGCATAAATTGGTATGTGTTAAGTATCTCGTGGAAAGTAAACTAATTTTAATGTTTTTGCATCTTTCTTAACCGGAAGCCCTAAACTTTGAGGCGATTGTTTTAAGCCAGCTAACTATAAAAGGTGACTCAGAGCTTGAATGGAGTTAGGAATATGATGGATTCTATACTGTGGAAGAGGTGGACCAAAATCAAATGTCAGATAGGTAGATGCTCAGGAGAGATTTGACAATGATGTCATAGTCACAAAACAAAGGAAGTGTTAATGATGGTGTTGAAGACTAAAGAAGGCACTGATAGTACCTAACAGTCAGGTATCAAATGTGTATTAATGGCAAAACTTAAATGGCAACATAATGTAGCTGATGTTCATGATAAGTACAATTGGTAGTAGTGTTTTGAAATTTTGAAGTGAATTATAAAAGTTGAACAAATATTTGTTAAAAGGAGAACAGTCAGATTATCTGCGATGCTTCAAATTTTTGAATCAGGGCAAAACGTGTACTTTACTCGAGATATGAAACTTGTACAAAAACATTTATTACTCTAGTGCTTATGTGCTTAATTTATTTTCCAGCCCATTATTTGTGACATGGAAGATTGGCCGTGATAAACGGCTGCGAGGATGCATAGGTACTTTTTCTGCCATGAACCTACATTCAGGACTCAGGGAGTACACTCTTACCAGGTGAGCTTTTGAAGCTTTGTTTTCTTGTATTGTTTCAGCACTTGTATTTTGCCACTTGTTTGCCAGCTACTCCCAACGCTACATACACTGGTATATTTATTTGAAGCTCTCTGCTTTCTGTCTAAAGAGTAAGAAGAAAATTAAATGGATAATTAGTGTAATAAATGGTCTGGATAATATATAGGGCTGTATACAAACCTAATTAAGTTAACCTAGTTTATTATTTTGGAACAGCTATGCTACTGTTACAATTTGAGCATGAAACTACTGGGTAAGCATATGGAAACTTGTGATTTACAAGTATTTCTTTAAATATCCCTAATACTTAAGGTGCTGATTGTCACTTGTAATTGAAATCTCTAGTAGGCTAAATACAGTAAGCTATGGTACAGTTTTGCACATAGATACTGTCTATACAATTCAGAAGGTCATATTTGCTTTCTGCAATTGTATAATATTAATTCATTTCGGAAGGTGCATTATGTACCATTGCCTAAGCCTTCAATTTTGGGAAGGAAAAGAACAATAGCAGAGCCAGATTGGATTCACACATAAGCTTAATACTAAAGTGCAAGCAAGGCTTCCAAGGAATTTGGCCATGGTGTGTCTTGAAGGCTTAAATCCACACCCAGAAGAAACCCACTGGATTTCTCAATATTGTCCATTACTTTTATAATCACCACTTGGTCAATTGCTTCAGAGACACCTGTTACTTCACTTGATTCACAGGAAATCAGAGCTATTTATATTTCTAATATTCACTCTGCAGAACAAGTACTGAGCTGGCTTATTCTTAAAATGTTAGTTGACCTCAAATCATACCTTCTCTGGGATTCTTTTCTATATAAATGACTATACGTTGCTGTTGGGAGAAGAAAGAGGCAAAATGCTATAAATGATATCCTTAAATACTATAGTTGAAAATTATTCTAAATTAGATGCATTGGAGGAACAGCATTTGCATTGATTACTGATATTTATCGGGCCCAGCTATCAACTGTAAATATTGCTCTTAATGTTCAGCAACGATGTAAATCTTCCATTCCGAAGCTCATGGACAGCATGGTGACAGTGGTTAGCATTGCTGCCTCACAGCACCCGAAACCCGGGTTCAGTTCTGGCTTGAGTTACTGACTGTGCAAATCTGCACATTCTCCCCATTTCTGCATGGGTTTCTTCCATGTGCTCTGGTTTCCTCCCATGATCTGAAAGATGTGCTGGTTGGGTGCATTGGTCATGCTAAATTCTCCATCTGTGTACCTGGATAAGCACAGTGTGGCGACTGGAGGATTTTCACAGTAACTTTGCAGTGATGTTGTAAGCTTACTTGTGACAGTAGTAAATAAACTAAACATTCTGTATATCTTGGCAGCTCATAATGTAAGTACCTAAATTGGGGTTAGCAGTGGGAAATAGAAAGAGACTTGACCTTTCTGCCAGCACTCTTTTTTTTTTTTCCCCAAAGAAACTTTTCCAAAAAAGATGTAATTAATGAAACCACTGCATTGTCAATGTAACGAGGGATGTGCAATAAAAATGTGGAACTTGCTAGTGATACCCATATCCAGAGAATGAGTTTTTAAAAACTGATGGGAAGATGAAAAATGGAGTCCAGTTCTAAAGTAGAAGCCTTTCTTTCAAAGCTAGCTTAGCATGACATTCTGCTTTTAAATAGATATTTATTTTATATTTCCACCAAAGCTGTTTTATACCCTCAGTTTTAGAACATAGAACATTACAGCACAGAACAGGCCCTTCGGCCTTCGATGTTGTGCCGACCAAAATAAAAAGCAATGCCCCTCCAAACTAAACCATTCCCTTCTCTTCCATATACTTATCAATTAACATCTTAAACGCCACCAAACTTGGCGCATCTACAACAGCTGCAGGCAGGGCATTCCACTCCCTAATCACTTTTGAGTAAAGAACCTACCTCTGATATCCGTCCTATAACTCATACCCCTTAATTTAAAGCTGTGTCCCCTCGTGCTAGCTTTCTCCAGCCTAGGAAAACGGCTATCACTGTCCACCCTATCTAAACCTCTAATCATCTTATATGCTTCAATAAGATCCCCTCTTAGCCGCCTCCTTTCTAACGAAAACAACCTCAAATCCTTCAACCTCTCTTCATAGGACCTGCCCTCCATACCAGGCAACATCCTGGTAAAACTCCTCTGTACCCTCTCCAATGCCTCCACATCTTTCTTATAATGTGGGGACCAGACCTGCACACAATACTCCAAGTGCGGCCGCACTAGAGTTTTGTACAGTTGCAACATGATGCTGCGGCTCCTAATTTCAATCCCCCTACCAATAAAAGCTAAGACTCCATATGCCTTCTTAACAACTTTATCCACTTGACTGCCTACTTTCAGGGATCTATTGACACATACACCAAGATCCTTCTGTTCCTCAACACTCTTAAGAGCCCTACCATTAGCCCTATACCCTACACATTTATTGTTCCTGCCAAAGTGCATTACCTCACACTTTTCCACATTAAAGCATTTGAGATGCTTAAGTAGCTCACTTATACCTGAGACTTAATTATGACCCAAATGTAAACACAGCCACGTACTGTTTCTCCTTTCCCTTTCTGTCTTCCTCTCCAATTCACTGTCTAGTTCTCAATAACTGTATTTAAATATGATAGCTTAGTGTTTTTTAAGAGCAATTTGCTCCATTGTCTGTTTAACAGATCAATATGTGCACTTCTCTCATTAGCAGTACTTCTTTTGGTTCCCTCTAGCCTCATCCCCAACAACTCAGTTGTTGAGGACTTTATGGTTTGTTTTGATGTAGAATTTGTAAATGGCTGCTAATATTTTTTGCAGAGCTGTACTGTATTGAGCATGGATAGCTAGAACAGTGGCAAAAAGAGAAAAATTAACTCAAGTGCAGAATTAATGCAAAATTCAGATTTTTAACAAAACTGCCAATAGTTCTGATAGTATAATCTTGTAGCTTAGTAATTCAGAAACATGCCAGTGAAAGAATATTAACTTGCAAGAGTCAATCCTTAAATATTTTGAACCCTATTGCAAATAATAATTGTCAAAGAATGCCAATGCTGTTCAATAATTTGTAAAAAAAAAAGCCTTTGAGAAAATCACCTCATTTGTTCATTGCTCGTCTCCACCATCTAGTTTTCCCAATTCTTGTAATTGCACTATTTTCTCTCTTAAATTAAAAATAAATTAAAATATTAATGGCAATCATAGATCCTTGTTACAGGTTACAGAGTAACTTTATTGTGAATTACGAATATTTCATAAGATCATGACCTTGGGTAACATCCGTTATCATGTAACACACAATTTTTGAGTTTGTTTGAACCATATGTATATAAACTTAATGTTCCCTCAATTTGACCTGCATTCTGGTGAGTTTTTTAATATCCATCTGGGAAGACTGCATTGTTAATAATCTTGGCAGTACCTGGAGTTTTTGATCTCCAGCTGACTGTCGCCAACTACCATTTCTGGAATGGAAATCAAATGATGTTACAGTTGAAATTACAACCAACGTTAACTGTACTGGTATCATACTCGCTGCTTTCTATCTAAACTCCAGAATGATCAGATTCAGTTCCATATTAGTGGAATAAAATTTGCTTTCTAGGTCGTTTTTATGTCCAATGTATTTCATACTTGAATTTTGCTTCATTGGAACAGAATTACATGAATTGATTACTGGGATAATATTTAGCTTTATCACCATGAATAGCAGTTAGAAGGCCTTGCATATATGAAGACTAGATCATTTCTACTTCCCACATAACCCACTCTTCACATAATGACTAAGTTTGGAAGGCACCTGATATCTGTATGATGTTACTTGGAGCAAATTTTATATATTCGTGCCCTTGGATTGCTGACCAAGGGACACTTGGAGCACTGAGTGGAAAGAGGAAGAGTATTTTATTAGCTGAAGTGTCTTTAGTGGTTTTAAAGCAGAAGATGCATATTTACATTGTCAGAGTCCAAGAATCCTGCAGCTATTCTTGAGCATATTCTATACGGACTGTCACATGGATGTACTTGTGATTTGAAGCTGATGTCATTTAACTGATGTGAAACTGAAGCATGTGCTTTCTTTTTAGGTGCAAATTGAATTGTTAATTGTTGGGGCCTTGGCAAAAGATAACAGACATTATAAATTGTTCTTTTGCATGTAGAACTGTAGGTGGAGACTCTTAAAACTAATTTGCCCTCATTTTTAGTTGTGGCAAAATATACAAACTGCATTTTTAGTTATGGCAAGATATACAAAGGCCCAGGAAATTTGCATAATCCATAAAAAATGTTAATCTGTGGAGAACTATTTCACTTAATTGTCCTACTGCTTATGCCATCATAAACAGGAGGCCACTTTTGAACTGCATCTGTACAAATCTAATGTTCCCTCAATTTGAACTGCTACATTCTGGTTAAAATTGTTTTTTTAAAAATCCATCTATCCAAAAATCAATCCTACCTTCTGTAAACATGATCCCATTTTATACTCAAGTTGGGCTGTTTTAATATCTTGCTGTCATGTGGCTCCTGAGTATTTAACTTGCAAGTACTCTGTCAAGTTAGTGAAATCTTTATGCATTCCATGTTTGTGGGGGAGAGAAAGAGAACAATAGAATTCTTTCTGAATTGTTCCAGCAGCTAGCCAGCACAGACATTGACCATTATCTTCCTTGCTATAAAATTCACTTATCTGATGGCATGGTTTTTCTATCATATGAAATTGTGAGCATGTCTTGCAACTTCCCGTGTGTAATATACTGCAATTATTATGGTGTATGTGTAATGAATGCTCTTTAAAACAGTTGTAAGAGCTTAGTTTGCTGCTGGGACTCCTGTTTCTTTTAAACTATAAAAATTACTTGGATTTAAGAATTTGATGTAATGTGGTTAAGTTTTCACTTGATTTCAAATCAGAAGGGTGCATGTTATTGCAGTTTAGAAAGTACAGAGTAAGTTGGACAAATCAAGTCTGTTGATAACTAGGATGTAATTTCATGCAGACTGCTGTGAAGTCCTCACAAAGGAGGGAAAATTTGACAATGTACACACCGTGACAGACAAAATAGTTAAGGATGAAGTTGAAAGACTCAAGAATGCAGCACAATACATTGGAGATGGTAATAATTAAGCTTTTATAGTTCTATTATCAGACTTCAGCTTGAGTACAGTGTTCAGTTAGGTTGATAAGAAACCAGGGACTTTAAAGTGCTGGAAGCAGTATGAGGAAGAAACATGATGCTGATATCTGGTATTATGGATCTGAATTGAAAAGAGAGACTAGAGAAACTTAGTTATTTCATCCTATAAAACAGGCACCTGAGAAAATGACCTTGCATGAGATATATTTGATTATAAAGTCATTTAAAAAAAGAAGCAGACATACTACGTGAAATTAAAATCAGCAATAAAATTGGAAGAACTGATTCAGTTGCTAAAAGGAAATTTTAGAACTGAATCAAAATATTTCATAAATACTAAAGTAAACTTGCAGAATAATGGAGGTTTAAAAAAAAACTAGGAATGAATAAAATAAAACAGTTAGTTATGGCTATTTGGGGAAACTCTACAGTGTTTGGATGGGTGAATCAAGATCACTGTTCTGCGTCCAGTAACCTTGTGATAAGGACAGTTTATATTGGACTTTCTCTGACTTGAGTTCTATACATTAGGTCTAACAAAGACGCTGCTTTCCACAGTCTCCCTCACTTGCAGTCTTTTTAAACAGTTGTATTAAACAAGTTAAAAATTCTTTGATATGAAGAAAATTGATAAACTGGAATTTTTTTGTTACTCCATTTTTTCTTGTTTTTTAAAAAAAAAATGCTGCTGATGACATTAATTCTTGGCCTCTAATATCCTTCAAAGTCTAACTCAATGTTGAGGTATTTTTTTCCAATTTGCTTTCGTCGATTAAAAATATAACATTGAATATTCTTGGCTCCAGTAAAAGCCTGATAGAAGAATCTTTCTTTGTAGGAAAAAAAAACAATGTCACTATTTTACACTTAAACTTTACTGCCTTTGTATCCCAATTTGTACCAAATCTATCCATCACACTTGTACACATTGACCTACATTAGCCCCAATCCAATGCTGTGATTTTTAGAATTCTCATTTTCCTACTCCAATTTTTCAGTATCCTTATCTGTCTATCTCTTTAACCTCTTGGAATCCTCCATTTCTCCAAATGTGTTTTTTTTTGTTCTCTTTCCTGCCACTTATTTTATCCTGCCATTGTTTGCTGTGTCATCCTCTACCATGGTTCTAATTTCCGGCATCTCCTTAAAACCTTTCTGCCGCTCCATCCTTAACTCCATTTTTGGATCTTCCTTAAAATCTGCCTCTAGATTTGAGTCACTGATGCAAATCACCCCTCATGTGAAGTACCTTGGCCATTTTCCTGTTTTAAAGGTTACTACAAAAATCGTTGTTACAATTTATCTGAGTGACCTGGCATAGGGTCATGGAGATTAAAAGCAGTTAAACTTGCCAATATCAGCTCTTCCAGCCTCCTGACCATCAGATGGGATAATGGCTGACCTGATTGTGGCTTGAATTTCACATTCTGCCTCTCTGGATAACCTTTGATTGAATTGTTCTTTTATGATTTATTACAATTCATTTGGGGAAAATAATTTTTAGAAAAATTCCTATTTGGTGTAATTTTCCTATTTTACTTTAGAGGACACTTTGTTTCTTGTAGATTCATTAGTGGTATAGTGTAGAAAAGTGTAAGTGATGTACTGTTTTTGGTCATTAAGAACTAAAATGTGAGCTATTCCAGTCAGTACTAGCATTTTTAATGGTTTCTGACAATTTGAAAACAAAATTTACACCAAAAGTAAAGTATAATGCTGTAGGCTGGTGACTGCAATTCAAAGGTACTTCATTGACTGTAATTATCATTGTCAAGCATTGTGGGATACTCTTGAGGTCATGAAGCGTGTGCTATATAAATTAATGTCTTCAGTATGTCTCATTTTGGTATTTGGTTTCCACTAAATGGTTCTAGGACTGCATTACTGACCTCTTGGGACTAGGTAACATTACTGCAGTTGTAAATATGCCTCTTTAAAAAGAGGAGTGGCCAGATTAAATGAAGAGCAAAAGATTGCATAACTTTGTTTTTTTTATATTGTATCATACAGTTTTGAATTTGCAGGGAGTAGAAAGGACATTGTAGCTTTAAGCACTACTTAATGGAATTTGAAAACTCTTTTCTCCAATTCAAAACTTCATTTTTCCCCTTCTTACAATAGAGACATAGGCTTTTGTATTTGATGGCTTTTTCTATTTTTATTTCATTATCTCAAGGTATGGATAGGAGCCGATTTGAAAAGGTGGCCCATCAGCCTCGTCTGCTCTGAGACAATGCTGATGGGCCACCTTTTCAAATCGGCTCCTATCCATATGGTGATGGTAATGATAGGTTGGGAGTTGTGGGGTTTTGACTTTGTGATTATGAAAGAATGTCAACATTATGCAAGTCAGGATGTGTGACATCCAGATCATCTTTGAACAAAGGGTGTTTTTGCACACTTGTTGCCCTTTTTAAGCTGTCAAAGTTCTGCCCAAGTATATTGAGTTGCAGTAATACACTGTTGATAGTATACACTGCAGCCACGCTATCCAGTGCTGGGGGTTTGTGAATGTTTAGGATACAAATTAGGATGCACATGCACACATGGTGTTTTTATTTCCATTCAATAACATAATCACTAAATGTCAGTAGGTTAGTTAAATACCAGTTTTGACATCCTAATTGCAAAGATATTTAATAGATGGAGTGGTAACGTTTGACCACATTGCTGTTGGTTCGTTTCATGAGGTGCAATTGCGCCGAATCACAGAACAGATTACAGTATGGATGCATGCCATTCAGTTTCTGGGGTTTTTCCTCCCTCTTTGATTTCATTCAACTGTAGCAGCTCCACACTAGCTGTGTGAAGCAGCTTTTTCATCATCATTCTACCAGTTATATAGGCTCTGAACTAATTATATAGAGGAATAGCAAACCACAAATTATACATCTGAACACCTAGTGGTTTCTTGCTTAAAACACCAATAGGTGTATTGCAAAGTGATGCGATTAGGGTATATTTTCATGTAGTCAGCACTGCAGCATAGCAGCTGTTTCCACTTTGATGCAGTGCTAAAGATGATCTTGCTAGCATTTGCAATGTCATGCTGACTTCACATGCCGACTCAGAAGTAGAACCAGCAGCAATGTAAACATGGTTTTCTGCAATTGAAGCTCCAAAGAGCAAAGTAAAGCTAAGGTTTGGCTATAAGGGTAAGGGAAGGGAAATCTTTGAATTAGGGGTATTAGAGAAAAGCTTTTAAATTGTACTTAAATTAAATCAGTTCATCAGGATATACCTGAAACAGCTTTGGTACGTTTTACTGTTTTCTTGGATTATTTTTAATGAATTGTTGATTTGATTTCTACGCCGGTAAGTATTTGTGGCTTGTTTAACAGCAAATAAGGTTAGCTATATTGGCCATGCTAAATTGAGCTTTGATGTCAAGGAGATTAGTAGTGTAGATATGAGGTAATGGGGATAGGACCTTGGGGAATTATTGTTGGTGGAGACTCAATGTGCTGAATGGCTTCTTTCTGCACAGAAGAGATTCTGTGATTCTACGTAATTGCATCTCATGAAATGAGTCACAATCAGATCTAACTTCCATAAATATTACCATAGCTCCATGTGCTTTTTCCCCCCAGTCCTGAGCTTCAATACCACTTGCATGATAGCAAAACCAGGACTTCGAACTGGAAATTGATTTTATAATGTGCTTGTTGAATAGAGTTTGTTACATTCCAACTTTATCTCCCCCCTTTTTAAGAATAAAATGTGATAATACTGTGCCTTTAAGAAATGTAATTTAATCATGTTCCGTTAACATTTCATTGGTGCTGTGATATCTGTGACTGAAGCAATATAATGAACATCATGTAGATTTTAATCTGGAATAATGCATTGTTCTATGGTTTAATGGTCTTTTGGGGATTGCCAAGTGAAGCTTGATTTGGGGAGGATTAACAGGACAGGTGATATGGGCATAGTTTTTCCATAGAAAAGTCCAGTTTTAGTTTCATTTTCTCAGTTGCTGCTAGAAGCTGGTGGAAGAAGGCAGTGTCTCCGTCTCTTTCTTAGAACATAGAACATTACAGCGCAGAACAGGCCTTCGGCCTTCGATGTTGTGCCGACCAATTAGGAAAAAGTAATGACCCTCTAACCTAAACCATTCCCTTTTCGTCCATAAACTTATTTACTAACCTCTTAAACGCCACCAAACTCGGCACATCTACAACTGACGCAGGCAGGGCATTCCATACCCTTACCACCCTCTGGGTAAAGAACCTACCTCTGACATCCGTCCTATAACCACCACCCCTTAATTTAAAGCTATGTCCCCTCGTGCTAGCTTTCTCCATCCTAGGAAAAAGGCTATCACTGTCCACCCTATCTAAACCTCTAATCATCTTATATGTTTCAATAAGGTCTCCTCTTAGCCGCTGCCTTTCTAACGAAAACAACCTCAAATCCCTCAGCCTCTCTTCATAAGACCTGCCCTCCATACCAGGCAACATCCTGGTAAACCTCCTCTGTACCCTCTCCAATGCCTCCACATCTTTCTTATAATGTGGGGACCAGAACTGCACACAATACTCCAAGTGCGGCCGCACTAGAGTTTTGTACAGTTGCAACATGACGTTGCGGCTCCGAAATTCAATCCCCCTACCAATAAAAGCTAAGACTCCATATGCCTTCTTAACAACCTTCTCGACTTGACTGCCTACTTTCAGGGATCTATGCACATACACACCAAGATCCCTCTGTTCATCAAGACTACTAAGAATCCTACCATTAGCCCTATACTCTACACATTTATTATTTCTGCCATAGTGCATTACCTCACACTTTTCCACATTAAACTCCATTTGCCACCTCTCGGCCCAGCTCTGCAACTTGTCCAAGACTCTCTGCAAACTATCACACCCCTCTTCACTATCTACCACTCCTCTGACTTTGGTGTCATCCGCAAATTTACTAATCTATCCCTCAATACCCTCATCCAGATCATTTTATAAAAATTACAAACAGCAGGGGCCCCAAAACAGATCGCTGAGGTACTCCACTTGTAACCTTTCCAGAGGCTTTCTGAAAATTCCAGGGCTAGGAAGCTTCAGATTTAATCCAACATTCAAATGACTAATTCCCAGCAGGAGTAAAACAAAAGCTGAAAATCCAGCATCACGTGAACATTTTGTGCCAAATCTGTGGGGTGGTGCTGACTTGCAACAACATAGATAACTGGCTGTTAGAGTTTATACTGTGCTGTGTTTAATTCTTGTAATTGGTAAAAGTAATGCTAAATCTTTATCTTTTAACTGTTTTTTGATGAAAGCTTCCTATTGGATCACTTGAATCTTACCTGAAGTGCAACACATTATGTTCAATGCTAGAATTAAATGTAGAACTTGGGATCTGGGTAATCTTCACAAAATAACTTGGAGTTTCTAGCCTGGATCTCAACAGACGGGACTCTTATTTAAGATGGCAATGAGGAAAAATCTCTTCAGAGAGTTGAAGTGGAAACCCAAGTTCTTGAATATGTTCAAGGCTGAGATGCATATTTTTAAACCATAATAGATTGAGGGTTATGTGAAACAGGCAAGAAAGTGGAGTTGGGGCCAAGATCAGACAGCTGTGAATGGCAGAGCAGGCACCCTGGGCCATATACTTAAGTTCTTATTAATTAACTAACACACATTATATTGCCATTTAACTTCTAGAACTAGCTCTCTGTATATGCGTCTGTCAGCATGTCACTTTTTACCTTTTTAAATTGTTCTTAACATAATGCAAAATTGCAACTGACTAAAACCTTTTAAACAAAAGTCACTTTAGACTGCAATGCTTCCCATCTTTATCTCCATAAAATATAGTCCGGGTAGCCTAATTCTGCTCTTATCAAGTCTGCTTCGTTATTCAATCGTGGCTGATATTTTTCTCTGCCCCATTCCCCTGCCTTTTTCCCTGTAACTCCCGATCCCTTTATTAATCAAGAACCTATCTATCTCAATGACCTTGCCTTATGCAGCAGAGTTCCAAGATTCATCACACTCTGGCTGAAGAAATTTCTCCTCACCTGTTTTTAAAGGATCGCCTCTTTAGCCTGAGGTTGTGCCTTCTGGTTCTACTTTTTCCTACTAGTGGAAACATCTTTTCTATGCCCACTCTATCCAGGTCCCTTAGTGTTTTGCAAGTTTCAATAAGATACCCCCTCATCCTTCTAAACTCCACTGAGTACAGAACGAAGTCCTCAACCTTTTCTCATATGACAAGCAGGTAGTGGATAGAAGCAGCTTTTGGTCAAGCCATATCTGCTTTTATTAAAGTCATCTTCAGATCTAATGCTGACATAGAAAAACAACTTTACACTTTATTCAGGAGAATTAGAGATGAAGAGCAAACTAGCAATTACGTTATTGAACTGTGACATCAGTTAATTGCGCAAAGCATACCTTTAATCTATCTTCCCATACCAACTGAAATTATTCATGAAGGCCTGCTTTTTCACCCTTGCCCCTTGTCTAAGGTGTGATGATCCTCAGGTTAAATAACTGCCACTCAATGCCAGTGGTCATCTGGGACTATGGTAACTTCACTGTCTTTAAACAATTAATTTTCATGATCAAATGTTGTAGGTTACTCAGCATAACTTTCTGTAAAAATGTTTAATTTTCATTAATCGATCAAGTGATATCTTTTTTGGCTGCTCCCTATTTGAGCACGTGAATTTACTGTATCAAAATATTGCATATGCATAAAGTTACTTGGCTTGGTCCTACGAATTACTTAATTACTGGACTTTAGAATTTATTTGTGACCTGTTTTATTGGGGCTGTTGTCATTTTGGTGTAACAAAGAATTGTACTTTCGCTATGTTTGATATACTGAGACTGAAGCAGTGTTTGGTTGATGATAGGTAAGGGCTGGAGTTAACTGGGACAAGTTGCATCACATTGGAATACATTTGAGATTTTTTATTTTGCTTTTTTTTCAATCCAAGTATCTTGCTGATCATGTTCATCATCTTGACTTGAGACCCAGTGTTCTAATCCTATTCTCTCCCTCTGAGGTTTTAAAAGTGCTTCAGCATCTAAATTAAATGGTAGGATTCTGCACATTGCAGTGCCTGTCCTGGAGTGACAAACCACTGCATTCAGTATCAAGATAAGTTACTCTAATAGATGCTATTCTTGTACCTCGTTAAAAATTTAACATTGAGAAGTAGCAAGCTTTGAGATTCTCCTGTTCCCATCAGTGATTTGGCACGCACTCCTTCTTGGCACTCCATTACAAATCAGGTTAGCATCAAAGTTTCTGTTAGTACCAGTACAATCAATCCATCCTCATCCCTTTCTACTCCATTCTTATTTCTGTTCAAGTAAAGCAGTTTTTGTTACTTGTCTTACTGTATCACTTAGCATTTAAAAATACAAAAAATGTAATTTTCAATATCAGTAAAAGTTGTGAAATGCATATAACCACAGGAAGAAAGACTTGCAGAAGAAGGAAATAGATGAAAGGCAAATGTAGAAAAATGAAGACAATGAACATAATTACAAAATCAACTGGGAATAAAAATTTTTCACTATTTCCAAGATATTCTGTTTTTTAAAAAAAGGTGGTTCTGATTCTTGAATGTTATTACATTAAAACTAGTTAATGAAAAATAGCTTTGCAATGAAAATTACTTGTATATTTTAAATTCTGAAAACAAAACTGCCTCAAATGTGTTTTATCTTTGCTGCTTATCAGAAACATCATGCTTATTTGACATTTTTTACTAATCAGAAGTGAATTGTTCTGTCTAGTTATCTTTGCACTTTGCCAAATAACTTACGTGGTTTTGTTTTTGTCTCCAAATGGAATATTGAATACAACTGAGTAAAATACGATGATCTATCCCTTTTCTGTTTTCTTTTGGTGTGAAACAAATGGCCCTATAATAAAATTGTACAGAAATGATTATTGTCATAATAGTGCAATGGGACACTAAATTTCACTTGATGTAAAACTTCTCACTTTCATGTTGAGTTTTGATTTGGATATTTTAACATTAAGCTTGAGTGATTGTCTTACAAATGTGGGTTTTATACATTTAAAATATGCTGTTGGGGCACTCTGCAGATCTGTATCATGTATATTCTCATCTGAACAATTTTATTTATTCCTCTTTAATTTTCTGCCCATTGCACATTAAAGTACAATTCCACAAGTAATTGACCCTTTTGTACCTTGTCCAAATGGTTGTTCATTATGTATTATTTAGCATTATAAGGTTTTTCTGGCATTTTATGTAGCTAGAGGCTCTGGACCACAACATACACTGGGCAGTGTTGAGCCCAGTTATGTTTTCCTGTTGGGATCAATGAGTAGTTTTTGAGAAAGTGATCCATTTATTCTGCTGTATATAATGGATTTGCATGGTTTGCATTCAAAGTCTCAAGCCACCTTAATACATATCAAGGGTTTATTGGATTTGATTGACTAAGACCTTTTGAGAGAGACAGGATCAGTGGCTGCAGTTCTCTGACATACAGCTTCGTGACCAGTGATGTCTCCATTATGTTTTTATATTGAGCTTCACGCATACTTCATGTTTCAGTCCACATTAAGTATTCTACTAATATTTTGTGCTGGCCAGCACAAAAAAAGTAGAAACCTATTCTATAGTGCAAATGCTAAGCTCATCTTTGGAAGGTGATGTTTAGAGAGAGCCTATAACGCCTTCATTTTTTAAATTTTGATTTGAATTTGATTTTCTATTGTCACATAGTATACAGTGAAAAGTATTGTTTCTTATGCTCTACAATCAAAGCATACCGTTCATAGAGAGAAAAGGGGAGAAGGCAGAATGTAGTGTTACATTTATAGCTAGGATATTGAGAAGATCAACTTAATGTGAGATAGGTCCAGTGAAAAGTCTGATGGCAGCAGGGAAGAAACTGTTCTTGAATCGATTGGTACATGACCTCAGGCTTTTGTTTCCTTTTCCCAACGGAAAAAGGTGGAAGAGAGAATGTCTGGGATATGTGGAGTTCTTGATTATGCTGGCTGCTTTTCCAAGCAGTAGGAAGTGTCGACAGTCAGTGGATGGGAAGCTGGTTTGTATGATTGGGCTCCGTTCACAACATTTTGTAGTTTCTTGCAGTCTTGAGCAGAGCAGGGGCTATACCCAAGTTGTGATACAACTAGAAAGGATGCATCTGTAAAAGTTGCACCATAAAAATTTTGAGAATAGAACTTTGATTCACTGTTATCTACTATTTGCTGTTGATCCTTTTGTGACTCCGCAAGAATGAACGGCCAGTGATATTGTTCCAAGTCAGGATAGTGTGTGACTTGGAGGGGAACTATGATGTCCCCATGGATCTACTGTCTTTGTCCTGGGTGGTTGAGGTCATGACTCTGACAGGTTCTGTGAAAGAAACCTTGCCAATTTGCACTGCATCTTGTAGGTAGCACACAATGGCATTCATTATGTCAGTGGTGGAAGAAGGGAATATTTAAATTAGTGGATTGGGTGAGCTGCTTAACTGTCACAGGACATTTTCAAGCATCTAATTGTACTTAACTGCATCAGTAATTAAATGGTCTCCTTTTTGGTTGTTTATTCGATCATTAAACAATGAGAATATTTGCAGAAGTCCAGTTGATCAATTTTTAAAAATCTTTTTAATCTTTTCTATCACTTAGAATGGCAAGTTACCTTAGATTAGGCAAATAAACAAGTCAAGATCCCAATTAAACATGTAAAAATTTTTGAAGACAAAGCAGCCAATTTGATCACCACTCCATCCAGTACCATAAATATTCATTTTCCTTAGCACCAATGGACAATGGCAGCAGTGTGCATCATCTATGAGATGCACTGCAGCAATTTGCAAGGAGCATGGAACAAAATTGAAACTAATTGTCCAAAGCTTTGCTGCTTGTGTCTTAACTATCAGCAATTCCTGTTCCTCTATCACACCTGTAATCTATATTAGCTTCTGCTTGCGGCAATATGATTTTAAAATTCTCAAGCATATTTTCAAAGTCATTTTCCTTCCCTGCCCAATAGCTTCACCCCTGTCTATCCATGCAATCTCCTCTGCAATATCTCATTCAGGTCTCTTGTGCATCCTGATTTTTTTTTTTAAATCATGCCTCACTGGTGATCACATCTTCTTCAATTGCCTCAAACCTAAGTCAGGCAAACACTGCCTACACCTCTCCACTTCTCCAACTCTCCCCTTTAAGCCAATCACTAAAAACTTCCTTTCTCCAAGTTTTTGGTCTTTTGACCTAATATCTTTTTAGGTGACAGTGTCATATTTTTTCATAATTCCCCTTTCAAATGTTTCATTTTGTTAAAGGCACTATATAAATTTGTATTGTACTTTGGTTAGCCAGGTCTAAACATTGGTTTTGTCCATCTGAGGCTTTTTGAGGCTGCTGACTTAAGCTCCCCCAACTTCAAATCTAATTTGCTAGAACAAAAATTCAGTCGAATTATTCATCTAGATCAGGAGACTATGGCATAACTTTTCCATCTTCATTCCAATATTGAGGTACCAATTTTCTTGCCTTCTGCTACTTTATCTTTTTGCTAGATTAGCAAGATTGGCATTTGTAATGCTTGATCTGTGATATCAAAGGACAGTGGCCTGTTGCATAGTTTTTTGAGTAAAATAATAAGCTTAGTAAGGTGTAATGATGAGGTATGCATTTTTTAAACATCAGAAATGCACCAATGAAGAAATAGGATTTTTTTTTGTGACTTGCATTGACTTTACAATTAAGACTCGATGTTGGCTGCATTTATTTGAAGTGCGTTCTACTGGGTTTTAAAGTTGCTGGAGGCACAGAGTGCCACTGGATTTGTGCTTGGGCCTCTTTTCAAAGCTATTGTCATCTTTCCCACTGTCAGCTCCTTGGCTTGGGACTTAAATCAGGATTGAGATGAGTTTTGATAGGAGTGTGTGCCTGCACAAGGACACCAGGAGAAGAAGGCAATTTGTGAGAGGGGGAATGTGTGTGTCAGAGTGCAGACAGGGATTTTCAAACTGAGAAGCTATTGGAGCAGTAGTTAAGCTAAGTTTTATATTCAATTTTGTAGTAGTACCTCTGCTAAAACAGGTTGCTCTTGAGTTTAGGGAACTGATTAAAAGAAATAGTGGATTTAAAGTGTGATTTTCGTTGTCTTGAGAGATGGATGTGAAGCATTGTGAATTCACGAAGAAAACTAGCAATAGTGCTAGTCCTAAGAGAGAAGCCTTTGTGTCAAGCTTGTGGTAACTCTTTAGTTTAAGCATCTGTATGGGTATTGCTGGAGAAAAGGAATAGTGGGAATTTAAATTGCCTTCCTATGTTCACATTACAATCTTTCCAAATTTTTTTGGCCTGGTGTAATATAGCTCACTTTATTGTTTTAATAAAATATTTTATTCTTTGTACTAACTATTCCATCAGATTTGAGTAAATTTGTTCTGAAACTTTTAAACATAAAACATAGAAAAACTACAGCACAAACAGGCTCTTCCCCCCCCCCCCCCCCCCCCCCCCCCCCCCCAAGTTGCACTGAACATGTCCCTACCTACTAGGCTTACCTATAGCCCTCTATCTTAGCAAGTCCCACGTACTTATCCAAAAGTCTCTTAAAACATCCTGTGGACTCTGCCTCCACCACCATTGTTGGCAGCTGATTTCACACACCCACTACCCTCAGTGAAAAACTTACCCCTGACATCTCCTGTACCTGCTCACCAGCACCCTAAACCTGTGTCCTCTTGTGGCAGCCATTTCAGCCCTGGGGGAAAAAAGCCTCTGAGAATCCTCTTGATCAATACATCTCACCTCTATCAGGCCATCTCTCATCTTTCATTTCTCCAAGGAGAAATGACTGAGCACTCTCAACCTATCCTCATGAGGCATGCCACCCAATCCAGACAACATCCTTGTAAATCTCCTTTGTACCCTTTCTTTGGCTTCCACATCCTTCCTGTAATGAAGCAACCAGAACTGAGCACAGTATTCCAAGTGAGATCTGACCAAAGTCTTATACAGCATTATCTCTTTCCTCCAAGGTTCCTTAAAAACTAGAATGCATTAAGTTATGTTTCAGACGTGATTTGTCCAGTATTATTAGCAACTTGGATCATAATGGTGGAATATCACTGCAGAGTTTCAGAAATCTCGCCCTCTATTATTCCCAGAGAGAGAGGGGATAGCTTGGGAGTGGGTGCAAGAGCGATGATTTTGAATCAGAGGAGAAGGTAAAGACTCCTCTTTTTAGTCCAACACAGAATGAAGTAATGATGTAGACAGGCTATTTCTAGGCTTGGGATCTAGGTGACTTGAAACATACCTATCAGTGGTGAAGTGATTGCATCTGGATATGTAGAAGAATCTGGAATTAGAGAAGTGCACATAAGGATGGCTGTGGGCCTGGAGGGGATTACATTAATGGGAGATTGAGGCCATGCAAGGATTTGAAGATAATGGCGGGAATTTTAAAACCAAGATATTGCAGAAAATGCAGATGTATGGGATTGAGGGTGATTTAGCTAATTGGATTAGGAATTGGTTAGCAGATAGAAGACAGAGGGTGGTGGTTGATGGGGAGATATTCATTGTGGAGTTTGGTTACAAGTGGTGTACCTCAGGGGTCTGTTTTGGGGCCCCTGCTGTTTGTAATTTTTATAAACGATCTGGATGAGGGTATTGAAGGATGGATTAGTAAATTTGCGGATGACACCAAAGTCAGTGGAGTGGTAGATAGTGAAGAGGGGTGTTATAGTTTGCAGAGAGACTTGGACAAGTTGTAGAGCTGGGCTGAGAGGTGGCAAATGGAGTTTAATGTGGAAAAGTGTGAGGTAATGCACTTTGGCAGGAATAACAAATGTGTAGAGTATTGGGCTAATGGTAGGATTCTTAATAGTGTTGATGAACAGAGGGATCTTGGTGTATATGTGCATAGATCCCTGAAAGTAGGCAGTCAAGTCGATAAGGTTGTTAAGAAGGCATATGGAGTCTTAGCTTTTATTGGTAGGGGGTTTGAATTCAACGTCATGTTGCAACTGTACAAAACTCTAGTGCGGCCGCACTTGGAGTATTGTGTGCAGTTCTGGTCCCCACATTATAAGAAAGATGTGGAGGCACTGGAGAGGGTACAGAGGAGGTTTACCAGGATGTTGCCTGGTATGGAGGGCAGATCTTATGAAGAGAGGCTGAGGGATTTGAGGTTGTTTTCGTTAGAAAGAAGGCGGCTAAGAGGAGACCTTATTGAAACATATAAGATGATTAGGAGTTTAGATAGGGTGGATAGTGATAGCCTTTTCTAGGATGGAGAAAGCTAGCACGAGGGGACACAGCTTTAAATTAAGGGGTGATAGTTATAGGACGGATATCAGAGGTAGGCTCTTTACCCAGAGGGTGGTAAGGAGTGGAATGCCCTGCCTGCGGCAGTTGTAGATGCGCCAAGTTTGGTGGCGTTTGAGGTTAGTTGATAAGTTTATGGAAGAGAAGGGAATGGTTTAGTTTGGAGGGTCATTGCTTTTTTCATAATTGGTCGGCGCAACATCAAAGGCCGAAGGGCCTGTTCTGCGCTGTAATGTTCTATGTATCTATGTAAGATATTGTTTGGGAGCCAATACAGGTCAATGAGCACAGAAGTGAGGGTGTGGGGGGGGACAGGACTTCCTATGAGTTGAGACATGGGCAGTAGAGTTTTGATCTTAAGCTTACTGGAATATTACATGCCAGCTTGAACAACTTGAAATTGATCAAGTGACTTCTGAAATGAAAGCGAAATATTGTGAATACTGGAGATCAGTAATAAAAAGGAAGTGCTGGAAAAACTCAGGTCCAGCAGCATCTGTAGAGAGAGAAACAGAATTAATGTTCCCAAAACAAACATGACTCAGAGTAGTGAATTCTCATTTATTCCATTTCATTCTCTTTTTCATTTGTTGATCCTATCCTTCAGACAAATTATGATCCATTTGCTAACAAGATTCCAACTTGAATCTCTACAGATAACACTTGATAAATTAGTTTGGCATGATACTAATTTTTTATAAATTCCAGACCACTTATGTTAGGTCTATCCTTGGGGCACAAAGCTCACTTATAATGCACAACTCAAATGTGCATTGACTGGAGCTAAACCCTATCTCTTTGCAAATAAGTACCTGTGTAATGGATGGGCAGTTGGTGAGGATAGAACCTTCCCTTAGACCTATAAAAGTACTTCTGCATGGTCCTTCTGTTCAGCCCTACAGCTAACACTGTAAAGGGAGAGCACATGCTGATGCCAGGCAGAACATGCTTCCTATGTAGCCAGAGGCCAGCATGACTGAACATTAATGCCCATTGAAAAGAGTCATGGTGATTCAGATGATTAGCTATGCTATATGTGCACCCTCCAATCTCCTGAAGCACACTAAATGACTACAGACAATGCAAGCTGTTCCTTTCTAATGTGTGCTGAACTGTGAACGTAAAATATCTAATTTTATTCAAATTTAGGTAAAAATATATTGTGATTATTTAATTTTCAGTTTTTTCATTTAGAGAAATAACTTCTATATAAAATCTGAAGAAAATTTCAATAATAATTGTAACTTCAATCTTGAATGTATTTAGTGATCCACCCTCCACTGTGCTCTGTGGAAAGAAGTTTGAATGAAGAATTTCCTCCTCATCTGTCTTAAATGTGAGACCCTTTATTTTGAACCTTTGCTCCCTACAGCATCTATCTTGTTTAGTTTCCTTGAGACCTTTTATTTGCAGAGGGACCGGGGGTTTGGCGGGGGAGGGGATAGGGTACAGGTGCACAAATCTCTGAAGGTGGCAGAGCAGGTGGAGAAGGTTATGAAGAAAGCATATGGTATGCTAGCCTTTAAAGGAAGGGGTATAGAGTACAAGAGCTGGCTTTTAATGTTGCAGTTACATAAAACGTTGGTTAGACCTCATTTGGAATACTGTGTCCAGTTCTGGTCGCCTTATAACCGGAAGGACATGGAGACTCTGGAGAGAGTGCAGAGGAGGTTTACCAGGATGCTGCCTGGTACGGAAGGTCTGAGTTACGAGGAGAGGTTAGGCAAATTGGGGCTGTTTTCCTTAGAAAGACGTAGACTTAGAGGAGATCTAATAGAGGTGTACAAGATTATGAGGGGTATAGATAGAGTAAACAGAGTTAAGCTTTTTCCTAGGATGGACTCGAATAGCACGAGGGGTCACGGGCTTAGGGTGAGGGGGGTAAGGTATAATTTGGATGCTAGAGGGAGTTTTTTCACACAGAGGGTGGTGGGGGTATGGAACGTGCTGCCAAGTAAAGTGGTGGAGGCAGGCACTCTGGAGTTATTTAAGAAATACTTAGATGGGCACATGAACAGAATGGGAATGGAGGGATATAGAAAACTGATTTAAAATAGGGATCATGAGCCTTGGGAGTCCCTGGGAAGTGTGTAAATAGATGATGATATTGATGTACTTGTTTTTATCCTACAGGTGCTTTGGTCCACCTTGTTGTCTAACAAGGGGCATACACGCGATGGGTCGTGAGAGGGCTGCTCTTGGATTTTTTTCGAGAGTATCCTAGTGCTTCACGTCGTTAGTGTACGCTTGACCTGGACCATTTGATGGGCAACACGACAGCTCAGTGACTATCGCTGTGCTGTGCAGATACATGGATTTGGGCCTGTGTCTGTGGGAGTTTGCACATTCTCCCTGTGCTTGCGTGGGTTTTCTCTGGACACTCCGGTTTCCTCCCACATCCCAAAGATTTGCTCTTAGGCTGATTGGCAGAACAAATTCTCCCTAAATTGTCTCAAATTTGGTTTCAATGCATAAGTCTGTAAACATAGGGATCACGGGTAGAAGTGGGAGCATCGAGGTGGCAGCGTGAGCTCGTTGGGCCAAAGGGCCTGTTTCCTATGCTGTTCTGTTCTTTGAGTAAGATCACTCACATTCCTTTCAACTGCAATTAGTATAGGCCCAACCTGCTCAGCCTTTCCTTGTAAGCCAATGCCTTCATCCCAGGAGTCTGGTGATCCTTCTGTGAACTGCAAGTATTCCCTCAAGTAAGAAGACTAAAACTATACACAGTACAACACATATAGAACATAAATATCCTGTACAATTGTTGCAGACTTCCCTACTTTTATACACCATCGCCCTTGAGATAAAGGCCAACTTTCATTTGTCTTCCTCATTACATGCTGTGTACCTGCATGCTATCTTAAATTCATGTACAAATACATCTAGATTTTTTAGTTTAGTCTGCAGCCTTTCTCCATTCAAATAATCTGCATTTCTATTCTTGTCAAAGTGGACAGTCTCACATATTCCCATGTTACACTCCAACTGCCAGATTTTTTTGCCTACTTGTTTAACCTATCTATATCTCTGTAAACTTTATCCTTCTCACAATTGGCTTTCCTACCTGCCTGTGTATCATCAGCTAATTCAGCTACAATAGATTTGGTCACTTTGTCTATGAATTGGGTGATTACGTAGCTGATGCCCAAGCACTTCTGTCAAATGATCATATATCTTGGCTGTTTCCTGTTCTTTAACCAATCCTCTATCCATGCTAATAAAATACGCCAACACCATGAGATGTCATCTTGTGCAGTAGCATTTTTGCTTGTCACTGTATCGAATGTCTTTTGAAAATCCAAATACGCTGTATTTATTAGCACCCCATTTTCCATCCTATTTGTTGCATCCTCAAAGACCTCAATAAATTTGTCAAACAGGATTTCTTTCACTAAACTATGCTGACTTTGTCTGTTGATGATATTATGATTTTCTAGTGTCCTACTGTCATTTTCCATAATGGATTCTAGCATTTCCCAATGACAGAATTTGGAAGATTGCAATTAATGCATTCACTAAATTCAATAAGGGTGGCACAGTGGTTAGTATTGCTGCTTCACACTGCAAGGAACCTGGTTCGATTCCCGACTTGGATCACACTCTGGAATTTGTATGTTCTCCCCATGTCTGCGTGGGTTTCCCTTGAGTGGTCCAGTTTCCTCCCTCATCTTTGAAAGGCATGCTGGTTAGGCATAAGTGCCCAAACAGGTGCCAGACTGTAGTGACTGGTGACTAGAGAAATTTCACGGTACCTTCGTTGCTGTGTTAATGTAAGCCTTACTTGTAACTAACAAATAAACTTTAAATGCACCCAATTCATTTAAGATCCTAGAATGCAGGCCATTAGGTCTAGGGATTTGTCAGTCTTTGTCTACTTGTTTTCCTAGTACGTTTTCTCTGGAGATTGTGACAGTTTTAAGTTCCTGTCTCCATTTTTGACCATGATTTCCCATTATTCATGGGTTGCTTTTAATGTCTTCTACTACAGAGACAGATACAAAACACTTGTTCAAAGATTCTGCCATTTCATTTGTTTCCCATTAATTCCCCCACTGTTACCTTCTCGGGGACCAATGCTATTCTTTAATTTTTACATACCTGTCGAAGTTTTTACTGATTATTTTACATATGTTTCTAGCCTTCTCTTGTATCCAGTTCCTCTTTTTTTAGACATCCTATGCTGGTTTCTAAAATTTGCCCCATCTGACTTGCCACTAACCTAAGCAGCATTGTATGCCTTTTTCAATTTCATTGGCTAACTAAGTTAATGCAATGATAGATGAACCTCTGTTGCAGAGTCTTTCTTTCTCAATGGAGAATAATTTTGAGAGTTTTTGTAATGTCTCCTTAAATGTGTGTCATAGATTCTCTACTGTCCGACAATTTCACCAATTTTCCAATTCCACTTTTGGCAAACCTGCCTTCGTACTTTGTAATTGTTTTCATTTAAGACTCAAGTTTTAGTCCTACATTTCTGGCCCTCAAATTGAATGTGAAATTCTAGCATGTTATGATTACTATTACCAAGAGAGTGCATTACTGAGGTCATTAATTAATTCATCCTAGTATATGTTGCTACATCTAAAATACCCTGAATCTTTGGTTGCAGAATGTATTGTTCAAAGGAACCATCTAAATACATTCTATGAACCTGTTCTCCAAGCTACCTTAGCCAATTTGATTTGTCCCATCTTTATAAAGATTAAAATCCTCCATGATTGTGCCGCCTTAATTTGATTTGTATTCCTGTGCTATGGAATAGCTAGTCTCTCAACTACTCCCATCAGTGATGACTTTGTTTATTATTTATCATATGCACCAAAATTGAGTCTACATCTAGATCTTCCGAAACAAAATCATTTCTCGCTCCTGCTCTGATCTGATCTTTTATGAATAGCCAAAAGTCAAATGACTGTATACATTAATAATAATGGAGGGATAATTTTGCAAAATTGTGCTCCAGACATGACACTTCACCTGCCAGAAACATAGCAAGAGGTTAGCTACCAACTCTGACAATCTTTTGCCATTTTAAAAAAAAGAAATAAATTGTGTTTCATTTATTTCTTGATGTTCACTGCAAATCAGATTACAAATCCTTACTATTCCTTGAGCAAACATAGCAATTACCATTTGATTCTCTGCGCATTCTGTTTGTGGCACATTGACATACTAGAAATGATTGAAACTCGTGGTCTGTGTTTTTAACCTATGATGGTTGCTACTTTGTGTGCGTTTATAATGTATTACATTGATTTATTTTAATGCTACAGTTTGCTATTTTGATGGAGTGGCAGTGCAACAATTTCATTTAATGGGATAAATATTTAATATTATATAAAGAGACTTATAGAAACAAATCAGTTGTACATATTGTTCAGATTTCCCAGTTCAAGTTCCCAAAGGTTGTGTGGGAAATTTAAAAGAATTCTATGAAAGTAAGATCAGATGTATTTTGAATGTAGATATTAGAGGCAGAGTCTCAAAACTCAGCAACTTCAATCTGTCAGATTTTGAAACTTGCTAGTTTTCAGTAAAACATACTGAAGCATTTCACAGTACTTATAGTGTAACTAGATAAAGATCTAGAGATCAAGCCTAAATCTAAGGCAGCCACACTGAAGTTGCATGGTGCTTTAAGGCCAAGCCTAAAAATTAATGTTCACTTTGGATCACAGCACCACTAGGGAAACATTCAAGATGGAAGTTGTGCAAAGAAATACAACTCCAGAATGTTTCTGAGCTGAGTGGTGGGAGCTCAGTTCTCTCCGACCTCTGAGTGGAGAAAACAACAGTTTCACAAAGCAGCCAACTATTGGGCACACCACCATGCAACTTCCCTAACAAGCCATGTATTTTCTGCAAGAATTTTAACAGCATGCATGGCTCACTTTTGAAAAAGGTCTAAGACTGCCAATTTTCAGATAGCTGAATTTGGGGTACTGTACCAGTTTTGCCCATGGTTGAATGCAGAATTTTGCAAGAGCTGTGCAGTTTGATCTTGTAGGAACAAGTTGAGTGAAATGCTACTGTAACTTGGTTTATTCACCAAGCTTGATAATTCTAGTATGGATTGCATTTCCCACCCTGATCCCTTTTGTTACATGAACTAAGGAAGGACCAAATTTTCTGGTGGTATTACATCACTTACCATTTCTCCTCTGAACTGACAGCAACTTCTGGAGCTTGCACATGTATAGTTGAGTGCTCAAATCCAGAAATTGCTCTACCCTTTTCTGGGTATCCTGTACCCTGCAGACCGCAATCAAATAGAAATTGCTAAACTGATGAAACTTGCTCTTTTATACCATTAGCCTTACTATAAAAACACTCAAGTTGCACCTTGTTGAATGAAGTATAACTGGATTCTCAAATGGAAGTTGGGTTGATAATTATAGCTGAAAAACCTCTGGTAAAACTTTATCAATTTTCTCCATTAATGATAAATACCATATTTTTAATGATTTCACTTTCTGCCTTAATCCCGTATATATGTACTAATCGTGAATTTCTGTAAAATATAATTCAAAACAAAGCAGAATTGGTGCCTTTTACACCTGGTTCACTATTTATGCAAATACTTCAGTGTGATTAGCTGCCTACCCATTTGACATCAATATTGATCGCCATCTGGAGATCCCTTGACTTTAGCAATGTCAGGAAAGAGACATCTCTCAGCTTTCTTTCCTATCACTTCCACTACCAACTTCAAAATCCCAGTCAATAAATCCATGATTTTGTAATGGTCTGAATTTCAAATTCATTGAGGATTTTTTTTTCTGTCTCTTGTAGTGCCCTTAAAGACAGTCGCTTCCCTCCAATGACGAGGGAAGAGTTACCACGGCTTTTCTGCTCAGTGTCCCTTCTTACCAACTTTGAAGATGTTGGAGATTATTTAGATTGGGAGGTAAGTAATTGTTACTGAATCTCTATATCCTAGAAAAACTAACTCTAAATTTGTACTAATGTAGTTCGAATTGCATTCTCCTGAGGTTGTGGCAGCAATTTTCAAAAAGTAATTTGTTTGTTTAGTGGAAATTTTGGGGTGGTTTTTCAATAATTTGAAGCCACTGTAGCCCACCTGGGCAGGGGAATAAAGAGGGATGGATGTACACTGGATGCATACTTGACATGCCCCATGACCTTCCCCTTTTTGCATCCACATTATGCAGTTTTTTGTTTAGTATCTTAGTGCTTTCTGGCTGGTCAGCGTTTATTGTATATTGCTGAGTGCAGGAGGTTTTGTACACTGCTGTCATGGTGCCTTGTCTCAAATAGTTGCTATTGCTATCTCCACTTATCATGGGAGTTTAAAAAATATTGCAGTAAAGGTTGGAAAAAGTACACCATTGGAATAGTCAAACAACTGTTCGGGCAAATCCACCATTTGTTGGATCATTAGTGCCATTAAACCATGCTGCTCCATATCCCAAATTTCACTTGATTCACCTTGCATGCCGAATTGAGGAGAGTCCCAGCTTTCCACTATTTTTTGTGCAAGGAAAACATACTTCCTGATTTCACTATAAACTGACTTGAGTTTAATTTTAAGGTTATCACATTAAGATTCTTGAAGCAATAACAATTACAACAGCAGCTTGTGTTTGTAATGTAAATTTAACATCCTAAGATGTTTCAGAGGAGCATAAATAGGTAACGATTGACGAAGGAAATATTAAGATGGGTGATTAGAAGCTTTATAGACGGAAATGAAGTGTTTGAAGA
Source organism: Sphyrna mokarran (assembly GCA_024679065.1). Taxonomy (NCBI): domain Eukaryota; kingdom Metazoa; phylum Chordata; class Chondrichthyes; order Carcharhiniformes; family Carcharhinidae; genus Sphyrna; species Sphyrna mokarran. The sequence continues at coordinate 131,550,255 of JAGIQG010000004.1, read as the reverse complement.
GAAATCGAGCTAGAGGAAGTTGCAGAGATATTGGATAGGTCTTGTATACAGGATTTTGGATTGTTCTGAGAGCCAGCATAGTTCAATAAAGATGGGAGGTGACACGAGAGATCTGGGTAACAATAGAATCCATGCTGTGGAAGTTTTGGAAAAGTAGCAGTCCATGAAAATTATAAGATGTGAAAAGCAGAATCTTCCAGCCATTCATACTGGCAGGATTTTCTAGTCCAGCTGCAATGAATGGAGATTTGTTGAGTGCCAAATTCTATTGCCTCACTTGCAGCAGCAGATGTGAATGGCCAGCATGATCATGTCCAAATTGGAACATTAGAATTTGGAGTTGAAAAATGCATGTGTAAGACATTTTTGTGGAATAGTTGAGCACAGTGTGAAGTGTTTTTTAAAGCAGCTTTAAACTCAGCTCAGGGTTTCACAAAGCACCAAGACTACAAACAGGTGAGGATCAGTGAAAATGAGTGGGATATATGGTAAGGGCCAAAATCAATTGCTTCAATGGTAAGCTTTGAATTTGTGACTCATCTCAGGCTTTGCTGTACATCAAACAACCTATCAGTGTAAAGATAGAACTGGATATCATTTGTGTACCTGGCAATATTTCTGCCCTTGCTCCAAATGCCCGTGAACCCAGTTATGGATATGCAATAAGGGCTGGCCTTGTTAATGATGCTCACATGCCATGAAATAGTTATTTAGAATGTGCCCAAAGATGTGCATGTGGATAAAAAAGGGCAACATTAAATCTTTGAGGAGTGACAAAGGTGACAGAGGAAAGAGAACCATTGCTGGAGATATATAGATTGCACCCCGATAGGTAAAAAATAAACCATGCAAGGATAGTTGTGTTGGATTTCAGGAGGACTGTAAATGATGGAATGACAGCTGAGAAATAGATTTTAATAGATGGGTGCGAGCTGATACTTTTCTTAGAGTATGAGGAACTTAAGTAATAGACACCCAGCATTGCTAATACATCATTTAAGTGCTTGTGTAAGAAGGGAAAGTTATAAAGGCAATTACATTTAGGGTTTTATGAGGGTGGCACGTCTTACAAAAGCGACCGCTTCAGCTCAGCGTAGATCTGCAGTTTGTCCCACAACTGATTTGTTCTCCATTGTCACTTGCTCCCCATAGTCTTAACTTACAAACTCTGATCTTCAAATCTGTTCATTTGCCTCACTCTTTTGCTTTTATTACTTTCTCCAACCCTCCAAATCAACATAGTCTTTTCTTATCTAACGATGGTTGACCATATTTCTGCCCCTCTCTTGATTGCATTACGTCATTGGCGCATTATTACCCAAACCTTTGAAAATTATGCTCCAGCGCTTTGGATATTTCACCTGCAATCTCATCTGTCACGTTACCTTGCCTCAAAATCTGTTCTCCACTCCCATTTCTTGCTTAGTCCCTATTACTGTTCCCTTAATGCGTTCTGACAGGTTTTACTGTACTATACAAATGTAATTTTTAAACCATGTTAATTGAACTTTCTTCTCTAATTTTAAGACAAGAAATCAACTTTTGCCCATTCTGAAAGGCAATGAGTACGTCTTTAATTCTCTTACGTTGTGCAACATCAATAAAATAGAAAAATAAAATGACGTCTGGATGCTATTAGAAAAGATGTCTAGAGTGAGTAAAAGTTTAATATTTTGGAATTCAGAGTGGATAAAGCAATGAGAATGAAGTGTAGTTTAATATCTAGTCCCCATAAATTTACTAACTTATGCTCTGGCATCATTCCTCTAATTATTTATTATCAAAAATTTTGGTCATAAAATACTCCATAAATTTAAGCACACTTCAAAATGTATATACCACATATTTTGGCAATATTATACTACTTGTATTATCCAGGCAAAGCTTGAATCTGCATTGGCACTTGTATAATTTTTTGGATCAATGTACTGCTATTTCCTACAAATTAGGATTAACTTTCCATTTTTATGGAGGCAAAAAGTACAAAAGCAAGGAAGTTGTGTTAAAGTCACTGGTTCAACCTGGATTATTGTGCCCAGTTCAGAGTTCACATTTTAGGAAAGATGTTAAGATTTTAGAGGGAGTGCAAAAAATACTTCTAGGGAAGAAGAACTTCAGTTATGCAAATAGATTGGAGAAGTTGTATTGCTTTCCTTGGATTAGAGATGGTTGGGAGGAGATTTGATGGAGGTATTCAAAATCTGGACTTGAGAGATCTGGACAAAGTAGATAGAAAGAAACCTCCCTTTTAAAGAATTGAGAGCCAGGGAGAAGGATTTAAGGCGATTAGTAAAATAAAAGCAGTGGAGACATAAAATCATCTTCATGCAATGTGAGGTTAGGATTTCAACTTCAAAATGTAGTGGAGCCATACAATTGAATGCTTCAATTGTAGCATTCAAGAGGAAATTGGATTAGTATTTGAAACTGAAGAATATATAGGGCTACAGAGGAATTGCTCCTTTAGAGAGCCAACACAGATAAGAAGGCTGAATGGACAAGCTCTGTGGTTGTAACCATTGCGATCCATTTTGAGCAAACATCAGTAATCGTTATTATTTTCCAGTTGCTCCATAAAGATTTTTTGTCTCTGCTCAGATGCGTTGGTGTTCAGCTCAAGGGTATTGCAAAGTATTATTGCTTATTTCAATTTACCAATAACATTCCTCCACACAATAGTGTCAGCCTTCCCACCACATCTGTGCTTTCTACTCTAATTCTATTTCCCTGTTCTATTCCACGCTGTTTGGTATTTATCTTCAAATCTTTATTGAATTTCCTCCATCAGAATTTGACTTGCCTTTATATTTCATTCCTGAATCACCTTTCCTCATGCAGTGTTGTACTACTCATTGGTGTTACTTTGGAGGTATAATTTGTATTGAGCAAAGCCATATAATCTCTTGAGAGAAAAAAATACCCTGGGGAAGGTCAAGTCTAAATATAGTACTAAAACCTCATAGTTTAATTTTTACATATCTCATTCTAATGAAGCTGCCAATTTCTTCCAGGTGGGTGTACATGGCATTAGAATAGAATTCATCAATGAAAAAGGATCAAAACGCACCGCCACATACCTGCCGGAGGTTGCGAAGGAGCAAGGTCAATGTTGTGCTTTATGTACAGTATAACACAGATTCCCTCTTTCCCAATTTTAAAGTAACATTTTTAGTAGCTTTTTCTGCATTTAACCATACTGCTGTACTCCATATGCTTATTTTAAAATAGTGATTGGATTCCAACCTGTGACCTGATGCTCCTAATGACTGTTTAGTTTGTTTCTGAGGAAAGTAACTTTACACCATGTTTTAAGATCTGGCCTGCCTTGTACTTTTCTACAGGTTGGGACCACATTCAAACCATAGATTCCTTGTTGCGAAAGGGAGGCTACAAACCTCCCATCACTAATGACTTCAGGAAAACCATTAAGCTGACCAGGTAGGTACACTTCTAACTATATCTGGCCTAATATTTTCTGAATAGAATTGTTAGATTGCAAAATGCAGAACAATGTTAACATGCTGCATATTTTCCAAAAACTGTTCAACAGTTTATTGCTATTACATTAGGCTCGCTACTTGGATCCTGATTCAAACAATTCTATTAACATTAAACTGCTAAGTTGGGTCACATTTGTTCTGCAATTTCTATGTAAACTCTGCCCAGAACAATTAATGGAGTTGCCATATTTTCACAAAAACAAAACCAAATTACATGTTCAAGGAATGTAGCATCACTGGCTTGGTTAGCCATGTTCATCTCTAATTGCCCTTGAGAAAATGGTGTGCTGCCCCCTTTTAAAATGGGCTGACAAATTTAGTTTAGTTTAGATAAATGCGAGGTGATGCATTTTGGTAGATTGAACCAGGGCAGGACTTACTCAGTTAAGGTTAGGGCATTGGGGCGAGTTACAGAACACAGAAATCTAGAGGTATATGTTCATACTCCTTGAAAGTGGAGTCACAGGTGGACAGAGTGGTGAAGAAAGCATTCAGCATACTTGGTTTCATCAGTCAGAACGTTGAATACAGGAGTTGGAATGTCTTGAAGTTGTATAAGACATTGATAAGGCCATACTTGGAATACTATGTATAGTTCTGGTCACCCTGTTATAGAAGGATATTATTAACTAGAAAGAGTGCAGAAAAGATTTACTAGGATGCTACTATGACTCGATGGATTGAGTTATAAGGAGAGGCTGGATAGTCTGGGACTTTACTCTGGAGCGTAAGAGGCTGAGGGGTGATCTTAGAGGTCTATAAAATAATGAGGAGGGGCACAGATCAGCTAGTCAATACCTTTTCCCAAAGGTAAGGAGTCTAAAACTAAAATGCATAGGTTTAAGGTGCGAGGGGAGAGATACAAAAGTGTCCAGACAAAGTGGTGAGTGTCTGGAACAAGCTGCCAGAGATGGTAGAGGCAGGTACAATTGTCTTTTAAAAAGCATTTAGATAGTTAAATGGGTATAGAGGGATATGGGCCATATGTGGGCAATTGGGATTAGCTTACAGGCTTTAGAAAAATGGACGGTGTTGACCAGTTGGGCCCCTATTTCCATGCTATAAACCTTTTGATTCCGTGACTGTAAGATGCTCTTCCAGAGAGTTGGTATAGACTCAGTGTGTCAGATGGCCTCCTTGTGCACTGTAGAGATTCTGTTTTTATGATATTGATGCAATTGGACATGCAGTGCTTCAATATCTGAGGAGTCATAAATGGTGCTCAACATTGTGAATCATCTGTGAATATACTTCTGACATAATGGACAGGAGGTGATTGATGAAGCAGCTGAAGATGGTTGGGTCTAAGAACCTACCCTGAGGAAGACCAGCAGTGATGTCCTAGAACTGAAATGACTGGCCTCCAAAAACCACAACCATTTCAGTTTGCAAGATATGAGAGAGCTTTCCTTTTCAGTTATCTCCAGTTTTGCTAGGGCTCCTTGATGCTGTATTTAGTCAAATATGCCTTGTTGTCAAGGGCAGTCACTCTTTCCTCACCCCTGGTGTTTAGCTCCTTTGTCCATGTTTGAACCAGGGCTGAAATGAGGTCAGGAGTTAAATGGCCCTGTTGGAATCCAGACTGAGCACCAGTGAGCAGGTTATTATTTAGCAAGTGCCGCTTGATAGTACTGTTGATGAGTCCTTTCATTGCTTTCCTGATTATTGAGAGTAGACGAGGGCGCTAATTAGCCTAGTTGAATTTACCCTGTTTATTGTATGTTGGATGTATCTGTGCAATTTTCCCATATTGCTGAATAGTTGCCATCACTGCAGCTGTAGTGGATTTGACAAGGGCATGGCAAACCATAGAGCACAAGTCTTCAGTATTATTATCACAATATTGTCAGGGCCCATAGTCTTTATACTATCTCTTCCTTTAGCCATTGCTTGCTATCACATGGAATATGATAGGATTGTGTGATAGCATTGTGGGTTGACACACAATGCTATCAAAAACACCATTGTGGGTCAACACACAGCGTGTGGACTGCAGTATTCAAGAAGGTAACTCACCAATAAGGGCATCTAGGGATGAGCAGTAAATGCTGGCTAGCCAGTGACGCATCTGTCCCACAAATGGAATTTTTAAAAAAATGGAGTGAATCGAATTGGCTGAAGATTGACATCTGTGCTGGGGATCTCCAGAGGAGACCTAGCTGGATCATCCTATCAACATTTCTAGCTTACTCTTTATGCTGATGTATTGAGCTCTCCACCATTGAGGCTGGTGATATTTTTGGAATTTCCTCCTCTTCCAGCGAGTTGTTTAATTGTTCACCACCATTCATGACTGGACATGGCAGGACTGATCTGTTAGGTCTGGAATTGCTTGGCTCCATCACTTGCTTTTTGTGCTGTTTGGCACATAAGTAGTCCTATGTTGTAGCTTCACCAGGTTGGCACCTCATTATTTGGCATGTCTGGGGCTTCTCCTGGCATGCCTTCCCACATTCTTCTTTGACTCCGGTTTGATCTTCTGACTCGATGGTACTGGTAAAGTTGGGTTGGGTCCAACTTTACCAGATTGTGTTTGAGTATAATTCTGCTGCTGCTGAGACCCACCTGCCTCATGGTTGCCCAGTCTTGAGCTGCGAGATCTATTTGAAATCTATCCTATGTTGTCATACTACAACACTCAATGTGAAGATGGGAGTTTGTCTCCAAAAAGTTTGTATGGTAGTCACTCCTACCAGCACTGTCATAGATGCATTAGTGGCAGGCATAGTCTTCATGATGCCAATATGTTTTTCTTTCTTGATTCCCTCACTATCTGCTGCAGACCCAGTCTAGCAGCTTTGACCTGGTGGCATGAGATTTCATGGAGTCGAGAGTCAATGTTGAGGATTCCCAGGGTAACTTCCTGACTATACCACTGTGCCACCATTGGGTTTACTGGGTCTGTCCTGCTGGTGTGACATGACATACCCAGAAATGGTGTTGTCTGAGACATAACCTATCAGCTCGACTCAGATGTAACTCTGTCAGGCTGTTGTTTGACTGAACTGGGGGCCAGCTCTCCCAATTTTCACATTATCCCCATGCTAGATATTAGTAAGTGGGAAGTTGCACAATGGACAGGCCTGCAAAGGCTGAGGTCAATGCCAAGTAATGCATCTGGTTTCATTCTTTTTAATGGTTTGATGCATTTCAGAAGGCTTTTGAGAGTTTACCACATTGCTGTGGATCTGGAGTCAGAGTAGGCCAGAGTAGATTTTTCCTCCCCTAAAGGACATCAGTGAACCTCTGGTCATCATTAGACTTTTAATTCCAATTTTTTATTGAATTCACATTTGATTTATTGATCCAAACCCAGGTTGATACAAACCAGGGCATTGACCTGAGTCTCTGGATTATTTGTCCATTGACTGTACCACTGTCTGTGCTTGATAGATGATGGAGTTCAAGAAAAGAAACTGGGGCTTATATTTACCAATGTATGCATTAAAATGAATAGGATTGTTGTGTCTTTGCAGTTGGGAATAAAAAAAATCTCTTGTGCCTTTTAAGCATAATCTCAGTGATTATTTAATCACATTTAAGAATGGATTAGCTCTTGAGAAAACATCTCATAGAGGGATCAGTTTGTTAACCATATTGGACAAACATAAATATACTGTAGAACTTCATTGTGACAGTGAAGCAGAAATGTTTTGTCGGGTTTTTTTAAAGAAGTAACTTACCTGAGGCACAGGCATTGTTTCAGCAGGAACTTTTAAGATTGAAGAGAATGAAGTCACTTCAGATGTATACTGGAAAGCAACATTGTGGGAGTTGAATTTCCACTGGACATTTTGCAGCAGTGATTTTTGATTTGCAGCTACCTACGTGGCATAAGCCAAATGCCATACTTTGATCTCCGTGAATGTGGTCAGGGGTTGCTTCTGTCAGATTCTTCCTGATGCACAATTTTAGTCGATTGGAAAGATATTCTTAAAGTATTACAGATTCGTAGAAATCATAAAAACCCTACAGTGCAGAAAGAGGCCATTCGGCCCATCAAGCCTGCATCAACCACAATCCCATGCAGGCCCTACCCCCATATCCCCACATATTTACCCACTAATCCCTCTACAATGCACTTCAGGAACTAAGGGGCAATTTTTAACATGGCCAATCAACGTAGTCCCATAGCATCTTTGGACTATGGGAAGAAACCAGAGCACCCAGAGGAAACTCTCTCAGACACAGGGAGAATGTGCAAACCCCACACAGACAGTGACCCAAGCCAGGGATTGAACCCGGATCCCTGGAGCTGTGAAGTAGCAATGCTAATCACTGCACTACCATGCCAATTATGGCTGTGAAAGCTGGACTTTTAACATTTTTCTGGGTAAAAAGTAGGCAATTCCGATTGCCTATAGTTTTAAACAAACAAAATGGACCCATTGCTCAAAGTTTAGAAACATAATGTTCATTCTTTATCTGACATCTGAAGCTAATCAAACCTTGATTCCATTCTAGTTTATCCAGTCTGCAATCTCAACAAAGGAGTATAAGAAAAAATATTGTAAAGCAGCCATGTGAAGGCTGGTAGCTGTCTCCACAGAATTGGGATTGAAGGCTAGCTGTCAGTAGAATCAAGTTGGGTAATTTAACCCTATTCAAATCCCACATCTACGCAGGACTTCAAGCAGGCAGAACTTGTGTATCTAGTAACAGTCATTTGGAACCTCTGGAAAAACAAGCCAAAATAATCTATCTGTTTTAGAAACAGACTGGTTGCTATAACCTCCATTTTAGGTAGAAAGCAATTGAGTAAAAGCAGGCACTGTTTTTATTAGATTTTTAAAGAGTGTTCTTATCCTTGCAGTTATTTTCATGAATGACTTGCAGTACTACTGCATCATCTGTACACATGACTTCATTTGAAATTGTTCTGCAAAATCCAACAATTTCTTCAATGGAAACCTTGAAAACTGCAGTTCTGGACAGCAATCTATTAAATAAAATGTAGAAAGCTTTATTTGATTTTTCTGTGATATTTTGGTACAAGTATATGTAAATACTTTCGTCATGGTGCTGAATACATTAAGACAGCAATTCTGATCAGTATGAGAAGTTTTAGCTAAAGGTTCAAAAACACATCAATAATTAATAAATCAGATCCAAAACAATCACTGGCCTTCATTACGGAAGTCTTGGATTTTGCTGTAATTGTCTCAGTATCATCCACTAGAACCTTATCGCTCAATTACCAGTGCAAGGTATCTGCCTCCAATCCCCCCACACTCGTCTTATCTTGAATGTTTTCTTACATATTAATATTCTGTTAGTCCTATTTTTAGGTGCACAAATTGTATCTAATTTCTCTAATCACATCCTAGTGTCATTAGCCGTTGTAATGAATATTGCACATTTCCTCTATTTTCAATTCTTTGCTAAATGCGAGGTATGTTTATTCTATACTGAGTGAATGCTTGCCCACATTTCATGCAAGTGTAACATTTTAGTTTTTGCATTTGGAATTTGTGCTCACCCTTATTTTAGAAATTTTGTATGATTATTGCTGGAAAAAAATGTTGTAGAAACTTTTTCTTTAGTATGCATCAGGACAGTTACAAGAACATCAAATTTTAAAGGGAATTCACCTTTAAAATGAAGTAGAGTAACGTGCTCCCTCTTCCTTGCTAGTTGAAAAATTTACTAAAAGGTTCTCTACCAGTGTCTTCCACAAATCTACTTGTCACGAGTCAATATATTCTTTGGGACCTGTGCAGCTTCACATGCTTGGTTCACATTATTGGCAGCCTTGTAAATGGCCAGAGCCACTGGCTCACCATGTAAACTTGATGCTGAAATGAGGTGCCGTGAAGCCATCTTGTGGAAAAATAGCTATCTCTATTAGAATACTGCACACAAATTCATGATTAAGGTGAAAGTCACTACTTTTGGTGCTGTAGTTTGCCCAGTCTTATTCCCTTACAGGATAATCCAAGATATATGCTTCAAATCTTTGAGCAACAAGTGAAGCTATTTTTTTCATGCAGCTACTGTGCAGTATTAACATGAGTGGTATTCTCCACCAACAGGATGCTGCTGTCAAGCCTAAAAGATGTTCTGCTTACCACACAAATGAGTAATGTGTATATGAATTTTAGTGCTAGTGTGATACCAGTTATGTAGGCCTGGTGGGTCATGTCAAACAGCATGCCCCTTTGGTTGTTTGCAGGCAGAGTAGTGACCATACTAAATCAGCTGGTGCTTGCAAAATTCAGAACTTGTCATATGCACGGCCCTATCCTTTTCATGCAGATAGAAAATTGTCCAAGCATTGCTTCTTTCAGTTAAAGAAAGACAATATAGAATTCAGGTCCTGGTGTGTTTCCCATGGCAATGCATCAACCACTCAGCACCTTTATCTCATTCTGTATAAATTGTTGTCCTCCTTTGAAATTGGGTATTCTTGCATCTGTCCTGATTAGTGGGATACAAAAACTTCATGTGTCTGTTTTCAGCAACAGTACCAAATTTCATATGCCTTGTCCATCTTGGCTTTTGGGAGGAGGAATGGGAGGGAGTCTTTATCTTTAAGCTTGCTGGAGCAGAATTGACTTAACCACAAGCAATGTATGTCTTTTGTTGCCATATAATGCTTCTACAAAATCCATACCTAGTCTTCTGCTTGACCTAGAGTACAAGATTGTTTTGCCTGAGGCTTTCCTACACATTGCTATGTTGTTCATAATTACTAATTCTATACACTAAAGTTCCAAAATTAGATGCATTGTCTCCTCCTTCATACCTTTGTCACTTCCAGCCTCAACCATTCTCTATTCTTAAGCATCTAATTATCAAAATTGTTACTGCACGTATTCCATTCTGTACCTAGTACCAACCTCCTGTTCTGGCTGTGGTTTGATTCCAAGCCTAAGTGCCACCAGTTTAAAATTTTCATCCTTGATGGCTTTGCCCCTATCTTTGCTGCCTCTTTCATCTCTGCAATAGGTCTTTCTCCTGTGTCTCTAGCATTTTGCGCATTGCCTCCTTTCTGATAATGAAAGTCAGTGAAATAACTTATTTTCTTGAGAAGCATTTTGGAGATTAGAGATTAGATTAGAGCAACACAGCACGGGAAACAGGCCCTTCGGCCCAACGAGCCCGCGCTGCCGTCATAACTATATAGTAACAATTTCATTATCCTATTCTAATTTTAGGTTATTCCTAATATGGAAGAGTCTCAATGTAGGGACAATTTGTTTCCCAATCAGCCTAAGAGCGAATTTTTTGGGATGTGGGAGGAAACCGGAGCGCCCGGAGAAAACCCACGCAACCACGGGGAGAACGCGCAAACTCCCGCAGACACCGGCCCAATTCCAAGTGTCTGCACAGCTACATCGATAGTCTCTGAGCTGTCATGGTGCCCTTCAGATGGTCCAGATAAAGCACTCATTTACGACATGAAGCACCAGGCAACCCATGAATCAACATCCAAGAGCTGTCCTCGCACCACCTGCCGAATGCATGCTCCTTGTTGGTCAAGTATGGACGGAATTACCTGTGGGGGAAAAAAAAACCATAGTTAAACAGTCCTACTATATCCCTCTATCTGCACACTGCTCATGTGGCTGTCCAAGAGACCCTTAAACAGCCCTAGCGTGCCTGGTCCCACCACCTTACTCGGCAGTGCATTCCACACCCCCACTACCCTTTGTGTGAAAAACTGCCCTCTAATATTCGTCTTATACATAGCCCCCCTCACCCTATGGCCATGACCCCTCGTCCTATCCATTTCTTAAGGTGGAAAAAGTTTACCTCCATTTACTCTATCTATACCCCTTATAATCTTATACACCTCTATTAGATCCCCTCTAAGCCGACGTCTTTCAAGGGAAAACAACCCCAGTCTATTTAATCGTTCCTCATAAGACAGTCCTTCCATACCAGGCAGCATCCTGGTAAACCTCCTGTGCACTCTCTCCAAGGACTCCACATCCTTCCGATAGTACGGCGACCAGAACTGGACGCAGTATTCCAGGTGAGGCCTAACCAACGTTCTATACAATTGCAACATCAAACTCCTACTCTTGTATTCTATACCCTTTTCTATGAAAGCTAACATACTATACGCTTTCTTTATCACCTTCTCCACCTGTGAAGACACCAATGAAGCATTTTGGATTATAAGATCGAAGTATAAAATTAAAGTTTGGACCTATGACTGAAAAAAGACATCTGAATTTTTAAACTTGCTCATTGCTTAATGAACCTTTTGTGTTTGAAGTTTCTCTCCTAACGTAAAACAGCAAATAGTTTTTAAGTACTTGCCACTGATGCCACGGCCAGTTTTATTAGCCGACTGTAGTGGCAAAATGTGCTTTTGTCGCTTGGTGAGGGATTACTTTCAAAATGTAGTTTAAGGGATAAACATTTGGAAACTTTTAACAGCAAGTTCAGGGTGTACAAAGAGTTTGAATTACTGCTAAGTCTGGCCACTCAAAGCCTTTCAGAGCTGGATGCCTGGATCCTGTTTTCCTAACCAAAGCACTGGCATCCTTGTTTTCCGTTCTGATAATTCCATTCTTCTGTATACTCTGTTCTACCTGACTATCCACGCGTCCAGTGTCATAAGAGATCTACTGGTGTGTTTCCAACTTCTCTTTAACCCCTGCAAACTTTGCAGCAGCACTCAAATGCATGTTTCACTTGCAAGCAACTTGGATTACCTGAGTAAATAAGGTTTGAAGCACTCTGATCAGAAGATCAAAGGAGTGGCTGTACTTTTGGAGTATAAGTACCATTATGAGCACTCATCACTTGTTGACATTGTGCAAAATTGTTTTTCTCTGCGAAAATGTGTTCTACGTATTGTGGCTTCAATTAGCTATCAAAACTTTTCACTTGCTCTTGGAGTTCAGTAGAAAGCCACTGTTAAATTTTCTGTACAATATTTCCATTCAGTTGTAATTTTAGGCTGCTTTTTAATACTTTTGTAACTTCTATAATGTATTTCATATGGAAACTTCAAGATTTAAAGCATAATTGCCCAAATGTAAAAATTTGAGTAAAAGCACTCCAAACACTCTGACTCCTGCAGCATATTTGCACTATGTTAAAGTGAAGCTGTTTTTATTTATGTTGAAAATTAATAACTATAATTATAGTATGCAGTCAATACTATTGGCATTAAACAAGTTGAGCCCTCTTGAAAACACCCCTTCCTAGTTTCTTGGGCCAAAATTTTCACAGAATATGTAACACCAAGAAAAATTTGCATGATTCATTGAATTTAATGTGACACGATTTCTTTGCAGCATTCTTGCTTATTTTCTTTGTCATCTTCTCCGTTGGGTTTTTAATCCCTAAACTACAGATCTGCAGGTGGCAGTCACCCAAGTGGGTATTATTCATGTTACAAGTTATTTGACTGCAGCAGCCATTCCAGCTCAGCTTGAATCTATTAGAATTCCCTTGTGTGGCCTTGAAACATTGAAGACAATTGTAATGCTCCAACTACTGGCAAGAATTTAGAAAAGACTAGGGAGTATATCTGGGACCTTCTTGATCCGTGTGGCTCCATATAATGTACTTGCTGAGCTAATGAGAACACTTGTATCTTTGCCACTTCTGCCTTCAGAGTTGCTGTATTAGAGATCCTTGAAGTTAATATGTGAGAAAGTAGAGGAAGATCAAAAAATCATGAGGCCATCTGGCCAGACCTTAAAACTTGATTTCTCAATTGGTCCCTCTTTCAAATATCTATTTATACTGTCACCCTTGACAGTCCATCCCCCATAATCATTATCCTTTGTGTAAACTTTATCTAAACCACTTGTGTGTGGTTGCCCTCTTCCAAGGTTAAGTCTACATTCCGTGGTTCTAGAGTTTGGACTAATCACAAACATATCCACGTTCAGTAGCACAGTCCTTTATTCAGCTCCGTACTCCTCTGCTGGTTCCATTGAGTTGTACATCAACACTCCAAATTGATCCTGTTTCATGTACTGTAACCTAGGACTATTCAGTTTACATGCCCAGATAAAGGCAAAATACTGTGTGCTAAAATCTGAAACAAAAACAGAAAATCTCAGCAGGTCTGACCACATCTGTGGAGGGAGAATAAAGCCAATGTTTCAAGTCACAATGACCCTTCGTTACAGCTGGATGACAGACGATCATCCTGACTCAACGTTGGCTCTGTTCTGTTTCCTCGGATGCTGTCAATCTGCTGAGATTTTCCAACATTTTCTGTTTTTGTTTAAATTCCTACAGTTTAATTCCATTACTCTACATTGCTCAGATTCAATGCCACTTTCATTTGTCAGCCTATCTCTCTCAGTAATCCAGATGATTTTGTTTCCCTATTTCTACCATCTCCTTTACCCCTCATGTCTTCAAACACCAAATTTTATGGCACTTTTTAAAATTTAGCCATTTTATTTCTGTCCCCAGCTCCCAGTTGCATGTATATAATCTAAAGAGTAATGACCCCAGCACTGATCAGATTAGCAAGCTGCTGGTGAACATCTGGCCCCGCATTGCAGCTCCATTCACATCAGCTTTTTGTTGTTTTAGACCAGCTTTTAATCTACCTCAGAAGTCTGTTTTATATTCTAGGCCTTCTAGCTTGTGGTCTGATCTCCTGGCATGATATCAACAGTCTTGCTCAAATGTAAATACCTTACTTCCCCACAGTTTCCATTGTCAGGAAGGCTGGTCATTTCCTCAAAAATAAATCCAGTAAATTTGTTGCGCAAGTCTCCCCTCCCAAAAATCCTATGCAGATTTTGTTTTTAATCACATGGGTTTGTTACCTACTTTATTATATTTTTAGGATTTTTTTAAATACTTCAACATCCTGCCCTTATGTCCACATTTAAAAGATTGCGCTGACCTTAAATATTGTCCCACCTTTGAGTAAGCTGTTTCTTCTAATGATTTCCAAGGGGTAGTGACAACGACATGATTTGATTTTGCCAGCTGTCACTTCATCCATATAAGATGTCTACCAGGGAAGAATAATATTTTACTTTAATTTGTGACGACCATATCTGAAGTTTGTTTACTTTTAGTGAGTGTCTTTTTCCATCAGTCCCATAAATTTAAGATTTGTGCAAAAAAGAATGAAATATATTTTCTAATGTTGGGGTCACTATGTATGGCCACACCATTTCCTGTTGCAGATATATTTTTAGAAATGTTAATTTATTTTTGTAGTTACATGATCCTAAGTTCATTTTCTATTTTAGCTGTCCTAACTAATCTTTTGACCTCTTTAAATTTTTTCATTGGTTCACTTTGCTATTTGTAGCTTTAATCATCAGTAATTTTTTTCTGCTCTCCTTTTAATCATTGTTTCCATTGTTGCTTACATTGGTATCATTCCCTATATGCGGTGCATGGCTTTTGTACTCTGTGTATAAAATATTACTAAAAATGTTCATCTATTCTTTATCCTTAACAGTGCTGGCCAGACTGATTTTGAGAATCTCACCCTGCTCCCTCCCTTGAAAATCTACTTTCTGAGCGCTTCCATTGTACTTGTTGTTTTCCAGCCTAAACTTTAACTTGGTCTCCATTTTATTGGGATAACTCTCCTAGTCCTGGTTTGCTTTGCCATCGTGCAGTTGTTGGGAACTTGGAGAAGGTGGTTCTCAAGCACCTACTGCCATTCTAGGTGTTTTAAGGCCACGGGTTTGGAAGGTGCTTCGAAAAAACTTGGTGAGTTGAAGTGCATCTTGTAAATGGTATACTTTGCAGCCACTTGTGCCAGTGGTGGAAGGTATAAATGTTTACTGTTGAATTAATGGGATGCCTATAAAACATGTTGCTTTGCCCTGAATGATGCTGAGCTACATGATTGTTAGAACAGAATTTTGAAAGTGGAGATTATTTTATCACATTTCCTAAGTTGTGTCTTGTACATATAAAATTAAGGGTTTTGTGAAATCAAGTGGCAAGCCACCTGCTGCAAAATCCTCTGCCTCTAACATACATTTTAACCATAGTATATGGTTAGTAGTGATCTCTGAAATGTTGATGAGGAGCATGGTAATGCTATTGAATATCAAGGGAGAGGTAGTTATATTCTCATTGGAAATAATCATGTCATGGTATTTGTGTGGTATGAATGTTACTTGTCACTTAGCAGCCCAATGTTGTTTAGGGCTTATTGTATGCAGGCATAGACTACTAGCCCTTTTTTTCCATCTCTACCAGACTGTCAAACTGAGTACAGCAATCTACCAGTTATCGATGGTGTTGCAATTCTTGGATTTGTTTAACATGCCATTACGTATTTTTCAGGCAACCTGCCATATTCATTGTAAGAACTTTCTCTTCAGTTTTAATCACTAAAATACATCCCTTTGTTTAATTTTCAATAAAATTATCTCCCTTATTAACTGTGACAATTTGGGTATTTTTGGAAATTGAAGTCTGGTTCCTATGTCTGGAACTTTCTTCATGGGTGGCACAGTGGTTAGCGTTGCTGCCTCACAGCGCCAGTGACCCGGGTTCGATTTTGCGCTTGGTTAATTGTCTGTGCAGAGTCTGCACAATCTCACCATGTCTGTGTGGATTTGCTCTGGGTGCTCTGGTTTCCTCCCACAGTCTAAAAGGCATGCTGGTCAAGTGCACTGGCCATGTTAAATTCTCCTTTGGTGTACCCAAACAAGGGAATGGTTGTCCCCTAAGGTTTTATTTAGTTGAAAAGATGCAGTATCTGAACCTGCTCCTTCTGTCTGCAAAGGACAGTGTCCTGCGTGACTATCTGTTGCTTCTTCCATGTGTATGTGAGCCACACTGTCAACCCACTGCTCTTGATTTTTGGTATATTTCTTAACTACTATTCTCTTGAACATTACCACCACCTCCCCCAATCCCCCACCCAGGGAGTTGGAGAGTGGAGATTGTGGAACATAGAACAACATAGAACTCTACAGCACAAACAGGCCCTTCGGCCCACAAGTTGTGCTGATCATATCAGTACCTACCAGACCATACAATTATCTGTAACTCCCAATCCCATTAAATCCCATGTACTCATCCAGAAGTCTCTTAAAAGACCCCATCGAGTTCGCCTCTACCACCCCTGACGGCAGCCGATTCCATTCACTCACCACCCTCTGAGTGAAAAACTTACCCCAACGTCTCCTCTGTATTTGCCCCCCAGCACCTTAAACCTGTGTCATCTCGTAGCGACCATTTCAGCCCTGGGAAATAGCCTCCGAGGATCCACTCTATCTATTCCTCTCAACATCTTATAAACCCCTATCAGGTCGCCTCTCAACCTTCGTCTCTCCAGGGAGAAGAGACCTAGCTCTCTCAACCTATCTTCATAAGGCATGCCCCCCAAATCAGGAAATATCCTTGTAAATCTCCTTTACACCCTCTCAATAGCTTCCACGTCCTTCCTATAGTGAGGCAACCAGAACTGCGTACAATACTCCAAGTGGGGTCTGATAAGGGTCTTATAAAGTTGTAGCATTACCTCACAACTCCTAAACTCAATCCCTCGATTAATGGAAGGCCAGTACACCATATGCCTTCTTGACTACATAGTCCAATTGCGGGGCAGATTTAAGAGTCCTATGGACCCCGGACCCCAAGATCCTTCTGCTCCTCAACACTGCCAAGACTCTTACCCTTGATATTATACTCCTTCATCCCATTGGTCCTGCCAAAATGGACCACCACACATTTATCTGTGTTGAAGTCCATCTGCCACTTCTCCGCCCAGTCTTGCATCCTATCTATGTCTTGCTGCAACTTCAGACATCCCTCCAGACTATCCACGACACCACCAACCTTTGTATCGTCGGCGAACTTACTAACCCATCCTCCACTTCCTCATCCAGGTCATTTATGAAAATGACAAACAGCAAGGGTCCTAGAACAGTTCCCTGGGGCACTCCACTGGTGACTGACCTCCATGCAGAAAAAGACCCATCCACAACCACTCTCTACCTTCTGCAGGCAAGCCAGTTCTGGATCCACAAGGCCAAAGCCCCTTGGATCCCATGCCCTCTCACCTTCTCAAGAAGTCTTGCATGGGGACCTTTATCAAACGCCTTGCTGAAATCCATGTAAACCACAACCACTGCTCTTCCTTCGTCAATGTGTTCAGTCACATTTTTGAAGAACTCAACCAGGCTTGTAAGGCATGGTCTGCCCTTAACAAAGTGGAGGTATCCCCAGACTGTGACCCCTTGTTCTGGACGCCCTCCACCATTGAGAAGATACTCTTTGCATCTATCCTGCCTAGTCCTGTTAGAATTTTATAGATTACTGAGATCCTTCCAAAACTCTAGTGAATATAATGCTAACCAACTCCATTTTTCCTCGTATTTCAGTCCCACCATCCCAAAAATCAGTCGGGTAAACTTTCACTGCACTCCCTCTAAAGCTCAAAATATCCTTTCACAGATAAGGAGACCAAAACTGTGCACGATGGTCCAGATGTGGTCTCTTCAAGACCTTGTATAATTGCATTAAGAATCCTGCTCCTGCATTCAAATCTTCTTGCTATAAAGGCAACACATCATTTTCCTTTTTTCAAACTGCCTGCTGCACCCACATGCTTACCTTCAGTGACTGGTGAACAAGGACACCAAGGTCTCATAATTCCCCCCTCCTAATTTATTGCAATCCAGATAGTAATCTTTCTTCCTGTTTTTGCTACCAAAGTGGATAACCTCATTTATCCAAATGGTACTGCATCTGCTAGTCACTCAACTTGTCCAAATCAAACTGGAGGATTTCTGCATCCTCCTCACAACTTACCTTCCCATCCAGCTTTGTGTCTTCTGCAAATTTGGGGGTAGTACATTTAGTTTCCTCATCCAAATCATTTTTACGTACTGAGTTGCTGGGGTTCTCAGCACTGATCCCTATGGCATCCCATTAGTGACTGCCTGCTATTTGGAAAAGATACATTTATTTCTATTCTTTTTGTTTCTTGTCTGCCAACTAATGTTCTATCCATCTCAATATGCTATCCTTAATCCTGTATGCTTTAATTTTACACACTAATCTTTATTAAAAGCTGCCTGAAATTCCAAATAAATCACATCCACTGGCTCTCCCTCATCAAGTCTAGTAGTTATATCCAAGAATTCCAATAGATTTGTCAAGCATGATTTCTTTCAAATCCATGCTGACTCTGTCCAATCCTGCCACTGTTTTCCAAATGTTTTTCTATAAAATCTTTCATAATGGATTCTACAATTTCCCCCACTACTGACATCAAGCTTACTGATCTTCTCGACTTCCCTTTTTAAATGTGGGGTTACATTAGCTACCCTCCAATCTGTAGGAGTGGTTAGCGTCTATAGAATCTCAGAAGATGAAGTGCATCCACGTTTGTCTGCTTCTCTTGCCCTTCGAGATGGTAGTGTTCATGGGATTGGTAGCTGCTGCCTAAGGAGCAGTACATTTTGTAGATGTCACACATTGATGCCATTTCTGTCAGTGGTGAAGGGAGTGAATGTTTGTGGATGTGATGTCAATAAACCAGGTTGCCTTATCCTTGCTGGTCTCAAGCTTGAGTATTGTTGGAGCCGTATTCTTCCAGACAAATGGAGAATATTGCATTGACTTGTGTGTTGTAAATTGTGGACAGGCTTTGAGGAGTATTCACTGCAGGATTCTGATCCTCTGACCTCTTGTAGCCACAGTATTTATATGGTTAATCCAGTTTATGGCCAGATGTGGGCAAAATGTTTCTGCTGCTGGTCAATCCAAGCCAGGATATTGGCTAGGTCTTGAATATGGACTCCTTCAGTATCTGAGGCGTCACAAATGGTGCTGAATATTGTGCAATCATCAGCAAATGTCCTCATGATGGAAAGGGAGATATCAATGAAGCAACTGAAGATGGTTGGACCAAGGATATTACCCTGAGGAACTCCTGTACTGATGTCTTGGAACTGAGATGATTGGCCTCCAATAGCCATAACCATCGTCTTTTGCACAGGAACTCCATCCAGTGGAAAGTTTTTTCCCCTGATTTCCATTGTCTTCAGTTTTACAAGGGATCCTTGATGCCATGCTCAGTCGAATGCTGCCTTGATGTCAGACTCCCCTCACTCTGAAGTTCAGGTCATCATGTCTATTTTTGAACCAGAGCTGTAACAAGATCAGGAGCTGAGTGGCCCTACAGAACCCTAGGTAGTATCAGTGAGCAGGTTCTTGTTAAGCAAGTGCTGCTTGATAGCCCTGTTACTGACCACCACCTACTACTGGTGATTGAGTGTAGGTTGATGGGACTATTATTGGCTGGCTTGGGTTTGATCTGCATTTTATGTATAGGATGTATTTTGGCAATTTTCTGCATTGGCGGATGTCAGTGTTGTAGCTGTGCTCGAACAGTTTGGCTAGGGAGCAGCAAGCTCTGTAACACAAACCTTCAGCATTATTGCTAGAATATTTTCAGGGTCCATGGCCTATACATTACCCAATACTTTTAGCCTTTACTTGATGTCACATAGAATGAATTGAATTGGTTGAAGACTGGCATCTGTGATGCTTGAGCCCTAGGGAGCAGACCAAGATGAATCATCCATTCAGCCCCTCTAACTGAAGATTGTTACAAAATGCTTCAGCCGTATCCTTTGCATTGATATTATGGAGATGGCGATAGGGTGAGGCCGTGGATAGAGGGCTCTAAGACTGTAAAACAAAGGAGTGGAATTAGACCACTCAGCCCATCAAATCTGCTCTGCCATTCAATCATGGCTGATATTTTTCTCATCCCCATTCTCCTGCCTTTCCCCATAACCCCTGATCCCCTTATTAATCAAGAACCTATCTATCTTTGTCTTAAAGACACTCAATGAGCTGGCCTCCACAGCATTCTGCAGCAAAGAGTTCCACAGATTCACCACTCTGGCTGAAGAAATTCCTCCATCTCTGTTTTAAAGGATTGTCTTTTTAGGTTGAGGTTGTGCTCTCATTACATTACTTTTAAGAACTATATAGAGGTTTCAAATAATCTAACTCATGTATTTTTGCTTCCTGCCTTTTGTAAGTGTTGACATAAATACTAATTGGCTGTAGTAATATCTGAATTGTAATTTTCCTTTCTAGCTCCAGAGTGACAGAGACTGTACAGTGAGTTTGCAGCATCAAATTCACAGTAACTCTTTGTCCTTGATGTAATTTTGGTGTTATTTTGAACAAGTTTTAAAATCTTCATTTTACTGATTTACAATACTTGCATATAAAATAAAAAGTGAATGTTAAATGTACTCAGCAGGTTGGGTATCAGCTTTGGAAAAGGAAACTGTTAAATTTTATCAGACCTTTTATCAGAACTGCAAAGATTAGACAGTTAATGAGATAAAGGTTGATTACATCAAGGTTGATTGTGATGAGTAAAGTAGACACGGATGTGTTTGGGGAATTATCCTTCACCATTTTAAACATCCTCCAATCTTTTGAGGTTAAAGTATGCTTCAGTGCTTAATTCCAGCCATCTATAAATAGAGCTTGTATTTATATAACACTTTCCATGCCCTCAGGACTCCCCCAAACAGTTCAGTCAATGCAAGAACACAAGAAATAGAAGCAGGAGTAGGTCACCAAGCCCCCCAAGCCTGCCCCATCATTCAATACAAGCATGGCTGATCCATGCTGGCTTCAACTCCTTTTCTGTGCCACTTCCCCACAGTCCTTTTATTCCTCGATCCATTAAATATTTATGCATCTCCACTTTAGATGTGCTGTAATCTGTTATGGTATTTCATTCATGCACAGCAAGTCTGACTAATAGTGCAATAAATGGTAGCTTACTATGTTTTTAATGCTGCTGGCTGAGGGCTAAATATGACAACAAGAGGACCTCCCTACACTTCAGACCTGTTTACCATTTCATTCAAAAGTTTTCAACAGCACCAACCTAACACTCACTCAAGACCAAGCCAGTCATGTTAAAGTTCCAGAATAGACTTTGAGAACACTTGGATGTAGTACTGAGGATGCAGAAAAGAAAATCAAATTGCTTGAATGCACCTGAGTATACTATCAGGAATAAATGGTACTTGGATTATAGAGCCATTAATTGTTGTCTTGGTCTAAGAATGTGAGGTAAGTGCCAATCATTTTTTGCTTTTCCCAAAATTAAACTTGTAATTTTATTTATGGAGGTATCTTTGTGCCTCTGTATTTGTATATTTTTTTTCCCCAAAGTGTCTAGTTTTTTTGACTCGTCGTGTGGAAGAGGAATCCTGCAGCTCAAGATAATCTTGCAGTGTAAATCCACATAATGTTGAATGAGTGCCTTTCAAAGCTCTCTTTTGTCTCTAATGAACTTTTTTTTTCTGTTCTCTGCAGGTACCATAGTGAAAAGATGACACTGAGTTACTCAGATTATCTAGCTCACCGCCAGCATCACCACTACCAGAATGGCATTGCACACCCTCTACCACCGTACAACCATTATTCCTGACAATGACTTGCATGACCAGTCACTTGATCTTTCAGCAGACCTCTTCCCAGGGGACCCTTCCCCTTCTTGGTCTAGCTATCTCTATTACTGTACCATTTTATGATGATAGTTTCCGTTGCCATAGTGGCATGCAGCTGTTAGCTGGTGTCAATTTGGCAACGGGTGGTAACATCTCAATTATGAAACAATATATTTTCTTTCAGCATGCCCTTTTTAAAATAAGTTCCAACGAAATTGTCATATTTTGTTTTTGCATTCCCAAAATTTCCTAAATCTGTGGATGAATGGAAGGAGAGTTGAAATGAGTTAGGCTGTAAGTTGCAAGAACAGGTTTTTTCAAAAAGTACCTTTCTTCTTGAGCAGATATTAGACCTACATTTCTTCAATGATTGGATAGACTTTCATAAAAGTCACTACATTATAAAGTAGTTTCAAATGCTGTAAAGGAGATACAAATCAGTTCTGCTTTGCTGCTTTTGATTCAAGTAAAAACTTTCATACTCAACATTTTATGTAAATGATTTTAACTCAGTTTTAAAATGCAGTTTTCAGAATACAACAAAGAATTTATGAAAAGGGCTACATTGAATTACTCAAGTATCAAAGTGTTAAGTGTGGTTCTCAAGTAGGTACATAGCTTCTCGCAACTGATACCTTTCAAAACTTTCCTCCTTAGAATTGTTATTGGGTATACTTGTCAAGTGGAAGTTAATCAAAATTGCCTCATACTCTAGAGTAGTGTATATTATATGTGTATATATGCATATATATAATATATATGCAGTTTTATTTTTCCCTTGTGGGGAAAGGTTTTCCATTGTGAGACTGGAGACAAATTTGTCAAGTTTTTTCAAAAACTTGCATGAAGTGAAAATAAATTTAACAATTAGATATGAGTCAAAGTACATGAATATACCATTTCAGATCAAGGTTGCACAACACTGTAATTGCATTTGTGTAAGCTTGGTCTGAATCTACTTGCTGTTTTCCCTAAGAGTAATGGGGGAAGCTTTTTATTTAAAGAAAGATAGACCATCTTGGAAGCAATATATATTCCTTTGGGATATAGTGGTTCCTTTGGAATAACACTGACTAGGTTCATAATTTCTTTCCATGCAATGGGTATACCCAATACACACACTCTTGAATCATCAGAAACATCTTCCATGGTTTGTTAAATTTCAGTTTAGCTTTAGCAGTACATTTCCTAAAAAAAAAAAATTCTTCCAGCACAAATTTTGACTGCATTAGTATAGTAAATATTACAGATGTGCATTTCTGTAAACACTGACTTTTCTTCCAATTATTCGCTAGTCTTTGTGATTCTTTGGTTCTATTATTTACACCGGTAATCTTTGGTAAAACAAAAATATATTTTTGTTAAGATGCTTAGTTCATAGATTAGCTATACCAATTTCTATTTTCAATATTTACAGCTTCAATATGATTGCATTAGCCAAAGTAAGAGACTGTTAATTATATTGGAAAAGAGGGAGTTGAGACTCAAGGTGACTGGGCAAACATGGTGCTATAACTCAGGAAATATTCATGCACAGTACCTGTGCAACCTGAGGCTCCCAACAAATCTATTTTGTTCAGCCACTTTGAAATTTAAATAAGGAAAGTTATTTTTATGGAGGTGTAAATTTTCTAATTAACAGGAAAACAGATCAGAGGTGGGTTAATTTACACGTCTGCTGTCAGTTGCCACAAATCCAACAGTTAAACCTGGAACGTTCACAGACTTCAGATCAGCAAATTCTGGTTTAGTAGGGTGAAATAGTTAGAAGTATGAAGTTTAACAACATGGTTTTATTTGTTGATCTCTACTTTTGTCTGCTGCTCTTTTTAAAAAGAAAGTGCTGCATCAGGAAACACAAGATTGAGAATTTAGATTACATATACATTGGATTATTGAAGTTGAAGGACACGGTTTCTTTACAGTGGTTTGAAGACTAGATTGAGCTGTTTTAGATGGTTATTAAAACAGTTGAATTAAATAGGAGACAATACCTCAATAGCATTTCCACCTATTATTTCATTAACTTCGAATTTCTAAGTTTTTAGCCATGGATATGGCTGTATAATTTTGAAATAATTAAGTATACACCAACTTTAATTATATATTTGGACCTTCAGGTCAATTGTAACTTCAGTTTTCACTTGAAGGCAATTTTATTAAAACTCTAACTTGCAAATAAGATTAGCTAAGTTTGAGATCATGTAGTTAAAAAAAACTGTCTTCATAAAGAATTTATATCAAATATCCATTAATGGTTTATTTTATTAGATATGTTCAGATTTATAAATTTAATGTCATTTTGAAGATAGCCATTAATTTTTCTTTTGAATATCCTCAAATGCCAGATGAAATTATGATTAAAGTTGGTCCATAGATTTGGTAAAATTTTGCCTTTATCTTGAGAGAGCCAGTTCAGTGTGTAAATTTACAGCTTGAGAGGACTCCTTCCATTATTCACGTTGAAAGAATTTGAGTTGTGTATCCACAGTAATTGTCCAAAAAAGATGGTTTATATTTCACTTGTGTTGCCTTAATTTTGACAAAAAAAATAGCACAAACTGAACAATCTTGTTGGCTGCCAAGTGGAACTTAGTTTACTGAATTTTTCTGAACATCATGTCCCTCATCTCGGCATGCTCATCCTTTCATTGAGCTCACCACTAGTGGGGGGAGAGAAAAATGGTGCTATACGACTCTGAATGGGTCACGTGACTGGTCATGCTGACTCCGAAATCATATCGGAATAATCTTGATATATGCAGATATTATACAAAACTTTGCTACCAGTGTAATAATGATGAAAACAAATAAATAAAATCCTGCAGCCTTGCAAGGACGAGGTCAGCAATACTTCCCTGCATGGCGTGGTGGAACGGGACATATCTCGTCGTGTGTAGCTATAGGAGCATGACAGTGTGTCCATGCTGGTCATTTTTTTCCTTTGAGAAAAATAGTTTAAACTGAAGCATTAGATATTTAATATTTTTATGGGGCTGTTACATTACCTGCCACCTCTTGAACATGTTCAATTTTTATATACTGTTGTGCAAGTAGAGGTTACATCACGTTGTTATTCAGACCGAACCAAAGATGCCTCCAGCCATGATCTAATGCTGCTGTGAATTAAGCCTGCTTTCCAGTCCTTCAAGGCTACTGCAGGAGGTTTTAACAATTTGTTTTTTATTTTTGTACAATTTCTAACTGGTTTTGCTAGTAGCATTGATTCAATTAAGTTTAATTTGAAGATTCTCAATGAGCACTGTTGAACATTGGTGACTGGTAACTTTGCCATGCAGTGGCTGTATCGAAGAAGCCCCATAGTGTGCCTCTCAGACCTAAGGGTTTCTTTAATCTGTATCTTAGAGACCAGCAGGAAATCTTTATACTAAAGATGTGTTTAATTATTTTTACCATTGTTGTTTGAACTCTTGTTTCTTAATTTTACTCTGGACCCAGTAACTGAACTGGTTGTCAATCGCACTGAGAGAGCGAGAGAGTTGTGTTTCAAACTTTTGTAATAACACATGTATGACGGTTTTTGTACATTGAAATCGATTCTTTTCAGAATTTTTTGGATCTAGTTTCTAAGTTATTTTAGTGTTTTTTTATATGTTAAAAATGAGATGAGTTAACACTGTCACCAGCAGACTGATTTACCTACTGATGCTACAGTGATGTTGGGTTTAACAGCTACCTGGAGTAGCTTGTGCCCAAAAATGTTTTTTTTCTTGTTAGTAACTGTTGAATAATGGCACCACAATATATGTGAAGAACCCCTTCCATTATGACTAGATCCTCCTTCCACATTGAAAATTTTACAATTGCTATTAGTGTGATGATTGTTGAAATGGGCATTTATAGTATGGTTGTAAGTCAAAAAGTGGGGGGAGGGACTTTATAATAAAAATGATCAGTGGGTCTGTGAGACATGGATTGTGGAACAATGTAGTAGTTTTAACACTATTGTTACATTTTAAAGCATTTACCCAATAAAATATTAAAATTAATACTTAATTGGTCTCTATGTTGGTACACAGGATGAAATGAGTGTTTCATGTGCCTATGTATATTATACTAGTTACGAACAGATTCAAGGAAAATCTCACAATGGCTAAATATTGTGGGTTTAGTGGATTAGAAATGAGATTTATTTGATGGAATGGACTTTATTTTTAAATGTTGTACCGTAGGTGATGGTGGAGGTAGCAGGCACTGAAAAGTATTTCCACTCAAGTCGCGAACGATACCATTTCACAAAGTATGAACAGTACCAGTGGATCCAAATGGACTTACAGCAAGGGGAATCCACCTACTGATGCTCTGTGAAGCAAGTCCACCTACAATCAGAACGTGAATTCCAACCTGCAGAAATCTACAGTGACTTTTTCTAAACTCTTGAGATTATTGGATGGGGGGTGGGGGGGTGAAATCTATAAAATATTTAGTGAAATATGTGGGGCATTTTCCCCACAATGTTTTTTATCAATAAAAGCACATGTAAGTGTTGAAACAAATGACTCCTTTTATTGAATAGTCTCATAATCTATTAAATGTATAAGCATTCTTTCAAACCCTTTTTTGTAATTCCTAATTTCTACCATTATATTGATTCATGGTAGAGTGTAGTTCAATTAATCGAACTCTCCATGTGTAGGGAGAGCATGTTGGCTTTGGGAGTGCATTGCAGCTGATATTTATTGTGTCCCTCAATTTTTTTTTCAATCAAGGATCACTGAATATTCAGAAATAATTGGACCTATCAGTATCACTGCTGTCCAAACTATGATCAGGTGACAAAATTAACCAGTCGTCAAATCTGAGACCTTCCAGTTAATGACTAAAATTAAACTGTAGTGGCATGGTTCCTTTTTAAGGGACAGATCCCTGAGGACCATGTAATTGAACCACATCTTATGGTATGGCAGCGGGGGAAGCTGAGCCAGTTGGATGCAAAAGCCCCTGTCCAAGGTTGGAGGATCCTCACTGGAAAGGAGTGGAGAATAGCCATCTATTTAGAAATATAGAAACTAAAAGCAGGAATAGGCCTTTCAAGCCTGATCTGCCATTCATTTTAATCATGCTGTTCAAAGTCAATATCCTGATTTCCTCCTCTTCCTTGTTTCCAATCAATATTCCTTGATCCTTTAACCTCAAGATTTATATCTAATTTCTTGCAATCACAATATTTTGGCCTTTGTGGTAATGAATTCCACACATTCACCATCCTCTCAAAGAAATTTCTCTTCGCCTCAATCCTAGAAGGTTTATCCATTATTGTCAAATATAACCCCTAGTTCTAGACTCCCCCACAATCAGGAACATTCATTCTGAATCTATTTTAGTTCTGTCAGACTGTTGTGTTTAATAACCCCTCCTTTAAAGCTACAAGTCACCTTCAAGTTATGACACTGTCCATTGGCGACAAGGAAAATCTTTAGATGGTTGTCTGGGATTGCAGTGTGCAGGTAGAAGGGAGGAGAGTTGTATTAAAACAAAGAAGCAAGGTACCTTTGCACTTAAAAATGCCTTTCATAGGAAAGAATGAACCATTTGGCTTGATTGGAAAACTGGGGACAGAATATCAAAAGACATTTCTTTGTAGCAAATGAGATTACAGCAGAGGAAAAGTGAAAGGTTAAACTGTTCACAGTCCGGCCCACAAATGTACAGCTTAGTGAGAAGTTAATTTTGTCTAACTCTCCAGACAGTCTTGATCAGCTATTCAATTTTACTCTCTTAACCACCACCCCCCCCCCCCCCCAATCCTCAATCATTATGTTGAGATATAATTTTCACTTGGGAGCCAGGAGAATATTTGAGGTTTTGTGACGAGATTGAGTGTTAGCAGTGTACTGAGAATTAGGTACGGTTTTAGGAGATCATTTGGTCTGTAGTACAACAGCCTCGTCACACAGATGATGATACTGGCTGAAACCAAAATCTCATTAGAAAAGTCTGTGGCGTTGGCCCAGGTGGTTAAGTGCAGGATGAGTGAATAAGTTACAAGATGAACCATTGGTGGTGGGAAAGAACAGCCTGGGTGCAGTCAGCAGAACCTGAGAAGTGGAAGTGTAACAATGAGGGCAGAGGCCTGTTTTCAATGTGTTTGGGAGGTGGGGGGGCACTCAAGAAGCTTTCTGATGCAGAAATCATGTATGTTACAGATTGAACAGGAAATGTTGTTTATAAGTGTGCAGAGTGAAGCAGTCAGGACACTGCAGGAAGAAAAAAAGATTTGTTAAAGGAGCCTGACAAGAGACTCCAGCATATTCCCTGAACCAGGTCCAACTTATTAAAGTGCCTCTATAGAGAGAGTCTTGATAGATGGCAGATTTCTAAAAGCAGAAGTCAACACATGAGCTGCAGTCACAGTAAGGGGAGCAAGCATTTTGTTACCTTCAAAAAGGCCTCCAACCATTGAGAGAGAGTCTGGAGCAACATATATCTGGGTAACTGAAAGCTACAGACCTTGCCTGATGTGGAATAGCCTCGAGTACTGTAAATTTTCTATGGTTCTAAGTCAGATTCACCAGTGATGGTTACAGGGATCCCTGTTATAAATGTGGAACCAGAGCAACCAGCAGTTTCTGTAACTGAGGAGACAGCAGCTACAGAGGAATATCTCAAGTCCAGATTGGTGAGTTTGTCTTTGCATTCATCCTTTCAAACCGATTCTTAATGTTCTAAAGAGCCCTGACAGAATTGAGACATTCTACTAGGATGTGGAAGTCCCTGAACCAACTAATGATTTTTTTTTCCCATGGGGTATTCTTGATGTCTATTGTAACTTGCATGCCAATGTTAATCTTTTTTGTTTCATCCATAGGTGAGCTGGAGTTGTCAGAGAGGAGGAATGTGGTAGTGTGGCATCTTTAAGGGAATATCCCATGAGATGCATGTGATCAGGTTGGAGTAGCAGCGTGTGAAGCTGAGCAAATTGGGTGCAGGGGCACATGTTCAGGGTCAGGGAGGAGTGGAGAATAGTTGCGTGTTTTAATTCTGGCTGATCGTGTTTGTATATCTTTTTATCATTGGTAATAAGCCCTTGTATAACTTTGAGCCACAATGAGTCGCCTTCAAGTTATTACAGAAACAACACAAAGTTGGCTGCAGTCATGTTTGAACATATGTTTTATATTAAATCTATCATCTATTTTGAGGTGGATGTTTTGGAAATGTGGCCATTTGCTTGTTCACAATTGTTTGGACCAAAGTCAGATATTGCTGCATTCTGCCTTAGGAAAAGTAGCATGCCAGAAGTTTAAAAAGTTAAAGCAAAAAAAAGGACAATGTTTGTATTCATTTCCTAGTCCCACTGCACTAATAAAAATGTAGTTTGCCTTTGTTCACTTAAATATATTATCATCGTCTGCATCCTTTCATCTACAAAAGATGATGGACACGCAATCCATTTCAGACAAAATGTCTTCATATGTCGTACATTTACTGAAGGCTGAAGAGGCTAATCCTTAGAGGCAGATTCTATCACAATTATTTGGTATAATTTGGGGGCTTCTAGTGTTGGTGTCTGTTGCCATACTGTGTTACTGATGTGTTACTGTGGTCAGCTAGTGACTCCCAAATTGGATATTTAGGGCCTTCCTGTCATGCATGTATGTAACTAGTCAACATATTTTCCCAAAGGTAGGAGAGTCTAAACTAGAAGGCGTGGGTTTAAGATGAGAAGTAAAAGATACAAAAGGGTCCAGAAGGGCAATTTTTTCATACACAGGATGGTGAGTGTCTGGAACAAGCTGTCAAAGGCAGTAGAGGGGGGTACAATTTTGCCTTTCAAAAAGCATTTAAGCAATTGCATGGGTAAGATAGGTATAGAGGGATATGGGCCAAACAGGCAATTGGAACAGGTAGTGGTAGAAAAAAGTGAGATGCATAAGAGCTTTTTTTCCATACTTAAACCTCTGACTCTATGTAAGCAGGGCAGGTCGACGAGGTACATGTGGGAGTCTTTCAAGGGAAAACTAAACTCTCTGCAGGAAAGATACGTGCCGGCAAGGAGGAAGGATGGGAAAGGTAGGATTATAGAACCGTGGCTTACCAGGGATATTGAGGACTTGATCAGGAAGAAGCGAGAGGCTTACATTAGATCTAGGCAACTGGGGACTGAGACAGTGCTGGAAGCTTATAGAGAATGTAGACGGGATCTTAAAAGGGGTGTTAGAAAGGCAAAAAGGGGCCACGAAGTGGCTCTGGCAGGTAGGATTAAGGAAAATCCTAAGGCATTTTACACCTATGTAAGGAGCAAAAGGATGGTTAGAGGCAAGATTGGACCTCTCGGGGACAGAGGAGGGGATCTATGCTTAGAGCCTGAGGGAATGGGGGAGATCCTGAATGAATACTTTGCGACGGTATTCACGCAGGAGACTGGCCAGATGTCTGTTGCTGATGTTGACAAAGTTGAGGATCCGTTGAGGGAAATAAGGATTATGAGGAAAGAGGTGTTGGGGCTGTTAGGCAGCTTAAAGACATGTAAAGCTCTGGGGCCTGATGGCATTTACCCCAGGCTGCTAAGGGAGTTGAGGGAAGACCTAGCTGGGCCTCTGACGCAAATCTTTGTCTCTTCCTTGGACACAGGTGAGGTCCCAGAGGACTGGAGGATAGCAAATGTAGTACCGTTGTTTAAAAAAGGTCAGAAGGATCACCCAGGGAACTATAGGCCGGTGAGCTTGACTTCAGTTATAGGTAAGCTAATGGAGAGGATCCTTAGGGACAGGATGTATGAGCATCTGGAGTGCTGCGATCTGATCAGGGATACGCAGCATGGCTTCGTCAAGGGGAAGTCTTGTCTTACAAATCTAGTGGAATTTTTTGAAGAAGTGACAAAAACAGTTGATGAAGGACATGCTGTTGATGTCTACATGGATTTCAGTAAGGCGTTTGACAAGGTTCCTCATGGTAGACTGATAGAGAAGGTGAAGGCGCATGGGATACAGGGCCAGGTACGTAGATGGGTCGAGAACTGGCTCGGGAGGAGGAGACAGAGGGTAGTAGTGGAAGGCTCTTTTTCTGACTGGAAGCCGGTCACTAGTGGAGTGCCACAAGGCTCAGTACTAGGTCCTCTTCTATTTGTGGTCTACATAAACAACTTGGAAGTTGGGGTAGGTGGTGAGATCAGCAAATTTGCTGATGACACTAAGATGCTTGGATTGGCGGGTACAGAGGAGCAGTGCCAGGCAATACAACAGGACATAGATAGGTTGCTAGACTGGGCAGATAGATGGCAAATGGAATTTAATCCGGATAAATGTGAGGTGATGCATTTTGGCTGAAAAAATGTAGAAGAGAGTTATAGGATAAAAGGTAAAACTGTTCAGAGTATAGAGACGCAGAGAGACTTGGGGGTGCAGGTTCACAAGTCTCTGAAGGTATCTTCACAGGTGGAGAAGGTGATAAAGCGTATAGTTTGTTAGCTTTCATAGAAAAGGGTATAGAATACAAGAGTAGGAGTTTGATGTTGCAATTGTATAGAACGTTGGTTAGGCCTCACTTGGAATACTGCGTCCAGTTCTGGTCGCCGTACTATCGGAAGGATGTGGAGTCCTTGGAGAGAGTGCAGAGGAGGTTTACCAGGATGCTGCCTGGTATGGAAGGACTGTCTTATGAGGAACGATTAAACAGACTGGGGTTGTTTTCCCTTGAAAGATGTTGGCTTAGAGGGGATCTAATAGAGGTGTATAAGATTAGATAGAGTAAATGGTGGTGAACTTTTTCCACCTTCAGAAATGGATAGGACGAGGGGTCATGGCCTTAGGGTGAGGGGGGCTATGTATAAGACGAATATTAGAGGGCAGTTTTTCACACAAAGGGTAGTGGGGGTGTGGAATGCACTGCTGAGTAAGGTGGTGGGAGCAGGCACGCTGGGGCTGTTTAAGGGTCTCTTGGACAGCCACATGAGCGTTATGCAGATAGAGGGATATAGTAGGACTGTTTAACTACGGCTTTTTTTTCACAGGTAATTCGGTCCATACTTGACCAACAAGGAGCATGCATTCGGCAGGTGGTGCGGGTACAGCTCTTGGATGTTGATTCATGGGTTGCCTGGTACCTCATGTCGTAAATGAGTGCTTTATGTGGACCATCTGAAGGGCACCATGACAGCTCAGAGACTATCGATGTGGCTGTGCAGACACTTGGAATTGGGCCGGTGTCTGCGGGAGTTTGCGCGTTCTCCCCGTGGTTGCGTGGGTTTTCTCCGGGCGCTCCGGTTTCCTCCCACATCCCAAAAATTCGCTCTTAGGCTAATTGGGAAACAAATTGTCCCTACATTGAGACTCTTCCATATTAGGAATAACCTAAAATTAGAATAGGATCATGGAATTGTTACTATATAGTTATGACGGCAGCGCGGGCTCGTTGGGTCGAAGGGCCTGTTTCCTGTGCTGTGTTGCTCTAAAAAAAAAGCTTAACTGTTCTTGAGAAGGCAATTAGGGATAGGCACTAAACGCTGGCCAGCCAGCAGTGCCCATATCCCACGAATGCATATAAAAATAAGTTTAGTAAGGAAGATCACTTAATTCAGCCTAGTACAAAAACTGATGGTGGTATTCTCCACATTGGAGCGAGAAACAGAATGAATTTTGAACTTTGAGTTCATTTGACTTCAAAGCTAAAGAGAGATGGAAATGTGATGGGTTTATGCAGCTGAAGAAAAAGGATGGAGCAAAAATATGTCATGGACACAAGACAAAGAAAATGGTAACAATAGTGTTGAAGATTAAGGTAGGTGCTTACAGGTCATTATAGCAGAATGTTAAATAAAAGTCAGTGTTCTCTGAAAGCACAGCATAAGTTATAGATTAATCCTGTTGGAGGGATTGGCACAGGGAAGAAAATGTAATAAAATGGAGGACAGTGTTCATGTTATTAGGTTATTGAATTCAATGTTAAGGCCAGATGGCTGTAAAGTGTCTATGTGGAAGCTAAGTTGCTGTTCCTTCAGTTTGCACTGGTCCATTATAACTGGCCAAGGACAGAAATGTGAACATGAGAGCAAAGTGGTGCATTGGAATAACAAGTGACAATAACATCGAGGTCATACTTGTGGACTGAGTGAAAGTGTTTGGTGAAAGCAATCTCCAGTCTGTGAAGAGACTGTATTGTAAACAGCAAACTAAATTAAAAGAAATGCAAGTGAATTCCAACCTCACCTGCCAGGAGTGTCTTTGGCTTTGGACAGGGAAGAGATAAAGGCATTAGCACCTTTCCATGCAATTGCAGGAAGTAATTGTAAGAAGGGGATGGAGAATTGAGTGATAGATGAATGGACCAGAGTGTCACAGAGCAATGCCTATGGAATGCTGGCAGAGGAGGTGAAGGAACAATGTGTTTGGTGGTATCATCATGCTGGAGTATGAATGCAGAGGCATTGGAGCAATATTCATGCCCCATGAGCATTGTCAATGGCCATCTTTATTGCCATTTTAAGCACCGTTGACATTCAATAGATTACTATTGTTGAATCTCCCACTATTAACAGCTGGAATAGCATTATTGTCACATGGTTACTGTAGTTACAAGAGAAGGGAACCTGTAGAAGTAGTCCAAAAGGTATTCAATAAAGTGGCATATAAGTCACTATATAAGAGCTCATAGTATTGGGGTGACAGTAATATGGATAGAAGATTAGCTAACTAACAGGGATAATTGGGTCATTTTCAAGTTGGCAATTTGTAAGAAATGGGATGCTATAGGGAATCACTGCTCATCCTTAACTGTTTACAATCCATATTAATGCCTTGGATGAAGGGACTGAGTGTATAGTAATCAAGTTTGCTGATTAAAAAGGATAGTTGGATTCAGAGTTTGCAAAGGGATATAGATAGGCTTAGTGAGCAGACAAAAATTTGGAGTACATTGTTGGAAAATGTGAGGTTGTCCACTTTGGGAAGAATAGAAAAACAATTTTGTTCAAATAAAGATGATAGAAATCTGAGGTCCAGAGGGATCTGAGGTCTTCGTACATAACTCAAAGTTAGCATTCAGGTATAGCAAGTAATTAGGAAGGCAACTAAAATATAATCTGTATTGGGCATTAGTGAGATCATATCTTGGGTACTGCGTTCAGTTTAGTCACATTACTTAAAGGATATACTTGCATTGGAGGTAGTTCAGAGAAGGTTCATCGAGCTGATTTCTGGGGTGAAAGTGGTTGTCTTGCAAGAAAATGTTATGCAGGTTGGACAGACAGTTACAGTATTTAGAAAAGTGAGAGTCAATATTGAAACATTTAAGATTGAGGGGGCTTGGCTGGTTAGATGGTGGGATGATACTTTGCCTTGTAGGGAAATGTACAATAAGAAGGCACAGTTTGAAAATGAGGGGTTTCTCATTTAAAGCTGCGATGAGGGATTTCTTACCTCACAGGTCATTTTGGCAGTTAGGACAAAGGGTACCTAAAAATCTTCATGTGTAGGAACTCCCCCATAGAACTTTGGAAAATATATAGTACCCAATACTGAAAACAACTTTTGCAAGAATCTGTCACTAAAGCTAAAAAATCATTTGCTGCAGTAATGACCACACATGAAGTGTACGTTTTGATCTTTTATTAAACAATTTCTATAAACATATAAACAAACCAGAAATGTGCAGTTTGTGACAAAATTGGTATCTTTGACAAACAGAAAACTTTATCACTTTTTTAAAAACAGCTTTAAGAAGTTTAAAAAAATCTACACAAATGCCATAATCTCAGTCAGTGGCATTGCTGGAACTACATGAACTTTGATTTGCTGTTTGAAAACTTGTTTTGGAAATCATTTTGTCCCATTTGAGATACTGGATATCTGGAGCATCCTAACCACGAAGAATCAAAATCTTCTAAACAAAGACATGAATAAAATAGCAGGAGACTTGAGAGAACTGTTATAATATTCCCATTTGAAAAGTAGCAAAATGCAAATTAGATTTCTTGGGCATCTTGGAATTACAAGCACACAACAGAAACATTGAGTGACCAGAAAATAGATGTCAACAGAACAAAAAGCATCTTTACATTCATCTTATTTCACAACAAATGGCCAGGTAACTCTAGGCAGTTCTTTAGCTCCCTGAGTTGTAATATCAATGCTGCTGAATTTGCAGATGTTTAAAAAGGCCATATGATTGTGCAGAGATTTTGCCATTTCTACTAAAAATTCTTGGAGACGTTGGGGAAGATTCAGCATCAAAGCTTATTTTATACAGCTCGCAGCGTTTCCATTCTTTTCCTTCTCTGATGCTCATGTCGAACCAAAAGAGCTGGAGTATTACTTTACGATCTTGCTGCACGTTTGCAATATCCTTACAGGCCATGTTTAAAAACTACGTTACACAAGCTTTTGTAGCCTGAAGGCACATGCCCAAAAGTAAGTAAATTTCAAGCTGTGATCTACTGCTCTCTTTTAGTCTCTTGTCCTATAAAATTTTGGGTATTGCAGTTTGCCAATTTACAATTATAAAAGCCATTAGGGCTTTTCAACCAAACTATTACATAAAAAGGGGAGCAGCATGGTGGCCTAGTGGTTAGCAGTGCTAGCTCAGTCCCACGTTCAATTCCTGGCCTGGGTCACTGTCTGAGTGGAGTTTGCACATTCTCCCCATTCTGCACAGGTTTCCTCTGAGTGCTCTGATTTCCTCCCAGTCCAGAAATGTGCCAGTTAGGTGGATTGGCTATACTAAATTGCCTCAGTGTCAGGTGGCCTAGCTAGGGCACATGCATGGTGTTATAGGATAGAGCCTGGGTGGTTTAGTGGTTGGTGCAGACTTGATAGGCTGAATGGTCTCCTGCAGTGTATTAGTCCAGATACAAAAACCCTTACCCTTATGGCACTGCATTATGGCTGGTCAACTTCAAACAATTGATTTACTTTTGTAGCTTTAAGTAAGTGTTACCATTTTAGTCAATATTTAATTGAATCGACATTTGTATTAGCAAACTGCTTAATATAACATCCATTGAGGAGTAGGGTTTGGTGTGTACTATTTTTGTACCAAAATTCCACAATTTTTTTCCATGTTGTGTTGTGGCCAGTAATTAAAATAGTTTCTATTCTGCCTTTCTTAAATGTGACTGGCACAAGCACCATTCTCCAAGTAATAGGCTGAGTGATTACCTCACCATTTTTTTTTGGTATTAGGTATAGCAGCCTAGTAAGTTGTTTAATTATAGAAGACATTACTAACTTGGCCATTCTTGTTCCCAATCTGATATATGTACATAGAACATTACAGCACAGAACAGGCCCTTCGGCCTTCGATGTTGTGCCGACCAAAATAAAAAGCAATGCCCCTCCAAACTAAACCATTCCCTTCTCTTCCATATACTTATCAATTAACCTCTTAAACGCCACCAAACTTGGCGCATCTACAACAGCTGCAGGCAGGGCATTCCACTCCCTAATCACTCTTTGAGTAAAGAACCTACCTCTGATATCCGTCCTATAACTCATACCCCTTAATTTAAAGCTGTGTCCCCTCGTGCTAGCTTTCTCCATCCTAGGAAAAAGGCTATCACTGTCCACCCTATCTAAACCTCTAATCATCTTATATGCTTCAATAAGATCCCCTCTTAGCTGCCTCCTTTCTAACGAAAACAACCTCAAATCCTTCAACCTCTCTTCATAGGACCTGCCCTCCATACCAGGCAACAATTGTGATAAATGGGCATCATGGTTAATTTTCTTCTGCTTCAGGCTTGGAAATCACCTTGGTAATATCTCTTGAGCACTTTAGTTAAAACCATCTCACACTGCAAGACCAGAACTGGAATTCTTTATTATGTTCTGAAGGGCAGAATTGGAAACCAAAAGGTGCATTCATCTATAAACTGGGGGAAAAAAAGTTAAAAATTTATTTACTGGTCACAGTAACACTGCAGTGAAGTTACCGTGAAATATTCCTAGTTGCCACAACTTGGGTTAATGCATCTAACCAGCATGTCTTTCGGACTGTGGATGGAAACCAGAGCACCCAGAGGAAACCCACACAGACACAGGGAGAATGTACAAACTCCACACAGACAGTGACCCAAGGTGGGAATCGAACCTGGATCCCTGGTACTATGAAGCAGCAGTGCTAACCACCAGCACCCCATTTAAAAATTATTTTAAGAGATTTGTAATGCCAGGCTGCAAGAAAGTAAGAGTCTTCAACTTTTGAATTACTTTATAAAAATAGAGAAATGTTGTTGAATTGTGTCAAGTGTTGATGAGACTACATCTCAAGTATTAGGTCCAGTTTTTGTCTTCTTATTTGAGGAAGTATGTGGTGATAGTGGAAGCTCATCAGATTCACGTCTTTTACCTCTGGAATCAATGTACAAGGAGAGACTGAAGAGTCTGGGTTTATATTCACTGGAGTTTAGAAAGACGAAAGGGGATCAGATCAAGGTTTATAATATTTTAAAAGGAATTGATAAACTAAATATAGATCAAATGTTTTCTCTTATGGGGCAATCAAGAGCAAGAGGTCACAGATACAGGTTGAGAAGCAGCAGATTTAACACTGAGATGAGGAAGAACTACTTCTGGCAGAGGGGGTGAACTTGTGGAA
This sequence comes from Sphyrna mokarran, assembly GCA_024679065.1. Taxonomy (NCBI): domain Eukaryota; kingdom Metazoa; phylum Chordata; class Chondrichthyes; order Carcharhiniformes; family Carcharhinidae; genus Sphyrna; species Sphyrna mokarran. The sequence continues at coordinate 131,512,796 of JAGIQG010000004.1, read as the reverse complement.
CTTGCTGCCCCATAGCACAGGAGTCTGAATCATTGAATAGCTTCAAGAAGAGAACAGATATATTTCTAACAAGAAAGGGACATGGGGGAAAATGGGTTGGGGGGGGGGGGGGGGGGGGGGGTGAGACCAGCAAGAGATCAGCCATGCTCTGATTGAATGGAAGGCAGGCCTGAATTTGCCAACTCTTGCTCTTAATTTCTATGTTCCTATATTTTTCAGTAATCTGAGTGAGGTGATGATAGGTTTCTTTCTTTCCAATCTGGAAGAGAAAAGATATGATCTCACTTTCCAATGTGCTTTCCTAACCATAAAAATGTTAATTAACAGGAATGGCCAGAGTCGAATAGAGGGAAGGGCAGAGAATATTAATACACTACATAAAAAAATTTGTATCAATTTATTTCATATATTTTAAATCCAATTTTTGCCCAAAAAAGGTTACAAAAGAACAACATGCAATAAAAGAAAAATATTTGTGTACTTTCAAACAAATTACTACCAACTGAGAATTCTTCAAACACATTACTATTAAAAAGTTTTATTTACCCAGATGACAAGAAATTCTAAATTGCTTTCATTCAAAATCATGATACACCAGATGAAATTAAGGTCAACTCGTATCTCCTATTTTCCAATACTGAACAGAAATGTGTGACTGTTAGGAGGGACAAAATGATTGACAAAAAACTCAAAAGCCTTGCAATGGAAAGTGGAAATAATTTGCAACAAGTGGAATGAAGGATAGAGGATTGTTGGTAGACATGAGACAAAGGGTAGAACTGACTTAAGAAGTCAGTTTAACACCAATTATCCCTCTCCTCCCTCCCCGTCCAGAGTTTTCACTTTGCATGTATCAAAATGAATATAAAGTATCAAATTAGGGGAGAAAGACAACCCCATAGTCAAAGTGAACATTTCTCTACACAGTGCATCAGTACAATCTTAAATATTTTTAAATTTTGTATAAGACAATTGTTTTAGCCTGAATATGGAAAACATTTTTTTTTAAGAATGTTCAACAGTGTAGAAATCATTCAATGTTTCTTTTACATTTTTGAACAAAGGTTACCTCATACACACTAAGCCAATCTTTACTAATATAATCAACTGGCCAACTAGGTGTACGCTACATTATAAAATACTTGAAATTTTTGATGACATAAAACACATTGAAATACAAATAACCATTAGCATTGTTTCTTTAACTCAAGTTTACGAGACTATCCACATTTCACAATAGGGAATTAATTGTAGAAACTTAATTACAAGTTTTGATCTTTGAAAAAACTCCACAACACATACAAATATATAAATTATCATTGCAAACACACAGTGTACTCCCACTGGAATATATCCAAACCCAGCTTGCAGCATATGTTTAAAACTAACAATCTGAGAAATAGAAGTAATGAAGTGAGAGGAGTCCAAGTCTCTGTTGGTTCTCAAAATCTTTGGAACTGCGTAAATGTAGCTTAAGGGAATTAAAAAAACTGAGTGATGACAAACAACAAATAGTCGCTTTAAAAGGACACTATGTACCCAGCAAGCTCTGAGACTGAGTTATCAGTTATAACCCTGCCATCTAAAAAGAAAATGCAAGTGGAACCAGACTATTAGCTATAGCGTGGAAGTGTCATCCCAAGCAGTAGTAAAGTCCAGAGCACCATTGCAGTCTGGAATCAAGATACTTGTCCAATCTCCAGCTTGGGATATGGCCGAAACACCACACCCCTAAAAACAGCAAACATCAAAGATGAGGCAAAAAGAGATAATGCGGGTTGGCTCCAAATGCAACTTCCTTGCACCATTAATCGCAGCTAATTTTGCAACATAATACTTAAAATAAACCAGCTTTCTCAATTTAACTGGATGAGAAAAAGAGTCTCTATCATACAACCAATTTCCATTTGTTTCCTTGAACCCAGTAACTTAATATTTCTACTCTGATGGGAGCAGATAAATCATCAAATTAATCATTTTATTTCAGGCATAACATTAAAGTTATCTGGGTGGGAATATATTGGATAACAACATTCCCATGCAAATTGGATATATTGGATGGAAACCAGAATGATTGTATCAAATCTGCCCCAATTATTTTCTGTACCTTTGACTAATTAATTTTGTATTGTGATAATTATCCTTTTTTCAGACTGTTTGTTTAAATCAGAAGTTGTAAATTTCAGGAGACCCAGTTTTACAATGTGTTGAAGAAAAGTACAAAACAGGTTCAAATAAAGATTCCTTAAGGCCACCATTTCATCACTGGCTGTAGCCAAAACAGTAAATTGTTTTCTTTTTAATTAAATCTATTCCTTTCTAAATCTGCCGCCATTAGCTGGGGGGAAAAAAAATCTAAATGATTTGCTTAGCCAGAGAAGATAACTTCAAATAATTTTCTTCAGGGGCAGCTTCACCATGTCCACCAGGTACTTGCGAGTGGGACCTGCTGCATAGAACAGGAGTGTCAGCAGCTTCCCATGTGTCACCGTCATTAATGTTTGATGCCCCGATGCCCAGACCCGATACCAGGAACTGTAGAAAGGGTCTGATATCGCAGGACAAAGCATGTTGTTCAGGTTCACCTCCGTGGCCTTAAAAGTAAAACAAAAAAAGTTTATTTATTATTGTCACATCATTATGAAGTGCCTCTAAAGGTTAGTCATGGCACAAATCAATTCCAGCTTCCCAGACTACCTGGATCTGCTCTAGTTCACCTATCACCATAACAGGCCCACAAGAGCCACCCTGGCCCCGTACTCATCCCTGGAACAGCTAGATAACAAGTACACCTATGTCAGATTCCTATTGGTTGACTACAACTCAGCTTTTAACATCATTATTCCTACAAACTCATCTCCAAACTCTGCGGTCTGGGTCTCGGATCCTCCGTCTGCGACTGGATCCTGAACTTCCTAACTCATAGACCACAGTCAGTAAGGATAGACAACAACACCTTCTCCAGAATCATCTTCAACATCAGTGGCCCATAAGGTGTGACCTCAACCCCCTATCTTACTCCTTATATATTTATGACCTATGAAGGATATATTGGCCTTGGAGGGGATGCAGAGGAAGTTTACAAGGCTGATACTGGAGATGAGGGCGTTGGATTATGAGGAGAGACTAAATAGACTAGATTTGTACTCTTTGGAGTTTAGAAGGCTGAGAGGGGATCTTATAGAGATGTATAAGATAATGAAGGGGATGGATAGGGTAGAGGTTGAGAGACTCTTCCCGCTTAGCAAAGATAGCAGGACTAGAGGGCACAGCCTCAAAATTGGAGGGGGGGGGAATGGAGGTCAGATCGGAGTTGCGGAGGGGTTTCTTCATGCAGAGGGTGGTGAATCTTTGGGATTCTCTGCCTGATGAGGTGGTGGAGGCTTCCTCACTGAATATGTTCAAGTCAAGAGTGGATAGTTTTTAATTGACAAGGAATTTAAGGGTTATGGGGAGAAAGCGGAAAGTGGTACTGAACCACTACAGATCAGCCATGATCTTATTGAATGGCGGGGCAGGCTCGAGGGGCTGGATAGCCGACTCCTGCTCCTATTTCTTACGTTCTTATGACTGTGTCACCGAATTCCTGTCCAACTCTTATTTTCAAGTTTGCTTATGTCACCATGTAGTGATCAGATCTCAAAAAATGAGATGGAGTACAGGAACAAGATAATGAATCTGGTGAACTGGTGCAATAATCTCTCACTCAATGTCATCAAAACAGGAAATAGTCATCGATTTCAGGAAATGTAGTGGAGGGCATATCCCTCTTTACATCAATGGGGATGAAGTGGAAACGATTGAGAGCTTTGTTTTTTTTTAGGTGTCCAGATCACCAACAATCTGTCTGGTCACCCCATGCTGACACTATAGTTAAGAAAGCCCACCAACGCCTCTACTTTCTAAGGCGACCAAGGAAATTTGGCACATCCACTATGACTCTCACTGATTTTCACAGCTGCACTATAGAAAGCATTCTTTCTGATTGTATCACAGCTTGGTATGGCTCCTGCTCTGTCCAAGACCACAAGAAAGTACAAAAAGTCGTGAATAAAGCCCAGTCCATCACACAAACCAGTCTCCCATCCACAGGCTCTATCTATACTTTCTGCTGTCTCAGAAAAGCAGCCAACATAATCAAGGACCCCACACACTCTGGACATTCTCTCTTCCACCTTCTTCTGTTAGAAAAAAAAAGATACAAAAGTCTGAGATCACTTGCCAACCATTGAAGAGCTTCTCCTCTGCTGCTGTCAGATATTTGAATGGACCTATCTTGCATTAAATTGATCTTTCTCAACACCTTAGCCATGACTGTAACACTACATTCTGCACTCCCTCCTTTCCCTCTTTACAAATGTTATGCTTTGTCTGTCACACATGCAAGAAATAATATTTATTATATACCAAGACATGTGACAGTAATTAATCAAATCAATCATAACCACCACATCTTTTTGATTCTGGAGCAGCTGGAAGAAACCCACACAGACATGGGGAGAACAAGCAGACTCCGCATAGATAGTGGCCCAAGCCAGGAATCGAACTCGGGTTGAGTGACAGCAATGCTAACCATTGTGCCGCCTCAGTCAAAGCAATACTTGACAAAAGAAAAACAGCCACAAGAGACTGTGGATTATTTTATGGGCTGGGAGCAAGAAAAACAGAAAAAGGAGTTGAGTAAAATATCAATGTGAGATGGTGGAAAGGAAGGGGAGACTCCTGCTTTGCATCCTTAAGTGGAGTTATTCTTTACAATACTGCATACAAATAATTTACAGAGTAATAGCTTCTTGCTCAATGGATTTCTTCATGGTCATCAGTTTTGACAGGGAATTTGGGTAGTAAATTGAGGGATATATTTAAACAATCCTTCCTCTCTTCTCTGGAATATATAATAGACGTATTACTTTTTTTTTTGTTTAGTTTTACAGCCTTAAACTTTATTCCCTTGTCAAACTGGGAGACTGTATTTTGCAAGCTAGAATATGATGCCCTTGCTTTGTTATACTGTGCTCTGTGGACCACAGAAGAAGGGAGAAACACTATTAAACAGGCAGAGAAAGAGGTAGATACAGTTAATGGTGTGATAGGGAAGGAAAGAGAGACTGCTCTCGAAACAGTGGCAGAAGAGCCCTATGTTGAGGAAAAGATTGTATTCAGGAAAAAGATGAATGCAGGGAGAAAACCTGTTGTTGCATTTTTATTGCCCCCAGCAGATAGCAAAAAACATCAGTATTACCAAATCTGAAATATTAATTTTGTCCTCTTAGTCACTCCCATGACTTGTTACAGGGATTGGAGCCGTATTTTTGACTTCAAAAAGGTCCAGCACTTCTCTGGGATTGAAAACATCTTTATTTTGGGCAACTTTAACAAGATGCAGGTGGATTTTCTTTCGTTCTCTCTTTCATCTTGGGTTCAGGATCTCAATGGGATATCTTTAGGGCCATTTTCCCAGAAAGCTACTGCAATTCATAAAGCCCATTCTTGTTTATTGACAGATCTAAGTACATCTCAATGACCCTACACAAAGTAGTATTTCTGCTTCTCCACAGATCTTAGTAACAATATAATACTGCATCACAATTACATCAATAGTTAAAAGCAAATTACTGCAGATGCTGGAATCTGAAACCAAGAGAAAATGCTGGAAAATCTCAGCAGGCCTGACAGCATCTGCAAGGAGAGAAAACAGCTGATGTTTCAAGTCCAGATGACTCTGTTAAAGCATCAATTTTAGGATTTAGGAATCATTTGTACAGTTTCTTACTTGAGAAACGTGTAAGAAATTGTCTGGTCTCAATACATCAATAGTTACAGCTTAGTATCGAGCACTCCTGATGTGAACCCTTTACCAGCTTTGGTTTAGTGGGTAGTATGCCAAGTCTAAGGTGGCCGGGGACAGGAGTCTCCTCTCCTCCTCACTCTCAGGTGGATTAAAAGGTCCCAATACCTTCTTTCAAACAGGAGAGAAGGAGAAATTCTCCACAGTGCTCTGGGCAATATTTATCCTGTAACCCACATCACCAAATCAGGTTACCTGGTCATTATTATTATAGATTGCTGCGTGCAAATTGATTGGAGCATTACAAAGCATTGGCCGTGTTAAATTCTCCCTCAGTGTACCCGAGTTGGTGCTGGAATGTGGCGACTACATTTTCACAGTAACTTCATTGCAGTGTTAATGTAAACCTACTTGTAACTAAGTAGTAAACTTTAAAAGCACTTCAGAGCTGCAAGGCATTTTGCAACATCTAAAGATCACCAAAAGGTGCTATATGAATGAATGTTTTCCTTTTCTTTTTACTCAGCGCTCTATTTCTGTAAATCAGCAGCACACTAATGGCTTTCATCATCTAACTTTCCAAACTAAGACACAGAGTGATATTAATTGTCCCCTAGTTTCAGTGTTATTGTACACACTTCTGATTTAATGTCTCACTCCAGGGACCTCAGCACAGGATGAAGGCTGATACTCCCAGTACTGAGGGTTTGCTGCACTGTTAAGGGTTGCTTTCTTTCACAGAAGTTGTTAAACCAAGGTCCCATCTGCTCCCTTGGATGGGCTTAAAAGATTTCACATGGCATTTTTTCCCCAAGGAAAGCAAGGGATTTCTCCCAGTGTCCCGGCCAACATTCATCCCTCAACCAGCACCGTCAATTCAATTGATCTGCCATTCATTTCATCGTTTGTAGGAGCTTGCTGTGTGCAAGTTGGCTGCGATGGTAACTACATCATATTACAGCTATGCCCACACTTCAAAAATATCTCACTGGCTGTAAAGCACTTTGAATTTTAATTTTTAAACTAATTATATCAAGGCCTACTCAAAGTATCTATTTATTAGTGCCATAAGTAGGCTTACATTAATACTGCAATGAAGTTACTGTGAAATCCCCTAGTCACCACACTCTGGCATTGTTCTGATGCATTGAGGTGGAATTTAGCACGGCCAGTGCACTTAACCAGCACATCTTTTGGACTGTGGGAGGAAACTGGAGAACCCAGAGGAAACCCACACAGACACAGGGAGAATGTGCAGGCTCCGCACAGACAGTGACCCAAGGCAAGAATTGAACCCAGGTCCCTGGCGCTGAGAGGCAGTAATGATAACCACTTTATGCCATGCTGCTGCTATTTGTAGGTTTACAAATAATTGATTTAGAAGAAAAATAGGGATATGGTGACTCTCTTGACCAGAATTTAAAAAAATTCCAATAATTCTAATTTTCTTCCCTATGCAGGTGGCCATGCTTACATTCTGCCATCATTCTAGAAAGCCAATAAATGCACTGAATTTAAATAATATTAACATAATGAAAGATAGCTGCATCAGAAATATACATTTCAAAGTTCCATATTCTATGGCACTGACACATTTATAATAATACAGCTGCATTAACCAATGAAAAAAACTCATGGGACCTTCAGAAAATTATAATTAGAAAAAAGCAGCTCAGTGACTAACGCCTGGTCCTATTGATGAATTTTAAATGGGGCGGCACGGTAGCACAGTGATTAGCACTGCTACTACACAGCTCCAAGGTCCTAGGTTTGATTCCTGGCTCGGTCACAGTCTCTGTGGAGTTTGCACATTCTCCTTGTGTCTGCATGGGTTTCCTCTGGGTGCTCTGGTTTCCTCTTGCAGTCCAAAGATGTGCGGGTTCGGCTGATTGGTCATGCTAAAAACTGACCGAGGTGCATAGGTTCGAGGGATTAGTGGGTAATATATAGAGATATCAGGGTAAGGCCTGGGTGGAATTGTGGTCAGTGCAGATTCAATGGGCTGAATGGCCTCTTTCTGTAGTGTGGGGATTCTATGATAAGCAGTAGAGTATGGTGGAGATCCAAAGGAAATCCCAAACACTGGTGCCTAGCTGGCTTAAAGTTCAATTGCCGGTGGTAGGGAATGCATAGTAATAATAGCTCAGTTGGCCGGATGGCTGGTGGGTGCTACACAACACCAACAGCATGGATTCAATTCCTATACTGGCAAAGGTTATTCACAAAGGCTTCCACCTTCTCAGCCTTGCCCCTCCCCTGAGGTGTGGTGATCCTCAGGTTAAATCATCACCAGTCAGCTTCTCCCCTTCAAAGGGAAGAGCAACCTTTGGCCATCTTGGGCTACTGTGACTTTACTTTTATCAAAGCATCAATTCAGAGGAAAGAAGGCAGTGTGTAAAGATTAGAGAAGACCATGAAGATAAAGAGGGGCGAGGCCACGAAAGAAATTTAAAGCATGAGGTGGGAGAGGAGGTAGTAGCTTGCAACTAATGTAGACCAGAGCAACAAGGTTGAAAGATGAATGGGACCTGATGTCAAATGCAGAACAAATTTGTTTCCATTCCTGTCTGTTCTGAACTATATTCAAGATGTTAATTCTGCTTCTCTCTCCACAGATGCTGCTGAACTTGCTCCATTCACTTCATTTCAGTCTTACCAATGATCAACTCGAGGAAGCTGCAACTCATCAATGATGCTCATAATGTGGCCAATATGCCTACATCCCTTATCTGCAATGGTGCAGATTTCATACAACTCAGCATAAGAACATAAGGAGTAGACTCTTCAGCCCTTGGAGCCTGATCCACCATTCAATACAATCATGGCAAACTTTCAACTTCAACTCCACTCTCCCACCTGCTCTCTGGATTCTGTGAGATGCCAAAAATCTCTGTCTCGGTTTTAATTAAGCATGTCCAACATCGGAACATTCACAACTCCCTGCAGGAGAGAATTCCCAAATTAGCAGAATTTGTATTTCCAATTTATGTAAATGGTAAATAGTGGTCACAGCAATGATCCTTGTGGACCAACCATCAAACCTTGGTGACTGTCATCAAGATGGCTATCTACTTTCCATTTTCTGCTTTATAATTTATTTCTATCCAATTTTCTACTCTGATTCCATACACATTGTACCTTATCAAAGGTCTTTTAGAATTCCACATGTTATATCCATGCCATTACCTTTATCTACTCTTTGTTATTCCTTCAAAGAGAAAATCAGATTTGCATTTATACCACACTTTTCACAAGAAACAGATGCCCCATACTGCTTTACAGACAAAGTACTTTTGAGATTTTTTTCACTCTTCTAAAACAGAAAATACCGTAGCCAATTTATGCACAGTAAACTCCCTCAAATCAGCAATGTGATAACGACCAGATAGTCTGTTTCCTCTGATGTTAATTGTAGGATAAATATTGACCAGGGCGCTGGGGATAATCCCCTTGCTCAGCTTTATAAGTGGTGATATGGGATTTTTTTTTTAAAAACAGGCAGACAGGACCTTTAACATCTCATCCGAAAACAGCATCTCTGATAGTGCAGCACTCCCTCAGCACTGCAGCTTTTGTGCTGAAGTCCAGAATGGAGCTCGAACCCAGAAACCAGTGACTCCAGCGGGAACAGCCACTGGCTCAATTGAAATAGAATTTTGCTTTACAAAGGGGATTTGTCTCACCTCTTCTGAGAGAATACCCAATTTCCACATAAAATCAGGAGCTTCTCCTGTTACAGAATTGCACCTCACATTGCTGGAATGCAATTGGTTACAGCATTGAATGATCTTTGCATCAAACATTAGGTGGGATCGTGCCTCTGTACACGAAGATAGTATCATCGCCATGTAGCTTTACCTCTATGCAGCTGGATATAATTCTGCATTCTTTAGACCTTTTTTCAGAATTAATACTTTGTTTCTGCTGCTATTATTCCAGCTGTCAACTGGAGGCTTTAAATAATATAAAGATGTTACTAATTTACAGTGAATCACAGCTTAAAAATGGATGCATTAATGAGCAATGTTGATTGAGCCTAGATTCAAATTCATTGAGATGCGATGGGTTTCAGACATAAATATACATCTATAGTTACTATGTATAGAGGCTCTAATTAATTTGCTGTATGTAGCAAGTGTGTGCATGCATTACAAACATGAATGCAGTCTTAAGCTGACTTTGTGACAGAAGGTTTACACATAACACTGAATGAGTAGACAGAAAAGTCCTGAAACAGAAAGGAACTTTCCACAGCTTGTACACTTAGAGCAGCGTGTAAGTCACAAGAAAAGTAGCAAAGTAAACAAGCACACAACCAAAGGAATGAGTAATGGCACGTTTGTCTAGTCAGTACTTAACTCTCAAAGATAATCGGACTTTTAGGCCACAGTGGACTGGTTAACTGAAATGGTCATAAGTAAACGAGTGAAGGAATTTATTGTTCCTGACGTGTAAGGGGCAGATATTTAACAAAACAATGGTAAATTGGATAGATGGTCTACCCCAGATTATCAAGACAAGCAATAAAATCATAGGAAAAGGAAATAAGGAAGAGCCAGAACATCACAAGGTACACTGCAGTTAAAAAAAGCTTCCTAGAAGCTGATATCCAAGAAGATGTTTAGCAAAAAATCTGGATTGAAGTGAGATACTGGTGCTGACCCCACGGCAGAACAAAACCTAAACAGACAACTGAGTGTATACTTTGCACTGGACTGATAGGGCTGTGGATGGAGCAAAGCTGATTTAACACTAACAGGAAAATATACAATGTAAGCTGTAGCAATCAAAATATATTTGTAACTGCCACAACAGAAAAGCTAAGACAAGCATAATGTTATATTTATTTCCAAAAGGACAAAGATGAGTGGGAGCAAGTTATTAAGAAGGCTGCTTGAAGCCAAGATCTTAAATACATTAAACGGTAGACATTCTTGAAAGGTGAAATCCAAAATGCTGAAAGACTTTTTTCATCCAAAGCTATTTCATGAATTTTCCATCTCTTAAGTCAATGCATAATCTTTGAGTTAAGACAATGGGAGACATCTTGTAGAGGTGACAGGGTTCTCCCTGGTCACAGACTGGAGAGTTGGTGAAAATTGTCTATTTGTAAGAAGGCTTCCACATCTTGTTCCACTCAGGTATTTAACAGGCCAGGGAGAAGCGTGAGCGCGAGAACAAGAGCAAGCGAGATGTGGTGGTAGGGTGGGGGGTCTTCTCACTGGATCAATGACCCTGAAGGATAAAGTCTCACCTGCCGAGTGCTTCTGGCCAGAGGTCAGCAGCTTTTGTATAGGCATTGACTGCAGCTGGTATTGCACCCACAGGGCTCAGATCAAGGAGGGATCCAGGCAAAAGTGAGTGATGGCAGAAAGGAGATTGAGGGGTAGAGGTTGCTGGGCAAATAGATGCCAGCAGCGAGAGCAGGCATTGGGTCTCAGTACCCACTCCCCCCACCCCACCTCTGCATGGTGAGCCCTTCTGCCCACTGCTGGTTTAATACCAAGGGAGACAGTATGAGACCTTCAATTAGCAGGGGGTTTAAAGACCATCCATCCACCCTCCCACCACAGTCGTGATTGAGCAGAAGTCAGAGGGCTCCCCACCCATCGCCCTTCCAGCCAATTGAAAGCTGCCTCACTACCAAAGGGAGAGAGCACAAGATTCTGTTCAATGTATTGTAGAAAGGATATTATTAAACTAGAAAGAGTGCAGAAAAGATTTACTAGAGTTGATGGATTAGGCTAAATAGACTGGGACCTTTTTTCTCTGGACCATAAGAGGCTGAGAGGTGATCTTATAAAATAAAGAGGGGCACAGATCAGCTAGATAGTCAATATCTTTTCCTAAAGGTAGGGGAGTCTAAAACTAAACGGCATAGGTTTAAGGTGAGAGGACAGAGATAAAGTGTCCAGAAGGGCAATTTTTTCCAGAGGGTGGTGAGTGTCTGGAACAAGCTGCCAGAGGCAGTAGTAGAGGCAGATACAATTTTGTCTTTTAAAAGGCATTTAGATAGTTTCATGGGCAAGATAGGTATAGAGAGATATGGGCCAAATGTGGGCAATTAAGATTAGCTTAGGGGCTTTTAAAAAAAGGGCAGCATGGACAAGTTGGGCTGAAGGACCTATTTCCATGCTGTAAACCTTTATGACTCTACTAATATTCCCTTACGTTATTTACAAATCTTCAGTTTTTCAACTCTCTCTCTGGATTGTCAAAAGAAATCCTGTACAATTCAAAGTTTACTGTACGAGCTTCTCTCCACAGCACCACATTCATTTCTCAGCAGGTCTGAGTAAAATAAGATCTTCCGATGGTTAAATTCTCATTTCCTTCTAATTGGAACTAACAGCCTCGGGCCAGTTGACAGCATTGTTTTTTTTTTCAGAATCAGAAGGTTTTGTTTGGAGGCAGACTTTGGAAAGCAGAATCAAAAATACTTGAAGAAAATGTTAGACAAAGATCTGTTCTGCTGAGTTTAAAAACTTCATGGCATTATCTGATAAATAGTTACAACCTGTCCATCATTCCTCTCTCAGACAACACCTCATTAACTGGACATCTTGGTATTTGGGAGACCTTGGTGCATGAGTAATGGCTGCCACTGTTTATCCACATGCCAGCAATGTTGAAGTAAACCGTTCAATGCAAGGTCTAGGAGACATGTTAGGGTGCTATATAAATGCTAATTTGTTCTTACTGGAAGGCTGACTGCCTGAAACATTTCATATTTCAAGCATTTATTATTTGCAACTTACTGTGAATTTATAGTATGCCATGGTACCAATATTCACATTCGTTTTCCTTTATACAGTAGATTGGATAATCTGGGGCAAAAATGGCTTTAGAAAGTACAGCAGTTGCATGTGGAAGTAATTCTGATCTTTTGTATTTGGCTCATTCAACATTTTTATTTAAAACAACATTAGAAGTGCGTATTCGGCTTGTTGGGCCAAAGGGCCTGTTTCCTGTGCTGTATTGTTCTTTGTTCTAAGCCACAGTCTTCACAATATCAAAATGATATCGCTCATTGTGGTCTGAGCTAATATGATTGTAAAATACTTAAGGAGAACATAATTAAACATGAGACTATGGGGTGTAAACAACCCTGAAAGAAATAATGCAGGGGGTCTACAAAGCCACACGCGCATAAAGACCATCTCAGAACTTAGGGATACAAAATAATGTTCCACGAGTTATTTGCGGTGTTTGTAAACGAGAGCGATTTGGCAAGAAAACGAAGAATATAAGTAGGTGATTGGAAAAGGGTGGCATTAAAAGAAGAACGCAACTTTTGTGAATAATGGAATTATTTACAGGATTGAGAGGGTAGTGCAGGGGAAAAAGGGAATAAACTTTGTATGGAATTTTCAGGTAGACAAAGTCATTTACAATAGCTAGAGAGGAAGTTGATATTGGGGGCAAGAACACAGGAAAAGGAGTATTCAGCCACAGTTCAGTGAGATCATGGATAAGTCCACATGCCCCCCCCTTTATCCAAATCCCTTAATTCCCTAAGCAAAATCTCTCTCAGGTTTCAAATTCATAATCAATCTTGCATCAACTGCCATTCCGAACTCCTAATGTGCTGAGAGAATAAAAAGTGTGTTTCCTACTTCATTTCTGAAAGACTTAGCTCTAAATTAGCTTGGCAGCGCAGTGGCACAGTGGTTAGCACTACTGCCTCACAGCACCAAGGACCTAGTTCAGTTTTGGCCTCGGCTCACTGTCTTGTGGAATCTGCACTCTCTCCAATTTATGTGTCTACATAAATTTCCTCCCACACTCAAAATGTGCCAGTTAGGTTGGTTGGTCAGTACTGACTCAATGGGCCGAATAGGCTCTTTCTGTATTGTAGGGATTCTATATTAAGCTACCTTCATAGGTCCAGACTCCCCAGCCAGCAAAAAAAAGCTTCTCTCATTCTGGCCTATATTTTTTTTTTTTCACATTTTGAAAACTTTAAAATCTTTCTTTACCTTCTAAGCAGCAGGCACTATGATACCAGTTTGTGTAATCTCGTTTTGTAATTTAACCCTTAATCAAGCTAATATTTTAGTAAATCTGCGCTGCAGCCCCTCCAAGGCCAACATATCCAGAACTTAACACACTCCAGGGCTTTGTTATTGCTGGAGTCTATCTTTGAACCCATTGTGTTCTATCCATTAGATATAATGACCAACATTCGACTAAACTTCTTGGTTATATTTTCTCCCTGTCTTGATATTTTAATGACCTATATATCTAAATATTCAAATCTCTTTGCACCTTCAGTGCTCCTGTGTTCACTTCCCTAGTGCCATGTTTAATTAAGTTTTTCTTCAATATTTAACGATCTTATTAGCTCCAACCACAGTAAGTGATATCATTTTGATACAGTGAAGACTGTACAGCTTTGCAACCACTCATGTACATCATACCAATTTGATTTCTAGCTAACTCTCCAGGTAATAGGTTAATAAAAAAGTTGAATGAATCAAATGCAAGTTGTTAGAATTATTCCCACATGCAATCTTCTTAGCTATTATTTCCAGATTACTCAACTGTATTTATAAAAGAAAACTAAATGAGAATATTGAAACCACGATATCAATTGGTTAAGCAAACTATAAAACAACAGCAAGTCACAAATAATAAGTGCCTGAAATATGAAGTGCTTCAAGCAACTAGTCTTCCATTAGAACAAAATTTCCATTTATATAGCATCCTAATACGCAGACCTCTCATTAATGTTGAAGTAATTCATTCTCAATATTCAAAATTATATAATTTGTTTGTTAGTGTCACAAGTAGGCTTACATTAACACTGCAATAAAGTTACTGTGAAAATCCCCAAGTCACCACACTCTGGTGCCTGTTGAGGTACACTGAGGGAGAATTTAACATGGGTAGTACACCTAACCAACATCTTTTGGGCTGTGGGAAGAAACCTAAGCACCAGGAGAAACCCACACAGACATATGGAGTATGTGCAGACTCCACACGGACAGTGACCCAAGCCAGGAATTGAACCCAGGTCCCTGGTGCTGTGAAGCGTGATGCACCTGGAGGAAACCCACACAGACATGGGGAGAATGTGCAAACTCCACACAGACAGTGACCTGAGCTGTGATTCGAACACAGGTCCCTGGAGCTGTGAAGCAGCAGTGTTAACCTCTGTACTATCATGCCACCCCAAATTCTGGTCCATTCTTTTAGGTTCAAAGTGGATAACCTTACACTTGACTGCATTGAAATCCATTTGCAAGAGTTTTGTCCATTCATTGAATCTATTTGTACCTCTTTGACCTGTGTAATTTTATACTTCCATCTACACGGCTAACAATACCAATCACTGTACTACTGACAAGCTTGACTATGTAGGAGTTCTATCTCATCATCCAAACTGTAATAAATAAGGTGATCAGCTGAATTCCCACTACAAATCGCATCTTACCAATTAAAATATCTGCCCATTTTCCCCAATTTTACTTGCACATTGGCTACTGTTCAGCCAATTCCCAAATCTATTCAATAATTTGCCTTCAATTCTATGTGTTTCAAATTAAACAGCCTCTTAATTAGAAACTTTATCAAATGCCTTCTGGAAGTCCATATAGATAAATCCACATACAGTACCTGAACACATTCCTGTTGTCCCTCTTCCAAGAATTCACTTTCTTTAGATGTGACTCACCCTTTATAAAAGCTTGCTGCCTCCCTTTGATCAGTTCAACATTTCCATCATGTTCAGGCTGACTATAAATTCTAGTAATTTCAATGTTTAGACTCTGGACTGAGTTTGTCTTCCAATCCTACTGAAATAATGGGAGCGTTGTGTGCAATTTTCCAATCTAAAGGAATGATTCCTGAATTAAGAGACCTGGAAGATGATGGTTAGAGCAGTGTTCTTAGCTACTTTCTTTAAAACTAGGATGAAACTAGTGCAACAGTAGATAGGTGTTAAACATCCAGACAGGGTCTAGTGGCAATGCTCAGGCTATAGACTGACCCTACAACTCCGGTATTCCAGGGCTAACTTGCATTGCATATTCTCCCTTTCACCTTCTTCTGTTGGGAAAAAAGATACAAAAGTTTGAGGTCACGTACCAAGAACAGCTTTTACGTTGCTGCCAGTCAGACTTAATGCAAGTCTGCATTACCTTGCATTAGTTGATCTTTCTCTACACCCTAACTATGACTGTAACGCTACATTCTGCATTTGCTCGTTTCCTTCTCCATGAGCAGTATGGCTCTCTGTATAGCACGCTAGAAACAATACTTTTCACTATATATTAATACACATGACAATAATTAATCAAATTAGTTTATTCCTGTGTCTCATGAACTGGAAACTATCTTTCCCTTATGCCCTTGTGTACTTCTCCAATGTCCCTGAAACTGGAACTTAAAGAACAAAGAACAAAACAGCACGGGAAACAGGCCCTTCGGCCCAACGAGCCCACACCGTTGGGAGGAAACCGGAGCACCCGGAGAAAACCCACGCAAGCACGGGGAGAATGCGCAAACTCCCACAGACACAGGCCCAAATCCATGTATCTGCACAGCACAGCGATAGTCACTGAGCTGTCATGTTGCCCATCAATGGTCCAGGTCAAGCGTACACTAACGACGTGAAGCACTAGGATACTCTCAAAAAAAAATCCAAGAGCAGCCCTCTCACGACCCATCACGTGTATGCCCCTCGTTAGACAACAAGGCAGACCAAAGCACCTGTAGGATAAAAACAAGTACATCAATATCATCATCTATTTACACACTTCCCAGGGACTCCCAAGGCTCATGATCCCTATTTTCAATCAGTTTTCTATACCCCTCCATTCCCATTCTGTTCATGTGCCCATCTAAGTATTTCTTAAATAACTCCAGAGTACCTGCCTCCACCACTTGGCAGCGCATTCCATACCCCCACCACCCTCTGTGTGAAAAAAACTCCCTCTAGCATCCAAATTATACCTTACCCCCCTCACCCTAAGCCCGTGACCCCTCATGCTATTTGAGTCCATCCTAGGAAAAAGCTTAACTCTGTTTACTCTATCTATCCCCTTCAAAATCTTGTACACCTCTATCAGATCTCCTCTAAGTCTATGTCTTTCTAAGGAAAACAGTCCCAATTTGCCTAATCTCTCCTCGTAACTCAGACCTTCCATACAAGGCAGCATCCTGGTAAACCTCCTCTGCACTCTCTCCAGAGTCTCCACGTCCTTCCGGTAGAAAGGCGACCAGAACTGGACGCAGTATTCCAAATGAGGTCTAACCAACGTTTTATACAACTGCAACATTAAAGGCCAGCTCTTGTACTCTATACCCCTTCCTATAAAGGCTAACATACCATATGCTTTCTTCATAACCTTCTCCACCTGCTCTGCCACCTTCAGAGATTTGTGCACCCGTACCCCCTGGTCCCCCAGCAAATAAAAAGTCTCAAGGAAACTAAACAAGATAGATGCTGTAGGGAGCAAAGGTTCAAAATAAAGGGTCTCACATTTAAGACAGATGAGGAGGAAATTCTTCATTCAAACTTCTTTCCACAGAGCACAGTGGAGGGTGGATCACTAAATACATTCAAGATTGAAGTTACAATTATTATTGAAATTTCCATTGGTGAGACTGGGTCAGTGTAAAGCTACGAGGGCATTTTTCATAATCTTTGACAAAAAAGGATGTTGAGAAAAGGTGGAGTGGGGGGAGGGATTTTTCATTCCCACGTTGGGTGGGGGGGGCAGGGAGGTGGAAATCAGTGGCAGGAGCAGAAGATCCCACAGGAGGTCTAAAGTGCAACTTTTGCTACCAGGATTTCCCAAGTGATTATCCCTGCCTGTCAACGAGGGAACGGGAATTCTGACGCTTCCACATTGAGTTTCCCATTAAAATACATTAACATCTGATTATCCCACATCACTGTTACACAATCCATTCAGACCAGCGGGAGGGTGCATTAACATCGACCATGGTAAGGTGTGCAACTGGTGAGCAGAACATAGAACATAGAACATTACAGCACAGAACAGGCCCTTCGGCCTTCGATGTTGCGCCGACCAATATAAAAAGCAATGCCCCTCCAAACTAAAGCATTCCCTTCTCTTCCATATACCTATCAACTAACCTCTTAAACGCCACCAAACTTGGCGCATCTACAACGGCTGCAGGCAGGGCATTCCACTCCCGAACCACCCTTTGGGTAAAGAACCTACCTCTGATATCCGTCCTATAACTATAGGACCTGCCAGAAGGGTTCAGGTGGATGAATTACTCAAGGGACAGGTGCAGAGAAAATGTGTCATACCCAGGCACTGCTACCTGGTACTGACTGCTAATAGTGAATGGAGTGGGGAGGGGACGGCACATGTGTGGGGAGGGGAGGGGAGGGCGCACGCGTGAGGGGGCTGCGCATGTGGAGGGTGTAATGTTGCATGTGGGAGCGTTCATGGACAAGAAAAGGGGTTTTTTTTTTTTAAGAACTTTTTTGTATCAGGGCACCCTTAATATGATCTTTGAAAATCTCAGTTGCTGGCAGGGCAGTCTCACTTACTGTACTGTGTGGAGACAATACACATCTCTTTAATGTGTGCTTAATGCTCTTTCCACTCACATTGTCAGCATCTTTAAGATTTGAATAGCAGGTTAGTTGTAAAGATGTGCATTTTAATCAGTAATCTGTAAACTGTCTGTGCTGTTATATGCTCTGTCTGAGGCCAGAACTCTCCATTCACCTGACGAAGGAACAAACCCCGAAAGCTTGTGAGTTCACTATCAAACAAATCGGTTGGACTCAAACCTGCTGTTGTCAGACTTCTTACTAGGGCAGTCTCAGAGTAGAGTGACGTTGTAGGACCCACCCTGAATTTCTTTTCAGCTATGAGCCAAATGATATGGCGGAGAACACCACCATTTAATACCACTGCTCCCCCCACCCCGCCACCCACTGTGTCACTCTGCCAAGAGATGGGGACCTTTCACCCGTTATTTCCAAACTTTAGCTACTTCTATAATGCTTTGTATAACTCTGAAAATTGGAGAACACATGCTACTCAGTCCTGAACAGTAGGCAACATGCCCAACATTCTCATAAATCCCAGTCCAAGGTCTCCCTTTGAGACCCATGTTTAGTAGAGGGAAGTAACACAGCAATTTTCTGTTAATTAAACTGCATTGGAATAAAGATAAAGGCAAAATGCTAAATAAATAAGATTACTTAATCTCTTAATTTCAATGGGCAGCTGCCACTTTACTCCCTTCCACCAAATTCTATAGAAACCCTGGGGATATTTTTGTGTGGAGTCTGACAGCAACATCGCTTCATAACATGGAACTGAAATGTTGACAATTTGCACAGCATGTCTCAGCTGTAATTTTTTTCCATAATCCAAGTGAAATTTAACTTCTAACAAACACCATCATTGTAAAGAAATATTCAACATTGAACAAATAAATGTGTTTTGTAGATAAGTACTCTTAAGACATCAGCATGGAAATATTTACCTGGCCCTGTGAACTGGCTAAGGTTAGGGAAGACATTATATATAATATTTATGCATAGACAGGCACACACACATAAATTATGCATATTATCTCCTATTACATTGATTACATGTACCCAAAGGTTTAGAATATTGTTATAATATCTCCCTGTTAACAGTAGAGGAGGATTTACAATACAATACACCATGCCTCGGCACAGGGCACCAATCAATGGCAGTGGAGTTGGGATCAGCTGGTGCACTGGGCATCCAATCAGAGCCTGTTTACTATCAGCAAATAATCAGCGAAATCAGAATCTGATTGGTGAGTTTGAAAGTACTGGGAAACACTGATCTGAATAATACATCTAATCTACACATCTTGGGAACTAAGGGCAACTTTATTTATTAGTATCACAAGTAGGCTTACATTAACACTGCAATAAAGTTACTTGTTGCCACACTCTGGTGTCTGATCAGGTACAGTGAGGGAGAATTTAGCATGGCCAATCCACCTAACCTGTATATCTTTGTGAATGTGGGAGGGAACTGGAGCACAGAGGAAACCCACACAGATACTGGGAGAACATGCAGACTCCACGTAGTTACCCAAGAATAGAATCGAACCAGGGTCCCTGATATTGTGAGGCAGCAGTGCTAACCACTGTGCCACCGTACCATCCATCTAAGTCATTGATATAAATTGGAAATAGCTGAGGCCCAACACTGATTCCTGCAGTACCCTATTAATTACAGCCAGAAGACCAAGAAAGATGCGTGCACACACGTGTTATAATCCCCCATAGAGACCAATACTTTTTTTTAAAAGAGAAGTACAAATTTCCCAGTGACCTCCATAAAGAGCTGCAGGATAAGATTTCACATGATTTTATTGTAACAATAAAACTAAAATCAACATTGATTAATAATTATTTCGTATGCATTTGGGACAACCCACAGCACATAGACTGCAGTGTTTCAAGAAAGCAGCTCACCCTTACTTCAAGGACAATTCAGGATGGACAATAAATGCTGGCCCAGCCAGTGATGTCCAAGCTCCATGAATGAATAAAAGTAGTAACACGCTAATCTACCAAAAAAGGTATTTCTTGTTACTTTAGCACAACTTCAAACCCCACACTATGACTTTTAATTCATAAACAATCTCAACATAAATGCAGTCACGTGTTTAAAAAACCCAAATTCCTGACTTTGGCACAATCTATTCCTGCTGTCCCATCAATGTGACTGTGTGTGTGCACGTCTGTGAGAGACAGAAAGTGTGTGTGTGTGTGTGTGTGTGCACGTCTGTGAGAGACAGAAAGTGTGTGTGTGTGTGTGTGTGTGCACGTCTGTGAGAGACAGAAAGTGTGTGTGTGTGTGCACGTCTGTGAGAGACAGAAAGTGTGTGTGTGTGTGCACGTCTGTGAGAGACGAGTGTGTGTGTGTGTGCGTGTGTGTGCGTGCGGTGTGTGTGTGTGCACGTCTGTGTGTGACAGAAAGGTGTGTGTGTGTGTGGTGTGTGTGCAGTCTGTGAGAGACAGAAAGTGTGTGTGTGTGTGCACGTCTGTGAGAGACAGAAAGTGTGTGTGTGTGTGCACGTCTGTGAGAGACAAAGTGTGTGTGTGTGTGCACGTCTGTGTGTGACAGAAAGTGTGTGTGTGGTGTGGTGTGTGTGGTGTGGTGTGTGTGTGGTGTGTGTGTGTGTGTGTGTGTGTGTGTGTGTGTGTGTGTGTATTTGCCTTGTAGCTTCTCCGTACGTCACTCTTGTACTCAGTGACCTGCCTGGTTATATTTCCCATTGGATCAGCCGTTTCATTAAACAGCCAGTGATATAATCTGTTTAGCCTGCCCTCTATGTAACCATCAGCCCTGGAGGAATACCAGTTACCTTGCTGGCCAGGAAATTGATTCTCTTTCATTATAGATTTTTAATTAGTCGATTTTTGGTGGGAGAGCTACAATACAGGGATTCCATTGTCAGAAATATTAACATTGCTCATGTTGTGTAACTCAGCTAAATATTCAAGGACAGTTGAAAACTGCCTAGAGTGAAATTTAGCAAAGCTATTTTAAAACTGTGCTGGGAAATAATTTTGCAGATTAAGGTAAGGATGGAATAGAGATATTTTTAAAATGTTTCAATAACTTGCATTAAGGAAAGAAGGAAGAGGAGGAAAATACTCAACCAGCTTTCCACTCTACCATGCGATAATCATAGAATCCTACGGTGCAGGAGGAGGCCACTTGATCCACTGAGTCTGCACCAATAACAATCCCACCCAGGCCCCATCCCCATCACCCCACGTATTTACCCTGCTAACCTCCTGACAGTAAGGGGCAATTTAGCATGGCCTAACCATCACATCTTTGGATTGTGGGAAGAAACCCACACAGACAAGAGGAGAATGTGCAAACTCCACACAGTCACCTGAAACTGGAATTGAAACTGGATCTCTGGTGCTGAGAGACTGCAGTGCTAACCATTGCATTACCGTGCCACCGTACTCCATAACTCGAATCGGAAGTCACACCTAAACGTTTGTAAAGAGAGGATTGGATCTGACTTTGATGCACTGTCTGGGTTACTGAACGTATCAACACAGCCAAGGCTCACTCTGCAACAGTCAGGTATTTATTTCATACAACCACACTCCAGCCTAAACCCACACCTTTCAGACAAGACAAAGAAAGAGAAAAAGGAAACAAAAATTATTCATTGGACAGGATTTGCTTTCTAACAAGACTGGAAAGCAAGGGATACCCACATACGCAAGGAAAGAAATGTGCTTGTGCCGACAGTGGGAGAGTGCACAGAGCTCAAAATGTTGAGACATTAATGATATAACATGTGGTTTCCATTATTATGGCTGTATTACTCAGAATATTTCACAGAAAAGTCACAATTTCAAGTAACATCTCACTGGAGAAATGAAGTTAATTTATTATTGTCACAAGTAGGCTTACATTAACACTACATGAAGTTCTTGTGAAAATCTCCTAGTTGTCACACTCCAGCACCTGTTCGGGTACACTGAGGGAGCATTTAGCATGGCCAAAGCACTTAAGCTGCACATCTTACCAGGAGAAAACCCACAGACATGGGGAGAATGTGCACACTGGCCTAAGCCCAGAATTAAGCTCAAGTCTGTGGTGCTGTGAGGTAGCAGCGCTAACCACTGTGTCACCGTGCTGCTCAATAAATTACATTTATTCAGCTAAGCTCAATATGCTGCAGTAATGAAACTGAACGAACAGGTAACCTATAACTGTAATTCTCCACATTATTGAGCTTCTGTTTTTAAACTATAACAGCACAAGCTCTTGCCAAATGAAGGCCAGATAATTCACTATGTCAGAAGATAAAATTGTAGGACTAGTCACTGCATTCTTTAAAAAACATTTCATTTCCCATTTGGATGCTAGAATGATACTGCTTCCTAACAGCATTGATAGATATTAACCTGAATCCAACATTGGGAGAACAGAATAAAGAGACAGCGTGCAAATGTTCTCTTGGATTTTTCCATTCTCTTGAGCTCTTGAATCACCGCAGCATGTTAGGCTACCAACCAAATGTTGGGAAATGGGATTGGAATAGATAGGTGCCTGATGGTCGATGCAGATACGATGGGCCAAAGGGTCTCTGTGCTATAAAACTCTACACCTCAAACTGCTGCTGCCTTTGTGGATAACTGTTTACTAAGCAACAGCCTTTTGTTTTAATACCTTGCGTTTGTTCTGTCACAATGCAGGCATCTAAACAGATCCACAGTCATGCAGACAACTTTTAAAAATGAAATCAAAATCCAAGTTCTTAACTCCCTCTTAACACCCAAATACAGAAACACAAGCTAAGCCTACTTAAAACTCTCAATTTTCCTAATAGCCCCAAAAACTGATATAAATCGCTTAACACCATTCACCTGGAAGGTCAGACAGGGCTTGGTTTCATCTCCTTCTCAGATGTTGGTATCCCTAATATTGCAGCTGTCCCTCAGTAACTTGTGTAAAGGAATATCAGCCCAGATTATGTGCTTAGTCTGAGTGGTCTTGGATCCACAACCTTCAGCCAGAGAGGCATGAATACATCCTCACTTGAGCAGGATAATAGCCCAAGCCTATCTGATTTTGGAAGGATGATTGGAAAATGAGTAGTTACAATCAAGCCTTAACTGAATATAATTATCTACATCTTTGCTGTTTTTCTCTTCTCTTATCCCCATTAAAACAAATGCTTAGAATAGTACAGATCACACCACAAAGTTCTTGAAGGTTTTAAGCGGATTTATTATAAATGTATAATATAACACTTGTAACGAAAAAAGAAAAATCACTTCTGATTTACTCACCAGCCCAAGAATCTGCAGAAAGGTAAAATGATAGAAGAATAGAAGCCCAGTTGCAAGAAGAGCCCACCAAAAATCACCCAGTGGTTCCGGTTTGTACACACCTAAAAGGAAAGGGTAGATTTTTAAAATTCAGTCAGTCTTTCCTCAAACTGGCCAGATTGTTTAGCAAACATTATTTCTCACTGTAGCAGTGAGCTCAACCCCAAGGTCGGTAATTTGAACTTATTCAAAGGAGCAGCACAATCAATAGCACTGCTGCCGGGGACCTGGGTTCAATTCCCAGTTTGGGTCACTGTCTATGCAGAGTTTGCATGTTCTCAGTGTCTGCATGGGTTTCCTCCCAGTCTGAAAGATGTGCTGGTTATCATAGAATCCCTACAGTGCAAAGGAACGCCATTCGGCCCATCAAGTTTGCACCAACCACAATCCCACTCACTTCCTGCTCCCGTAACCCCACATATTTATCCTGCTAATCCCCCCAAAACTAGGGTCAATTCAGCATGACCAATCAACACAACCCACACATCTTTGGGCTGGTTAAGTGCATTGGCCATGCTAAATTCTCCTTCACTGTACCAAACTGGTGCCAAAGTGTGGTGACTAGGGAATTTCACAGTAACTTCATTACAGTGTTAAAGTGACACCAGTAAATAAACTGTAAACTTTAAAAAGATGTTCTCGGTATTGAATTAGATTTATTTAGTATATTGGCATTCACGTACCTTGTGAGAATAATTGTGCATAATCTAGTATAACAAATTCATCACCACAAAGCACTTCCACCTAGCATCAGACCTGTTAATATCAGTGCTTGGATTCAGATGCTCTCTAGACATTGCTCAGTGTTACAATGGCAAAAGTGAGAATTTCTCCCAGGATACAATCCCTGCCAGAAGTGTCATGGGATTGTACCTTGTCCCTAACCAATATCAAAATTTTACTGTTTAAAATCGGCATAATTTGACAATCACTGTAAGCTAACCATTATGGTGGAGAAAATAATGGACTACTGCAAGCTTTCAATGTCTTTATTAATATTCTTGGGATGTGGGCAGCATTGGCAAAGCCATATTTATTGCCTATTCCTGGCTGCGCTGACAAAGGGATGATGGACTTTCTCCTTGAACTGCATTTGCAATAATGCTTTCCCCATAGCCATATTAAGTAGCACATTTCAGTATATTTGACAGGTCAAAACTGCTCATTTCACCCCATCCACAAACACTCACTCCCTCTACTTTCAACATATAACAGCAGCAGTATGTACCACACATCCACAAGAAGCACCATAGCAAATCATGATGGCTCCATGGACATCATCTTCCAAATCAATGAGCATTACCATCTAGAAGGATGAGGGGAACAGACACATGGAAACACCAGCACATGGAACTTCCCCTCCAAGTCACACACTTTCCTGCCTTGGAAATGCATCACTGTTGCTGGGTCAAAATCCTGGAGCTCCCTCCCTATCTGCACTCTGGGTGTACCTGCAGTGCCGTGTGGTAGGGGCAAGTTGGTAGAAGATCTATGTCTTATGGATGGTTAGGATGAGGCCCATGCTCTCTATGCCTTGGAGGTCGGCCTCTCACGCCTGAACAAAGATAAGCATCATCTGTAGTCCAATGATAGTAAACCTAATGTCAAGTCAGGTTCCAGTATCTGTCATGGTCTTTTAGCCCTGGTTTTGCCACAATTACAGATGTTAAAATATTGGTTGCTGGTAACTTCTAAATCACTATCCTACAGGTACTTCGGTCCGCCTTGTTGTCCAACAAGGGGCGTACACGCGATGGATCGAGAGAGGACTGCTCTTGGATTTGACAGTGGCCTATTGCTTCATGTCGCTGGTGTAGAACATAGAACATTACAGCGCAGTACAGGCCCTTCGGCCCTCGATGTTGCGCCGGCCAGTGGACCCTCTAACCTAAACTATTCCAATATCATCCATATGCCTATCCACCAAACATTTGAATGCCCCCAAAGTAGGCGAGTCCACAACTGCTGCAGGCAGGGCATTCCACGCTCTCACCACCCTGTACGCCTGAACTGGACCAGTTGATGGGCAACAGAACAGTTCACTGATTATCGCTGTGCTGTGCAGATACATGGATTTGGGCCTATATCTGTGGGAGTTTGCGTATTCTCCCCATGCTTGCGTACGTTTCCTCCAGTTTCCTCCCATACCCCAAAGATGTACTTTTAGGCTGATTGGCAAAACAAATTCTCCCTAAATTGTCTCACTAATTTGGTTCCAACACAGATTTCCAGAAACATAGACAGGGATCATGGGTGGAAGTGGGAATGCGAGCTTGTTGGGCCGAAGGGCCCGTTTCCTGTGCTGTTTTGTTCTTTGTTCATTACTTCTGCAGGATTTAGCACTAATAATGGTCAAAAGATTTGGTTTTACCTTGACGGAGATGGTTATTGCCCACATCTATGCTACTGGTCAGCTGAAACTTGAATATAGTCTGGTAAGAATTGTGTTTTCACCTTTCCTCTGTATGCATTGTAATGTAAAAGTGCTCAGCAGAGCAAAGGTTTAACCTAAGACTGAAGAATAACCCTTGCCCACAGTATGTTGTTTAGAGTCACCTGGTGAGGGATTCTGGGAGAAAATGGAACTCAGTAAGCAATCTATCTGCTTGGAGACAACACCACGTAGACAATACCTTGGATCTGTGAAAAGTTAGAATACCAGCAATAAACAGTTCATGTTTAAGCTTTTAAGTCTCAAGATTTTATAATTGAGACATCATTGCACACCAAATTAGAACGCAGTTGGCAATAGTGGGAACTCCTAAATGACATCGCATTGGAGGTAGCACCATAACCTGACATGGTGATCGGTAGCAATATGAAGGAGACGGCTAAATGGATGAACACAGAATATTATCCCAAGATATGAAAAACTGAAGTTAGATTAGAGAGATATGCATCTAAGAAGGAAATTGCAAGACCCCTGAGTCCACCAGACAGGTAAGCAAAGCTGCAGAAAATTGCAGGAGTCCAGACAGAAGGCAACTCTGCTAAGGACACAAAACACCTCAGAGAGAAGACAAAAAGATAATAAACAGCTAATAGTCCTTCATGGAAAAGGAGTGTATAACCATTCAGCTACAAGAGGAAACGTCTTAAACAGCAGAAGATACTCTACTGAATTAGAGAAAAGCTCATGAAGGAAGCAAGATTCACAAAGGAAAGGAAATCTATTGAGAGACCTGCACATTAGGAGAATTGCTTAGGTAATAGCTTATTTGTTGGAAAATTATGAAAAGAAAGAGCATGAATTTAACATCACTTTAAACAAACTGAAGGACCAATCAGCAGAACAAAGACTGAAAAAGCTGAAGCAGTAGAAGTAAAGGAGATATTGAAAGGAAAAGCCGTAGGGCTTTCCAAGCTGCAAGTGGTTAGTGCAGTACTGAGTGGCACAACTACAGAATTAGAACAAGTAGATGATGTACTGCAGTGGATGTGGTTTATATGGATTTCAGCAAAAGTTTTGACAAGTTCCCACGTGGGAGACTTGTTAGAAAACGTATTGGACACAGGGTAATTTGATGATGTGGATTCAAAATGAACTCAGTTGTAGGAGACAGAAGGTGATGACAGAAGGTTGCTGTAGTGACTGGAAACCCAACATCCAGTGGTGTACCACGGGATCTGTGTTGGGCCCCCTATTTTTTGTAATTTATATAACAGACATTGATGACAGTTTGTGGGGGGGGGGGGGGGGCAGTGGTGTGGTAAGATTAGTAAATTTGCGGATGACACAAAGCTGGATGGAGGTTAACAATGAGGTTTAGTGTCTTGAGCTACAAGAAGATACAGATGGAATGGTCAAATGGGCAAATAAGTGACAAATGGAATTTAACCCTGAAAAGTGAGAGATGATGCTCTTTGGAAGAAGAAGTAATTTTTCAAGGAAGTTTTCAATGAAGGGCATGACAGTGGGAAGTTCTAGGGAACAAAGGGTCTTGGTTTATTTGTCCACAGATCTCCAAAGATGGAAGGGCATGTTAGTAGGGTGGTGAAAAAGGCATTGGGACACTTGCCTTTATCAAGTGAGGCACAGATTACAAAAGCAGATAAATCAAGGAGTATAGAACTTTAGTGAGGCTGCAGCTAGAGTGCTGTGTACAAATTATAGGAAGAATGTGATTGCACTGGAGGGAGAAGATTCACCAGGATGCTGCCTGGGATAGAACACGTAAGTTACGAAGAGAGGTTGGATAGGCTTGGGTTGTTTTCATCAGAACAGAGAAGCCCGAGGTCTGACCTGATCGAGATGTACAAGATGATGAGGGTCATGGACAGGGTGGATAGGGAGCAGCTGTTCCTCTTAGTTGAAGTATCAGTCACAAAAGGACATAAGTCCAAGTGAGGGGCAGGAGATTCAGGGGGAGATGTGAGGAAAAACTATTTTTACTCAGAGGGTGGTGACATTCTGCACTACCTGGGAGTGTGATGGAGACAGATTACCTCACATCCTTTAAGAAATATCTAGATGAACACTTGGTACATCATAACATTCGGGACTATGGGCCAAGGGCTGGTAAATGGGATTAGATGGGAGCTCAGGTGTTTCTCACCTGTCGGTGCAGACTCAATGAGCTGAAGGGTTTCCTCTGCACTCTGCGATTCTATTCTAAGGTTGGATTTCATCCAGGATAGACCCAGCTAATAGCGAAACTAAAATGAAAGGACGGGGACAATGCTCTGTTGCAGACAGAGAACATTCGAGAAGGAGATCAGGAAACGTACATCCCACATTGAAGCACAAAGCACTAGCAGAAGGAAAATTCCTTCTCAGACACACTGAAAACATTCAGCTGAATGCCAAGATTCACAAGTTAACAAAACGACTTGGAAATACAATGGCAAACAAATGTTTGGCTGGAATTGTGAAACAAGTGGAAACAAAAGTTCCATTTCCAAAATGTACACACCTACCAAGAACATGGCAGAGAGCACAGGCAAAGAAAATTCGAGTTTGTTGCAGTAACAAACATTCCCCTCGAAAGGAACAGGCAAACAGTGTCTGATGTAGAGGATGAGCTTTTAATAAAGAGAATCACGACTCAAAAGGAGCGCAAAAAGCAAATCAAACGGAATTAGTGGAGTACCAGAAACACAGTACTGCTACCATTCCCCCAAATGAATTTATGAAGTCACAGACTCCAGACAGAGGAGCAGAGATACCAAGTTAAAATATGTATTATAACAGAAGGGAGGAAAGTTTTCTTTAGAGAAGGGGAATATTATGTTATGTGTTTGCATGCACTGCAATGTAAAGGTGCTCAGCAGAGCAAGGGTTAAGGTAGGACTGGAGAATAGCACTGTTCAATGTCAATTTAGCATGGCCAATCCACCTAACCCACACATCTTTGAAGTGTGAGGGGAAACTGGAGCACCTGGAGGAAACCCATGCAGACATGGGGAGAAAGTGTGAACCCCAACAGACTGACAGTGACCTAAAACCAGAATTGAGTCCGGGTCCCTAACCACTGTGCCACCTGCAAGATGGTAGAGTTGTAACCAGTGATGGTTTGTGGCGCTGATGATTTGGTTCCAAAAACCATAATCCTATACCTCCACACTTCAGGCATGACTCCCACGTCATCAGAGGGTTACCTTTCAACCACACGACTTAATGTTGCTTTTCTGTTTAGCAACGTCCTCATTAAAATCCAGCTTGATGCCAAACATGGTCCCTCTCACCTGCTCTGACACGTTTCCATGTCTGAATGAAGGTGATGAGGAGATCATGTCCCCTACAACTATCAATAATTTTTACAGATGCAGCGTAGAAAGCATCTTTCTGGTTGTATCACAGCTTGGTATGGCTGCTGCTCTGAGCATAGAACATAGAACATTACAGCACAGAACAGGCCCTTCGGCCTTCGATGTTGCGCCGACCAATATAAAAAGCAATGCCCCTCCAAACTAAACCATTCCCTTCTCTTCCATATACTTATCAACTAACTCTTAAACGCCACCAAACTTGGCGCATCTACAACTGCTGCAGGCAGGGCATTCCACTCCCGAACCACCCTTTGGGTAAAGAACCTACCTCTGATATCCGTCCTATGACTATCACCCCTTAATTTAAAGCTGTGTCCCCTCGTGCTAGCTTTCTCCATCCTAGGAACAAGGCTATCACTGTCCACCCTATCTAAACCTCTAATCATCTTATATGCTTCAATAAGATCCCCTCTTAGCCGCCTCCTTTCTAACGAAAACAACCTCAAATCCTTCAACCTCTCTTCATAAGACCTGCCCTCCATACCAGGCAACATCCTGGTAAACCTCCTCCGTACCCTCTCCAATGCCTCCACATCTTTCTTATAATGTGGCGACCAGAACTGCACACAATACTCCAAGTGCGGCCGCACTAGAGTTTTGTACAGTTGAAACATGACGTTGCGGCTCCGAAATTCAATCCCCCTACCAATAAAAGCTAAGACTCCATATGCCTTCTTAACAACCTTCTCGACTTGACTGCCTACTGTCAGGGATCTATGCACATACACACCAAGATCCCTCTGTTCATCTAGACTACTAAGAATCCTACCATTTGCCCTATACTCTACACATTTATTATTTCTGCCATAGTGCATTACCTCACACTTTTCCACATTAAACTCCATTTGCCACCTCTCGGCCCAGCCCTGCAACTTGTCCAAGTCTCTCTGCAAACTATAACACCCCTCTTCACTATCTACCACTCCACCGACTTTAGTGTCATCTGCAAATTTACTAATCCATCTTCAATACCCTCATCCAGATCATTTATAAAAATTACAAACAGCAGGGGCCCCAAAACAGACCCCTGAGGTACACCACTTGTCACCGAACTCCACGATGACTATCTCCCATCAACCACCACCCTCTGTCTTCTATCTGCCAGCCAATTTCTAATCCAATTAGCTAAATCACCCTCTATTCCACACATCTGCATTTTCTGTAGAAGTATTCCATGGGCCACCTTATCAAAAGCCTTACTAAAGTCCATATATACTACATCAACCGCCTTACCCCCATCCACCTCTCTGGTCACTTTCTCAAAAAACTCAATGAGGTTAGTAAGGCATGACCTACCCTTCACGAACCCATGCTGACTATCCCCAATCAATTCATTTCTCTCTAAATAACTATAAATCCTATCCCTAATAATTCTCTCCAATACTTTGCCCACAACAGAAGTAAGACCCACTGGCCTATAATTCCCTGGAAGGTCTCTCTTCCCCTTCTTGAACAATGGGACCACATTCGCTATCCTCCAGTCCTCCGGAACCACACCCGAGCAAGACAGCAAAAAATTGCAAAGGGTTATGAATGTAGCCCAGTCCATCACACAAACCAGCCTCCCATCCACTGACTCCATCTACACTTCCCACTGCTTTGGAAAAGCAGCAGCATAATCAAGGACCTCATGTATCCTGGACATACCCTCTTACACCTTCTTCTGTTGGGAAAAGGATATAAAAGTCCTAGGTAACGTACCAACTCAACTTCTCCCCTGCCACCATCAGACTTTTGAATGGATCTATCTTCTATTAAGTTGATCTTTCTCTACAGCCTAGCTATGATCGAAACTCTACAATATACACCTTCTCCTATTGTTCTTCCCTATTATTCTATGAACGATATTTTACGTCCATATAAACATGCAAGAAATAATACTTTTCATTGTCACATGAATTGGGATCCAATGATAAATCAAATCAAATCTAGAACACAGTAGCTTTGTTAAAAATGAAGAAAGATCAGGCATTCAAAGGCGAGAGATTGCAGCTGTCGTTCAGACTTGTAACATCCAGGAACAAAAAAACTGTACCTTTGAAGATTTGAATGGAACAAGATTTTTGTTGCTCTGTTGCGAGGCAGGAAGACAATCGCAGGCTGTGATCCAGCTAACACACACTTCAATAGGATACGATGATTTGAACCAGGAGGGCATGAGGTCTACAACAGGATGGATTGGAATTATCAGGAAAAAGAGGGAATGGCGTGGAATGGTGAGTGAAATAAGTTACTGATATGAAGGGCAGCTTGAGAGAGAGAGAGGGAGAGAAAGACAAAACAAGCTTGGGACATGGCCCTGATTTTACTGGCACGCCGGGGTGGGTTAGACACACAAAACGGCATTCTTCACTGGCCTTGGGCGGGCGAGGCAATAGGGATCAAAGGATGAGTCATCATCAACTGCACATAAAGCTGCTCAAGAAGGAACTTGTCATGACTGTAGCGTTGAGAAGCCACATGATGCCAGATTATAAAACACTGGGGTTACCCAAGCATAGCAGACAGCTCACCAAAGTTTTCAAAGCATTAATTCAGAGAAATGCATCATACCACTGGACTGAAGTGTTAATCTTTCTTTTCAGGCACAATATTTTGTGGTTATTCTATTCTAGTCCTCTCATTCAATTTACAGCAGGGAAAAAATGTTTTCTAAGCTCACAGGCCTGTTAACTTTATAGAGAGAAATTTCACGTGCCATTCCTCTTTCCTTAATACAAATTAAGCCTTATGACTTTGTTATTCTGTTAATAGTAAGAGCTGAGGGATTTTATGAGAATGGTATTGGCTTGTCGAATTCCTGACTGATGTTTATTTTAAGATTTAAGCTGATGGCCATCTGCTCGAGGTTCAAGCACTACCGGGATCTCGTACACATTCAATGGCAAACACACACAGGGACCAAGAGCTGTGTGAGTGCCCACATCAAATATGAGAGAAGTAAACCTTGCTGGGTGATGGATGTCTTTTTTGTCAGTGCCAGCAGAACAACCATCTGGGGCTGACTGCTGTTTTTATTTTCAAATGAATTTTTAAAAGAATTCTCTCCCCCTCCCTTCTATAAGTCCGCCAAAATGCAGCATTTGCCACGAGGCTACCAATGTCAGAGGCCAGGCTTCTGCCCCCTCCCCCACATCATCAACACCCACATTCTTAGTGCACTGTTCTGCCAAGTTATCCCAATTTACATCAGCGTCATCTGCATTTCTTTAGAACACGGAAACCATGCTTCAGCAGAATGAATCTGTGCGTGTCGATTGAATGAACTAAGCAGTTGTAATGCCATCACTGCTCAAATAGTTTCAACTTTTTATTTACTAATCATAAGTAAGGCTTACATTAACACTGCAATAAAGTTACGTTCTCCCCATGCCTGCGTGGGTTTCTTCTGGGTGCTCCAGTTTCCTCCCACAGTCTGAAAGACATGCTGGTTAGTTGCAGGTGAAGGAGTGTGGCGATTAGGGGAATTTCATTAGCCCAAGATGTTTTAAACGGAGACGCACGTCAAAAATGCTGAATCTAGTGCAGTGCTATGTTAGGATCTCACCTCATTCCCTTATCTCCTCTAGACAAAATAACAACTGTTCTTCTACTTGGGATTCTCCAAACAGCACGTGGCAGAGAGAACATAAGTTTTTTTAATTAGGGGAAAAAGTGCAAGAATATAGAGCTCATTGGCACAGTGGTTAAACATTGCCGCCTCACAGCGCCAGGGACACAGGTTGATTCCTGGCCAGGGTCGCTCTCTGTGCAGACTGCACATTCTCCCCGTCTGTGTGGATTTTGTCTGGTTTCCTTCCACAGTCCGAAACATATGCCGGTTAGGTACATAGAGGGAGAATTTAGCATGGGCAATGTGCCCAAACAGGTGCCAGAATGTGGTGACTACTCTGTAGGGATTTTCACAGCAATTTCATTGCAGTGTTACTGCAAGCTTACTTGTGACACTAATAAATAAAACTGTAAACTTTAAACCCCAGACTACCTCTTAAATGATAAGCATTAACATTTTGGAGCTTCATCACCTGGTTAGAACTTGCTGATGAAATTCAGTATTAATCGAGTGTTTCCACCCAAAGTGCTACATCTCTGATGTGGTATCTTTGATATGGAGATGCCAGCATCGGACTGGGGTGGGCACAGTAAGAAGTCTCAGTGCTCTTAAAGCTCATGATTTCAAATTAAGGGACATTTGGACTTTAACTTGGTGTTGTGAGACTTCTTACTGTGCTCTCCCAGAGTTTAACTGCGAATATATTCCTTTGGTTACTCTCTCTCTCTCTCTCTCTCTCCCCCCACACCCCCCCCACCCCACCCCCGTAGTAGTGGCTAGGATTGTTATTTACTCTGTACTCTAGACAGGAACTCCAATCCTTGCCTATAGGATTACAATCCTTGCCAATAACACTGGAACTTTTCTTTTAAATGTTCATTTTAGGATATAGGAGTTACTGACAAGGTTGGCATTGGTTGCCCACACTTAGTTGCTCACAGTGCTGGTCTGCAGTAAATGTGGTGCTGCAACTGTGCTCCAGATAGGAAGTTTTAACCGAGCAACAATAAAGTGATAGCAATACATAAAAGTCAGGAAGATGGTGTTCCCTTTATGTGCCTGCTATCCTTGTCCTCCTAGTCACAGGTTTGGGAGTTGATGCCAAAGGTGCAGTGTATACAGTAGCTAGGAACAGTGCTCCAGTGATGGAGGAATTGGATGATTAAGTTGGTGCACGGCTTGCTGATGGAGTGAACTTTGTCTCGATTGATCAGACCCCACCCAAGTAACACCATCCCCCACCAGTGTCTTGATGGTGGGGTAAGGGAACATTGGTGGATGGGATGCCGGTCAAGCGGGGCTGCTTTGTCCTGGATGGTATTGAGCTTCTCGACTATGGATGAAACTGCAATCATCCAGATAAATGGAGAATATTTAATCACACTGCCGACTTGTGCCTTGTCAGATAGGGGACATGCTTTGTGGACGCAGGATGGAGTTACTTGCTGCAGGATTCTGAGCCATTGACCTGATCTCATAACCGCAGTATTTATACAGCTGGTCCAGTTCAGATTTAAATGGCTAGTCCATTAAAGATGTCAACAGATATGTATCATCCCAAGGCTTACCAATGAACTAGACCAGCCTTATAAATACTGAGGCTATAAAGAACAGGTCAGCAGAATTCTGCAGCAAGTCACTCAACTCCTGACTTCCAAAGTCTGTCCATGATCTACAAGGCACAACAAGTCAGGACCATGATGAGAAATGAATGATACTGAATAGGCACAGAGAGTGGGTGGAGGAGGGGGTCATAAGCTCAGAGGTACGTTGAGGTGGCAGGGGGTGCAATGAACCATATTAAATTTTTGAAGAGAGAAGACTGGATTGATTTGGAGAGAGTGGAGAGTCAAATTGGAGAAGAAGTGACTGAAGGAGAAGCAAACCCCTCTGTTAAAAGATGGATTAATTGGGAAGGATCTTGCAGTGTTCTTGTGAACTGAATTGAAATGAGGAGGAGTGCCTTGTAAAATAGACTATTGCAGTGTCAGATTTAGGACAGCTATCTTTTGAACTGATCATCTGGTGGGTCTGTTAAAATTCCAAGAATCGTAGAATGCCTACAGTGCAGAAGAGGCCATTGGCCCATTACATCTGCACTGACAACAATTCCACTCATTCCTAATCCCCGTAACATCACGTATTTACCCTGCTAATCCCCCTGACACTAAGGGATAATTCAGTATGGTCAATCAGTCTAACCCACACATTTTTGGGCTTTGAGAGAAAACCAGAGAACCTGGAGGAAACGCATGCAGACATGGGGAGAATGTGCAGACTCACCCGAGGCTCAAATTTAACCCAAGTCCATGGTGTTGTGATGCAGCAGTGCTGACCACTGTGCCGCCCCACTTCATATTCTTTTTCTTTGCCATGATATTAAAAAATTGTTACTTCTGGAAGTACATAAAAACAATTCAAATTTTATCACCGCCTGATTTAAATAATCCTGTCTCCAAGGACGCCATCAATTTGGATGCCTTGAGTATGAATTTGAACATTTGAATTTAATGTATTTGTCTTTCTTCAAGTAAATAACATTACTTATACTGTTACACAAGTTCCAAAGTCCATTAAGTGCTCATTTTCACAGTCAGGGTTGTGTGTCAGCTTTTCCGAGACTATGCCAGCATTTATTAATGTTGGTTAGTTTTGCTACTTTTCAAGGTCAGAACACGTATATGAATAATTTACCATGGAGACAACACAGTACAAATTTTTTGTGTGAACTTCTACTCAGTCAGGTTTTGCAAGCTATTCTGCCAGATTTGTCTCCTGTTGCAACTTCTGTGGAATTTATTTAGACTACCAGATCTCCTCTGGTTGGGTTGAGGTGAGTTTGAGGTTGTGACTTTTCATAAAACCATCTGTGATGTGCCACATAATTAAAAAAAATTATAAAAAGGGCCTGTTGATTTACTTCCTTTATTTTTGTTTCTTTAAGAAATATGACCAGCAAAAGTTTATAGATACGGAAAAGTGTGCTGTGTGGCTTTTTATATGTGACTAGTTGAGGTCTCACTAAGAGTTTGGTAGCAATAATAGGAAAACAGAATGGGTGGAATGAGTGTAAATTCAGAGAGATGGATACTCAGTGAGACCTTGGTGTTCTCATGCACCAGTCCACACAGGTACAGCAGGCAGTAAAGAGGGCAAATGATATGTTACATAGAACATTACAGCACAGAACAGGCCCTTCGGCCTTCGATGTTGCGCCGACCAATATAGAAAGCAATGCCCCTCCAAACTAAACCATTCCCTTCTCTTCCATATACTTATCAACTAACCTCTTAAACGCCATGTTGGCCTTTATAGTGAGAGGATTTGAGTATAGAAATAGGGATGTTTATTGTTATTGGATAGGGCATTGGTGAGGTCATATTTGGAGTATTGTACGCAGTTTTGGTGTCCTTGTCTGAGAAGTCCCAATGTCCCTACTTTAGTGGGAGTGCAGCGAGGGTTTACCAGGCTAATTCCTGGGATGGCAGGTCTGTCATATGAGGACAGACCAAATCAGTCAGGATTATGTTCACTGGAGTTTAGAAGAACAAGAGAGGATCTGATAGAAACTTATAAAATTCTAACAGGGTTAGACAGGGTAGATTCAAAAAGAATGTTCCCAATGGTGGGGAAGTCCAGAGCTTAAGAGTCATAGTTTGAGGATAAGGGGTAAACCTTTCAGAACTGAGGTGAAGAGAAATTTCTTCACCCAGAGAGTGGCCTGTGTGTGGAATTCACCAGCACAGAAAGTAGTTGAGGCCAAAACTTTGTCTGATTTCAAGAAAGAAATTAAGTAAGCTCTTAGGGCTGAAGGGATCAAGGGATATGGGGAGAAGGGGGGAAAAAAAAAATCAGCATATCGAATTCAATGATCAGCCATGATCAAAATGAATGGTGGAGCAGACTCAAAGGCCAGATGGCAAATTCATGCTTGTAGTTTCTACGTTTTTATGTCAAGACTGAGTGCTGGCTAACAGTGCAGTGAGATTAGACCGTTAAGGAAAATCAATCAATTGCGTACACAAATTAATTCCGTATCCGTGATTAAGTTACCAATTCTGATCTTATTTTAAGATCATGCATTGATTTTTAATTATTTCAACTAAAACAACAGAAAGCTTGCTGCTTGAGAAACAGGGAGGTAGAGGGGGTAAAAAATACAAGCTTTTCTACTGTATAAACTGACATGCAGGTATAACTGAGGGGCTGTTGTACCACCTCTGGTAAGACACTGTAATTACAGGATAGCAAGTTTTCAGACAACTTCCAACCCAAACATGAACCTGTTAATTTACAATGGATAAAAAGTTAACACAAAAATGCAGGAAGATAGATTTCATATATTGAAAATGAGTGATGAACAAGACTTTAATATAGACAAATACTGAACTAAGGTTCCTTTCTCTAGTGATCTTAATATTCTGAAGCGGCTTGAAATGGTAGATATATAGAACATATTGGACTCAAAGTACAAGACAATTACCTATAAAAATAATAGGGAATTCAGGAGAAACTTAAAGCAAGGTTTGAATGTGAAGTTCAGTGTCAGAAGCAGTAGTTGAGCATAAACAGATTTAAGGGTAACGGAATAGAGGGTTATATTTATAGCGTTGGGTAACAGATTATAGAAACATAGAAAATAGGAGTAAGTGTAGGCTATCCAGCCCTTCGAGGTTGTTCTGCCATTCATTACGATCATCCAATTCAATAGCCTGATCCATCCTTCCCCCACATCTTCTACTTAACTCCGCCCCAAATACTGT
Source organism: Sphyrna mokarran (assembly GCA_024679065.1). NCBI lineage: Eukaryota > Metazoa > Chordata > Chondrichthyes > Carcharhiniformes > Carcharhinidae > Sphyrna > Sphyrna mokarran. The sequence continues at coordinate 131,475,072 of JAGIQG010000004.1, read as the reverse complement.
ACCTAATTCCTTCTTGAAAACATACAACGTGGATAACTTTACCTTTTATCCATGTTATACTGCATTTGCCATGCCATATTGCATCCAAATCACACTGAAGCAATCTGCATCCTCCCCTCAGCTCACTTTGGCTTTCTGTGCTGGTGAATTCTATAGGTTTGCCACTCTCTAGGTGAGCCCCTCATCTCAATTCCAAGGTTTACCCCTTATCCTCAAACTATGACCTCCTAGGTTCTGGACTCCCATGTTATTGAGGGCATTCTTCCAGCATCTAGCCTGTCTATTCCTGATAGAATTTATTAAAGTGAACAGCACACTGGTCACTGCGTTATCCCACTAGTCTTTGCTTACAATTTGGAAAAAGGCCTTTTTATTCCTAGTTTTTGTTACCTGTCTGGAAATCAGTTTTCAATCCAAAGCAACACAGTACCCCCAATCCCACACGCTTTAATTTTACATGCTAATCTCCTATATGAGACTTTGTTGAAAGAATTCTGCAGTCCAAATAAATCATATCCACTTGCTTCCCCCGTTAGATACCAGATAATAAACTCCAGGTATGTTATGAAGTTAGACTAGACTCCAACTCTTTTTGATCTTTGCATTAGTATGAGAATAAAGTGTTTCACACCAGGTGTGATTCTATTGATTTGCTAAGAAGCTTTTATGAAAACAAACTTTCTAACAGCCAAAAGAATTAGCATAACTTTTTAATCAATGGAAATACTTAAACATGACAAAATATAGTTCTTAATTGCTAACCTCTCTCAGTTAGCTCCAATTTAAGCAATATTCCTGACAGACTTAAACTCTTCTTCAGAATCAGTTCAGAAACACCCTTCTTACGTGGCAGCCAGCTCTCAAGTTTTTTAAACACCTCTGGCAAGACATAGCTATTTTCCACCAGATTTCAGACTTTATTGTCCAAAGAGCGAGAAGCACTGCTGCTCCTTGTGAATCCAAACACAAACAAACAAACTGTTTCTTTCCTCTGTAAGCCTAGCTCCTCCCATTATCACATGACATCCTCTTGTCAACCAATTTAATTAAACTACTCTGAAACCACAGAAAAAAACTCAAACAAAATTGCATTAGCTCAGATTAAAACAAACACCTCAATAATTAGGAACAATTATTCTATATTCTCAGCTGTCTGGAGAAGACAAATTGGCACCATTTAAACAGATCTGAATCTTAACATCCTCTTTACAAGAACCATGACAAATACTTTTCTTAAAAGGCACAGTACCATCAAATCGCTCATCAATTTTACTAGTTATATTCTCAAAGAATTCCAGGATGATTCAAGCATGATTTCCCTTTTTGCAAATCCATTCTCACTCTCTCCAATTTTGCCATTGTTTTCTAAGTGCTCTGTTTTGAGATCTTTGATAATGGACTCTAGGATTTTCCCCACTACTGGCGTCAGGCTGACTGGTCTGTAATTCCCTGTTTTTTCTCCCTTTTTAAATAGTTGGGTTACATTAGCTATCCTGCAATCTGTATAAATGATTCTAGAGACTATATAACAGTTACTCTGGAGTTAGAAGTGTTTTTTTTCCTTCTAACTCTTGAGTATAAAAGTGGCAGTATCTTCTGAAATTAGTAATTTAAATCACTGGCAGATAGTTCCCAGTGCAGTGCAATTAATAAACTAGTTGAAGGCTCCGGAACCAGGGGGTCATAATCTGAAATCTAGGGTTGCACCATTCAGAAGAGATGTTAGGAAACACTTCTACATACAGAGAGTGGAGGAAGCTTGGGACTGTCTTCCCAAATGGCAGTGTACACTGGTTCAACTGTCGGAGATGAACAATTTTTTATTAAGCAAGGATATTAAAGGGGTACGGGCCTCGGTCAGGTGCATGGGGTACGGGCCTCGGTCAGGTGCATGGGGTACGGGCCTCGGTCAGGTGCATGGGGTTAGGCCACAGATCAGTCACGATCTAACTGAATGGGTGGAGGAGGCTCGAAGGGCGGAATGGCCTATTCCTGTTCTTATGTTCCAATTATCCAGGGAGTAGCTAGCCATGTAACCCTCACATTGAGGCCTCGAGAGGGATTCCCCTGTGCATCACTGGGTTACTCCCACCAAATGGGACCCTGGGGAACAAGTTAGTTATGTATATAAAATATTACGTATAATTAAGGGTTGGCGGGGGGGGGGGGTGGATAATGAGGGGAGCTCAAAAACTTGCCTGCCGTTAGCACAGCAAATTTGCCACGTAAAAGAACAAATGTACTACTTTGTTTGACAAGCTGGTGCAGTTGTAAAATTCACCCCAGGGTGTGTTACTTACATGACGGAACAAAAACAGAGCCACTGTTCACAGGAAGGCGTCTCCTGATGCGTATGTTACAGATACTGTGTTTGAAATTGTGCTGCTTTCATACAATGGCTCATGGTCTGATTACATGATCCAATCGACAATAAACTATTGTATTCTGCATTCATCCATTCATAATGCTGGGAAGTATTTACAACACTGATGACTACTCAAACAACTGCATGTCACTAAACTTACAATTACAGATAGAGCCTCTCACAATGGGCTTCACTGATATGCAACGGGTTAATTTTGTCAGACTTTGTCACGGTTTAATAGAATCATCAACCCACACACGTCAGAATATCTACAGAAGCAATGTTTTCAACCTGTTCTGTGATGAATTCCGCTGTCCATGTCCTAACTCACACCAAGTATTGGCTCATTGGTCTAGGGGTTTGATTCTCGCTCGAGGCGCCGGGTTTAAATCCTGGATGAGCCCTGTTTTAATTTCCTTTGAGGCAGCAGAGTGGCAAGAACTGCTGCCTCACAGCACCAGGGACCCGGGTTCAATTCTGGCCTCATTAAAACTGGGCCCCTGGCATTGTGAGGCAGCACTGATAACCACTGTGCCACCCACTGTGTGGAGTTTGTACATTCTCCATGTCTGCGTTGGTTTCCTCTGGATGCTCCAGTTTCCTCCCACAATCCAACAATGTGTGGGTTAGGTTGATGAGCCATGCTAAACTGACCCTAGTGTAAGGGGATTAGTAGATTAAATATCTGTGGTCGATGCAGACTCAATGGGCTGAACGGCCTCCTAAACTCTGATTCTAAGTCTCGTTCTCTCACCAACGTGGTGTTTATGGATCTACACTGGCTTCCTGTTAAAAAATGCAAATTTTAAAATTCTCATCCTGATTTTCAAACCCCGTCGTGGCCTCGCCTCTCCTCACCTCTGTATTGTTCTCCAGCCCTACACCCCGAGGAATTTACACTGTGCCAATTCTGGCCTCTGATTTGAATCCCTCCACTATTGGGGGCCATGCCTTCAGCTGCCTGGGCTTCGAGCTCTGAAATTCATCAACTGAACCTTCTCCACCTCCCCTTCCACCTTCAAACCTGCCTCTCTGATCAAGCTTTTGCTCACCTGGCGTCCCTTTTGTTGTCTGGTAAATGTTGTTTGATACCCCTTGGAAAGTGCATTGGGACTTCTTATGTTATAGATGCGATGTAAATGCATGTTATCCTTGTTGTTGTAGATATAAACAAGAGAAGAAACTCTGCTATAATGTGAAGTTGAAGGAAAGATAGAACATTACAGAACAGGCCCTTCGGCCCTCAATGTTGTGCCAACCTGTAAAACCAATCTAAAGCCTATCTAATTTACACTATTCCAATGTCATCCATACGTTTATCCAATGACAATTTAAATGGCCTTAATGTTGGTGAGTCCACTACTGTTGCAGGCAGGGAATTCCACACTCTTACTACTCAGAGAATGGGATTGATTTTAGATTTTATGCAATAAATCATCAAGTTATTTGACTACAAATGTACAAATTCAATTGGAAAATGGGGCAAAGTGCACCACAGCAGTGGGAGTCATTCAGAAAGGAAAGAGAGAAAACATGTTCCTGTCAAGGGTGGGTCCAGAGAATCATGGCGGTCAACTTTTTGTTGGCACTAAGCCAGGATCCGATCTCAGAATCGTGGGAAATGGCCTGTCACGTTGGATCTCTGTCCACTTTGTTGCAGCAAATTCCTGGGAAGGGGGCACACCGGGAGAAGTGGCACCTCAAAACAGGAGAGGGAGAGGCCAGATAAATCAGAACACTACACAGGTATTCTGCCTCTTCCCACTAGTATGCAAATTAGTCACAGCCATAGACAAAGGAGCACGTCTGCCTCCACTGAGAATTACTGAGTTGTTTGCCTTACTGGAAGTTTAAAGTTTATCTATTAGTGTCACAAGTAGACTTACATTAACACTGCAATGAAGTTACATGAAAATCCCCTAGTCGCCACACTCCAGTACCTGTTCGGGTACACCTAGGAAGAATTTTGCATAGCCAATCCACCTAACCAGCACGTCTTTCAGACTGGGAGGAAATCAGAGCACCTGGAGGAAACTCACACAGGCATGGGGAGATTGTGCAAATGCCACACAGAAAGACATGCTAGTTAGGTGCATTGACACAAACAGGTGCCGGAGTGCGGCGACTAGGCGAATTTCACAGTAACTTCATTGCAGTGTTAATATCAGCCTTACTTATAGCTAATAAATAAATAAACTTTAACAGTGACCCAAGCTGGGAATTGAATCCAAGTCCCTGATGCTGTGAGACAGCACTGCTAACCACTGAGCCACCATGGGATGTTTACAAACAGGTGTTCACAAACGGGTGTTCATTGCTGTTATAATTTCATATGTGTCTACAGTACAATATCTGGGCAATCTAAGACAACATTACTGTAAAATAAATTAATTGGAACCAAGCCTAGAAATTTGACAAAACATTAGATAGGTTTGAAAAACGGCCATGCTGCTACCATATTGTCCAGAGAATGCAGTGTCAGTGAGTTTACAATGAGTTACATTAGGCAGATTGAAGATACAATAAAGGGCCAATGTTAGTGTTTCTGGCTATCAAAGGTTAACTTTGATCAATAGAAGAGATCCAAACCATTTATTAGCATTATTAGAAATAAGGTGCTTGAATAGTACCACCATGTAAAATTAGGAAAGAGGACAGGGCTAGTGCTATTAGTGAAAATGATAAAGAAGTCTCTCCATTTTCCAGAGGATTCTCAGCCTTCACAGGATTGTCTTGTCACTTGTTAAAGTGTTTTGTTCATGTTGATGTGAAATTGGTGGAGGAGGCTTCGTCAGTTGTTACAGAATTTTGGAAGGCCCTGCAGAAATGCATCAAAGAGAGCTACTGATCCTTACCAAGGGCCTTGCTGCTGCTCATTACAGAGAATGTTACGTGACTGAAAAGCAAAAGGTGAAGCAGTTAAAAATAACTTTTTTTTTTAATCTATTGCCACATCAACATCTAAATCAGTCACCCCACCCACGCCACCTGCAAGTAAACATCCGCCAACTCCACTTCCAAGCCTTGCACATTCTGGTGAGCCTTATAATGAGGGCAAGTGTGATAAATATATAGTTAGAACATAGAACACTACAGCACAAACAGGCCCTTTAGCCCACAAGTTGCGCCAATCATATCCATACCTACTAGGCCATAGAACTATCATCAACTCCCAATCCCATTTAATCCCACGTACTCACCCAGAAGTCTTTTAAAAGATGCCAATGAATTCGCCTCTACCACCACTGACGGCAGCCGATTCCATTCACTCACCACCCTCTGAGTGAAAAACTTACCTCTAACATCTCCTCTGTACTTGCCCCCCAGCACCTTAAACCTGTGTCCTCTCGTAGTGACCATTTCAGCCCTGGGAAGTAGGGTGGATTCTCAGAGGCTATCTATTCCTCTCAACATCTTATAAACCTCTATCAGGTCACCTCTCAACCTACGTCTCTCCAGGAAGAGACCTAGTTCTCTCAACCTATCTTCATAAGGCATGCCCCCCAGTCCAGGCAACATCCTTGTAAATCTCTTCTGCACCCTCTCAATAGCTTCCACATCCTTCCTGTAGTGAGGCGACCAGAACTGCACACAGTACTCCAAGTGGGGTCTGACAAGGGTCTTATTTTGTTAAGCAAAAGGACATCTTGATTCTCTGCAGTCACTCTCCGGCGTGTTTAGATCCCATCCCCTCAGTACAGCTGCTAAACTCCCAACTCTTCAAAAAAAAAAGTGGTCATGTTGAAAGATTGTGATGCGGAGCATACCTGAGAGACCAGTATGATTCATCCCATTTTTCTCACCAGTATAACACTTTGTCTGCCTAGTGGTTTTTTCATTTCTGTATATATTAGATTTTTGGATGGTCGGGGCCTACAGGTTCATAGAATAATAGAATCCATTAACTGCAGAAGGTGGCCATTTGGCCCATCAAGTCTGCACTGACCACAATCCCACCCAAGGCCTGTCTCCATAACCCCATGCATTTATCCTAGCTCGTCCCCCTGACGGTAAGGGGCAATTTAGCATGGCCAATCTACCTAGCCTCTGCATCTTTGTGGGAGGAAACTGGAGCGCCCAGGGAAACCCATGCAGACACAAGGAGAATATGCGATCTCCACATAGACAGTCACCTGGGATTGGAATTGAACCCAGGTTCCTGGTACCCGAGAGGTAGCAGTGCTAACCACTGTGCTGCCACCATTTCACCCCATATTTGTTTCAAATACGTTCGCCATTTGCAAGGTTTTCCAAGAACATGACACTTGCAAAAGGCAGAAATTTACTGCAATTGGACATTCCCAATCCCAAATCACTTGGGAGAATGGATCTAACAGCATTCATAAACTACATGTATGCTTTATGAACTGTGCACCAAGTGCATCAAAATCATCTTCAACAGACCATTTCTAGCCACACACACCAAGATGCCACTAATCATACCCTCAGGTATTGTAGCAGCTGCCACTGGATAATATTAGAGAAGTGTCTCCAGAGTCAGATAGTTTGATAAGGAACCGTATCATCTATTCCAAAGATGTGCAGGTTAGGTAGACTGGCCATGCTAAATTGCCCCTTAATGTCAGGGCAACTAGCTAGGGTAAATGCATGGGGTTGTGGGGATAAGCCCACAACTCCATGGCTGGAATTGTGGTCAGTGCAGACTCAATGGGCCAAATGGCCTCCTTCTGCACTGTAGGATTCTATGATACCATTCGTGGCTAACACGTTAAGTACAAGTTCACCTGTCAGTGATAGGACAGGGTCACTGCAGCTTTCAGGCACACTGAGAAATTGACCGATACAAAAAGAGTGACTTGTTACAGCACCTTGTGAAAGCCCCTTCACAACCAATGTGCAATCGACACATCCATCAGACACAAATCAGGCACCGAACTTCACAACTAATTCCCTGCACCTTGGATTCCGTTTGTATCTCATCACCTCCTAACTACCTTTCAGTCTTGGCAAACTCTGACTATTTGTTGAATGCCTTTCCAAGAGCTGCAGAGATTTTAGTTCCGCTATTCTAACATTATATTCCCAAACTGTTAAATTTCACCTACACGTCTACCTGCTGTATTGCACTTACAAGTGCCCACGTCTGCATGTGAAGCAATACCCAAGGAATGTTACTGAACTGATCACAGGACACCACATGTATGCAGTATAAGTGCTTAACAAAAATAAAAGCACTAGACCATTTAGCCCCTCCAAAATTTCCATGCCATTTCAATAAGATGACAGATAACCCTTGTTACAACTTCCAGCACTATCCCCATATTCCAAAATTCCCTTTGTATTATGTTTATCAATCTCCAACTTGAATATAGTCAACCTATCAGCCACAACTCTGAGGCAGAGAAATTTGAAGATTCACAGCTCGAGTAACATAATGTCTCTTCTTCCCAGGCCAAAATGATCAAGCCTTATTCTGTGACTGTGACTGTCCCCGAGCCGAGATATTTGAATCATCAATAGTCACGGGTGAGGTGTCTGTAGTTTGGAGAGTGGCAAATGTTGTACCTTTGTTTAAAGAAGGCTGCAGGGAAAAGTGTGGGAACTACAGTCAGTTAGCCTCATCTGTGAGGAGTAAATTGTCAGAAGGTATTTTGAGAGACAGAATCTACAGACGTTTAGAAACACAAGTACCGAGTAGGGACAGTCAGCATGACTTTGTGAATGGAAAATCATATCTTGCAAATTTGATTGAGTTTTTTGAAGGGGCAACCAAGAAGGTAGATGAGGGCAGTGCAGTTGATGTTGTCTCCATGGATTTTAACAAGGCCTTCGACAAGGTACTGCATGGTAGATTGTTGCACAAGATTAAATCTCAAGGGATCCAGGGTGAGATACCTACGTGGATACAAAATTAGCTTCTTGACAGAAGCCAGAGGGTGGTTGTAGAGAATTGCTTTCCAAACTGGAGGCTTGTGACCAGTGGTGTGCCTCAGGGATCAATGTTGGGTGCACTGTTATTTGTCATTTATATTAATGGTTTGGATGAGAATATAGAAGGCATGGTTAGTAAGTTTGGAGATGACACCAAGATTGGTGGCATAGTGGATAGTGAAGAAAGTTATCTCCAATTGCAACAGGATCTTGATCAATTGGGCCAGTAGGCAGATGGCGTTTAATTTAGACAAATGCAAGGTGATGCATTTTGGTCGATTGAACCAGAACGGGACTTACTCAGTTAATGGGAGGGCATTTAGGGAGAGTTACAGAACAAAGATCTAGGGGTTACAGTTTCATAACTCCTCGAAAATAGAGTCACAGGTGGACAGAGAGGTAAAGAAGGCATTCGGCATGCTTGGTTTCATTGGTCAGAACATTGAACACAAGAGTTGGGATATCTTGTTGAAGTTGTACAAGACATTGGTAAGGCCACACTTAGAATCACAGAACCCTACAGTATAGAAAGAGACCATTCAGCCCATCGAGTCTGCACCAACCACAATCCCACCCAGGCCCCACCCCCATATCCCTGCATATTATTACCTGTTAATTCCTCTAACCTAAGCATCTTAGGACACTAAAGGGCACTTTTAGCATGGCCAATCAACCTAACCCACACATCTTTGGACTGTGGGAATAGTGTGTACAGTTCTGGTCACCCTATTGTAGAAAGGATATTATTAAACTAGAAAGAGTGCAGAAAAGATTTACTAGGATGTTACCAGGACTTGATGGATTGAGTTATAAAGGAGAGATTGGATAGACTGGGATTTTCGCTTTGGAGGCTGAGAGATGTACTTATAGAGATCTATAAGATAATGAGGAACCTAAGTTAATATCTTTCCCCAAAAGGTAGGGAAGTCTAAAATTAGAGGGCATAGGTTTAAAGGTGAGAAGGGAGAAATACAAAAGCATCCACAGGGGCAATTTTTTCAAGGGTGATGAGTGCCTGGAACAAGCTACCAGAGATAGTAATAGAGGCAGGTACAATTGTGTCTTTTTAAAAGCGTTTAGACTGTTACATGGGTACAATGGATATACAGGGATATGGACAATTAGGACTAGATTAGGGGTTTTAAAAAAAGGGCAGCATAGATAAGTTGGGCTGAAGGGCCTGTTTCCATGCTGTAAACCTCTGACTCAAATGTCTGCTGGATTCCCCAGCCAGGGGAAAATCCTCCCAGAATCTACCATGTCAAGTCTCGTAGGAATTGTCTAACTTTCAATTAGATTATCTCTCATTCTTCTAAGCTCCAGGGAATCTAGACCTGGGAAAGGATTTTCCAGCCGCAGTCGCCCTGAAACTGAAAAATCCTGCCTGAGGTCAACAGACCTTTGCATGGTTCGTGTCCCTCTTGCCACAATTCACAATGTGGCAGGTGAGATAGGAAAATTCAGCCCCTAATCTCAACACACAGGTAAATCCCCTCATCTCAGGGATCAATCTAGTGAATCTTGGTTGCACTGCTTCTCAGGCAGGGATGTTCTCTCTTAGGACAAGAGAGAAAAAGAGTACCCCATGTGGTTTCACCAAGGCCCTAGGCAACATCTGTAGATTTATTAATTCTTATGCTCCAATCCTTTTGTGGTATAGGGACATTTCTTCATGTTATATTCCATTTAACACATTGTTAACCTGTCCAAATCCTTTCACATTCTTTATATCCCACGCACAGCCTTCTCAGCCATTTAACTTTGAATTGTTGGCAATCTTGGAACACATTACCTTTGTCACACCCCCCCCACACCCTTGCCGCCACCACCACCACCCACACCAACCCACCCCCCCCCCCACCACCACCCCCCACCCACCCCCCCCCCCCCCCCCAAACAAACACCAGCACCCCCCCCCCCCCACCAACACACACACTGTCGTTGATATTGATTGCAAATAGCTGAGGTCAAGAGCTGATCTTTACTGAACTCCATTAATTACACAGTCAACTGAAAATTACCTATTTGTTCCTACATTCTGATTCGTCTCTGGCATTGCCAGTCTGACACCCTGGCACTGCTCACTAAGGCAGTGCGAAGGGGCAAAGAGGGAGGAACCTGATGGGGCAGGACTACAGTGGGGAGGTGGATGGCCAGGATAGGGTGAGCGTGAGATACTGGCACAAGGCAGTCCTGCGCTGATTAAAGTAGCACTTAAAAAACTGAACTGGTTTCAAAAAACAGACTTGATCCAAAACTGAAAAACACAGGGCTAAAAATTACAATGTATGTGATTCGTTATCCGTGTTATGAAATTGGTCAGCACATGCTGCCTCTAGCTGCAGAAACAACTTGCAGATGGAGTTTACGAACATCTTTGTTTGAGCTTATGAGAAGGCTTGTTTCTGCTGGCATTGTACTTTCAAAGAATACCATCAATTTTTCAATCTACTTCCAATACACCTATTGAGTTTTAAAATGTGGCCAGGTTAATTAACTTTTTAAGCCTAGAATTTAAATTTAATTGCATAGGCAGAAATATTTTAAAATGCAGTCTTTGCATAAATGAGACAGAACTAAACATATATAGGATCCCTCAGGATCAATATAGAAATGCATCAAGGCAGATTAGATCTTCCAGTATACTAGCTCTGGACCTCCCACAGATCAATCTACTGTGTAGCAGACTCTGCAACACCCATCCAATCTCCCAAAACCATGTCCTGTTTAAAAATAAACACATTATTCTCTCAGAATTGTTACAATACAGGAGGCTATTCAGCCCACTGTACTGTGCTAGTTACAGAAAGATAAATATAAAAAGGATTAGGTTGAGGAAGAAAAAGTGACAGAGGAAAAAAGAGAAAAGGGGAGGAAAACAAGAGAATCTCCAAAATATTCATGCACTCTTACATCTGTTCAATCCTGGTGTACTGCTCTCCTCCCTAGGCTCTCTCTCCCCTCCCACACTCCACAAAAGTGATCACATCGTTCAAAGTACCAGACTACACCCACTTTCAGTTCTGACCCTAATATGAAATTTTTGCTAGTGTTCAAACCTCTACAACCAGGGGAAATTTAAAAAATAACAGCATCAGTCTGTTCTATTAATAACTTAGTTTAACTTATACATGGTAGACAATGCAATTATTGGATAAAGAAAATCCTTGAAGGTTAAAAAAAAGACTCAGTTTTGCTGGAATTTATTTAAAATTTGAACAGCAGTACTTGCTATAGCCAGCCTGGTCAGTAATGCAGACTCTTAATTGTTGCTCAGAACAGTTCTATGAAAAACCTAGCTCTTGTTTACGTTAAAAGAAATGAAAGTTGAGATAATTAAGCATGGATCTGCTGGGAGCCATCTGAAAATTAAAAGCAAGCTATTAATCTGGCACTCCTCCTGAAGACCGCAGTGTCTCTGAACCACACAAATTAGGAAGATTAATCCAAAGATGCGCAGGTTAGGAGGACTGGCCATGTTAAATGTGCGGAGTTGCAAAAGAAAAGGTGGGGAAAATGGAAGAGACCCTGAACAGGAAGCTGTTTGAGAGTTTGTGCAGATGTGGAAGTCCGAATCGCCTCCTTTTGCGCTTAGGGATTAATTGTGCTGATTAGGTTGATTGTCCGCTCTAAGTTACTCTTTAGTGTCAGGAAGGTTAGTAGGGTATGAGAGTAATGGGGATAGGGCCTAGATGGATTGTTTTCAGTGCAGCCTAGTGGGCCAAATGGCCTCTTTTTGCTCTGTGGGGTTTCTAAGATTCTGGTGTACATCTTAGCTGCAGTAGCACTTGGAGCGTTATCATTCTCCTTAGCATCTGCCTTACACAAAGGTGGGAAAAAAACTACAACTCAGCCAAGGTTCCTGCTCCTTACTGTTACCCTGTAGCCCCTACTGAAGCTCATGTAGGGCATTGCAGTCAAACCTGTTTGTATCCTGAATGAACGTGCCCACATGAGATTGGCCACAATTCTTCCATAGCTAGTAGCTTGCCAACTCTGACATGGAAATTGTCAATTTGGGAGCCAGCCAGTGGCACTCCTGAAACCATACTCCAGCCTGAATCACCGTCTTTAGGAGGGAAGAGGCAAAAACATTGAGCCCAGGAGGAAAATGGCTCTTAAATAAGGACAAAAAGTGAAGTTTTAGCAGCAATTGCTACACGCACCATTTAATTTCAAAAACAGAATGCAGATAAGGTGACATGGTGGTACAGTGGTTAGCACTGCTGCCTCACAATGCCAGGGATCCAGGTTCAATTCCAGCCTTGGGTGATCGTTTGTGTAGAGTTTGCACGTTCTCCCTGTACGAGTTTCCTCTGGGTGCTCTAATTTCCTCCCACAGTCCAAAGATGTGCAGGTTAGGTGGACTGGCCATGCTAAGTTTGCCCCTTAGTGTCAGAGGGGCCAGGAGGCTAAATAAGGTGGGGGGTGATGATACAGGGAAAGAGGTCGTCTGTGCAGGCTTGATGGGCCGAATGGCCTCCCTCTGCACTATAAGGATTTTTACGCTTAAAACTGCAGGAGCTATGCTTTTGTCATCCAACCTTATGAGAGTGTGGCTGAATGTACAATAACAGAGAATTATCAACGCACTAAACAGGCAACAACACAAGTTGGCACCTCTAGAAACTGGAAATAGACTCGCAACAGAAGCCAAACACTGCTCTCGGACCTTCACTGACCCCCATCCGCACCCTTTAATATCAACTCACACACATAACAAAACAGGAAAGTAATAAGATAGGACGGGTTCATATCCTGGCAAACACTGTTCCAACTCCCTCCTCACTCTCAGTACAAAAAGCAGCTTGTAATGTAAAGCAAACATCTCAACTGAACTGGAATTTAAACAAGTGATTCTGTAAAAATGTTAAGGAATTAGGAATGACTTTGCACTTTTTTTTAAATCTGTCTCCCATTTCAATAAAATTTTAAATATTTTTAAAATACAATCTCTGGCAGATTCACTAGACATAACAGTGCGAAGGAGGGAACTTTATTAATAAACAGGTAGAGAAATGATCACTGTGGTATCCTAAATTAATTGTTGTCAGACCCATTTCCCCGCACTGTTAGTCTCAGTACTTCCTATGTTTAGGTTGTCAGCATTTTCCAAAAATATTCCTCCCCCACCCAAAAAAAAACACTCCAAGAAAAACAAGTTGATGTTAAAATGAACAATAATTAAATTTAATTTGTAACTCGTTAAAAAAACTAAGGCTGTTGGTGATGAATCTGTCTTAAAATGAAGTGTTAGGGTTGGGTTATCTGTACAAACATCATCAAGTATTGCTACCCACACAAACCTTTTCTGCAAGTTCAAACAAAATACAAATTAATTTGGAGCATAGAACTTAAAGGAGTAGACCATTCAGCCCTTTGAGTCTGCTCCACCATTCAATAAGATCACAGAATCCTTACTATATAGAAGGGAATGTTTGACCTATCAGGCCTGCACTGACAACAACCCCACCCTATCTATGTAACCCCCACATATTTATACTGCTAATCTCCCTGAAATTAGAGTCAATTTAGCCCGGCCAATCAACCAAATCCACACATTTTTCAAGTGTGGGAGGAACTGCACGCAGACACGGGGAGAATGTGCAAACTCCATACAGACAGTGATCCATGCCGGGAACTGTACGTAGGTCCCTGGTGCTGTGAGGCAGCAGTGCTAACCACTGTGCCGCCCCTAAATGGCCCATGGCTGATCTAGGATATATTGGCCTTGGAGGGAGTATAGAGAAGGTTCACCAGGCTAATACTGGAGATGAGGGGGTTAGCTTATGAGGAGAGATTGAATAGACTGGGCCTGTAGAGTTTAGAAAGTTGAGGGAGGGATCTTATAAAGACTTACAAGATAATGAAAGGGCTAGATAGGGTAGATGTAGAGAGATTCTTCCCACTTAGAAAGCAAAACAAAACTAGAGGGCACACCCTCAAAATAAGGGGGGGAGAGGGGTAGTAGTTTAGAATGGATTTGAGGAGGAACTTCTTCATTCAAAGCGTGATGAATCTTTGGAATTCTCTGCCCATTGAAGTAGTGGAAGCTTCCTCTCTGAGTATATTTAAGTCAAGGGTAGATAGATTTCTGATTGATATGGGAATTAAGGATTGTGGGGAGAAAGCGGGAAAGTGGAACTGATCCACTTCAGATCAGCCATGATCTTACTGAATGGCGGGGCAGGCTCGAGAGGCTGGATGGCCGACTCCTGCTCCTATTTCTTATGTTCTTAAGAGTGTGTCTGATCTCTACTTTACCACCTGCTCCCCACCCCCATCAACTTCCTCGTCTATCAAAAGTCTGTCCGACTCGAATAAATTCAATGACCCAAAATCCACTGCACTCTGGGGGAGAGAATTCCAAAGACAAACATACCTATACCTGTGTCTTATCTTAAACTGTGTCCCCTGGTTCTAGTTTCCTCACAAGCCGAAAAATCCCCCTCAGAATTTTATATATTTCAATAAGATCAACTCTTTTTCTTCTAAACTCCAAGGGTATGTTTTTTAAATTCATTTACAGACATGGGCATCACTGGCTGGATCAGCATTTATTGCCGGCTCCTGAGTGATTTGATGGCTATTTAAGAGTCAACCCTATTGCTGTGGATCTGGAGTCACATTTGGGCCAGATCAGGTAGAGATGGCAGATTTCCTTCCCTAAAGGGCAATTAAGAAAACCAGGTGGGTTTTTAATGGTTTCATGGTCACCGTTGAGACTTTTAATTCCAGATTTTCTTTTGATTGAAATCTGAATTCACCATCTGCCACAGTGGGATGCAAGCAGTGTCCTAGGTCACGGGATTACTAGTCCAGTGACAATCATCACTGCATCAGTGTCTTCCTCCCCCAAGGCCCAACCTCCCTTCAGAAGATAAGCCCCTCCTCCCAGAAGCTAGTTGAGTGAATCTTCTCTGAACAGACTTGATGGTCATTTAGTTACACTTGGCTAAATTATCTTCAGACCCCAGCACTGAATGAGGAGAAAGGGCAACAAGTGTGACTAATTAGACAGCTCTTTCTCAAAGATGCAATGGGTTGAATAATCTTTGTGCTGTACTTTCCCATGCTTCTGCAAACAAGTCTTAAACTAAGTGGGAACACACATGAATGCAAGATGCGGATCCCACACTAGTCAATCTGGCTTGTGGAGACTCTGAATTCTGACTCAACATCCCCACATCTGATAGGTATTGGTTCCATCCTTTTCTACATTCCGCCTCTCCCCTCCTCTGTTCATTGTGTGGGCTGTGGGAGACCACAAAATCCTTCAGCTGAACGGGAGGATGCTTCCTACCATTTGGCACAAGGATGATCGCGGCCATGGAAGACATGCCCATATTAGGCTCTTTCCTGTACTGAGAACCTTCCTACTATTCTCTCCAAGGGAAGAGTTTGGCCATTCAAAAAAGCTGCAGTTTTGCCACTTGTTTGAGTAGCTGGTACGGTATCTGAGGTCACATCAGTGTAATAGGATGGAGTAAGTCACAAGTTGTATCCAGCACCACTCAAAGTATTGTGCTTATTACCCACGATCATACAAAATCATCAAGGTCTGAGTGTAGAAACAAACAATATCATCACCAATGCATCTTGACCCCAGACCTGGTGTGACACTTTCTATAAAACATCCACTGCAGCCAAGTGTTCGCCTGACGAGGACATAACAGCATTTGGGAGGCTCGGATTGCAAACTGAACTACGCCCAACTCAACACTAAAAAATTTGCCACAGTCAAAATGAAACAGATGAACAAACAAAAAGCAGAAGGAAGGAAGGTTTCTCCTGCTACTATTTTTCCCCTGGTTCCCAATTACTTAAACAAGTGAGCAACAGCCAACTGACCGTGATATAATTTTTCATTTTTTAATAAGTGTATTTATGAATTTCAAGAACTTTTTTTTTTTATTTGGCAATTGCTTTAATTTCCTGCCATTATGGGAAACACATGCTCCAGTCACGTCACTGCACATCCTGTCATTTGTAGATAGACAATTAGCCTTTAAAGGATTATTTTTCTTGAAAAGGCACAAACTGGAATACTTCACATGAAGTGGGCTTTGAAAATACTGCAGGTAAAACCAGATTGGAGGGGTCAAGAAATCCCCTCTCCTCTGGGGAGAAGCTGGCAACATCCAGTTCTGCTTTTGGAGCGTGAGGGGAAAACCTGCATTAATCCCAACCCTGATCACTGTCCAGGGACTGCTGCTGGAGAGAGGTGTGGATGTCAGATCTGGCTCAGAGCGTGCCGTCACCATTGTATCCATCACAAACTGGACAGTCTGCCAACAGTTTCATTGTCTGGGCTCACACATTTACAACAACCCCTTGGGTGAGCTACTAGAGAATGGCTGGCACAAGTTCACTTCTACTCTGATGTCAAGGAGCGGAGAGGAGAAAGCTGAACAAACATTTTAAATGTTGGCTGAGGTAGGCATGGCCAGCTTCCATCTCCCCCAGGTACAGCTTGGCACCATTTTCTTACATATTCATAAGAGAAAACAGGAGCACCTGGGGGAGGAAACCCACAGCGACACGAGGAAAGTTTGCAGACTCAACACAGTGACCCGAGGTTGAAATCAAACCCGAGTCCCTGGCTCTGTGAGGCAGCAGTGCTAACCCATAGTGCCACCTCTGAGAGCCACAATTTTATCCACAATCAACCAGTAAAACATGGCCACTTAGTGTTCACATAACTTTCTCTGTTTCATGACACCCAGATTTTGTTTCAGTATTACCTTTTAAGAACTCCTCAAGTACTAATATTTGCAGTGAATTGCAACCTGCAGCCTGTTCTTGATTTAAAAAAATGATGTAACATGCTATTATTGAGACAGCAAAATCAAGCTGGATTGCCAGACTTGCTGAGTACTTCCAGCTTTCTATTTCACATCACCAGCAGCTTCACGAGCAATTTGTTTTCATAAATTTCATTCACTTGCTCGAAATTGTACACATTTCTTTTTAAGTTGGTCATTTATCAGGTATGACCTGTATGTAACCAGCACTTTTCAGTTTTTACCACACTGACCATTAACAAAAAGTTGAAGTGGATCATGGTACAAAATGCCAACGTAGTTTGGAGTCTCGAGCGTCAGTTATTAAAACTGATGTTCCAAAGTGAGTTCCCTGTGACCTTCAGTAACTTAGCTAAGTCTTTGATTTGAATCACAAAATCCACACAGTGCAGAGGGAGGTCATTCAGCCCATTGAGTCTGCACTGACCACAATGTCACCCAGGCCCTATACCCACAACCCTACATATTTATTTGCTAATCCCCTGACACTAGGATCAATTTATCATGGCCAATCCACCTAACTCGCACATCTTTGGACTGAGAGAGGAAACTGGAGCACCCGGAGGAAACCCACACATACACGGGGAGAACGTGCAAACTCCACACAGTGGAGGCTGGAATTGAACCCAGGTCCCTGGTGCTGAGAGACAGCAGGGCTAACCACTGTACTGCTCTTTAATTTGATTTATTATTGAAACACCTATAGGGATACAATGAAAAGTGTTGTTTCTTGCACATTATACAGACAAAACATACAGTTCATAAAGAAGAAAGGAGTGTGGAGAATGTAATGAGTTTTAGAAGCATGGAATGAGAATAAAAAGATAGAATCAGAGGGTATGCTGGCATAGCTCTTGAAAAAGTCATCTCACTCTGCTGCATCTTCATTGTTTTTAAATGTCTAAAAGTTAATTTGACAAAGGGGCACTTACCAACGAGGTAGAGTTTAAAAAAAAAACGTACATTTAAATCTAAAATATCCAATTCTCTGCAGGAACAGATGAAGGTGGTGTTGAGGGGATATGGGCCAAACAAGGGCAATTGGGATCAGCTTAGTGGCTAAAAATAAAAAGGCAGCATGGACAAGTTGGGCCAAAAGGGCCTGTTTTCATGTTATAAAGTTCTAAAACTCTATAACTTGACTTCTACAAAAGATCAACTTCAGTCTGGAAATAATGAAGGGAATCCAGCCAGTGGATGTCAGTATTTGAGAGTCACCAGCAGATGGCTCCAGTTCACCACTAGTCAGTCAGCTTCATAAACGGGTTACTGCAGGGCAGTGCCAGCACGATGGAACTTTAAAAATGCACTGCCGTGGACATTAGAAATATTTTTAGATGTTTCCTTCCATCAAACTCTCCTACCCAACCCCCAGGCAAGTCACCCAATGCTGAACTATCACCCCTTCTCTCCCGAAAGTATTTACTCATGTTGGGGGATATGGGTGTCCCAACCTGCTCTTCTGGTTGGAGTTCAGATACTGAAAGTTTGCATCTTATTGAACAAGCACAATCTTCAAGCAATGACCAGTCTTGAGGGGGCAAATGATACTGTTCAAAACCTCCAAGTGAACAGTTAACACTGTCACAGCTATGATGGGCTGAATACTTCCACATGTCCCGTAAAGGAAGTTCTCACTGATATCTTTTATTCTTGTCAGTCTGCAGATACTGAAGCCAAATATAGTGCCAATAACTGTCATGGAGTCCAGCCAGATCCAAGTTTGGTCAAGTCAAACCAATTTTAGGATTATGAATTGTTGAAATCGTTCAAACACAGGACACTCAACTACCCAATAGTGTTCTGTAATCACAGTACAGGAATGGGCAATAGTCTTTCCAAACATGTTTTTTAAAATTCATTCCTGATATAAGCATCGCTGGTGAACTAGTACTTTTTACCCTCTTCCAATTTCCTTTGAACCAAGTGGCTTGCTAGGCCATTTAAGACCACATTGCTTTGTATGGAGTCATATACAGGCCAGACCAGCTAACAGAGCAGATTTCCTTCCCTAAAGGAATATTAGTGAACCAGATGGGTTTTTATGACAACAATGGTTTCAATTTGATTTATTGTCACGTCTATTAGTATACAGTTTAAAAAAAGAGTATACCATACACAGAGAAGGAGAGAGTGCAGAACGTAGTGTTACAGTCATAGCTAGAGTGTAGAGAAAGATCAACTTAATGCAACGGAGGTCCATTCAAAAATTTGATAGCAGCAGGGAAGAAGTAGTTCTTGAGTTGTTTGGTACATGACCTCAGACTTTTATATCATTTTCCCCAATGGAAGAAGTTAGAAGAGCACGTATGCAGGATTTTACAATCTTGCCTGAAATCCGAGGCCAATGGAGATTTCCATTCTGTGAGCCGTGTCTGTCCCGATCCGAGGTAGTAAAATTCCAGTCTCTGTCTGGAGTATGTGGGTTCCTTGGTTATGCTGCCTGCTTTGTTGAGCCAGCGGGAAATGTAGACAAAGTCAATGGAGGGGAGGCTGGTTTGTGTGATGGATTGGGCTACATTTACAATCTTTTATAGTTTTTGTGTTCTTGGGCAGAGCAAGAGCCATACCAAGCTGTGATATAATCAGATAGAGTGCTTTCTCTTGTGCATCTGTAAAAGTTGCTGAGAGTTGTAGCAGACATGCCAAATTTCCTGAATCTTCTGAGAAAGTAGAAGCGTTGGTGGGCTTTTTTAAAAATAATGTCAGCATGGGGGAACCAGGAGAGGTTTTTAGTGATCTGGACATCTAAAACTTGAAGCTTTTCGAACATTTCCACTTTGTCCCCATTGATGTAAACATGTATATACTCTCCACTACGCTCCCCGAAGTCAATGACAATCTCCTTTACTTTGCTGATATTGAGGGAGAGATTATTGTTGTCACACCAGTTCACCGGATTCCGTACCTCGTTCCTGTACTCCGTCTCATCACTGTTTGAGATCCAACCCACTAAAGTGGTGTCATCAGCAAACTTGAAAATCAAGTTGGAGCGGAAGTTTGCCACATAGTCACAGGTGTACATGGGTTATAATAAGGGGGCTGAGGACAGTGTTGTGGGGCGCTGGTATTGAGGATGATCACGATAGAACATAGAACATTACAGCACAGAACAGGCCCTTCGGCCTTCGATGTTGTGCCGACCAAAATAAAAAGCAATGCCCCTCCTAACTAAACCATTCCCTTCTCTTCCATATACTTATCAACTAACCTCTTAAACGCCACCAAACTTGGCGCATCTACAACAGCTGCAGGCAGGGCATTCCACTCCCTAATCACTCTTTGAGTAAAGAACCTACCTCTGATATCCGTCCTATAACTCATACCCCTTAATTTAAAGCTGTGTCCCCTCGTGCTAGCTTTCTCCATTCTAGGAAAAAGGCTATCACTGTCCACCCTATCTAAACCTCTAATCATCTTATATGTTTCGATAAGGTCCCCTCTTAGCCGCCTCCTTTCTAACGAAAACAACCTCAAATCCCTCAGCCTCTCTTCATAAGACCTGCCCTCCATACCAGGCAACATCCTGGTAAACCTCCTCTGTACCCTCTCCAATGCCTCCACATCTTTCTTATAATGTGGGGACCAGAACTGCACACAATACTCCAAGTGCGGCCGCACTAGAGTTTTGTACAGTTGCAACATGATGCTGCGGCTCCTAAATTCAATCCCCCTACCAATAAAAGCTAAGACTCCATATGCCTTCTTAACAACTTTATCCACTTGACTGCCTACTTTCAGGGATCTATTGACACATACACCAAGATCCTTCTGTTCCTCAACACTATTAAGAGCCCTACCATTAGCCCTATACTCTACACATTTATTGTTCCTGCCAAAGTGCATTACCTCACACTTTTCCACATTAAACTCCATTTGATGGAGGTGTTGTTGTTTATCCTCACTGACTGCGGTCTATGGGTTAGAAAGTCTAGGATCCTGTCGCAGAGGAAGGAGCCGAGCCCCACGCCATGGAACTTGGACGTGAGTCACAGTTAAACTTCCAGATTTTTATTGAATTCAAGTTTCAACATCTGCCATGGCGGGATTTGAACTTGGGTCCCCAGAGCATTACCCTGGATCTCTGGATTATTAGTCTCAGTGACAATACCACTGTGCCATTACCTCCTTTTGAACAAATACAAGGTAGCTTTAATCAAAATATAATAAAACTCAATAAAATATTTTATTCCATCGTTAAGGAGCAGTACTTTCAGAATAGCTAACATGGTTACGAGACAGCATCATGTAGGTGACAACAAAGCAATTTCCAACCAGAACAAATTTTGACAATATTGAATAGAATGTCTCCAGTAGGCATTGTGATTCCCCAGGGAAAGCTTGTTTAATCCAAGCTGAGTAATCCATCCACAGTCACTGATGTGAAGAGGAACAGCAGACAAGGAGAGAGGGAAAGAGGGGTGGGGGTGGGGTGTGTTGGGAAGCAATAAACAGAATAGCTTGAAACATGGAAATGGGCAAGAAAATGACTGCTTTCCCCTCTACAAGCGAGGTACAATTCCATCCTTCAGAATATTTATAAAACATCCCAATGTGGGCATTTCAAAAAAGCTAAATTTCTACTCTCCTAACTTGGTTTATATATGGTGAAAGCTCCCCCAGCCCCACTCTGCTCCAGAACTATATCTCTGCAGCAATCTGAGTTAACCACCCCCCAATGCATCAGTATGACATGTTCCCATTTCTCACCACTACTTTTGTCTGGGAGGCAGACGGCTTCATTTAATTAGAAATGCTGGAAAATCTCAGCAGGTCTGACAGCACCAGGGGAGGGAGAATAGAGCCAACGTTGAGTCAGGATGGCTCATTCACCAGTGAGGTAAGTGATTTTCCAGCACTTTGTTTTTATTTTCGATTCCTGCATCTATGGGGTTTTGCTTTTATTCCATTTTATTAGCCTGGTTTGTATCTGAACCCATTTATCACAGATGGAAAACCAGGTTTCTACACAACATTCTACCACCTAATCCTGTTTTTGTTTTTAAATTATCCCGAGGGGAACCCTTCCTAAACTTAAGCTACCAAATTTTGCTATGTACCAATATTTCACTTCCTTGTCCAAGTTTAATCCTTTACACTTGATGATCAACTTGCTATTAGCTGCATAGAAGAGGATTCCTAAATCAGCTAATAAATTTATAGGCAGAATGCAGTCTTTCAGAGGATAAGAAATCAGTAAGGAGCTAAATGATTCTTAAGACAGCTCACACAAACAGTTTTACACACGTGAATATAGTTATGATTGATATTTTATGACATTCGATGGTATTTAAGAGTAACGTTCACATTAATCAAGCCAAGGTACTGAAAGGCACGGTGGTAAATGTAAGCCAAAGGTCTGGGAACCTATTAGCCAGTAGCAGGGAGAATTCCATAAAAGGAATGTATGTTACAACCTTAATTCATTGCCCACACACAAGGATAAGTATGCCCAAGGATGACAGAACACATGTCTATTCAAAGTGGCAATAAGTAATTTGGAACATCCACTTGACCTTATTGTAGCATCTGCCGTTACCAGGCAACATGGATACAGTTAGTGCCAAGAAGGGAGATTACATCCATACTTCGAGGAATAAAATATCACTGTGCTATTCAGCATGTGATTGGCTGGGGTACTTGGCAGAGATTTGTATTGATAATGTGACCACTAAATGAAATTGATTTTAAGCTAATGAATGGCAGAATTATTGATCAGAAAAAAACTATAATTGACCTGTATTTGATAACATACTTCAGATCTTTCAGAAAGGTTATGTCACTCTATTCCCAAAACTACTTAAGTCTTTGAGAGTCTCCGTCAGCTATACGTTTGTCTGTTTGTTCTATGTCTTATTTGTTAAATAGATTTCGCTGCATCTTTGCACAGAGATATTTGCTTTGCGAGTTCTAAATTGTTGAGTTTAAGACATAATTGGCCACTTCAAATTTCCCCACAACAAGCTGAAAGAATCATCAGAGAGGGACCAGGCTCAGCCCTCAGCAGACGCCCAGAGACTGGATCACGATCTTGATCCGGATTTGTTACAGTTTTCCCTGCCTAGCATGGTAACACAAGGTGTTAGAGTACATTCATCAAGGATATTGGCTGACAAAGATCAGGCAAACATGATGAGGAACCAGGGTCATCTGATTCTCACGTGTTACAGAGCTATTTCAGTTGATGAAATGGACAGGGTACCTGTAGAGGAACACAATACTTCTGACGAACTCACACATTGGGGCGGAGTGCATCATTCCCACTGTCACCTTTCTGGGGATCAACTAACTCAGTATCAGCAGGTTATCAAACATGTTATCTTTCTGGTCTGTGTGTTATATTTTCAAATTATGTGTGCGTTCACTCAGTCAACTATTGACTGATCAAATATAGCAAAATGTGTAATTAATTAACTGTTTGAAGCTGGCATATCCTTTTAATCACTTGGAGCAGTTAAAAATCCAAGAAGCTTACCCCCTTTCTGCATCAGGTAAAGCGGGACAATATATAGCGTGATGTGTTGGATATAGTAGACCTCCATCTCAAAGGGGAGCTGCACAGGAAACAAAGAAAAAAAACTTGTCAATCATGCATTCTTTATCTAACCCAATCACTCCCATCCTTTATCAATCATCATTTGCTCTGCACGTCACTTGTTTTAATCATGTCACACATTTGGCTAGAGTGGTTTCAGTAAGACAGACCATTTTAAAAATCATCAGAATACAGTTTAAAAGTTCAAAGTTCATTTATTAGAGTCACAAGTAGGTTTTATATTATTTTTGACATTGCAAATAAAAGCATAGAACATAACAGCACAGAACAGGCCCTTCGGCCTTCGATGTTGCGCCGACCAATATAAAAAGCAATGACCCTCCAAACTAAACCATTCCCTTCTCTTCCATAAACTTATCAACTAACCTCTTAAACGCCACCAAACTTGGCGCATCTACAACTGCCGCAGGCAGGGCATTCCACTCCCTAACCACCCTCTGGGTAAAGAACCTACCTCTGATATCCGTCCTATAACTATCACCCCTTAATTTAAAGCTGTGTCCCCTCGTGCTAGCTTTCTCCATCCTAGGAAAAAGGCTATCACTGTCCACCCTATCTAAACCTCTAATCATCTTATATGTTTCGATAAGGTCCCCTCTTAGCCGCCTCCTTTCTAACGAAAACAACCTCAAATCCCTCAGCCTCTCTTCATAAGACCTGCCCTCCATACCAGGCAACATCCTGGTAAACCTCCTCTGTACCCTCTCCAATGCCTCCACATCTTTCTTATAATGTGGGGACCAGAACTGCACACAATACTCCAAGTGCGGCCGCACTAGAGTTTTGTACAGTTGCAACATGACGTTGCGGCTCCGAAATTCAATCCCCCTACCAATAAAAGCTAAGACTCCGTATGCCTTCTTAACAACCTTATCGACTTGACTGCCTACTTTCAGGGATCTATGCACAAATACACCAAGATCCCTCTGTTCCTCAACACTATTAAGAGCCCTACCATTAGCCCTATACTCTACACATTTATTGTTCCTGCCAAAGTGCATTACCTCACACTTTTCCACATTAAACTCCATTTGCCACCTCTCGGCCCAGCTCTGCAACTTGTCCAAGTCTCTCTGCAAACTATAACACCCCTCTTCACTATCTACCACTCCACCGACTTTAGTGTCATCTGCAAATTTACTAATCCATCCTTCAATACCCTCATCCAGATCATTTATAAAAATTACAAACAGCAGGGGCCCCAAAACAGACCCCTGAGGTACACCACTTGTCACCGAACTCCAAGATGAATATCTCCCATCAACCACCACCCTCTGTCTTCTATCTGCCAGCCAATTCCTAACCCAATTAGCTAAATCACCCTCTATCCCATACATCTGCATTTTCTGCAGAAGTCTTCCATGGGCCACCTTATCAAACGCCTTACTAAAGTCCATATATACCACATCAACCGCCTTACCCCCATCCACCTCTTTAGTCACTTTTTCAAAAAACTCAATGAGGTTAGTAAGGCACGACCTACCCTTCACAACACCATGCTGACTATCCCCAATCAATTCATTACTCTCTAAATAACTATAAATCCTATCCCTAATTATTCTCTCCAATACTTTGCCCACAACAGAAGTAAGACTCACTGGCCTATAATTCCCTGGAAGGTCTCTCTTCCCCTTCTTGAACAACGGGACCACATTCGCTATCCTCCAGTCCTCCGGAACCACACCCATAACCAACGACGACCTGAAGATCAGAGCCAGAGGCTCTGCAATCTCCTCTCTTGCCTCCCAGAGAATCCTAGGGTAAATCCCGTCCGGCCCAGGGGACTTATCCAACTTCAAACCCTCGAGAATATCTAGCACATCCTCCCTATCTACTTCAATACTTTCCAGTTTGCAACCCTGTACCTCAGTGTTCTCCATAACTACATTTACATCACTCTGCGTGAATACCGAAGAGAAATATTTATTCAGTGCCTCTCCAATCTCTTCAGGCTCCACGCACAACTTCCCACTGCTGTCTATGACTGGCCCTAATCTTGTCCTAACCAATCTTCTATTCTTAACATATCTAAAGAAAGCTTTAGGATTCTCCTTAATCCTATCAGCCAAAGTCTTCTCGTGTCCTCTCTTAGCTCTCCTCAATTCACTCTTTAGCTCCCTCCTGGCTAATCTATAGCTATCCATTGCACTAACCGAGCCTTCAAGCCTCATCCTGACATAAGCCTCCTTTTTCCTTTTAACCAGCAAATCAACTTTTTTCGTACACCAAGGTTCTCTTACTCGACCATTTCCTCCTTGCCTGACAGGGACATACTTATCAAGGACTCGCAGCAGCTGCTCCTTGAATAAGCTCCACATTCCAGATGTTCCCAGTCCCTGTAGTTTCCTAGTCCAATCTATGCACCCTAATTCTCTCCTGATGGCCTCATAATTACCCTTCCCCCAGCTTCATGCCTATCCCTATCCATCACTAAGGTGAACGTAACCGAATTGTGGTCACTATCACCAAAATGTTCACTAACTTCCAAGCCTAACACCTGGTCTGGCTCATTGCCCAGCACCAAATCCAATGTAGCCTCACCTCTAGTTGGCCTATCTACATACTGAGTCAAAAAACCTTCCTGCACACTCTGTATGAAAACTGACCCCTCTAACAAGCTAGAGCTATAGCTATTCCAATCAATATTAGTAAAGTTAAAGTCCCCCGTAACAATTACCCTATTACTTTCACTCCTGACCAGGATCGACTTTGCAATCCTTTCCTCAACCTCTCTAGAACTTTTAGGAGGTCTATAAAAGACTCCCAACAGGGTGACCTCTCCTCTCCTGTTTCTAATCTCAGCAAGTAAAAGCAAGTAAAAGAAAATAAGGAGATCATTGCACTGTTACCAAATGGTTAACCTGACCCACTCATCTTGTAGGGGTTGTCAGAGTAGAGGTTTACAGCATGGAAACAGACCTTTCAACCCAACTTGTCCATGCCAACCTTTTTTTAACCATTAAGCTAGTTCCAATTACCTGTGTTTGGCCCATATCTCTTATCTCAGCTTACCCAAGTAAGTGTCTAAAATTGTACCCGTCTCTACTCCTACCTCTGGTACTCACCACCCCCCGAAAAAAAACTGCCCCGCTGGACCCTTTCACATCACTCCCCTCTCATCTTAAACCTATGATCTCTAGTTTTAGACTCCTTTCCCTTTGTTGTATGTTACGATGGACAGGAAGATAAAGGAAATATTGAAGGAGTTCCATCAGTGAGCCCATAGAATTAGCATAACAGATGTCAGAAAGGTTTTGTAAATAAGCACATCCCCTAATTTGACTCTGCAACATCATGTCACAGAAAATGTAGTCAGATAAGCAGATATTTTCCTCCAAATTCAATTTTAGCAGTCAACGGTTTGATACTGGAAAAATGAACTCCAACACCCATCAAAATTTTAGATGTTCCTGACCCAAAGGCTGCAAGGAGTCATTGTTATACAGAGGAAATTTTGTGCAATACTGTTCCAAAATGAAGCAGCTACATCCTAACAGCCATCAACGAGGCTTACATTCTAATTCTTACACTCAAAGTAAACAGAACTAAACAGCACTGGTCTGGGTCTGTTAAAGGACCATATTATTCATTCTCTCATTCAGGCCATCCTCTTTTCTGGTGTATTTTTACACCTTTTCTCTTTTAAGACTAGTTAACAATGAGATTTACTTTCTTGTGCAGCAATAGAAGCAGGACTATTTTAGATTCTAATTGAATGAACATAATCATCTTTATTAAAAGGATTTTAATAGAGACCTTTTATTATAGTTATAGAATCTGGAATAGCTCTGCTTCTGAAACAAATACACATTAAAAAGGATGAGAAACACCTAGAGTTTTCAGGACACGCCATACACAAATAACCATAGAATCCCTACAGTGCAGAAGGAGGCCATTCAGCCCATCAAATCTGCACTGACTCTCTGAAAGAGTCTTTTTATCCAGGCTAATCCTCCAAACCCGCACATCTTTGGACATTTGAGGGCAAAATCAGCATGACCAATATATCTAATCTGGATATCTCTGGAGTGTGGGAGGAAACCCACACAGAAATGGGGAGAATATGTCAACTCCACATTGACAAACAAAGTTAGAAACGAACCTGGCACTGTTACCATGCCGCCCCATGTACAAAGTCCACAGTCAGGAGTGGGAGGCCAGTTTTTGGCACACATCTCTTCTGCTGACAGGTGGATTGGTAGGTTTTACATTATGGCAATCACAAATGGAGTCCAGTTTAAACACTGTTTATTGCACAAAGTGGTCTCCAGCTTTTAAAATCAGCTATGATCTTGTTGAGAGGCCTAATGGGTTCTTCCTGTTATTTGAAATAAGTGAGGCCTTTTAAAATCAAACTACACAGACTTATTCAGTCTACAACCCTACTGTAACAACACTTAATTGCACACACGAAAAAAATCGACATTTTAAGGCAAAACTGAGAATTACGTTTAAACAGCATTATAAATTTCATACAGCATATTTATACCAGCGCAACTGTCGACGAAAATTATATTAAAATACACCCAACACTATGATTGCATCTGCTAAGAGCATTCAGAGTAATAGCACTGGCATGAAATCCAAACTCATCTTTGAGGGCGAGTGATCAGGGTAATTGTGACAATGAATTAAAACTATCACATGGGAAATGTATTGACAGTATAGATGTAACATTCCCAAAAGTGTACAGGTAGCAAAGCACTGAAGAACCAAATCCTGCAGAGTTCCAATTTACACAAATAGATTCACTCACTGGAGACACTAAATATGGTTATATCGGGTTAGTCAAAATTATTAATTTAGGCTACAAGACAGAAATTAACCAATGTCATTAAAATAGCACTCTCTTAGATGTTGTGATGGCCCATGTGCTTTTTTGTTTGGGGAGGGGGAAGGGGGGGGCGTGGTGTGGAAGGACAGGAACCTATGTTTCATATTGGGTGATGGTCCTTTCCCAAGACGATTTCTCCAGAAAGTAAACTTGCTTCCAATAGCTGATCATGTGACCAAACTGCCTGAGAGATAAACAATAGTTTGAAAATGAGTAAATAATAAAGATAATTAATTTGGACGGGCAGCAGGCCTGGAGAATCCCAGCTGCAGGCGAGGTCGGAGAATTCCAGCCACAGAAGGATGAACACGGGTGGGATAATAGGGATTAGAAAGATGTCAGGAAATTGAACTTTTTAACCTTTTAATCAACAGAATTAATTCTTTTAACATAAATATCCAAATTAAATACCGATACAGGCAATATTTGCCACCAGAAATCTAGATTCAGTTGTTACAATCCATTTTGAAGTGACTCAAATTTTATTTTTTAAAATGTGGAATTGAAACCAACAACAATTCCTGTTGTTTCTGACTTTCCTTGGGCATTTAGTTCAACTAATGTTGCTTGGAGGAAGCAAAGGCCAGAAAGAAAATCAGCATCCCAAAAGCATTTCCTAGTCAGTGACTTTGTTTAAGAAGAGTACACTATTGAACAGATAAACATGCCAACCTATACAACAAGTCTCAAAAAAAAAAAAGAGCCAGTTAATGACCAACTAGCTAATCTGCTAACAGCAACATGTTAGCTAAACACATCTTATTCCTCAAAAAAAATATCATTGTACCAGTCCCAGACTCTGCTGTTCCTGCACCACAGCATAACAATGCTTCAAGAGCATCTCATTGACTGTAAAGAGCTTTGGATGCTGTGAAAGGTGCTATATAAATGCAAGTCTTTCTTTTCTTTTTACCTTGAGTGGATAGATACAGCCCCAATTTATCCAAGAGATGGACACTGCAGCAATCCCTCAGTACTGCTTCAAGTGTCAGCCGAGAGGATACGCTCAAGTGCTGGAGTAAGAAAGGTCTATAATAAATAAAAGCTTCTATCGAATGAAGCCCAATAATGTTGCTATTACCGATACTCAGTAGCTTCAGGGTCCAGTTCAAAATTCTTAGCCTCTTATTCAAATAACAAGATTCCTCCATTTGGTCTTTGTGAGTTACCAGAGGGCTTTTAACCCTGTGGAACCAAAGCTCAACATTAGCATCACTTTCAGGAAGGAAGAGGTTTAATTAAGGAAAAAGCTTCATCTTGGAAAAAAAACACAAACTGAAGATAGCATCTTTTTAAAACTAATGTTTGGGTTTGCTGTGATGGTTCGACCACTTAAAAAACACAGAACGGTCCATGTACAATCACAGTCTATACCTAGTTAGCTAGGTAACCAGGCAACTACAAGTTGCAACATTGAGGTAGGGTTTGCAAAATTGGCCATAGGCATCCCTCCTCAATGGTAACCAATGCTAGTAACTAAGTGGAAGTGTAGGCATCAGACAAAAGCAGGATCGAGCTCAGCTGTACTGGAAGCGTGGCTTTACAACCCAACCACACGTACTGTTCAGACTTGCACATAAAGAACAGCCATTTGAACCAAGTAATGGTGAGCACTTGGTGCCAGTGGAACCAAACCCACAAAGAAATAAAGGCCTTTAAGAGAAGGGGAGGCTGTGGTGTTAGTGATATTGTCACTGGACTAGCAATCCAGATCCCAGAGTAATTTCTTGGGGATCCAGATTCAAATCCCACCATGGCAGATGGTGAAATCTGAATTCAATAAAAATCTGAAATTAAAAAGTCAAATGACGACTATGAAACCACTGTTAACTGTCATTAAAAACCCGTCTGGTTCATTAACATCCTTCAGGAAAGGAATGCTGTCATCCTTAGTCGATCTGGCCTAAATGTGACTCCAGATCAATAACATTGTTGACTCTTAAATGTCCTCAAGGATGGGCAGTAAATGTTGGCCCAGCCAGCGATGTCTACATGATTGAGAAAAAAGAATAGATCTGAGAAGAGGAAGAAAAAACTATAACAGTAATCTTTAAGATTGGCAATTCCATACCAGCAGAACTGTGACACTTGAAATCATTTATGTACTAACGCCAGTTTCAAAATATAAGAGAAACATGCACACTGACTACAGATACACAGACTATTCTATGCCAAAACAAAACTAAAATGTAATATATTGCTTCACAGGAAATATTATCCGAGTTCCCTTTTGAGGTTTTTCGGCAGTGTGATTAAAGGTACTTTGTTCCTTTTTATAATCAATAATTTATTACAACATAAAAACAACCAATATCAACAGAGTGTCATTTTACATCTCTTGCAAAAGATCAACAACATCAAATCAACAAGATGTGAATGCATCAAACTAAATCAACCACACTGGAAAATTATCTTCCTGCTCAGAAGGAACACGTTTACCAAACAGAAATTTTAGCCTCAACTCTGGGTCGAGGAAAACATCTGCTCTTCAACCAAAAAAAATTAAGCTTACAGCAACTGAGGAACTCTCAAATGAGTTGTCCCAATCCCTCCTCCATTGACCTTACCCAATTTCCCACATGGAGTCTAAAATAGACAGGATGTCCTCAATTAAACTTGTACAGGCTTCCAATGCCTGCTTTAGGTAGCTGGCAGAAACATCTAAAACTGATCCAATGCCATCTCTGCCAGTATGGCACAGTGGTTAGCACTGCTGCCTCACAGTACCAGAGACCCAGGTTTGATTCCCGGTTTGGGCCACTGCCTGTGTGGAGTCTGCACATTCTCCTTGAGTCTGCTTGGGTTTCCTCCGGGTGCTCTGATTGCCTCCCACAGTCTGAAAGATGTGCTGGTTAGATGCATTGACCATGCTAAATTCTCCCTCGGTATATGTGAACAGGCACTGGAGCGTGGCGACTAGGGTATTTTGATCGTAACTTCATTGCTGTGTTAATATAAACTGACTTGTGACATTAATAAATAAACTTAAAAACTTAAACTGTTATGGGCATAGAATATCAATTTTTTAAAAGAGTGAAAATGAGTGGAGATTGAATTTTTGCTCCCTCCTGTCCGTGATTCCAGGTATCATATTTGTTGATAAATACAATGGTTTGTTCCAAACCCTAATTTTGAGAAGGTACTATAACCTCTGCTGAGGGTGCACTATCTACATATAAAAACTATACAACTTCCAATATCTTATTCAACATGCAAAATTGGATATCTTCTTCAAGAGTCCATCAAACAGCCTGTTTAACGATGGGGAGGGAACAGTGCCAGCTTCTATTCAACGTGCGTATTCATTAGGGTATAAGAACAGGAAGCGACCATTTTGTCCCTCAAGCCTGTTTGCCGAATAACGATCAGAAACCAATTGTGACCCTTCCTTTTGCCCCACTTCAGAAATGAAAGTCAGCGCAAACAAATAATACTGTAGCTATTCTTCCCTGCATGACTCAAGGTCAGGCTGGTTGTACCAACTGGCAAGTAAATGATTTAGAATCTTTGTGGTGCAGCCAAGATCTACTGGCAACACACAAGTCACGATGAGACAGACACAAATAGCAATGTCAAACTGGATGATTCCAAAAAGGTACAAACTAAATAAAGTCACATTTAAGTCAAGGGGAGTGATTTACTGACATGCTAAACAACTGATATTCTGCTCAAGATTAAATTCTGGATTGCAAGCAACCAACCACTACTCCAAGTAATCGCATTTTAAGAGTTATCATTATTGAAAATATAAAAAAAGTAATCTAACTGATTTAAACAAAGGTGTAACTCTTTGGAAATATTATTATTTAGCTCATTGTTTTTTTTTCCCCCCCTGCCAAATGTGATTTAGCCAAATAAAGTTAAGAAATTAAAAAGGGGGTCTATAGTGAAATCATAGGGTATTTTACTTCCCTTGTGGAAGTTAAGAGAGGTGCAGTTTAGCAGGCAATGCTGTTGAAATGGGCAGGGTCCGTGGCTCCAGACAGGAGCTGTTAGGAGACATTGAAAAGAACAATGACTTCTCAAGTCAGACCCAGTTGGCTTATTTGGTGCGGTGTCAATGACAGGAGATCTGTATATTCTATTCAGTTGTCAATATACAAGGCGTACCCAAATACTGGCTTAAAAAAAAGGCTGGAGACTAGTCTTCCACCAAATAGCAAGTCCAGTGATGACTGGAAACTAGATCCAGTGAATCTTCCAGCTGATTCCTACAGTTTCTTCCATCAGACTTTTGGACCTACCATATAATTCAGTTGGTCTTTCTCTATACGCTATCTCTGACTGTAACACTACATTCTGCACCTCTCTTTTCCTTCTCCCCTATGTGCTCTATGAACAGCATGGCGCACAAGAAACAATAATTTTCACTGAATCCCAATACACGTGACAATAATAAATCAAATCAAGGTAAGATGGCAGATCAGGAGTATTGCTACAGATTTTGTATTATTACCTTGCTCTCTACATGTGCACATCAATGCAATTATATTCTATAGTTTATTTCCATGATGCGCATCAACCATATTTTCCACCCCTTCAGATATAAGCAACAGTTCTGAAACCTCTTGGTTCTTATTTACAGGAGTTCAATCACTATTGGACACATATTTAAGGAATGGCCTTACTTTGTCATATTTCTGCATTAGTTTCATGAATGAATGTTAAGAATACTAAGCAAGTGTTCTATGCTAAATGTGTCTCGTTTCTTTGGTTGCTCTCTTCACCTTTCTTCAAGTTTATACACCTTCGAGACCACGATCACTACCATCGAAAAGAACAAAAGCAGCAGATACCCAGGAACTCTCTCACCTGGAGGTTCCCCTCCAAGTCACTCACCATCCTGACTTGAAAATATATCATTGTTCCTTCACTGTCACCGGTCAAAAATCTTGACCCACGGTGGGTATACACACACATCAGAGACTGCAGCAGATCAAGAAGGCAACTCACTACCACCTTCTTGAGGGCAACTAGAGATGGGCAATAAATGTTGGCCTAGCCAGTGACGCCCACATTGTGTAATTGAATTTTAGAAAATGCTAAGGGATGATAGTCTCTCAGTTACTATCCCCTGCTCCATCTTCATTTTAACACCAAATAGTGTTTCCCTAATATTTTTAAAAGATTACAACAAATCAAGAAGTCACACAACCTTTTAAAAAAAACAGGATTCCGAAGTAGATCTGTTAATTTGTCCTGGTGAAATGTGTCTTTTCCTGTCTTTGATCTTCATTGCAAGATGGAGGAATTCAGTAAAGCAGTTTTACTGCCCATACCATTTCCTGTGTTAACTCACGCATGGTGGACAGAGTTAAGCCTCGGTTAGTACAGCTCAATAGCAGTTGGGGGAAAATTATCAATGGGAAGTGTTTGAGATGTTATACGAATCATCTTCTCCCAGGGATGGGGAAATTGAGCCCACTGGGCGGATTTAGTGATCATTGCTTCTCTGGGTTTTCTTTGAAGCTCCTTCTGAAGGCCAGAGCAACATTGATTATTTTACATAGCAGAGATACTGTCAAGACTGCTTAGGAATGCAGTTTACACCAGTAAACTAAATGGCAAAACCGCTTTGATGTAGAATTCACAATAAAGATGAGGCTAAAGACTATGGAAATGACTTGCAATTTTAACTTTTAAATCTACCAAGTTTTAGATAAGGGATGTAGCATAGCTTGCTAGCTTTTTAAAAAACACATCATCGTTGGTAATCTAATCTCTCATGTGGCATCAAAACACTTCTGTCAAAATTTGCTGCCTTGTCAATAAGATAATCATCTATATCATCCCAGTAAATAGGAAGTGGTGAAGAAATTGTACTACCTTGACAAATTTAAGCTCCAGCACCAAGGCATGGCATTGTGGAACAGTGGTTAGCACTGTTGCCTCTCAGCACCAGGGACCCAGGTTCGATTCCTAATATGGGTCAGGGTCTACACTGAGCCTGCATGTTTCCCCCATGTCTACATGGGGTTCCTTCGTGTGTTCCAGTTTCCTCCCACACTCCGAGAGACGTGCTGGTTAGGTACATTGAGGGAGAATTTAGCATGGCCAATGTACCCAAACAGGTGCTGAAGTGTGTGGTGACTAGGGAATTTTCACAGTAACTTCATTGCACAGCTAATGTAAGCCTACTTGTGACATAAATAAACTTGAAAATTAGAAGACCACAAATCCACCATTTGCTCAAACATCCTGCTTTTCTCCTTCAACCTCCCAGCGAGCTATTTGCTGCAGTGGCCTCAAATCCATTTGTAATACACAATGTTTCCTTGCAGGTTCTCAATGCTAATAGCAACTTGGGCTAGCTGACAGGAGGTGCAGTTTGGAGCATTGGATTTAGGCATCCTTCAAATTTGCCCACCCAACCCGCAAGGATAAACAGACAATGCCCACTGCCCCAAACACAGTGACCGACAAAAGGGAGCTCAGCATCTCAGTCCAAATAGAAACTACACTCTCCAGTGCACTGGCACAAGATGCTTCCCACAACTAGCTGAGAAGGCCAAGACACACACCAATTCTCTGTGGATTTTAACAATGAGCTGCCTTTTCAAATTGTGAAGTTACATTGATTTCAAGAAAACATTAGCTACGAACTGAAGTTTCCAATGGGCACTCCATACTAACCATCGGCAGTGTTGAAATCATCAACCTACTGCATGGACAATGTTTCCAATGAAGAATAGCCAGTGGCATTTCCATCCCTGACACTAATGGGTATCATCACAGGCGGGACAGGAAGATGTGGAGAGCTGCTGAATGGCCAAATTTTCCTGTCCCGCCTGCGATGATGCCTGCTCGTGTTGGGGATGGAAATCCCACTCATCATTTCTATTCCATAATGGTGACTAAGTACGTCTGCAACTAGACGTAAAAAAAGCTCAAGTCCCAGATTCCCCTTTATAACGTTCAACAATAAGATCCATGTAGGTTAATACTGGCTGCAAACAACCACAGGCTTACAGCACTAATATCAGGATGGTTTTAGCTCTTGAACTTTATTAAAGATCAGCAGCATTTTGACAATGACAACCCTTTCAATGAATAATAAAAAGGCATCATAGTGAGTTTTCTATGCTCACTCCACTAATTGTCAAGTGCCACAAGCTTTCATTGTGAAGGCGATGAAATCATTTTCACAGAATGAAGAAACAATGACAGCAATCTGAAATACAACTGGTGACTTCACTTAAATCATCACTTTGCTTATTCTGCCTGCACTCTATTCATTCAGAATTGATCATACTTGGGATTTCTTTTTTTAATTCATTTGTGGGACATGGGTGTCACTGACTCGTTGGCCAACATTTATTGACCATCCCTAGTTGCTCTTGAAGGACAGTTAAGAGTTAACCACATTGCTGTGGCTCTAGAGTCACACATAGGTCAAACTGGGTAAGGACGGCAGATTTCCTTCCCTAAAGGACATTAGTGGACCAGACAATACTTAAAATTGAAAGGGACTGTAGCCTTACGGGTGTCGATTTTAAACTGCTGAGTTTAGTGTTAACAGGATGGTAATGATATGAATGTACCAAAGTATAAACAGATCACAGCACTGTACCTGCTGAATTTATTTATTAATTAGTGTCACAAGTAGGCTGACATTAACACTGCAATGAAGTTACTGTGAAAATCCCCAAGGTTGTCACACTCCAGTGCCTATTCAATACATAGACAGAGAATTCAGCATGGTCAATGCACCTAAATAGTCTTTCAGACTGTGGGCGGAAACCAGAGCATCCAGAGGAAATCATGCACACACAAGGAGAATGTGCAGACTCCACAAAGACAGTGATTTGAGTTGGGAATTAAACCCAGGTCCCTGGTGCAGTGAGGCAGCAGTGCTAACCACTGTGCCACATTTAACTTTTAAGATCGATCCATCCGGATACCAGACACTTAATTGTAAGATCCGATACTTAGAAGTTTTGTATGCTTTGTTCTTTCAAACATGCTGACTAGCAGGACCAAGCCCTTCTACACAGCACATTCAAAAGAATAAACTTCAAGATGTGCTTACAATCTTAGCTGCCTTATTACATAGAACATTACAGCACAGAACAGGCCCTTCGGCCTTCGATGTTGTGCCGACCAAAATAAAAAGCAATGCCCCTCCAACCTAAACCATTCCCTTCTCTTCCATATACTTATCAATTAACCTCTTAAACGCCACCAAACTTGGCGCATCTACAACAGCTGCAGGCAGGGCATTCCACTCCCTAATCACTCTTTGAGTAAAGAACCTACCTCTGATATCCGTCCTATAACTCATACCCCTTAATTTAAAGCTGTGTCCCCTCGTGCTAGCTTTCTCCATCCTAGGAAAAAGGCTATCACTGTCCACCCTATCTAAACCTCTAATCATCTTATATGCTTCAATAAGATCCCCTCTTAGCCGCCTCCTTTCTAACGAAAACAACCTCAATCCTTCAACCTCTCTTCATAGGACCTGCCCTCCATACCAGGCAACATCCTGGTAAACCTCCTCTGTACCCTCTCCAATGCCTCCACATCTTTCTTATAATGTGGGGACCAGAACTGCACACAATACTCCAAGTGCGGCCGCACTAGAGTTTTGTACAGTTGCAACATGATGCTGCGGCTCCTAAATTCAATCCCCCTACCAATAAAAGCTAAGACTCCATATGCCTTCTTAACAACTTTATCCACTTGACTGCCTACTTTCAGGGATCTATTGACACATACACCAAGATCCTTCTGTTCCTCAACACTATTAAGAGCCCTACCATTAGCCCTATACTCTACACATTTATTGTTCCTGCCAAAGTGCATTACCTCACACTTTTCCACATTAAACTCCATTTGCCACCTCTCGGCCCAGCTCTGCAACTTGTCCAAGTCACTCTGCAAACTATAACACCCCTCTTCACTATCTACCACTCCACCGACTTTAGTGTCATCTGCAAATTTACTGATCCATCCCTCAATACCCTCATCCAGATCATTTATAAAAATTACAAACAGCAGGGGCCCCAAAACAGACCCCTGAGGCACACCACTCGTCACCGAACTCCACGATGAATATCTCCCATCAACCACCACCCTCTGTCTTCTATCTGCCAGCCAATTCCTAATCCAATTAGCTAAATCACCCTCTATTCCACACATCTGCATTTTCTGTAGAAGTCTTCCATGGGCCACCTTATCAAAAGCCTTACTAAAGTCCATATATACTACATCAACCGCCTTACCCCCATCCACCTCTCTGGTCACTTTCTCAAAAAACTCAATGAGGTTAGTAAGGCATGACCTACCCTTCACGAAACCATGCTGACTATCCCCAATCAATTCATTTCTCTCCAAATAACTATAAATCCTATCCCTAATAATTCTCTCCAATACCTTGCCCACAACTATTATTAGTGCACTGCTAGAGATAATAACTAAGTTCCTCTTCTAAAAGAAACATACAAGATAGGAGCAGGAGACCATTTGGCCCTTCAAACCTGCTCCACCATTCATCATAATCATGGCTGATCATCCAACTCAATAGCCTAATCCTGCTTTTTCCTCAATCTTTCATTGCCCCAAATGCTATATCTAGCTGCCTTTTTAACTAATGAGTACTTAAGGTGGTATTTTTGGAGAAATTCACCGGTCTTTAATCAAAACATTGGCCAGAATTTTTCAGCTCCCTTCCACTCCAACCCCTCTTCCCCCATCCCTCTCCTCCCCAGCCCACCACCTCCTCTCGTAGGGAAAATTGTCAATGGTAGTGAATTTTGCTTGTAACTGTTGAATTATTTGCTGGAAGGTACAACTGGACATTTGGCAACCTACACCAACAAGAGCGCTTCTTTATTGGTTAAAAAGGACCAAATCAAATCAATAGCTCATGGGTCCAAACACACTGACAACTTGCACAAAGAGGATGCCCAATTTTTTTTGAAAGTTGCAATGATTTGAAATCATACTTCAAGTAAAGGAAGTCCTCAATATAAAAAACAAAAATATAAAAGAATAAATTTCACAAAGTAAGTTTACAATCACGAGAAGGAGCAGGACCAAACTGTTCATTGGAGGCAACAGATGTAAAATGGGATACTTACCAGCCTGGTGTTAACTACAGGGAATAGCAATGCCAGCAATGCGCCATTCAACATGTGCATCTGGAGTCTGCCAAGACAATTTAACAGAAAATAAGACTTTTTTTTTGCCAAGTACCAAAACCTGCTTACAGTAATCATTCAGATAAATCAGAACAGTGTGAATAGTTTTGGTAGCAATACAGGCCAGTTTGTTATGTATAAAACTTGCTGTTATGATATTTTAATTGCCTTCAATCCTGTGCTTGTAATTCAATAGGCATTAGTCTTGGCTCGATGCCCGCAACCCATCTCCTTCCTGTCTGAATTCTCTTGCTTATATTAAAACAGGCTCAGATTTCCGGTGCTACTTTGATTCAGACAAGGCTGCACTGAAATTGAGATGCCTAAATTAGTCTTAGTATGAAGCAACATACTCATTAATAACTTTTTTGTTTTAGTTTGGGGAGGGAAAAGCTGATTCTAAGAAAATTTCTGCCATTTTTCCAGCAGAGAATGGTCCAGGTAGGATTTTGGTGCTGGTAATGATCTGTATGGGTCTGGTGTATTGGACCCCAACAAGGGATGACACCCCAACAAAGCCAGTGCCCATGTGCCCTCTGCTAATGCAGATTCCAGTCTCTAGGGGATTGGGTGGGCTTGGGTTGGAGACACGGGGCTGATGTTGGCACTGCACCCTAGGATGGAGGTCTCATGGTTGGACTTCCCCTTCTAGCCCAGGCAGACCTGAAGATCACCCCTTGCATGGTGATTTCAGTCAGCTTTCTGCTCAACATCTTCATTCCCATCTGTGAGAACTTTGAAGTGACCTTGTCACTTTAATCTCCAGGCCCCCTTGGTCACAGGGCAGGCTTTTAAAAATCACAGCAGCACTCCATTCTGAACCAGGGATTTCCCCCTCTACCTCCATTCAAAGATTCCTTCTGATAGAGAGAGGTCACTTTCATGGGGGAGGCAGTCACTTCCTAACAACTGTTCAGAACCCCAGTGTTTTCACACAGCTTTTATTAGAAGTTTCTGAGCCTTCCTAGATAAGTGAAATCCTTTGAAAACATCTCTATTCCATTGAAATAGGCTTTGGTTGACAGTCTAGTGGTTTTTCTATTTAGTCTCCAATCAGGTGTGTTTATTTAGCTTTCCCTTCATGCATCTCAAGTACCCCAATAGTTCCTAAGCCAATGTTTACACAAAACAGGAACTGAAAAGCACTTAGCTCTTTTGAAGTTACCTGCAGCTGTGACCATTGTGGTTAGGAATAATGGGGGTATTTGAGGTGCATTCAACAGTGAAGGGGAAGGTAAATAAATACAGCTGACTGGAATCTGAGTAAAAAGCATTAAGTGAACAGTCAAATGAGAATTAAAAAGGACTGTCCTGAAATTGAAAGTAAACAAAGGTTTTCAAAGAGTTGGAAAGTATTTCAAAGATCAACACCTTTCTATGAAGGCTCAGAATTTGAAATAAATGCAGTATTAAAACAGGAGACTGAGTGAACAGCTGTGGAAGTAGGAAGTCCCCCCTTGTGAAAGTGATTGTCTTCAGAGGACTTCAACAGGATCTGCTCACACCTGCAGCTTCTGACAGAGAAAGAATGAGGCAGAATGGAGTGCTGCTGGGATTTAAAAACCTGCCAGGTGTCTGAGGGACATGGAGATTAAAGTGACCAGCCCATTGCAAAGTTCTCACAGATGACAGACAGGAATGAAGATGTTGAGCAGAGAGCTGCCTAAAATCAAGCCAGGGGTGATCTTCAGGTCCACCAGGGCTAGATGGGGCTGTCTAATCACAAAACCCCCATGTAGGGTTGACTGCCGAGATTAACCCGTTGCCCTAGCCCACCCAATCCCCTCAGGGTATTCTTCCGCTGCAGCCTGGCAGCAGCAGAGGGTAGATGGGAATGGACTCATCTTTAATTTAACCCCCTTCAGTGCTGTGGCACCAGGTCAGGGTATTAGTGCCAGAGGGCAATGCACCATTGGTACTATCGAAGCCTGAAAGTAGGGGGGGTGGAGGGGGGGCGATTTCTGAAAAGCCTGGCTAGATGGCGTGATCTGCAGAATGCATTAATTTATATCCATCTCCCACCTGACATACACTGCTGGAATTAGCTGGAGACACACTGGGTTTCCAGCTGGCCTGGGCATTTAGAACTGATTTGGGCGCATCATGTCCATCATTTTGGGGAGGTGACGGCAGTGACGCAATGATATTGTCACCAGACTAGTAATCCAGTGATCCAGGATAATCCTCTAGGGTTTTAGGTTTGAATCCCACCACAGCAGGTGATGAAATTTGAATTAAATAAAACTCTAGAACCAAAAGACTACTGGTGATCATGAAACCATTATTGATAGTCAGAAATTCACATCTGATCCATTCACGTCCTTTAGGGAAGGAAATCTGCCATCCTTACCTGGTCTGACCTATGCGTGATACAATGTGATTGCCTCCTAACTGTTCTCCAATAGGTCTAGCAAGCCCCTCAGCCTAAGGGTGATCCGGGATGAGAAATAAGTGCTCTCCCAGTCAGTGACTCCCACATCCCATCAATGAATAACATGACTTTTCTTCTGTGACTCTCTGCACCGAAGCTTCCAGACCAATGGAGCTTTTCAAGCAGAGTTTTTATTTCAGCTCTCCAGCATCCACACATTTTCATTAATGGGTTTATTTTGTTCAATAAATATTCACTGAAGTAATTTTCATCCAAAGCACAGTTGTAACCGGTTCCAGGCTGGTCTTGTACGAAGCCAACAACTTAACAATGCACATATAGTAATAGCCCAGTAATACTCATAAATCACATCTTGCAGTAACAGTGTGACAGCATTACTGAGGAACAGTCCCAGTACACACAGACACTTTGGGATTGGAATCTAATTTGGGTGTTAGCACTCAGCGAGAGAGGATTAGCACTCAATTTTATACTGGACCGCTGCTTCAGTGAGGGGGGGGTGGAGCAGAAATGTAGAACAGAGTGCCAATTCCCTATCAACTGTTTTTCATTACTACCCAGTCTTTACTTCACCATTCCATATTATCATACAGCACAGAAGGATGTATTTCAGCAAACAGTACCTTTGCCAGCTCCCTTGAGCTATTTTGTAATACACTCTGTTGACCCTCTGCCTTACTTTTACAGAAATTTTAGACCCCGTCTCACCGATGTAACAACCTAGACTCAGGATATTTAATACAAAACAGCTGTACTTTTTAAAAGCACCAAGAAAAATTTCAAGGACAGCATTAAATGTGATTTTTGTAATACTCAAGGTAAGATATTTTCAGTGGGACATAGGTATCGCTGACTGGTACAGCATTTATTGCACACTCTTAGTTGCCCTCAAAAAGGGGTGGTGTGCTGCCTTCTTGAATTGCTGGTACAACTGAGTAACTTGAAAATACACAACTAGAAACTCCCTCTTTCACACTTCCAGAACTTTACTGTCTCGCCTGCTATGGAAATTGTATTGGAGGGAGGGGAACACCGACCATGCAAAGGTCCATTGACCTCGGGTGGGATTTTTTCAGCTTTGGGGCGAGTGCGGACAGAAAATCCTGTCCTGTAACTTTGTGTTCCAAAAATAGAATGGGAGATTGGGGAAGTCTGGTTAAGAGCTTTCTGGAGATCTGAAGTTAAAGTTAATTTATTAGTAACCCCAGTAACCATAGAACTCCACAGTGCAGAAAGAGGCCCTTTGGCCCATCGAGTCTGCACTGAAAAAAGTGTCATAAATGGGTTACATTAACACTGCAATAAAGTTACTGTGAAATTCTCCTAATTACCAACACTCCAGCACCTGTTCAGATACACTGAGGGAGAATTTAGCACGGTCAATACACCTAACCAGCATGTCTTTTGGAGTGTGGGAGGAAACTGGGGGAGCATCCGAAGGAAACCCACACAGATACAGGGAGAACATGCAGACTCCACACAGAGAGCGAGTGACCCAAGTCAGGAATCAAACCCGGGTCTCTGGTGCTGTAAGGCAGCAGTGCTTGCTGTAATCTATCGATCCCTTGCAGCATTATTCAGAGTACCTGCCTCCCTGACAAGAAAAACAAATCCAATGAATTGTAGTGATGTGTAAAACCCTTCTGTGAAATACATCAGCGAGCTTTAACAGTGGAACTTTGCAGATTTGACAGTAACAATGGTGACTGGAGTTAGAGCAAATACAAGCCTCTTCAAACAAACCTGAACTGCAACACTGAACTGACTCCTGGTTAGAGCTACAAGTGCAGCTCTCGTTGTGTCTTAATTGGATATATCACTGTCTGGGATACAATCTGTGACCATTAGTGAAATGTCAGTTATTCGAGGTTAACCTGGGCCTGAATAATGGAAGCCCACTGAGGCAGGGAAGGAGGAAACGGAGCTGAAAATTCCCTCTGTTGGTCAGCATGCCAGTGTGCTGGCACAACGCCACTTTCTGAAGGAGGCAGAGTTGGGAGTGAGAATGACTACCTGCCCACAAGCAGTGAAAGTCAACTGAGGTCATTTCAAGGGCAATTAAGGCTCCTCTCCTGTTCCAACTAGATATTTCCCACATGCTCCCAGTGATGACTAAACCATTATCATTGTGACAAGAGGTGACTCTGAGCAGCAGACCAATGGGCCAGTGCTCCTGGGGCACGTTAAGAAACCCCCCCCCCTCCCCCCACTGGTGGTGGTACAGACTTGATGGATTAAAGGATTAATCGAGGGGAAAATATGAAGAAGAAAGTGAGCCAGCAAAGTCCTTCACAATCAGAAATGGTTTTACATTATTTTGTCTGAAGACGACATTATCCCTTGATTTTTTTTTTGTACAGTTGTGCATGGTTGGTAATGTAAAAGGGGCTGCCTTGTGAACAGGAACTTTCAAGTTGCTGCAAGACTGCACAGGTTAGAGAGAACACTGATGGGAAGAGCTCAGCCAAAAACCTTCCTAACCCAACAGATTTGAGAGATCTTGCTGTGTGGAAAATGCCTGATCCAACTGCCAACAATAACAGTTGCTGCATCACAAATCCTGTGCTGTACAGTTAGTGCTTTGAGTTGTGTTGAGAGACAGTGACAGACACTTCAACAATGAAAGCCTCCTTTTCTTTATGTTCAATGAAGATGGTGGATCAGTGAATTTGTTCAGCAGCACACAGTCCCAAAGAGAGTTTGAGGATGGTGGGGAATGCGATATTGGTTTATTATTGTCTTGTGTATTGTTATACAGTGAAAAATTTTTTTTTTTTTAAAACATGCTGTATAACAAAACATACCATTCATAGGGGAGAAGGAAAGAAGGGGATGCAAAATAGTGTTACAGTCATAGATAGAGTGTAGAGAAAAATCAACTTAAGTGATAGGAACAAAAGTCTGATGACAGCAAGGAAGAAGTTGTTCTTCACTCAGCTGGCACGTGACC
The DNA here is from genome assembly GCA_024679065.1 of Sphyrna mokarran. Classification (NCBI taxonomy): domain Eukaryota; kingdom Metazoa; phylum Chordata; class Chondrichthyes; order Carcharhiniformes; family Carcharhinidae; genus Sphyrna; species Sphyrna mokarran. The sequence continues at coordinate 131,431,140 of JAGIQG010000004.1, read as the reverse complement.
TCAGACTTTTGTATCTTCTTCCTGATGGAAGTAGGTGAAAGAGAGAACGTCCAGAGTGTGTGAGGAACTTGATTATGTTGGCTGCTTTTCTAAGGCAGCACAAAGTGTAAACAGAGTCAATGGATGAAACTGGTTTGTGAGATGGACTGGACTTTGTTCATCATCCTTTTGCAGTCTACCATACCAAGCTGTGAACAAACCAGAAAAGGTACGTTCCACTGTACATATATAAAAATTAGCAACAGTCATAGCTGACAAGCCATATTTCTTCAGCCTCTTGAGAAAGTAGAGGTATTGATGAACTTTCCTAACTACAGTGTTTGCTGGTGGGTTTGACAATTGGTTATTCTCCCTATCATTTAATGTTCATTAACTTTGCAATAATAGACTTGGGCTTCTAATTTCTTTACACAAGTTGAAGGGCTTAACTTCGACGTTAGTGACATTTCAGAATGCAGAGCATGTCTGCATCCAGTAACGAATACATGCAGGAAGACAAAAGTCTTTACTGCAGCACAAAGCGTTTATCTCCTGCCGAACTCCCCAAAATCAATAGTCTGTTTCTCCCGAAGGCCTTGTTTTCTGAGTTATTTAGCAATCTTTACCTACGGACCTAGCCGTGCAAAAATTTCAATTGATTTGTCTTCACACAGTATAGTATAAAAATTAAACTAGCTATCTGATTGATAAAAGGAGATCACTACCTTTTTCCATGGCCAATTAGGACTTATCAGCTGCTACAAACCTTTTTATTTCATGTAAGCAGTATTGTTACTTGTGCATCAACTCTTAGCTTTAAAGTACTGAGTGCACTGAAGCAAGTGGATGAGTGGGAGTGAGCAAGTGGCTTTAACTGTCCTGTTCACCCTGGCACTCAAGCCCATTCTGAAATGTAGCAAGTTATAATCTAGAACATAAACACAGGGAGTGGGCCATGCAGCCTATTCAGTCTGCATGACTGGCCAGAACCTCAAATCCATTCCCCTGCCTATTTTCCATATCCCTTTTTCATCCTTAACCAGGAAAAACCCATTTTGCTCCATCTTAAAACTCCCCCCATTTGAATAGAAGAGAATTCCAGATATTGACTAAGTACGAACTGATCTCTCTCCAGATGGGGCAGGCTGTAATTGAGGATGTTGGGGGGATTTTGAGCCTGTGCTCACCGGTCGTGGGAATGGTGGTGGGGTCTTGCAATCCAGCATAACCTGGAAGTCACAAATCTCCCGTGTGAGATCAAATCTACAAATTTCCACCGCCCCTCGCTGGTGACATGATCAGGTTCGTATTATCATAGAATCCTTACAGTGCAGAAGGTGGTCATTCAGACCATTGAGCCTGCACCAACAACAATCCATCCCAGACCCTATCACCATAACCCCATATATCTACCCTGCAAATCCCCTGACACTAGGGGCAATTTAGCATGGCTAATCAAGCTAACCTGCACATCTTTGGACCGAGAGGGGAAACTGGAGCACCCAGAGGAAATCCACGCAGACACAGGGAGAACGTGGAAACTCCGCAGAGACACCCTTGTCTCTGGTGATGCAAGACAGCAGTACTAATCCTTGTGCCACCGTGTTACTTGGGTTCAAACTAATAAACAATGGAACAAAACTGGTTGAACTTGGCCTTCCTCTGTACAGTCAGTCATTCTCCACAAATTCCCACTGTTAGGTGACAGGTTCACGTCTACAACCTGAGCATGAACCTGATTTCAATACATTTGGGTACATTACCAAGTTATTAAAGACTCCTCATACATATATTGAGCCCGTGGCATATTTTCCAAATTTCACTGACATTTCACCCAGGTATGAACCTGTATTGGGGTGACAATAGCCCCAGGGAGGGGTATATGGCCAGGAAGTGCTCTGGCACTGCCCCCTGGTACGTGTTGGTGCTGTTGCTGGTACGGCACCTGAACAATTGTTCACGTCAGAACTAGAGAGATTACACTCCCACCGCAGGGCCAATAAATACTGGAAGTAACCTTTACCATTTGTTAACATAAGCCATCTTATGAAGAGTGACACAGCTCACGGGAACTTTGGGAGGGCAGTCTAATGCCCATTTAAAAGTGTTGTCCTTGGCTTCCCCCAGCTGGCGCTCACCATGTCCCCATACTGAGGTTGGTGCAGGCACCCATCAGAAATATTTCGACAACATAACTCTGCTCCCCTTTTCCAGCTGCCCACCCCCTGACAGATCTGCGGAACCAGAAGCTGATGTCACCAGTAGAGCAGGTTTCCACCTGGTCACACACACCAACAGAGAGGGTGCCAAGAATTTTGGGGACTCTCATCTCAGGTAACTTTTTCCACTGTTAAAAATTGTCTTTTGAGAAAAAATATTAAATGGTGGCTCGTCCTATCATTCCAGCCAGATATAATTAAACACATACACATTGTTATTAACTGGGGCGGCAGTGACTAGCATTGTTGTCTCAACTCATCAGGGAACCAGGTTCAATTCCCAGCTGAGGTCACTATCTATGTGAAGTTTGCAAGTTCTGCCCGTGTCTGCGTGGGTTTCCTCTGGTTGCCTTCCACAGTATGGAAGACATGCTGGTTAGTTGCATTGGCCGTATTAAATTCTCTGTGTACCCTCGGTACCCTTATTTCTCTATGGCAGAAATAATAAATGTGTAGAGTATAGGGCAAATGGTAGGATTCTTAGTAGTCTAGATGAACAGAGGGATCTTGGTGTGTACGTGCATAGATCCCTGAAAGTAGGCAGTCAGGTCGAGAAGGTTATTAAGAAGGCATATGGAGTCTTGGCTTTTATTGGTAGGGGGATTGAATTTCGGAGCCGCAACGTCATGTTGCAACTGTACAAAACTCTAGTGCGGCCGCACTTGGAGTATTGTGTGCAGTTCTGGTCCCCACATTATAAGAAAGATGTGGAGGCATTGGAGAGGGTACAGAGGAGGTTTACCAGGATGTTGCCTGGTATGGAGGGCAGGTCTTATGAGGAGAGGCTGAGGGATTTGAGGTTGTTTTCGTTAGAAAGGAGGAGGCTAAGAGGGGACCTGATCGAAACATATAAGATGATTAGAGGTTTAGATAGGGTGGACAGTGATAGCCTTTTTCCTAGGATGGAAAAAGCTAGCACGAGGGGACACAGCTTTAAATTAAGGGGTGATAGTTATAGGACGGATATCAGAGGCAGGTTCTTTACCCAAAGGGTGGTTCGGGAGTGGAATGCCCTGCCTGCAGCAGTTGTTGATGCGCCAAGTTTGGTGGCGTTTAAGAGGTTAGTTGATAAGTATATGGAAGAGAAGGGAATGGTTTAGTTTGGAGGGGCATTGCTTTTTATATTGGTCGGCGCAACATCGAAGGCCGAAGGGCCTGTTCTGTGCTGTAATGTTCTATATAACTATTCTCCCAGTGGAGGGTTGGTCTTCCCAGGTGGCACAAACAATTTGTATTTCAGGAATGCTCATTATAATGGGTGGCCGCCAGCATCCTGCCAGTCCTTTCAATCTTCTATCATAGCACTGGGCAGTCACATCAGTGTCAAATCTAATTGCTAATGAGTGATGGGCAGCCCTCAGATCGTTGAAGTTTTCAAGGTGAGTGCAACAACTTTCCACCATAGTGCTGTTTACCACTCTGCGGGGGTAGACAGCTTCATTGTCTACATCGTCATGTCGAGCCAGTTTTCATGTTTAGCACAGAGATCCTCCTGGTGTCATTGACTCACAATCGCCTGGGGTTGGGGAGTATAGGGATCATCTTCTCTCTGATGCCACACACCAAAGTGACAGCAGCACAGTGTTACACGACTCATTCAGCCATCACAACAAAGGTCCAAAGCTGATCGGAGCACGCGCGATGAGACTAGGGACTGTGGCCTAATGAAGACACGGGGGCAAAGTAGAAGGAAGGAAGGCTGTGCGAAGGAGCTGGATGGAAAGAGGGCAAGGCTGTACAAATGCAGGTAGAAGAGCAGAGAGGAGGGTGAAGATGATGAAGGAAGACAGAGGGAGGGAAGCTGGATCCTGACAAATCTGCCTCAAACAAGACAGTCATAGAGATAGCACATTGGTTACAAAAGGGGGACAGATCAACACTCCAGATGCAGTGGGTAAAGGTCTAAGTAGGGCATGGACATCTCACAGATGATGGGGTCAGGAGGAGGGTGATTGAATCGAGGAACACGCTTCCTCTCGAAGTTGCTGGCCCTTTCCCTTCTGGGTTGCTGACATCCTGCACAGTCCAGTAAAAATAGACAGGCTGGAGAGAGTGAGATGAGGATGGTGGACTGGTGTTTAAATATGGCACTGAGACCTTTCAGCCCATCAGCTGATGCAGGCAGACAAACAGAGCAGCTGTTCGCCTGCCGGGACGGTCAGAAGGGAACTTGCTCGTGCATAATTAATGAGCTTCCAAGCATAGAATCCTGTGTGAGACGTTTCTATTCTGGTCAGGCACTGCAGCAGCCATCCACCCTGCACTTAGTCTGAAAACAGGAGAATTCCACTTGATGTCTCATTTAGATACAGGCGGGAATTCTCTAATTTCACCCACAGTGAGGATTGTATGGTCTCACTGCAACAAATGGAGATTTGGCTAAGCGCCAAATTCTCCATTCTCACTGGCAATGGGACAAAAGATCGGAAAATTCCAGCCACAATTTCTGTAAGGCAAGGTACTCTCAAAATGATGAGTACATCTAAATATACAGTAACCTCATAAAAGTTCTAAGAGTATCCATGTCATTGTATAATGAGTTCATTAAGTATGTGAATTCACACTTTGTATTAATTCACGGACACAGACGTTGCTGGCTGGGCCAGCATTTATGGCCCAAGCCTAGGTGCCCTTGGAAGGCAGTTGAGAATCGACCACATCTGAGGTCAGGCCAGACCAGGTAAGGATGGCGGATTTCCTTCCCTACAAGGGACACGAGTGAATGGGTTTTCTGACAATCAATAATGGTTTCATGGTCATCTGTAGATTCTTAATTCCAGATGTTCAAATAATATTAAATTCAAATTCTATCGCCTGCCGTGACTGGGTTCGACCCCGGATCCCCAAAACTTTAGTTGAGTTTCTGGACTAATAATCTAGTGATAATATCAGGAGGCCATCGCCTCCCCGTATGTGTAACGGCTTCATAAAATGCAAAAAGTAACTTTTTGGGAGCTCTGTTTAAAAAGAAAGTTACAAGAAAATGCAAGTTCCTTCTTCTATTTTTATCTTTCAAATGTTGCATTTCCATACACCATCAACAATCAGCTCCTCTTTCCAATTATTATATAATTATATCTAAATAGCACAGCAGCTTTATAACTAAGATTTAAATTACTAGCTGTCCCAATGATTCAATGAGTAATTCCACCTCCTGGCATGGTCGTGAGCCACTCAGCCAAGCCATTTATCAGGTCTAATCTCCATTGAGAACTGAATGATTTCAGGTGGGTAAGGTACAGTCTATGGTCAACCTCAGCTGGATGAGGGAGAGGGAATTTTTTTTAAAGAAAGTCAGCTAGAAATGATCACTCCCAACTGCTCAAAATTCCTGCTGGAAATTTGACATTGGATGTAGGCAAGATGAAACAGAGCTATGTCTTCTCTGGTTATCAGAGAATCATAGAACCCTACAGTGCAGAAAGAGGCCCTTCAGCACCTCATGTCTGCACCAAACACAATCCCACCCAGACCCTACCCCCATATCCATACATATTATACCCACGGATCCCTCTAACCATCGCATCCCTGAACACTAAGGAGCAATTTCTTAGCATGGCCAATCAACCTAAGCTGCACATCTTTGGACTGTGGGAGTAAACCTGAGTACCCGCAGGAAACTTGTGCAGATACTAGGAGAATGTGCAAACTCCACACAGATGGTGACCCGAGCCAGGAATTGAAGCCAGGATCCTGGAGCTGTGAAGCAGCAATGCTAACCACTTGTTATTGTGCTGCCCTGTTCTCCCACTACTTACTGTTTGGACCAATGACTCTCAGGGTCCTCAAGGTGGTTCAAGGGTTGTTCCAGAATGCACTTCACTGATGTACAACCACAGCCATGCTGAAATTAATCTCCAAAATAGGGAGATGTTTCAACTTTGTAGGCCGAAGGGCTTGTATTGTGCTATAGTTTTTCTATGAAATCCTTATCCCCACCATTCACTTGACATTATACAAACACAAGGACACAAAAACTTGTAAATTAGGAGCAACAGAATGCCTTTTTACTCCTCTCCTTCTCTCCACCTCCACCCCTTGATAAGATCATGCTTGACCTGATTGCACCTGGCCATTTCTCCCCACCTCAATAACTTCCACCATCCTTGCTGGTCAAGAATCTATCAACTTCTGCCTCAAAAATATTCATTAACCCTGTTCCAACGCTCTCCAAGGAAGAGCCACAACCCTTCAAAAAAAAATTTTATCTTTGCCTTTAGTGAGAGACCCTTTATTTTTAAACTGTGTCCCCTATTTCTAGTCTTCCCCCCAAGCAGACACATCCTTTCTACCACTCTGTCAAGTCACCTCAGAATCTTAAATGTTTCAATAAGATCACCTCTCATTCTTCAGAATGCCAATAGATACAAGTCTCGCCTGTCCAACTTTCCTCAAAGGAAAGGTCAGCTCTCCATCCCAGGCATTAGTTGAGTGAATCTTCTCTGATCTGATTCTAATGCAGTTATATCCTTTCTTTAATAAGAGTTCCAAAACTGTGCACAACATTCCAGATATGGTCTCATTGACATCCTGCAGCAAAATATCCCTACTTTTATATTCCATGCCCTTGCAATAAGGGACAACATTCCATTTGGGTTCTGAATCACAGCCTACTGATTTTTTTTTTCTCTGATTCATGTACCAGGACACCCAGATCCATCATAGAGTCACAGAATCCCTACAGTATTGAAAGAGACCATTCAGCCCATCACATCTGTACTGACAATAATCCCATCCAGGTCTGATTCCCGTAATCCCACACATTTACCCTGCTAATCCCTCTGATGCTAGGATCAATTTAACATGGCCAATAATCTGCACACCTTTTGGACTATGGGAGGAAGCTGGAGCATCTGGAGGAAACTCATGCAGACACATGGAGAATGTGCACACTCCGCACAGTCAGCGACCCAAGCCAGAAATCACCCTGGTCCCTGCCACAGAGACAGAAATGCTAACCACTGTGCCCTGTGCCACCCCAAATTCAGGTTCGTTATGCCTGTACCAGAGTTCTGTAAACTCTCTCCATTTGAATAGAATGCTACTTTTCTATTCTTCCTGCCAAAGTGAACATGTTCACATTTTCCCCAAAATGTATTCCATACACCAATTGTTTCAATTTTCCATGAATGTTATTTCTTTTCCATTTTCGCAATGATCCCTACCTGGAATTGTTTGCCCTAATGTCTAGTGCCTTGCGTTTCTTAACACTGAATTTCATATATTGGCTGCCTGTCCAATTCCCAATATTGAGATCGCTACATACATTGTCCAGTTTAGCTTATGGAATCTACCAATTCCATTATCATTGCCTAAACTGGAAGATGATGCAATCACTCCTACCTTCAGTTCATTTCTAACAATACTGAAAAAACAGGTCTTAAGACAGAATGCAGGCAAACCTTCAACTTTTGTCACAGCAGCAGAAAGTGTCCACTCAATTTTGAAGAAATTACTCTTCCCTTTAAAATATACACTCGGAAACAAGAGAGAAACAACCCTAGAATAAACCTAGGAAGGGTGGAAACTCAAGCTGGGGAGGTGGTGGCGTAATGGTATTGTCACTGGATTTCAATTCCAGAGACTTCAAGCAAGATCTGGAGACCCAGGTACAAATCCCACCACGGCAAATGGTGAAATTTGAATTCAATAAAAAGAATCTGGAACAAAATGTCTACTGATAATCATAAAACCATTGTTGATTGTTGTAAAAATCCATCTGGATCACTATAATGTTCTTTAATGAAGTGAAGTGAAGTGAAGTGTCCATACCCGGTTTGGCCAATATGTGACACCAGACCCACAGCAATGTGGTTGACTCTCAAACCCTCTGAAGTGGAAGAGGGTTAGGGATTGGCAATTAAATGCGGGCCCAGCCAGGAACACGCACATCCCGTAAATAAGAAAAAAGCCGAGACAATTGAAGCCGGAATTCTCCAACTGTTCATGCCAGTGGGATTCTTTGGTATTATCTGTTGCACTCCCTCTGCCACAGCTTCCGCAACAGCATGGGGTGGCATTAATGGGAATTCCCCTTGATGTGGGCAGATGCAGAAGATCCCACCACCAGCTAACGGCAGACCACCTCCTTCCACCAAGAACAACGCCAAGGGGAGGCTAGAGAATCTTGCCAGAAGGCGGGGATTTTCTGGTCTTCCCACAGCAGGTTTTCCATCAAGAGAGGAGCTTGCTATTGGCTGTTATTGGGATTATCTGCTCTCAAAGTCAATGGCCGTTTGCGTCACTCACTATCCACATGAAGGGCTGGGAGAGCTCATTCGCAGAGAATAGGCAAATCACTGAAGTTACATTATTATACAAGCCAGGTCTTTCTGTCATTATGATTTTTTTAAAAAAGGTTATTGCTTCTGTTTGAATATTAATGTTCCTACAGTGCCTGAGCTGAAAAGTAACATTTCTGGTAGACAATAATTTTATTGAACCTTTTTATTAAGAGAAAAAAAAAAGTGTTTTTGAAATCCACCTAGTTATGACAAAGTGTAAAGGAAGCATGTAATTTGAACAAATGTGGTTCTTGTTATTGCACTAGACCTTTCTCAGTCCCATGGAGGTAGGTTTCATGCTAGGAAAATAAGGAAGGGTCATCCCACAGATAGGGAAGGTCACACACAAAGCACCTTCCCTGGAAGCATCCCCGCTCTGCCCCAAGATATCATAATTTTTATTTTAGCGCTGCTCCTCTGAGGAGGCCTCCATATTGAGGCTCCCTCACTATCTTCAGCTTGCCTCAGCATTGTCCATCTCTCCTTTCTGTTTCTGGAAAGGTTTTGCTGTTGTGCAGATGAAGATGGTTGGACTGTGAATGTTCTAAATAAATAGCAGCTCCAGTTTGTTTCAAAACAAAGTCAAGTTTCCTTTGATTAGTAGATAGAATTCAGAATAAGAGATTAGCGTATACAATACAATTTCAACAGCATGCTCAAAGTCTCAAAACATTTGATTTTAATTTGATTTATTATGGTCACTTGTATTAGTGTGCAGTGAAAAGTATTGCTTCTTGCATACTATACAGCCAAAGCATACCATTCACAAAGAAGGAATGGAGAGAGTTTGTGTGTTACAGTCATAACTTAATCTTAATTTTATGAGGTAGGTTCATTCAAAAATCTGATGGCAGCAAGGAAGAAACTTTTTTGGAGTTGGTTGGTACATGACCTCAGAGTTTTGTATCTTTTTCCTAACGGAAGAAGGTAGAAGAGAGTATGTCCCAGGTGCGTGGAGACCTTGATTATTCTGGCTGCCTTTTAAAGGCAGCAGGAAATGTAGCTAGAGTTAATGGATGGGAGGCTGGTTTGTGTGATGGACTGGGCTTCGTTCACAGTCCTTTGTAGTTTTTTGCAGACTTGAACAGAGCAGGAGTCATACCAAGCTGTGATACAATCAGAAAAAATGCTCTCTATGGTGCATCTGTAAAAGTTTGAGAGAACATCATAGCAGACAAGCTAAATTTCCTTAGTCTCCTGAGACAGTACAGGAATCCAGGACAGGTTGTTGGTCACTTAGAAACTTGAAGCTCTCAATCATTTCCACTTTGTCTCCATTGATGTAGATAAGGGCTTGCCCTCCACTACACTTTCTAAAGTTGATGACCATCACTTTGTTTCTTTGGTATGGCAGGAATATACACTAGCTTTTTGTCAACTTACAATACAGCTTTGTGTTCCCATGAAAACAGTGGAGTTAGGGGAGGGGATGGGCTGATCACACACTTTAGGATAGCATCTCTCAACCTTGCCACAGACTACTGCTGTTGCACTTATTTTGTTAAGAAAGGTAGTTCAGAACAGCTGCATTAAATAAACTTATTTGGTCACAGGCAATTAAAAACAGTGGAATTTTGTCTTGGAGGAACTATCTTCTGGGACAAGAAACACATCGATCCAAAAGTAATTAGAAGATTTGTGTCTACTTAATTACAGTGTCAAATCACATTCATTCATCTGGTACCTAATCCAATTAATCATAATGCTTCTGCCAGTAGCAGGGACTTAGATGTTACGAGGCATGCAAGAGATTACGTTAGTCCATCTTAAAAAACATTCCATTTTTAATTTCTTAGCAAGCGGATATCAAGTTCTTAGCTTGAACAATTTGCTTTTGTTTGATTCAGCCAATGAGTAAAGAAATTTGTTTTCCAAGCTAGATTTGGAGATTTGGATTTTACTGGGAAACATAGAACTCGAAACAGAAATAAATAACACCATTGATTTGATTAACCTACAAATTAAATGGATACCTTGACTGGACATGCTAGATGCTAATATTAAAGCCTGGAATTTGTCTAAAATTGAACAGGAGTGGAGGAGAGTCAGCAAATAAAATGGCCACCCTGTGACACCTCAGATTCCACCCTCTATCTTTTTGAGGAGGGCAGGAGATAAAAGGGGTGCCAAACCAGCCTGAATTAAACTGTGACGGGCTCACACTCCAGTAAGCTTTATGATTTTCTGCGAGATGGTCAAGGTTCTACAGTTAAGAGTTTCACATCAGACAGGAAGTACTTTCAGCTGGGGAGGAAGCCCCACCCTTGGGAACTGCTGGTCAGTCAGTTCTGGCAGCACCAATAACATCTTGGGAGACAACGGCTGAGTGGTATCATCGCTAGAATTATTAATCCAGAAATGTTCTGGGGACCCAGGTTCCAATCCCATCACAGCAGATGGTGGAATTTGAGTTCAATGAAAAAAATATCTGGAATTAAGAATCTACTGATGATCATGAAACCATTGTCAATTGTCAGATAAACCTACCTGGTTCACTAATATCCTTTAAGGAAGGAAATCTGCTGCCTTTACCTGGTCTGGCCTACATATGACTCCAGAGCCACAGCAATGTGGTTGATTCTCGACATGCTGTGTCGCTCATGTCTGACCCAACATTGTTGATGCTCCGCCTTGTCATTAACCACATTCTGAGACATACTTTGGCTCAGCCGTTTCCATAACGTGAACATGTACAAGCCTCCAGATGCCAGCTAGGAAGAGCCAATTCTGCCCCATCCAGCTAATTACCTGGGAGACTGCAACAGGTTTTTATTTTTTCTTGTTTTGTGCCAGCACTTATTGCCCATCCCTAGTTGCTCAAGGGCAGATGAGAGTCAAATCACATTGCTGTGGCTCTGGAGTCACATGTAGGCCAGACTGGGTAAGGACAGCAGATTTCCTTCCCTGAAGGACATTAATGAACCAGATGGGTTTTTGAGAGTCGACAATGGTTCCATGGTCCTCAGTTACAATGTCCAAAAATGTGCAGCTTAGATACACTGCCCATGCTAAACTACTCCTTAGTGTCCTATGATATGCAGACAAGGAGATTAATAGGATAAACTTGTGGGATTACAGGGTTAACCTGGTAAGAGTCAGTGCACACTCAATGGGCTGAATGGCCTCCATCCATACTGTAGGGATTCTATGAGTAGATTCTTAATTCAACTTTTTTTTTTCCACTGAATTCAAATTCCACCATCTGCCAAGGCGGTATTCAAATCCAGGTCTCCAGAACATTAGCCGAGTTTCTGGATTAATAGTCTAGCGAAAATACCCCCCTCCACTGACAGTGACCGGGGTCATTCAATGCCGGAAACAACTTTGCTCTGATAAACAAGCTAAACTGCATTGGTAGTATGTAATGAGGCATGTATAACCATTCTGACTGAGAAACAATGATCAAATGACACATGCAAATCAGCAACATCTCATGTTACAAATCTTTCACTTTTGTTATGCAGGGCAATATCTCAAATCGCACCTTTTTTTTTAAATATCAAGAACTATGTCTTTAAATTTACCAAAGGAAGAGGCAGGAAAGAGAGGTGATTGGAAGGGGTGGATGGCTGGGGAAGAATCGCCATAGTGCAGGAGGAGGTCATTCAGTCTGCACTGACAACAATCCCACCCAGGTCCTATTCCTGTAACCCCCACATATTTACCCAACTCATCCCCCTAACACGAAACAGCAATTTAGCATGGCCAATCTACCTTTGGAAGGAGAGGATGAATTAAACAAACAGTTGTTCTTTTTCTGAGGAATTATAACATAAACGTAAAGTCTCATTAAAAGTCATATTCAGTCTTTGTGAGAAAGAAAGTGGACCCAATTAGTTGATGCACCGGAGGTTTTTAATTCAGTTTATACAATGCCCAGTTTGGTAACGGGGTGTTATAGAGACAGTCTGGCAGAGAAGATGCAGGAGCTAGACAGAATCTGGAGACTAATTAATACTGGCTATAAGCAGCAATTATACAATGGAATCTCTAAAGTTAACTTTTCCTTTGTTGACCTTCTGAATCATATCTGCAATTAGTCTGTTGATTTCAGGGACCCACGTCATAATTCATGTCTATAATTTTATTCATAGATACAAAACTTAGAAATAGATCCTTATTCAGAACCATTCTTACCTGAAAACAATGAGGGCGATTCTACAGGGGGGACAGGCCAGGAGAAAGATCTGTAATTAAAAAAAAAAAACATGCTTTTAGTTTTTTTTTAAAACCAAAAAGATCCTCACTGCACATTTTTATTCTGATGCTTTTTTGAATGCAGATGCACAGAGGCCTGACACAAAAGAGATTGCGGGGAGTTTGGTTTTAACTAGAACAGGCGATGCTGCCGGGGATTCCCCCCGCTGCAGATGGTGCAAGCAAGTGTGGCCCAGCTGAATCTACATCCAGCTCCTGCCCCAATCCAGTAGGAATGGTGCGAGACCAGCAGAAAAGAACACAAATTGGGGGTGGGAATACTCCCCATAATTAAAAGGTGTTACCACTTCTGACCATTTTGCTGCTCCTCAGCCCTGGGACAGCTATCTCTGGTGGGTTTGCTCCATTCAGGCTTTCTTAGGAATGTAGAAAATGACAGGAGTCGGCCATTCGGCCCTTCAAGCCTATCCCACTATTTAACATGATCATGGCAGATCCTCTATCTTATCACCATATTCCCCTGCTTTCTCCATACTCCCTGAAGACTTCAATATCTAGACATCTATTTCCTCCTTAAATATATTCAATGAGTTGGCCTCCTAGGCCTTCTGTGGTAGAAAATTCCACAGGTTCACCACCCACTGAGTGAAGATGTTGCTCCTCAACTCAGTCCTAAATGGCCTACCAGTCATTCTAGTTCCAGAGGAAACAATATTTCTGTACGCAGTCTTGTTGGGCCCTATCAGTTAGGCTCCCTCTTATTCTTTGTAGTTCCAGTAAATACTAGCTCAATCTCTCCTCAGACAATGATTCTTGACATGGCAGGATTAGTCTGATGAACCTTTGCTGCACTTCCTCAATGACCACAACTGCACACAATACTCCTTTGTGTTGTAGGCAAAATTTGTGACATTATTGTCACGCAGCTCTTTGATTATTATCAGGCCATTATTTGCCGAGTGGTTTAAGTGTTGGCCTGGGAGCAGTCTATATACTGGCGCTCTCAGCTGTACAGAAACAAGCCAATGTAAGAAATAACCTGAAAAATCTCAAAAATAACTCGCGAATATTCTTAAATAGGATTCACATTCTACTTTTTACTGCTTAAATGACATTGTTGCTGTTGTGTGAGACATATCTTCTACAAAAGTATGCATGCAGCAATCTGTGTATCTATTAAAAGTGGAAGACTGTTGGAATAATATTCTCTGCACATTTACTTGTTTAATTTTAACACAGTGATGTACAGATGCCTTTGTCCCACCTTCATCATACAATGCTGCCACCGCTCTAAACCTATCCAATTTAAATAAAGCCAATGCTACTTGACTTAACACTAACAATGCAAACAAAACCAGTCTCCAATTATGCTGCACTTAAACAGTTTAAGAAACTGCAAAGAATCATGAATGAAATCTAATTCCCCGCGCAATCCTGCCTCCCGTCTATTCACATCGTCTACACTTCCCGCTACCTCAAAAGCAGCTAGTATATTCAAGAACACCTTGGGCATACCCTCTTCCACCTTCTCCCATCAGAGAAGAGATACAAAAGTCTAAGGTCACATTGACTCAGAACAGCTTCTTCCCGGTCAGACTTTTGAATGGCTCTACTATATATTAAGTTGATTTTTCTCCACACCCTAATTATGACTGTAACACAGTATTCTGAATTCTTTCCTTTCCTTCTCCACGTATTGAACGCTTTGTCTGTTTAGTACACAAGAAACAATACTTACACCAATACATGTGACAATAATAAAAAAAAAAATCAAATTTGGCCAGCTTTCTTTTAATGATTCCAATAAATAAATCACTGTACGTAATCCACTGCAGACATACAACTCTGAGAATTAATTTGTATTATGTAATTATGTTCCTCGCCTTTATATCATCAGCTTTGGTCTTGTCTTCCCCAACTTGTCCAAACTGATTAGCCTTTCCACCTGCATGAAATCTTGCCTTTCATTATTTTAATGGGCATAATCAAACCTCCTTGAAGTTTGAGGCTTTCCAAAAGTAAAACTCTGCCTATCACGATCATTCAGAAGCCTCAAACTAGGGTCAGACAGAAAGCGGAGATTATAAACAATGGCTAGAAAGGAGTGTAGTCGACAGCAAAGGGTATCGGAGGCAATGGCAACAACTTCTGTTCTCCCACTATTTGATAGCCTTCCAAGCGTATTATCCTTTCTGTAGTGCAGTGGCTTTCGCATTTGCCTAACAAGCAAAAGATTCCCAATTCAAAACAGGGCAGAAACATTTGCATACGATTTTAATCTGAGAGCGAGGAAAAGATCAGTTAGTTCACAAAGCTCCAGACTGAAGAACTCACAACACATCAATGGTGGAGGTGATGGAGAAGGAAGTGGGTGATAAACAGAATCATTTTGAGAGTTAATGATTATGTTTAACAGCTTGTATAGATGGGGTTAAGCCTATTTTCTCTACTCCATTAATTTGCCAGAATTGCCTCAGTAAATGCTCAGAATACTAAAAATAAATTTCACATTTCTAGTAGCGTGGGGCTAAATGCTTAGGTCGGTGACTCATTAATTTGGTAACTATAAATATAACTCAAAATGGTCAGCAAAGATTGCCCAATATTCAGTACCCATTTGCAGTTCCTCAATTAGTGAAGCAGGTCATGTCCATATACAGCCAACTTAGGACAATATTCAGGCTTTAGCTGATAAATGGCAAGTAACGTTGTGCCGTATAAATACCAGGCAATGACCATCTCTAACAAGTGAGAATCTAACCACTGTTCCTTGACATTCAACAGCATTACCATCACTGAATCCCCATCATCAACATCCTGGGGAGGTTATCATTGACCAGAAACTGAAAATCATAGAAACCCTACAGTGCAGGTGAACATTTGGCCCATTGACTCTGCATCTACAACAATCCCACTCCAGGCACTATCCTAACAATCCCACACATTTACCTGGCTAAATCCCTCTAACCTACATATCCTGGGACATTAAGGGTCAATTTAACACGTGTATCAACCTATCCCACACATCTTTTGGACTGTCGGAGGAAACCGGAACAACCGGAGAAAATCCACGCAGACATGAGAAGAACGTGGAGACTCCACACAGACAGTGACCTGAGCCAGGAATTGAACCCAGGTCCCTGGAGCTGTGAGGCAGCAGTGCGAACCACTGTGCCAAAAAGGACCAGCCATATAAATATTGTGGCTACACGAACAACCAGAAAAAAATGCTTTCTGTGGTGCTTTCTGTAAAAGTTGGAGAGAGAGTCATAGCTGACTTGCCAAATTTCCTTAGCCTTCTGAGAAAGCAGAAGGGTTGGTGGACGTTCTAAACTATAATGTCAGTATGGGCGAGACCAGAATATGTTATTGGTGATCTGGACACTTAACCTTGAAGCTTGCGACCATTTCTACTTCATCTCTGTTGATGTAGACAGGGTATGTTCTCTTTCACGCATCCTGAAGTCAATGACAATCTCCTTCATTTTGTTGACATTGAGGGAGAGAGTATTATCCTTGCACCAGTTCAGCAGATTTTCTATCTCATTCCTGTACTCTGTCTCATCATTGTTTGAGGTTCAACCCACTCTGGTCGTGTTATCAGCAAACTTGAAAGTTGATTTGGAGGGGAATTTGGCCACATAGTCATAGGCGTATTAAGAGGAGGATAGTAGGGGACTGAAAATACAGCCTTGTGGAGCACCGATGTTGACGATGATTGTTGAACAAGTGTTCTTCACAGGGCCCACAAAGATGTCTTTGGCTTTCCCTTACCCCAATTGTTAGCTCCCTACTCACCTCTTCAGCTGATCCCCCTCCACCCACCTTCATATCATCATGGTCTCTCCAACTGCCTCTTCCAACCTCATCTCTATCACCTCATGCTCCCCATTCCCTACTTCCCCTTTTCCCCACTCCCCTCAATTGTTGCCTCTCCCCCTTTGCACAACCTATGACTTCCTTCTGAACCAACTCAACCACTGTGTCTCCAACACCCTCCCCCACCCCCATCAAATACTTTGACCATTAGATACCGACTAATCTCTTTAAACTACGCATCCTTAGACGTTAAGGGGCAATTTCTTAGCATGGCCAATCAACCTAACCCACACATCTTTGGACTTAGGGAGGAAACCAGAATACCCGGAGGAAACCCACGTAGACACGAGGAAAATGTGTAAACTCCACACAGACAGTGACCCGAGCCAGGAATCGAACCCAGGACCCCGGAGCTGTGAAGCAGCAGTGCTAACCACTGTGTTACCATGCCACACGCACTTAGGTTTATAATTGCAAATTTTGTATTTTTTCTGTGAAGCTAAACATTTGCTTCATCTGCCTATTGTTCTCTCTATTACACATATCTGTTGAGAAATAAATCATTAATGACATTCTCCTTGAAATTAAAAAAAGTTACATTGTACGGAT
The DNA here is from genome assembly GCA_024679065.1 of Sphyrna mokarran. Classification (NCBI taxonomy): domain Eukaryota; kingdom Metazoa; phylum Chordata; class Chondrichthyes; order Carcharhiniformes; family Carcharhinidae; genus Sphyrna; species Sphyrna mokarran. The sequence continues at coordinate 131,414,072 of JAGIQG010000004.1, read as the reverse complement.
TGATTCCCTCCCCCACATCAGAAAGAATTTCCACATTCTCAGTGTGCCCCTGGCAGCCACACTGTATCTTGTAAGCAAATGCTTATTTTCTGGCCAAGTGCCAAAATACCACGACTGTGAAGGCATGCCATTATGTCTACAATCTCACCCAGAAAGATGAGTGTTTGGGTGAATTCTGAGAGATCTTTGCCACTCTCTGCAGCTTGGCGAATGACATGTGCTTTCATGTCAAATCAACGTCACTGTAATAATTCCCATTCTGTTTTCTTACCTTGGGCCAATTGCAGTTGCTAAAAGCTTGGGTGCTCTCCGTTTTGTAAATAAGTGGCAAAGGTCCTGTGTCTTTGATAATGTGACCTGACCACTTTAGCTGTTTTATTCAGTCTACACTTAATTAAATTCTTTTCCTTCCTGTGCTTATCACATGGTACCATTAGTTTCACACTGAAAATTGTAGCTGTCAATTGTATAGGGGAGCGATCAAATACAATGATGGAATTTAGAATGTATAGAAATTGCACTAATTTCTTGGAGTTAAAAACATATTCAAAGACCAAGGGAGAGCATCTCTAAGGCACCACTCACTAATTATAGACTGAGTGCATCTTGTGCACACAATCGCAACTTCTCTCTGGTGCATATTCTGTCACAGCTGAACAAGTATGGCAACCATGGTACCCAGATGTTGTAATTAGTAGAGACTCCAAATCAAAACACATTTGATGCTTTTGTCAAAATACTAACTGATTAAGCAGGCGCATCTATCATTCCATAAGGGAATTGTGGTCTCACCTAGTTTCCTAGAATTTGATAGTGCATCCTTTTACAGTATTCACCAACTAGAAACTCAGGATCCCTGCAGCGCAGAAGGAAGCCATTCAGCCCATCGAGCCTGTGCCTGTCCAATCTCGATTCCTGTAATCTGCTAATCTCCCTAACACTAAAGGGTAATTTAACAGGGCCAAATCAACCTAAACAGCACCCAAGCAGACATAGGGAGAATGTGTACATTCCAGACAAATATAGTCACCCAAGACCAGAACTGAATGCAGGTCCTGGGGCTTTGAGGCATGGCAAATGGCATGCTTGCCTTCATTGGTCAAGGCATTGAGTATAAAAACTAGCAGATCATGCTACAGCTGTACAGAACTTAGTTTAGTCCCACTTAAAATATTGTGTACAATTCTGGTCACCACATGACCAGAAGGACGTGATGCTTTGGAGAGGATACAGAAGAGGTTTCCCTGGTCTGGAAGGTATGAGCTATGAGGAGAGGTTGGATAAAGTCAGTTTGTTCTCACTAGAGCAACAGAGGTTGAGGGGGTGGTGACTGATAAAGACTTACAAGATTATGAGTGGCATGGACAGAGCAGATAGTCAGATGCTCTTTCCTAGGGTAGGAAAGTCAAATGCTAGGGGATGTAGGTTTAAGGTGCATGGGGAAAAGTTTAGGGAAGATATGTGTAGTAAGTATTTTTGTTCCCCCCCCGCCCCAACACACACACACACAGGAACATGCTGTCTGGGGAGGTGGTGGGAGCAGGTAATGATAGCGGCATTTAATGGGCAATTAGATGAATACATTAACAGGATGGGGATGGGAGGGTACAGACTCCATAAGAGCAGGCAGTTTTAATTTAGGCAGGCATCATGATCGGCACAGGCTTGGAGGGCAGAAGGGCCTGTTCCTGTTCTGTAGTGTTCTTTTGTTCTTTTCTGTTAGTATATCAGTTTCTCAGCACATTTCCCTTTTGGCTTGAGGTCAATTTTCAATATAATTGCAGAATTAATTTTATTTAAATTAAGCGTGCACAATTTGCGTTGCAACAGCTGCACAGACACAGATTTTTGGAACATCCACAAAAAAAATCCAGAAGCTTTAAAGCAATGGAAGTGAATTGGTTAAAAGTTGTTCCATATTTCCCCAGAATCAGATACTATATACTATTACCAATATAATATTATAACATATAGATTTGGTTTCATATATAACTCCTGTTGCACAACCAAGATAGCGTAATGCATCATTACCATATCTGGATCCTGAAAAGACATCCAGCTATCAAATTTTAATCAACTTGCTACTTCATTGCAAGTTGTTGACAGGATACATTGTCTTGCTTGTACTTTTTTTTCTGCCTCCTTACCAACTCATTATAACTGTAAGTTGCCATTATAGAACACAGATCATAGAAAAACTACAGCACAAACAGGCCCTTCAGCCCACGTTGCACTGATCATCTGTCTCCTACTAGGCTTATTTACAACCCTTAATCCTATTAAGTCCCACATAGTCAGCGAGAAGTCTCTTAAAAGACCCTATTGAATTTGCCTCCACCACCACCGACGGCAGCCGATTCCACTCACCCAGCACCCTCTGAGTGAAAAATGTACCCCCTGACATCTCCTCTGTACCTACACCCCAGCACCTTAAACCTGTGGCCTCTTGTGGCAGCCATTTCAGCCCTGGGAAAAAGCCTCTGAGAATCCACCCATTCAATACCTCTCAATGTCTTATACACCTGAAATTATTCAGACAGGAACACAGGTAGGATGTTTTCAAACAATGCACTCCCACTTTCCCATCTGCCTGGAACTCCCAACACCACCACGTAAGTAACTTAACATTAATGCTTCCTACAATAGTGACTACATCACAAAAAGTATTAATTGGCTGCAAAGTGCATCAAGACATCAGTGCATTAGTAAATGCATCTTTTTCGTTCCTTTCATAACGCTAAATTTGAGGAGAAAAGTTTATTTTATTTGTGTCACAAGTAAGGCTTATGTTAACACTGCAATGAAGTTACTGTGAAAATCCCCTAGTCACCACACTCCAGCACCTGTTTGAGTATAATGAGGGGGAATTCAGCACGGACCAATGCACTTAATCAGCATGTCTTTTGAACTGTGGGAGGAAACCCACGCCGACACAGGAGAACGTGCAAACTTCTAGCCAGGAATCGAATCTGGGTCCTTGGCACTCAGACAGCAGTGCTAACCACTGTGCCGCCTTGTATAAAAATATTGATTACAATTAGTTAAACTGCTGATGTCAGTTAGACAAAGGCTTTAACACTACAGAGAAACACTGGAATCCAAGGTTTAAAATAACAGTTATTCAGGATTCCAACAGCTGAATAGAATCCAGTGGTTCCTAATAGAAAATACATCCAGATGTTGGGCCAGGACAGCTTTGCTTGTTCACTACAATCAGATAGCTTACTAACACACACTCTCACGTCACACAGGAAGAGTGGTTACCTGGAGATAATAACCATAAACTACCAATGAAACCATATCACCTTGAGACAGTCACCAGAGGAAATGAGGCAGAGAAGAGATCATTACCAAGAAATATACAAATTAATGTCGTATTATATGAGACACACTGGAGTGATCTTCCTCCAGTCAAAGCTGCAACAAAATATTCATACTTCAGGCAGAGACAAGATAGAAGCAAGTTTGCATTTGGGGCAAATTTTACCATCAGCACCAACAATAAAATAAAGGGTATCTCATTCTGCAGTATGACAGCTGCATGGACAATGTGGAAACCAATCTTTTGACGTCAGTCAGAAGTATCTGACATTATTGCATTAGAAATTAATATGGAAGAAAAATGGCAGAATGCAACAGATTTATTAATAATCAGCCTAAAATTCCTTTCAAACTCTGACTGTTGAAATAGGTTATGGAAAACTAACTTTTCCATAACCTATTTCAACAGTCAGTCACTTCCCCTTGGTGTAAAACCCCTCCTTCCTCCCCCCCCCACCCATTGTCTCCTGCAGTTTAAAAGCGACATGGACCAGAACTTTCACAGCACTCACACAGGGAGGATCGTCCAGTCCAGTCACCAGCGAACCCCTGCCATGGCTTTCCCTGTGGTGTGAAGTGGATTCAATGAGAAATCCCACTGACAGCAGCAGATACCAGAAAATTCCATCACTAGCAAATGGCGCACCACCTCCAGAGGCTACGATATCTTACCCACGTTCTCTAGCTGCTTACAAATTGAGTAAGAAGTCTAACAACACCAGGTTTAAGTTCCAACCAGTTTATTTGATAGTAATCCCACAAGCTTTTGGAAACGATGTTCCTTTGTCAGGTGTATGCAAGGTTCTGATCAGAAAAAGCCATATAAAGACACACAATTTACAGGATATTGATTAGAATACAAGTCTTTGCAGCTAATCAAGTCTTAAAGATGCAGACAACGTGAGTGGAAATAGCATTAGCATAGGTTAAAGAGATGTGTATCATCTCCGGACAGGACAGTAAGTGAGATTTTACAAGCCCAGGCAAGTCATGGGGCTTACAGATAGTGTGATATGAGCTCATGATCACGATTTGTGTGCAGAACTTGGCTATCAGTCTCTGCTCAGTGACTCTGCGCTCGAGTGTCATGAAGACCACCTTGCAATACGCTTACCTGAAGATCAGAGAAAGAATGCCCGTGGCCACTGAAGAGATGATGAGGCTGGGTAGTTTGCTGCAAACCATGGCCTGTTTGAAGTTGTGTGGTTGTCTGAAGGCAAGAGGTGGGGGTGTGGGGATGGCCCTGGCAAGATGTTCGTCTTCATCAATGATGTGTTGAAGACTCCAGAGAAGACGTCATAGCTTCTCCGCTCCAGGGAAGTACTGGACGACGAAGGGTACATCCCAGCCTTCAGGGGAACAGTGATCACAACGCCACACAACCCTGCCACAGCAACCTCTGCAAGACATGCCAGATCATCGGCATGGATGACATCATCTCACATGAGAACACCATCCACCAGGTACACGATACATACTCTTGCAACTCAGCCAACGTTGTCTACCTAATACACTGCAGGAAAGGATGTTCCTAAGAATTGCACATTGGGGAGACCGTGCAGACACTATGACAACGGATGAATGAACTTCGCTCGACAATCACCAGGCAAGACTGTTCCCTCCCTGTTGGTGAGCACTTCAGAGGTCACAGGCATTCAGTCTCTGATCTTTGGGTAAGCATTCTTCATGACAGACAGCAGCACAGAGTCACTGAGCAGAGACTGATAATCAAGTTCCACACATGTGAGGATCTGGGGTTCATGTCACACTATCTGTAACCTTCATGACTTGTCTGGGCTTGTAAAATCTCACTTACTGTCCTAGAGATGATACACACCTCTTTAACTGATGCTAATGCTATCTCCACTCACCTTATCTGCATCTTTAAGACTTGATTAGCAGATCAACTGCAAAGACTTGCATTCTAATCAGTATTCTGTAAACTGTGTGTCTTTATAAGCCTTTCTCTAATCAGAACCTCGCACACACTTGACAAAGGAACACCGTTTCCGAAAGCTTGTGGGATTACTATCAAATAAGCTGGTTGGACTTAAACCTGGTGTTGAGACTTCTTGCAGTTTTTACCCCAGTCCAACATCAGCATCTCCACATCATGCTTAGAAATTGGCACACACTGCCCCTCCAAATGCCCCACCATCCAGTGAACTCTTCACTGCAGATTCCTCCAAATTCGCTGAGTCATCTCCACTGATAATGAAGCAATCCCCACTCCAACTCAGCAACATTTCAGAAACATTCTGTATCTTTTTGTAGCCTCCCTCAAGTCAACAAAAGAAGCCTCCAACTTTTCCAAACTGCTTTCTATTCAGTTTCATCCAGTCCACAGAAACACTCTTAACCAGAGAATTTCCACACTCCTTCAGTTCAGAGATATATTCACCCTCCAATTCATAGAATCACACTGTGTGGAGGAGACACTTCGATCTTCATTGCTCTTGCCAGTTTACGGAGACAAACCTCGTCTAACTCTTTCTCCTAACCCAAAAGCGGCATTTCAGCTGCTCAACTGCCCATCTGACTTAGAACCAATCTTCCCCTTTCAATTCCCACCCTCACCTGCTTGAGATTCTTCTCCTCTCTAGAGAACCCCCTTTTATCCTTCCTCCGATTTGCTGAAGCACTTGATTTGTTCTAGTGCTCCTCATTGTATGTACTGCCTGCAGTTCATGAAATATGTCATAGAATCATAGAACCTCTACAGTGCAGAAGGAGGTCATTCAGCCCATCAAGTCTGCACCAGTCCCACTTCAGCCCTATCCCCACAACCCCTCACATTTACTCAGTTAATCCCTCTAACCTATGCTTTCCAGGACACTAAGGGCCAATTTAGCGTGGCCAATGCACCTAACCCAAATATCTTTGGAGGGTGGGAGGAAACCCACGTAGACATAGCGAGAATATGCAAACTCCACACAGACAGTGACGCAACCAGGAATTGAACCCAGGTTCCTGGCACAGTGAGGCAACAGTGCTAACCACTTGCTATCATGTTGCACCATCTCAATGCTCTGTTTTTGGATCAACTTGTAGGAAGATATTCCAGATACAGCGCAAGACCTGAAATTCCCAACTTTAGCATGTGAAGCAATAGAGTCAAGAACAAGCTGAGGCCAGACCATCAGGAAGAGGAATGCCTGTGAATGCAAGTGAATTAATAATTTAGCCCCTTCACTCAGGGGAAGAAAACCAGTTTCTACAGTTCAAGCCAATGTTAAGAGATTTGCTTGGCTGTTTACCTGTGTATGCCTGCAAAAATCTTATACTTGGCTACTGCTAAGGAACGAGGGCAAATTTGATAAATTCAAAATTGAAGTTAGTGTGTTCAGGTATGCAAAACGAATGCTGCACTGAAGTAGCCTGAAATCCAATCTGGACTTAAGCTCTATGACAGACTGGAGTTCATCACGTTTCACTGCTACGGGTGACATTTTAAACCACTACCTACCTTAGCAGCAGATTACAGATAAATCCTTGAAAGCCCCACTAAGAATTGGCTAACTTAACAGCTAAATGAGTAATAAGTGGATATCAGGTTGTTAGTGTCAGGAGACACGATCACTGGATACATATTTTTAGTCAACTCTCAACATAATGATCAAAGACCGACTGGCATAGGATTCTCAGACATGTTCATTTTAATCTTTTCTAATTAAATTATAAAATTCTGTCGATGGCACCATGGTACAGTGATACCTACTGCTGCCTCACAGCACCAGGAACCGGGTTCAATTCTAAACTTGGGCAACTATGTGGAGTTTACACGTTTGCCCCACGTCTGCATGGGTTTCCTCCAGATGCTCCAGTTTTCCTCCCACAGTCCAAAGATGTGCTAGTTAGGTGGATTGGCCAGGATAAATTGCCCCTTACTGTCAGGGGACTAGCAGGGCAAATATGTGGCATTACAGGGATAGGGCGTGGGTAGGTTTGTTGTTGATGCAGAATCGATGGGCCAAACTGCCTCCTCTGACTGTACAGATTCTACGATTCTAACAAAATTAGGTGTGGTGGATTCAAAGAGAATGTTCCTGATAACGGGGGAGTCCAGAACTAGGGGATCATAGTTTGAGGATAGGGAGGAAACCTTTTAGAACGGAGGTGAGGAGAAATTTCTTCACCCAGAGGATGGCCAATGGTTGGAATTCATCACCAGAGAAAATAGTTGAGGCCAAAACTTGTTGTTTGATTTCAAGAAGAAATTAGATACAACTCTTAGGGCTAAAGAGATCAATGGATATGGGGGAGTAGGGGGAGAGGTAGGATCATGATTTTGATGATCAGCCATGATCAAAATGAATAGCGAAGCAGGCTCGAAGGGCTGAATGGCCTCCTCTTGCTTTCATTTTCTATGTTTCTAAATTGCTTTCTCCACAATTGAAGGTGCATTTTACTGTAAATCATTGCTCTGGGACATCTGAACAGTAAATGCCAGTGACAATAAGCAATAGGAAAACAGAGCGAGACAGAAATGTGAATATGGAATAAAAACAGAAGCAACTGGAAAGGTATGGCAATTCCATCAGTGTCTGAAAACAAAGAAACCGTCAGTTTAGATAAAAAGAGCCTCTGTTCAGAATCTGAATCCATCTTTTTCGATCAGAATTTCCACTCAGTTCTGGTGTTCAGTATCTGGCAGTTTTTTGAAAGAAAATTAATGTCAGGTGGTTGGTTATGAGTTGCACTCGGCATGCATTCCTTCCAAACACCTGACCATCTTCCTAATGTGATCATCTGTCAAATTCCCTCCCCTACTCATTCATTCATTCTTATGAATAGAGCACTCGATCTGTCAGATCTGCTCTACCATTCAATAAGACCATGGCTGATCTGATTGCGGTCCCAATTCCATCACCCTGTCACCCCTCTGTGCATGGGGCATAAATGGCAGTGGGAGCAGAAAATCCTGCCAGATGCCCAAGCTGCCTTTCATATTGATTATTGCTCCCCGCCCCTGTAAATTATCCATTCACATCAACTTAAAATATGACTGGCCTCCCACGCGTGCAGCTGGCAGCCAGACCCAAAGAGACATCAGGGTGATTAGGTCATGCCCAAGCACAGTGTGGGGTGAGAGGGGCAAAGTGTTGTACTTTTACTTTTGTGCATTGGAGTGGCCTTTTAAAAACGGTGCCTCAATCTTATAAAAAATCCAGTTGCTGGCAGAGCAGATATGGGACATACGCTTTAACTTTTATGTCTCTAACTTATTAACAATAGCGGAGAAAGTTGCTGGAAGTGTCACTTTTCCTCTCTGCTGCAACACTAGTAGCTCAAAAAAAGGGGAAAAATTCCACCCAATAATTACATTCCAGAATTATCTCTAATCTCCGAATCCCTACAGTGCAAGGGCTGCCATTCAGCCCATCGGGAACGCACCAACAGTAATCCTACCCACTCCCTATCCCTGTAACCCCATCTATTTACCCTGCTAAATTCCCTGACGCTAGGGGTCAATTTAGCACAGCCAATCAACCTAACCTGCACATCTTTGGACTGTGGGAGGAAACAGGAGCACCTGGAGGAAACCCATGCAGACACAGGGAGAATGTACAAACTCCACACAGACAGCGAGCCAAGGTTGGAATTGAATCCGGTTCCCTGGTTATGTGAGGCAGCCATGCTAACCACCGTGCCATGAAGTATTACATGAGTAATCAAACCCCGTCTACAATAAATTTATAAATAGAGGTAAACAACACAACAGATGGCAAGTTATGGCAAACCTTCCTAAATCACTGGTTAGCCTTATGGATGGATGAGAGGCCATGAGGGAGAGGGAGTGGAATGGCCAATAACAATAAAAGACTGAAGACATTAAGGAGGAATAATGAAGGCATGATCCTAATCGTGCAAGATGCAATTGCTAACTTTCATCAGTACAATAGTAATGATCCACCAGAGAAATTCAAACACAAAGGAATGGGGGACATAATTGTTTCACAGCGATGCATCTTTTAAAGAAAAGGAAACCGTTGCCGGTAGCAGGTAAGCTAATGACCAACATTGTCTGTAAGTGGCAGGTGAACATTCTTACTTCTCTTACATACACTACAGCTGTTGAACATGGGATGAAAAAAAAAATCACCACCTATACAGTGTAATCGACTGAGAAAATATCCTGCTTGTAAAAGATTTCTAGTGCAACCTCAAAATGAGACAAATGTTTACAAAAGCAACGACAAAAAAAAGAGTTTTGGAATGGAGCTTACATAATGTATCCAAATGTTGAATTACAGTTTTACTGATTTGGAAAGCTTTAATTAATGAAGCAAAAGGGATTGCTGGCAAATACTAAATTAGTTTGAACAGTTTGATAATGAAGTTAAAACCCAATTAATTGTTAAACTCCAAAATTAAAATTCTTGAGTACATTATTGGCTGGGTGGTTAACAGTGAGGCAGAGTGCCTTGGGCTACAAAAAAGAATGATCAAATGGGGAGATAAGTGGCAGATGAAATTTAATCCGGCAAAAGTGTGAGGTGATGCACTTTGGAAGAAGTAATTTGATAAGTAGTATTCAATCAACAGCATGATACTAAGATGCTGTGAGGAACAAAGGGACTTTGCCATGTTTGTCCATAGATTTCTGCATGTTAGTAGGGTAGTGAAAAAGGCACATGGGACACTTGCTTTTATCAATTGAGGCATGGATTACAAAAGCAGGGAGGTCATTTTGGAGTTCAATGAACTTTGGTGAGATCACAGCCGGAGTACTGTGTGCAATTCTAGTCACCACGTTATAGGAAGGATGTGATTCACTGGAGGGGGTGCAGGGGAGCTTCACCAGGATGCTGCCTGGGATTGAACATTTAAGTTACGAAGAGAGATTGAATGGGCTTAGGCTGTTTTCAATGGAGCACAGAAGACTGAGGGACGAGCTGATTGAGGTGTATGAGATAATGAGGGGCAGAGACAGAGTGGATAGGAAGAGCAGTTCCCCTTAATTGAAAGATCAGTTACGAGGAGACACAAGTTCAAGGTGAGGGGCAGGAGGAAATTGAGGGGAAAAACCTTTTCTACCCCAAGGATAGTGACAGTCTGGAATGCACTGCCTGGGAGGGTTGCCTCACATCCTTAAAAGGAGTACCTGAGAGAGCACTTGGCATATCATAACACTCAGGACTATGGGACAAGTGCTGGTAAATGAGATTAGACAGGTAATCAGTGTTTTTCACGTGCCAAGGCAGATCTGATGGGCTGTGGGGCCTCTTCTGCACCGTGTCATTGTGATTCTGCGATTGACATCATATAGCTGTCTATTTGAAATTATCTGATAATTCAACTTTCAAATCCCACTTGATATAATTCAAATTTATCACCAAAATGACTTTATGTTAACAGCAGATTCTAATCATTTAAAGGAGGATTATAATATATTTTTTATTTTGACTGCTGTTTGATCCCAAATGCCAAAAATCAGTTGTAGGTTCCAGTTCTTGGTTTGATTCAGAGTCAAAGATAATTGTCTCGTTTCAGGTTATAATTTTCAGAATAAATTAATAATTCCTGGTTATTGCAGCTGTTATAAAAGGTGGTTACAACACCAACTGACAGTACAAGGCATAGTCAATGCCAATCTCCTGATTCTGGTATTTGTTATTATAAATAAGATCTGAACAGAAATAAGATGTTTCAATTGCTTTTAGTTTATTAAGAGATTTTGGGCTAGATTTCTTTCTGCAATGCATCCCAACGTTGTGTGGGCATGCAGTAGAGGACAGTGGAAAATTCAGGTTCCAAGACCTTTACTCAATGCTTGCCAGGGCATCTGATGGCAGGTACTTAATAAGCTATAATCAGCAACCAAATAACTACTAGATTGTTGTAAAAAGCCAGCTGGTTTCCACTTTTCTTGAGGGACTGAAGCTTGCTTATCTTTTTCCAATCTGCTGTGTGCGACTCCACTCATCAACGGGACTTAAACCGTCATCTGAAATCGTCCAGCAAGTTACTGAGTCACATCCAAATCACTATGACAACAGTGGTTCAAGAAGATGGCTCACACGGATCTTCTCAACAGCAGTTAGGGAGAGGCAGTAAGCATTGAATATTCGGGGCCCAAATCAAGCAAAGGAATTAAAAATATTCTTCCAAACCAGAGCACGTAAATGGTGATGGGAGTGGTAGTGTGGCCTTGATCCTGGGCAGATTTTCCTCCCTTCTCACCAGGATGCAAGCTTTATGAAATGGTCTGAAGTTCTCCAATGAAGAAATGTGGTTTGATAGAAGCCACTTCTCCTTCAATTCTGATCCCAGTCATTATCATGGCCTCCAAGTTTAAACACCTGCTGGTTTTGAGGATTTCATCTTTAACTCCAAATCCCATTGTAGTCATTCCAGGATGTACCTCAGGATCAAGAACAGGTTCGATTTTGGTGGAAAAAATCCTGTGGTGGTCAACCACATTACCAAAAAAGGAGACAATTTTGCAGCATAGTCAGCAGCAGATAGAAGCCCCACCTCACTACCCTTTACAAAGGACAATCCACCTCCAATTCTGTCTCACTGTAATTTCAAGTTCACAGGGAGCAGAATAAATCTCAGTCCATGGATAAGTCCAGCCATGAGACATTTTGTGACAATTATTCTGTGGAACTGAATTTGAAAATGCACTTATTTTAAAAGTTGTATTTTAGGCCATAGTGTATTCAGGCTTGTTAAAAAGCAAGGAATCGGAAGCAGTAAACAATTAAGCTAATGAACTCCATCTTATGGTTAAGGAGAATGTAAATGAAAAGCAATTTGCTGTGTTCTGTCAGTACTTGACAAACATCTCTTGCCCACATTCTTGGATAGTCCAAGATAATTTGCATGACATCCATCAAACCTTCTTTTTCTGGCTGTGAGCAGGAGGAGAAAAATACAGCGATAGGCATAGGCAGGGCGGGAAGGGGGGGGGCGGAGAGGTCTTGAAAACAGAAATTTAAACCAGCAAGACCAAGTAAAAGGCACTGAAAATGATACAATAAAAGGGACTAACAAATTATGCCCCGACATGGAAAAGTCAAACATTCCCATTATCCTTCTATTACACTGAGATACTGAACCAATTGGACTAAGTAGATCTGGTCTAAACTATTTTTACATTTCATTTATTATACAATTTATATTGCGACAAGGTTCACGATTGTCGAAAGTTGGATTCTCCAACCTCGTCCGCAGCAGAGAATCTACAAACCCGCTACAGCGAATGGAGTTTTAGCTAGTGCCAAATTCTGCATTCTCGCTGACAGTGACAGGAGGGTAAATGAGAACAGAAAAAAATATTTGACCCAGAGATGAGCTTGCAACTACATATCTACACTATTTAAACTACTGACATCTACCTCCGGAAGATTAGCTGATTCCATTCCTGTGTCACCTCATTTTCTGCTGAAATTCTCATCCAGATCTTTGTTACCTCTAGGCTTGTCCAATCCAACACATTCCAGGGCAGCCTCCCATCTTCCAAAGCTGGGGGCCATCCAACACCCAACTATCAGTCTCCTAACCTGCTCACAGTCCTGTTCACCGACCCACAAGAACAGCTTCTATTTAGATAATGCCTAGAATGCAACAAAAATGTCCCTTTAAGGTAACAAAATATCCCAAAGCGCTTCACAGGAGTGTCATAAAACAAGATATGGCACCAAGTCATGTTGGGTTAGGGAAGTGAAATGTCAAAGAACTAGGTTTTAAGACATTTCTTGGAGGAAAGCAAGATTGAGACATTGAGGGAATACCAGAGCTTAGTGCCAAGGCAACTGGAGGCATGGCCACCAATGGTGGAGCAATTAAGATTGCGTATGTACACAAAGCCAAAATTACAGAAATCTCCAGGAGATGATGGGGTTGGAGAAAGGTACAGAGATTGGATGGGGCAAGGCCACAGAAGGGTTAGAAAATAAGGATGAGAATTTTAAAAATCAAACTATTGCTTGACCAAGAGGCAATGTATGTCAACCAAGTTGGCAAGGGGGAAATGAGACTTGCTGCAGCTTATGACACAAGCTGGAGAGTTCTGAATGACCTCAAATTAATGCAAGATAGAATGTGAGAATTGGGCTAGGAACGTGCTGGAATAGTCAAGATAACAAGGGCAAGAATAAGGGTTTCTGTAACAGAGGAGCTCAGATTGGCGGATGAAGTTGTGAAAAATTACAGCGGGGATGACCATCAGCCTTAGAGATGACAGGAATTAGGTCAGCAGCTCATCTCAGGGTAAACGTGACTACCCCAAGGTCACAAACAGACTGGTATAATCTGAAGACTGTTGCTGTACCAACTCCCAATTTACTGCCACGAACCTCCCTTATCTCCTTCAGCCCTGCGACCAGTGCTCCTTCTGATCTGTGGAGTTGCTTGGCCATAGAGCTATCCAGAAGATGCAAACTGTACACAAGTGAGATCCTTATAAAGATACATGCGTTCACAACTACACAGCTATTTCACACAGTTCATGTAATGCAATAAACTGGCCACAAATAGAAAAGAGGAATTAGTGGGAGCACTACCCACACCACTCAAATATCTGTGCTCATTTAACCTTGGTTTTTAAATCATTCCACCACTGGTGGTCATGCCTTTAGCTATCTACACTCTAAGCTCTAGAATTCCCATCTAAGCCTCTGCAATCCTTTCCTTCTTTAAAATCCTCCTTCTACTTATTAAACCATAATTTTCTCCAATATCTTAAGTGACTCGATGTAATACTCCTCAAAACTGCCTTGGGATATCTTACTATATTAAAGATGCAACGTAAATACAACTTATTGAAGGTTTGCCTTTGGAACAATTTAAGAAATTGTTCAGTGAAAGATACAAATAGCTGGTTGAGATCACCTGTGAGCGCTTGTGTTACAGTCCCAGATGTGCCAGCGTAAGTAAACAGAAGGCAAACTGAACATACATCATACAACATTACAGCATAGTAAAGGCCCTTCGGCCCTCGATGTTGCACCGACCAGTGGAACCAATCTAATGACTCTCTAACCTAAACGATTCCAATGTTATCCATATGCCTATCCACTGACCATTTAAACACCCTTAAAGTTGGTGAGTTCACAACTGCTGCAGGCAGGGCATTCCACGCCCTTACTACCCTCGGAGTAAAGAAACTACCTCTGACATCCGTCCTATAACTACCACCCCTTCAGTTAAAGCTACATTCCCTCATGTTAGCCATCACCATCTGAGAAAAAAGGCTCTCACTGTCCACCCTATCTAACCTCTGATCATCTTGTATGCCTCAATTAGGTCACCTCTTAACCTTCTTCTCTCTAATGAAAATAACCCCAAGTCCCTGAGCCTTTCCTCATAAGACCTTCCAGAGGCAACATCCTGGTAAACCTCTTCTACACCCTTTCCAATGTCTCCACATCTTTTTTATAAAACATCAACCAGAACTGTACGCAATACTCCAAGTGCGGCCACACCAGAGTTTTGTACAGTTGCAACATGATCTCACGGCTCCGAAATTCAATCCCTTTACCAATAAAAGCTAACACATCATATGCCTTCTTAACAACCTTATCAACCTGGGTGCCAACTTTCAGGGAGCTATGAACATGTACGCCGAGATCTCTCTGCTCGTCAACACTATTAAGAGTCCTTCCATTAGCCCTATATTCTGTACTCCTGTTACTCTTACCAAAGTGAATCACCTCACACTTTTCCGGATTAAACTCCATTTGCCACCTCTCTGCAACTTATCTATGTCCCTCTGCAAACTAACATCCATCCTCACTGTCTACAACTCCTCCAACTTTGGTGTCGTCAATAAATTTATTAACCCATCCTTCTTCACCCTTATCCAGGTCATTTATAAAAATGGCAAACAGCAGTGGCCGCAAAACAGGTCCCTGAGGTACTTGTAACTGAACTCCAGATTGAATATTTCCCATCAACCACCACCCTCTGTCTTCTATCAGCTAGCCAATTCCTGATCCAAACTGCTAAATCACCCTCAATCCCATGCATCTGCATTTTCTGCACTAGCCTACCATGGGGAACCTGATCAAACGCTTTGCTAAAATCCACATACACCACATCAACTGCCTTACCCTTATCCACCTCTTCAGTCACCTTTTCAAAAAACTCTAAGGTTTGTGAGGTACGACCTACGCGTGTTGACTATCCCTAATCAATTTATTTCTCTCCAGATGATTATAAATACTATCCCTTATAATTCTTTCCAAAACTTTACCGATAACAGAAGTAAGGCTCACCAGTCTATAATTCCCAGGATGGTCTCTACTCCCCTTCTTGAACAAGGCGGCAACATTTGCTATCCTCCAGTCTTCTGGCACTACTTCATGTAGCCAACGACATGAAAATCAAAGCCAAAGGCTCTGCAATCTCCTCCCTAGGTTCCCAGAGAATCCTAGGGTAAATCCCATCTGGCCCAGGGGGCTTATCTATTTTCATACTCTCAAGAATTGCTAACACCTCCTCCTTACGTACTTCAAACCCGTCTAGTTTACAACCCTGTATATCAGTATTCTCCTCGACTACACTGACTTTTTCCCTGTGTGAAGACTGACGAGAAATACTCATTCAGTGCCTCTCCAATCTCTTCAGGTTCCAAGCACAACATCCCACTGCTGTCTCTGACTAGCCCTAATCAATCTTTTATTCTTGACATACCTATAGAAAGCTTTAGGGTTCTCCTTAATCCTATCCACCAAAGTCTTCTCATGTCCTCTTCTAACTCTTATCAACTCTCTTAGTGCCCTCCTGGCTGATTTATAACTCTCCAGTGCCTTAACCGAGCCTTCACGTCTCACCTTTACATAAGCCTCCTTCTTCCTCTTCACCAGAGATTCAACTTCCTTAGTACACCACGGTTCCCTCGCTTGACCACTTCCTCCCTGCCTGACAGGTACATATTTATCAAGGACTCGCAGTAGCTGCTCCTTGAATAAGCGCCACATTTCAGATGTTCCCAGCCCCTGCAGTTTCCTACTCCAACCTATGTATCCTAAATCTCGCCTAATAGCCTCGTAATTACCTTTTCCCCAGCTATAACTTCTGCCCTTTGGTATATGCCTACCCCTTTCTATGAAGAAGGTAAACATAACTGAATTGTGGTCACTATCACCAAACTAGTGCTGATAAAATACTCACACTGCATGTTAAATTACAAATGCAACATCAATGAATTGCACCTTGACACAACAGTTCTGGCTTATACCATAAAAACAAAATATCATTATAATTACTTTGTTAGCTATATGTTTTACTCTGGAAAAGTATAAGCTGTATACCTCCTCGGTTTATTAGCCAACATAAAGAGAATTGTTAGCTAAAAGTCCATTGTTATAGTTATCTCAAATCAATGTCAAATACCAAGTTGTATTTCTTGTTAAAGCACCAGGATACTCATCTTGGTTTGTTTTTCGGAATTTACTTGTGATACTCCTGTTGGTGACAACACAACCCAGCTCCTCGTGCCCAGCATTCCACCCATAGAGAGCATCCTTCCCAAATGTATCACTGTTTGGTATGGCTCCTGCTCTGGCCAAGACCACAAGAAACTACAAAGAGTTGTGAACATAGCCCAGTCCATCACTCGAGCCAGACTACCATCCATTGACTCTGTCTATACCTTCCACTGCCTCAGAAAAGCAGCCAGTATAATCAAGGCCCCCCACGCATCCCTGACATACTCTCTCATCAGGAAAAAGGTATAAAAGTGTGAGGTCATGTACAAATTGACTCAAGAACAGCTTCTTCCTTGCCGCCATCAGGCTTTGAATGGACCTACCTTATTAAATTGATCTTTCTCTGCACCCTAGCACTACATTCTATAACGTCTCCTTTCCTTCTCCCCGTATGAGCGGTATGCTTTGTCTGTATAGTGCACAAGAAACAATACTTTTCACTGTATGCTAATACACGTGACAATAATAAATCAAATCGCTCTCAGCTTCCACTGAATTTGTTATCTGCTGCTGTTTGCATTTAGCTCACAACATTAGTCAGAGACGTGGCTTGGTGTCAATGGGTGGGAAGTTGGTCGAAGAGGAAGTTCTTCCAGATGCGCTGTTTCCAAGGGAGGAAAGCTTTCCACATTTTTAAAAGCACTTTCTCTTCCTGCAGCTCTGCTTATGCATAATATGATTGTTTTGGTGCTGTTGGTGTTTTCATAAAGACACCAGTCACCCATAAGGTATTGGATAAACATATTATGGCTTCATTTATTAAGACTGGGGACATGGGAATATTTATACAAAGATAGATAGCTGCCTGTATGTGCTCCACCTAAAAGCAAAAGTTAAACTAAAACTGGATCACATGACACTTCCCTCTCAGTGATATCATGCTGCTATCTCTTAAAAGATCATAACACACCCTGACTTAACCCTTAATGCTACAGCTACAAATAAATACAAAAGAATTGTAAATTATTGCGCAACTGGGCAAATACAACTGATTCTAAGCGTTAAGCTACAGATTAATGATGGGCTCTTTTCTCAAAAAGAAACACAAAACATAGCTTTGCATCACAAATAAAGTGCGACAATTTCAAGTATGTTAGATACAAAACTGTACAAGTGTATTAAAATCTCACGCCCCAAGGAAGTACGATGGATACAAGACTATACAATGATGTATTAAGAGTTTATTAGTCATAAATAAGGTTTACATTAACGCTACAATGATGTTACTATGAAATTTCTCTGGTCACCACACTCCTGTGCCTGTTCAGGTCAATGAAATCACTTGCCTGAAGGAAATATGTTAAATCTAACACTATACAATGGTGTATTAAAATCATTTGCCTCAGTGCTGCTTTTCAGGAATCCCAGAGAGATAAATACGGTGCAGGCTACATTCAGAATTAAAATGCAGCAGATTAGCTGGAAATTACCCCACCCATTTTATCTATATCCCAAAGCTGTGTCTGCACAGAAAGCAGGCAAAACATATGCAAATCTTTCAGGCTGCAAATTCTGCCACAAGAACAGCTCAAAAGTTCATGTTCCAGCTCGTTGCGAGTGTTTTTGGAAAATGAAAATGATTGATAATCTTGCAGATTGAGAGGCTTCCAGGTTTTGCATTATCACGGAATCACACTGAAGCATCCCCAACTTGGAAAGCAAATTGAAACTTTTGAATAAAAACATTAATGCCTATGCCCAAGGTGTAAAAGGCTATTTGATAGATTAGTCCAATTACGTTATCAAATGTGTAACTTGTATCATCATTGTCACAGAAGTCATACAATCCTACAGTGCAGGAGGACATTTGGCCCATCGTGTCTGCACCGACTGCAATCTCAACCAGGCCCTATCTCCATAATTTACCCTAGCTAGTCCCTCTGACACCAGGGGCAATTTAGCACCGCCAATCCACCTAACCCACACATCTTTGGATTATGGGAGGAAACTGGAGCACCCAGAGGAAACCCACGCAGACACAGAGAGAACATACAAATTCCACACAGACAGTGACCCAAGCCAGGGATTGAACCCGGCTCCCTGGTGTGTGAGGTAGCAGTGCTAACCAACTGTGCCAGCCCTAAATGTGTCATGCCTTAAAATGAAAAAAATCCTGTCATTTCAAAAAAAAAACTTAAGTTTAGAAGGAAGGAACAAGTCACTTCCATCGTACCCAGAATGATGAACTGGAAAATTTTGACCCGATATCACACCAATGCTTGCAAATAATTGGAAACAGGCTTGGGCAAACAAGTTTTGTGCACAGCTTTTGTGCATTTTCATGCTTCACTGGTACTCATATCACTTCGACTTCATGTATGAACAGAACTTTAACATTCAGTCATTTTAACCACGCTCAAAAGGAAGATTGTTTCACCGACCTGGCAATCCCTCATTTGGGAACTTGACCCAACATTACGTAAACAAATATACCCACTAAATAAATAGGTTACTGAATGTAGTTTCATACAACTGTAGTTGATGTTCAAGTAATTTGTGCAACTATATTTTTTTTAAAAAAGCTACAGTTTCACATACCCCTGTTTCTCGGTAAGATTTAACTAGAAATAATATTTAAAATGCTGGTCAGTGCACTTTAATGGGCAGTTTATAGATTAACAGCAGTCACTACGATAGGCTACTTGTCCCAGACAGGCAAAAATGTATTTTCAAATTCTTTCACAGCTCCCTTATCTCTATAATCTTCTTCAGTTACCAACATTTCTAACGTATCTGCCCTCCTCTAGTTAACTTTCCCAGATTTTCATCAATCCACTACTGCCAATCATGCTTAGGCCTTCGGCATTGGAATTGCTTTGGGGCGGCACAGTGGATAGCACTGCTGCTTCACAGTGCCTGAAGCGTGGTTCTATTCCTGTGTTCGAGTCACAGACTGTGCGGAGTTTGTACATTCTCCCTGTGTCTGTGCTTCAGTTTCCTCCCACAGTCCAAAGATATGCAGGTCATGTGCATTGGCCATGCTAAATTGCCAATTAGCGTCAGGGAATTAGCAGGGTAAATAAGTGGGGTTATAGGGATTGGGCCTGGGTGGGATTATGGTCGGTACAGACTCGATGGGCCAAGTGGCCTCTTTCTGCATGGAAGGGATTTGATGAATTCCCTCCTATGACACTCTCTCTCCTCGCAGCTTTCCATTGTTTAAAACCTGCCTCTTTGGCCAATATTTTGGTCATCTGACCAAATATTTCTATGTAGCTCAGAATGCTTTTATGAATCACCCTGGGACATTTCAGTAAAAAAAAATGTATATAAATCTAAGTTACTGGTTTGTTGAGAGCCTGCTGCCTGAATGTGCTTACAGGCAACTTCAGAAACTAAATATGATTCAACTACATTGATGTGGTCATGTAGCCATGCCTATCAGAGAAGGCAATATTAAGCCATGGCAGGACAGCTCCATCAAGTGGAGTGCGTGTCCTGTAACATGTACATGTCATGGATGCTACCAGTGTCCTAGAGGACCACAAGTGCAGGAAGTGTCATCAGTTACAGAAACTGCAGCCCTGGGTTTTGGAACTCAAGCAGCGACTCGAGTAACTGTGGCAAAGTGCAGGGCTGAGGTTACACGGATAGCAGGTTCAGTGAGGTATCACACCATAAGATCTGAAGGCAGAGAGATTAGGCTTGACCACCAGGCAGGTAATGCAGGAATGCTCTGGGGTCCCACTCAGAAATCAGCTTTCCATTTTGGAAGTCGGCAAGGCCACTGGTTCCTCGAAGTCATGCAGTCAGAGCCAGATTTGTCGCATCATGCGCTGTACAGGAGGGATGGCAGGAGGGTGGATGAGCCACAGTGAAAGGGGATTTATCAATTAGGGGAACAAACAGACATCTCTGTGGCTGGAGATGTAACTCCAGGATGGTATATCGCCTCACTGGTGCCAGGCTCAAGGATGTCACAGAGCAGCTGCAGCTCACCTCTTTACAAGGAGGGCAAACAGTCAGAAGTTGATGCCCACATTGGTACCAATGACATGGGTAGAAAGAGGATGGGAATCTTGTAATCAGAATTTAGGGAGCAAGGTAGAAAATTAACAAGTAGGACCTCAAATATAGCAATCTCCGGTTTACTCCCAGTGCCACGTGCAGGGACAGGAGGTTAAGGCAAATGAATATGTGGCTGGAAAGATGATGCAGGAAGGAAGGCTTTGGGGAAGCTGGCACCTATACAAGCTTGCTGGGTTGCCTCTGGACAGAGCTGGGACTAAGTTCCTTGCAGGCTGTTTTGCTTGTGCTATTGGGACAGGTTTAAAACAAATTGGCAGGGGTGAACCAAGAAGAAATATTAGAGAGGAATACTAGGATGCACAAAATACTGAGTGGGATAGGCAACATTGGTATAGGGAAGAGTAAGTTAATGAATGAAGTCAAAGTAAGGGAAGAAAATGACCTTTAAATCAAGGTTACTGTGCACGTATGGAGTATAGGAAATAAGATTGGTGAATTAAAGGTGCAAATTGCCATGTGAAAGTATGATATTGTGATGATAACAGAGCCTTGGCTCAAGGAAGAACAGAATTGGGTGTTAAATATTCTAGGTACAAGGTGCTCAGAAAAAAAATGGGAAAGGAAGGAAAGCAGGAAAGGAGGTAGTATTGGTTAATGAGAGCATTGTTGTGCTGGAGAAAGAATGTCTCAGCAGGTTCTGGAACAGAATCAACTTGGTGAGAGATAAGGAACAAAAAGGGTGCAATTACATTGCTTGGTGTAGTCAAAAGATCACCAACTGTTGGAAAGGAGGTAACAGAACAAATCTAGGAAAATAACAATATAGTTTTAATGGGGGACTTTAATTACCCAAATGTAGACAAGGACAGTCATAGTGTAAAGAGCAGAAAGGGACACAAGTTCCCAGATTGTGTTCAGAACAATTTTCTGCTGCAGTATCTGTCCAGTCCAAGACAGGATGCAATGTTGGACCTGATCCTTGGAAATGAGGTAGACCAAATTGATCATTAGTGGAGGAACATTTAGGCAAGATTATCATAAGGTTTAAGATAATGATGATAAATGAAAAGAAGCAGTCCAGAATAAGAGGATTTTAACTGGGGAAAGCCAAAATCAATAGGACAAGAATGAAACTGAGCTGGTTAGACTGGAATGAAAAGTTGGCAGGAAAAACCATAGCTGAATAATGGGCTACCTTCAAAAAATAAACAATCCAGACACAGACGAGATGTATTCCTTTATAAGAAAAGAAAGTAGAACAAAAAGAAATCCAGAACTCCTTGGATGAAAAATAGAAACTAAGGAAGGAAAAGTGTCCCTGCAACAGGTATCAAGTAGAATCATAGAATCCTTACAGTGCAGAAGGAGGCCATTCAGCCCATCAAGGCTGCATCGATCACAATCCCAGCCAGGCCCTATTCCTATAACTCCTCACATTTACCCTGCCAATTGGGTTAATTTAACATGGACAGTCAACCCAATCCACACATCTTTGGACTGTGGAAGGAAACCAGAGCACCTAGAGAAAGCCCACGCAGACATGAGGAAGACATGCAAACTTCATAAGACAGTGACCTAAGCCGGGAATCGAACTCGGGCCAAACGAGAAATATAGAAGGTTCAGAGGGGAGGTGAAAAAGTACTTTAGAGAAGCAAAAATGGATATGAGAAAAGACTGGCAGCTGACAAAGAAATCCAAAAGTCTTCTATTGGCACATAAATAGCAAAAGGATAGCAAAAGCAGGAGTACAGCCAATTAGAGGCCAAAAGAGAATTTACACATGGAGACTGGGGGCATGGTGGAGGTATTAAATGAACACTTTGCATCTGTCTTTACCAGGAGATAGATGCTACCCAGGCCTCGGGGACAGATAAGGAAATGCTGGCCCTTGAAGGGTTCAAAATTGATAAGGAGGAAGTGTTGAATAAGCTGTTGGTTTTTAAAGCTGACAAAACACCAGGATCAGATGAGATGCTTCCAAGGATACTGAAGGATGGAAATTGTGCTGGCCACGATCTTCCAGTCCTCCCTAGACTCAAAAAAGGTGCCGGGGAATTGGAAGATTACAAATTAATTATTATTTGAATTTTTAAAAAAAAACAAACAGGAGTATGGGGACAAAGCCAGGGAATAGCACTAATGCTCATTTGGAAAGCTGGCACAGACACCATGGATCGAATAGCCTCCTTCTGCACTGGAACAATTTTGTGATTGTCTGATAGGCCAGACTAGATCTTAAAAGGAAAACAGTGAGCCTGTTGGGATTATCCCTGAAAATTCAGCCACTCCGCAGACACTTTTACTGGCACCAGTTTTCTTTGATTTGAATTAAAACACAAGATGGAATTTTAACTCCAGAATCTTAGTGCAGACCTCCAGACTGCTCACCCAGTAAGAAAACCATTACACTACTATACTCATTAATATGCAATAGAAAACTCTAATAATTACGAGATCCTGGAAGCAAAAATCAGACACAAAATAAATTGAGTAGTTAATAATGCAAACATTTAATAATGTTTGTTCCCAGTTATGTCATTCAAACACCACGATTATGCAACAAAGCAGGATTCGTCTTTGCCATTTGTTGCATTGCTCTTGGGGGGGTGTGGTTAATGAGTATGACAATAATCTTAATAATGATTACCAAAAGGTAATAGAGAGAAACGTCAGTGTGTTGCACATGCATGCTGTGAACTGGGTATGCCCAGTTAATTAAACAGCACTCACACTGGACATTCCTGCCATCTAGTTTCCCTTTCATCCTATACATCACTCACATCAATCACCATCAACTCCAATTGAGTTCACAGTTTTTATCTGGCCATTTCATCACCATATTAATAGATTCACATGTAGTCTGGGATCTTGGCTCAATCTTTTAGCTTTGCTATAGTCTTAAATCACTGCATTTCTTTGTTCAGAGAATTTAATTCTTCAAATGAAAAAAATTTCAAAAGGCTTTGCATTTGCTTTGTTATTTAGAATTTGAAGTAAAATATGATTTTTTTTTTCCCCATTTACAATCAGCTAAAGATTCAACTTTTAAAAGGGTGGTTCATTGGGCTAATATCCAGTTTGGTGATATTGCCTTATGAGAAGAGGTTCATAGAATCATGTAGTGCAGAAAAGGCCCTTCAGCCAATTGAGTCTATACCCTCACACAAGAACAACCTGACTGCCCACCTAATTCTAATTTACCAGCACTTGGCTCATAGCCTTAAATATTATGACATGCCAAGTGTTCATCCAGGTATTTTTGTAAGGGAGATGACGCAACCCATCTCTACCCTCCAGGCAGCATATTCCAGACCATCACCAGCCTCTGGGTAAAAATGTTTTTCTCACATTCCCCCCTTAACCTTCTGCCCCTCACCTCAAAACCATGTCCCCTTGTGGATGACCCTTCAATAAGGGGAACACCTGCTCCCTATCCATGGATTGGTTTGAGTAGAGTCTGTATTCACTGGATTTTAGAAGGATGAGAGGAGATCTTATTGGAACTTACAAAATTCCAGCAGAGCCGGATGGACCATATTCAGGAAGGATGTTTTGCCCTGGTTGGGGAATCGAGAGCATGGGGTCACATTCTCAGGATGTGGGGTAGGCCATTGAGGAACCATTACTTCACTCAAAGGATAGTGAACCTGTGGAATTCTCTACCACAGAAGGCTGTGGGAGCCAAGTCACTGAATGGATTCAAGAAAGTGTTTTTTTTTTGGATTTTAATGGGGTATGGGACAAAAACAAGAATATGGCATTGAGATAAAGGATCTGCCATGGTCATATTGAATGGCAGAACAGGCTCGAAAGACCAAATGGCCAACTTCTGCCCCTAGTTTCTATGTTTATAAGACATGGAAGTAAAGGGCCAAGTAAAATAAATCTCAAGGATAATTTTTCATACCTACAACATTATATATGATAATGACATTTATACCACATTACAAAAAAATGCCTTTTAGAGACAAGGGAAGGAGGTCACAAGTTAATATATTGATCTAATGGAATTATTTTCATTCATATAGACCAACACTTCATTATTACTTCAAACTCTACCTATTACTTCTAAATTGAGTTGAATATGACACTTTTTTGAAACAATCCTCTCAATGTCATTGATATAGAACACAAACAGCTAAGGCTTCAGAAATCACTGTAATGAGTGCTGGTGAATACACTATATAAAAAAAGTAGACTGCATCGGGATACCTTTGAACTTGTATAGTGTTTGAAATGATACTTGAAACTTGTACATCTGATGTGCTAAGTAATTTTGCAAAATGTAAATTTTAAATTTAAACTAAACATTTGCATACCCATCTGGTTCACTAATATCCCTTTTGAGAAGGAAATCTGCCATCTGCATTTGGTCTAGCCGACATGTGACTCCAGACTCTCAGAAACCTAACTGATTCTTAACTGTCCTCTGAAATGGTCCAGCAAACCCTCCATTCAAGGGCAGTTGGCAATAAATACTGGCCTTGCCAGTGACACCAACAGTAGAAAAAAAGATGAAAAAATAAATAAGTGCACTATGTAGTGTGATGTTGAAGCATTAAAGCCAGAAGAACACAATCATTTTGAGACAGGAGTAGGACATAACCACTTCAACCTCCACCACTAATCATCAATATAAATCAGGTTCAACTCCATTTTTCTCACCACATTCTCAAATACTTTCATTCACAAATCATCTATAGAGATTAAATATATTCATTGAATTTTGTCCACTGCCTGGAAGAGAAAGAATTCCAAAGATTCACAACCCTAGAATAAAGAAATTTCTCTAACTCAGTTTTAAATGGTCAATTCCTTATCCTGAGACCAAGACTCCAAGTTCCTAAATCTCCAGCAAGGGAAATACCTCTGTTTTATACCCTGTCAAGCCGTCAAGGTTTATATGCTTAAAGAAGATCACTATTCTTCTAAAGAATATTACCCTATTTTGTTCAATTTCTCTTGATAGTACAGGCCTCTCAACCTAGGAAGCAATCTACTGAATATTAATTGTATCCCTTGTAGCAAGTATTTGCTTCCTTATAATAGGAGATCAAAATTCTGTACAACATTCCCTATGTGGCTTCATCAAAGGCAAGATTTCAGTCAACTTTCCTTCGCTTGTACTCTCTACTCCCCTTGTGATAAAAACTAACGTATTGTTGACCTTTCTATTTGATGCTGAACCTGCATGTCATTGAGTGACACAGTGGTTAGCACTGCGACCTTAGTGCCAGGGATCTGGGTTTGATTCCCCACTTGCTCACAGTCAGTGTGGAGTTTGCACATTCTCCTCGTGTCTGCACGGGTTTCCTGCAGGTGCTCCAGTTTACTCCAACAGTCCAAAGTTGTGCGGATTAGGTTGACTGGCCATATTAAATTGATCCTAGTGTCAGGGGGATTAGCAGGATAAATGTGTGGGATTAAGGGGACAGGGCAAATTTGTTGTTGGCTTGATGGGCCAAATGATCCCCTTCTGTACAGTAGATATTCTACTTTTTTTTCTGTGACGTGTATAAAGGCACTCAAACCCTTCAGAACAACATTTCCTTATGTTGCATCTTACCAAGTCTAGATATTATCCCCATTTTATTGCCTAATCCCTTTATCTATATCCTCTTGCAGCCTCTTTACATTCTTCTCACAGTTTACTTCGCCACTCAGCTTGGGATTGCCATTAAACTTGGATATATTAAAATAAAGTCAAGGTAGTGCAGATGCTGGAAATCTGAAATAGAAACAGAAAATGCTGGGAAAAACTCAGCAAGTCTGGTGGTATATATGGAGAGAGAGAGAGAGAGAAAAACAGATCTAGTGTTGCGTTGAATATGACTCTTTTGTCATTAGTATAGAACACAAATGGCTAAGGCTGAAGCCACACTCTATTAGTAACAGCCTCTTATCCTGAAATTGATCCATTAACTAATGCATGCTAATATCATCCTCAATGCTATGATCCCAAATCTTGTGTAGCAATTTCTTGTATAGGACATGGTAAATATCTTTTTACTACTCTGACAATTCTCTTCCTGGGCCTAGTGGTGTAATAAGACAGACTTTTGTCTGTTTCTATAGCTGCTAATTCCTGGAGCAGGTCGCTAGTTTGTCACCAGGAACTTATTGCTTGAAGAGCACCACTCCACATTAAGTGTGGCTAACCTGAAATCTCTCCCACTCTTAGCACCAGCCATTGGCACATAGGAGTTACAGGTCGATACTCAACTTTTTGACCACGTAACGAATGCACCTTCCTCGGCCATCAGGTCCTGGGGTGGGACTTGAACCCAGAGCTTCTAGCTGAGAGGCAGTGACACTACTCCACAAGATCATCCTGCAATTAGACCCTCAAACTGATCAAACACCATTTCCCAATCCGAAAACCGTGCTGGTATCATCTCCAAGTGCCCTGTTGCCATTTCATTAACAATAGATTCTAGCATTTCTCTACTGCTTATCATCAGGCTCTCTCACCTACATATCACCTTTCTCTCTTCCACCTTTGATCTGATCAGTCCTACACCAAGTTATATTATCTTAGCTGGCAACTCTATAGGCTTGAATCAGAATAAAGGAGGGATACGTTTTGGGAAGAAAATGACTTGGGTTTGCTTCTTGGTTGCTATAGCAATCCTCTGCTGTAAAGTGTGTACGAACATTAGATTAGGTCAGGATTCAGCTCGGCTGTAATGAGTCTTAGGGAGAATAACCCAACCCTTGAGATATTCAACAGGTAACAATGTTTCTTTGAACTTCGTTAGGCGTCACTGCTTACAGAATCTTAGGAATAGCAGAAATAAATTCTATCCATCAGAATGCAAGATAGAAATTCTGTTTCTTCAGATATTACAGGTTATCTTATTTTCAGTATTGTTAGGTTGCTAAAATAGCTTCACCTAATTCACAACATACATGCCCAAGAGACATGCAATAATGCCAAAGCATGGTAATAGTATGAACAAACATCAATATTTCTTGTGCTTGGCAGATATACAAGCTAGGAATCCATTTGGTTGTAACCCGAGTTTTAAATTCCACCTTCTAACCACTACAAGGACAATACTTTTTTCACCTTTGTGATCAAATCCATTGACACACTTCCTGCCAATTAAACCATTATCAACCCTCATTACCGCCAGGCTCAATTATTCCCATGAAAAAAAATAACCTGAAATGAATGGAAACACTCAGCAGATCAGGCAGCATCTGAGATGGTGAAAGCTACAATATCAATACAAGTTTAATCAAGGCACTCAAAAAGGAATTCGATAATTATTTGACAAGAAACAACACGCAGCATTTGTGAAGAGACATGTTAGATTTTATTCTAACAATCAATTGACTTGAAATGTCAATCCTTTCTCTCTAAAAATGCTGCCTGACCTGCTCAGCATTTCAAATATTTCGGGTTTTTTTATTTCAATTATTCCAATACGTCCCTTAATGGTCTCCAAATTCCATCAGTAAAAACCTGCAACTCATCCAAAAACCCACCACCTGCATTTTACCTCATGATAAATCTCTATCCCCTATCGTGTCTGTGCTGAATTTTGCCAGCCTCTTTTCTCAACGGCCGTGTCCCCACACCAGAACGTATTGAGAACGCTGCTCTTTATTTGGGGACATGAATAGGGAGGGAATAGAGGGAGACAGAGCGAGTAAGGAGGCAGAAGAATTTTTTTTTTAAGTTTAGTTTGGGCATCATGATCAGCACAGGCTTGGAGGGCCGAAGGGCTCGTTCCTGTGCTGTACTTTTCCTTCTTCCTTGTCCTTATTCAACTCCAGTCATCTCCATGTCTTATCTTCCACCACCCCCTCCCCACCCGTTGCACCTGTGGGTATCATCACCCTGCACTCTCAAACATTCTTTCCAAACCTTTTTATCTTCCGCTCTCTCATTTTCCTCAGAAAAGCATTTTAAAAACCATTTCTGTGTCTGTTTTCCCGGCACTCCTTCGTTAGATTATTTCTTTAGCCCTGTGAAGCACTTAGAAACTTTCTATTATATCAAAGATATTGTCAAAATGCAAATTGCTATTATCAGGCTTGTTCTTCTTCCTTTCTTAAAAGCAGCAAGTTTTCAGCTCTGAACAAACCATTGTCACTCTAACAAATGGTTAGATGAGAACAGATTTAAGAATTTCCCCATTCACAATATGGTACCAGTTCTAGCTTACTTTCTTAAAAGTTTACTGTGAAAATGCCACATTCTGGCACTGAGGGAGAATTTAGCAAGGTCAATGCATCTAACCAGCACGCCTCTCAGACTGTGGGAGGAAACCGGAGCATCTGGAGGAAACCCACGTAGACATGGCGAGAACATGCAGACTCCAGCCAGACAGTGACTCAAGCTGGGAATCAAACCCACATCCTCAGTGCTGTGATGCAGAAGTGTTAACCACTGTGCCACTATCAATACTGGACAAATTATATTCCAGAATTGACTAAATTAATTTCTATACTCCACTGCTGACGCAGTGCAGCAATCCTCACTTGGAACAGGAATCAAACCCACACTGTTGGTGTTATTCTGGACCATACGCTAGCTATCTAGGTAACTGAGCTAAGTGGCACCCAAGGTTAGACTTATGTTCCTGAAAATAGAAGATCATGAAATGATCTATTTAGATATATTTATGATAATAATAGAGAAATAGTTTCCACTGATGGGAGGATTCAGAACAAAAGGGAAGAACTTCAAATTAGCACTATGCTATTATAGGGTGATATCAAGGAACACTTCATATAAAAGTGGTGTAAATTGGAAACAGCATCACCCTGCTCCAATAAAAAAACCGCTGAGATAAAATTAAATCAAACTTTCAAAACTGAGGTCAATCGACATTGTTAAGCAAAGCTTCATTAAGAGTTACAGAACTAAGGTGGTTCCATGGAGTTATGATGTGTATTAGTTATGATTCAAATGAATGGTAGTACCAACTCAAGGGATGAATGGTCTCCTTCCGTTTCTTAGTGTAAATGAATCAGGATATCTGATTGGTTGTGGAAGATATTATATAGTTGCAGCTTTAATGAAGGCATTCAAGAGGGCATTAGATTATTACTGGGCAGCATGGTGACACAGTGGTTAGTACTACTGCCTCACAATGCAAGGGAATTCAACTCTGACCTCAGGTGACTGTGTGGAGTTTGCACATTCTCCTCATGTCTGCATGGGTTTTTCCTTCAGGTGCTCCAGTTTCTTCCCCTCTCACAGTCCAAAGATGTGCAGGCTAGGTTGACTGGCCATGCTCAAATGTCTCAGTATCAGAAGAATTCGCAGGGTAAATATGTGGGGGTAACAAAAGCAGAAAATGCTTGAAAAACTCAGTAGGTCTGACAGCATAAGGGAGGAGGGGGTCATTCTAACTGGAAAGTTGGGCTCTATTCACCCTCCATAAATGCTGTCAGACCTGCTGGAGTTTTTCCAGCACTTTCTGTTTTAGATTCAGATTCCAGTGTCCACAGTATTTTGGGGTTACAGAGAGGGGACCTGAACCACTACAAAGATCAGCTATGAGGAGCTAGATGGCCTACTCCTGCTCCTATTTCTTATGTTCTTCGGACCTGAGTGCGGTTATTGCCAGTGCAGACTAGATGGGCTGAATGGCCTCCTCCTGCACTTTCAGATTCTAAAAGAAGCAACGTGTAGGGTAATGGGGAGAAGATAGGGAAATGGTTCTAACGTTGACAGCCGGCACAGACAGATGGGCCAAATAGCCACCTTCTGAGCTGAAACAATCCTGAGATGGTGACCATTTTTCTATCAATTGACACCAATCCTACCTTTATCCCATGTTAAAGGAATAGTCTACAGTAACTGACACCAATCCACATCATTTTCAAAGTGGTTCTGACCATTACTCTCACATTCCAAATGCAGCTCGCTCACATTTCTCATTTACCAACTTCAGATGACCAGTGAGTTGATTTTAATGGACAATTCTGTAATATAGATTTGTAACTTTCAGCTAACTCTCTCACACACACACACAAACACTCGCTGTCTGAGCCAGGTGAAGGAAACAATTTACCTGCAACATGGTGACAACGTGACATGGGTTCAACAGGTAGATTAAGGTCTTGGTGGCAAATTTGAAACCGACTTCAATGCCAAAGGTGAGGCACAGGGCGACCAGAAGGAGATTTTTGCCCAGGCTCTCCTGCTTCTCCTGGCACACTTTGACCAGCTCTTGCTGCCTGATCTTGCGATAAGCCACAGCCATCTCCAGTAGCGAGATGGCCACGAAGATGACACTCTCTACCCATCGCTGGCGGAGGGGCAGAAACGCCGCGCACTCCGGCCCCCCGTTCCCGGCGAACTTCGGGTCCACACCCCCGTACGCCCAGTCCAGCAGCATGCAAACATTATAGCGACACATGTTCCTCTTCTCGTCTTGCTCAGAGGCAGTGGGAGACGGGGCGAAGGCTAACACATTCGCTTCTTGTCGAAACATGAACTTTGCAGAGAGAGAGAGAGGCCTTTCTGCTATGAGGTCCACAGACCCGGGGGGGGGGAAAGAGAGACCAGCCTAATGGGGCTGAGTTTCAAATGCTATCTTCTCCCCCTGGAATGAGATCGCCTCTGCTCCTCTAGCTGATATGAAACATCCTTTCCCAATTGCTCACTAGATGCTTTTGTGACAAAGTTGTTCAAGCAATTTCCCTGCACAGGAACGATAGCGGCTTATTGTAGTTTCAGGGGTGGGATTGGCTGGAACTGACATGAAATCCCACCCACTGTGCTCATTGACATCCTCCCCTCAGCCAGTCACATTTACACAGAGCCTTTCATTTCTCTCTCTCCTCCCTCCCTCCCAAGAAGGACTTTATTAACACTAGCCACTGGCTGAACAATAGCAGGGGAGAGAGAAAGGATTATCTTAATTGTTACACTTGGAGCAAAATGTTGCCTTTTGCAAAGTAACATTCTTCTGAAAGTGCTTCTTTCTTTTCTGTTCTCTTCCAGCAAACGTGAAGCCAGGCATCAGGACAGCCCGGTTTTTTTTTCATTCGTTCTTTTCGTCAAATGTGCTCATTTCCTTCCAGGCCAAATATAACTGAACGAATCATTTCATCAGAACCTGATGTGTTCCTATTTGCTAAATAACTGATCTCCCCACCATCTCAAAGAAAAACCCCATGCTCTGATCTGTTTTTTTCCCCCAGGTAGACAGCATTTTGTAACGGGTCAGATTAAGGGAGTCATTTATCATTTAGCTCATTGTATCTGGGGAGGGGAGGGGATGAGTTCGACCCTTTTACTCGCAGGAAGAGACCGGATTATTAAAAACTGGGGGGAGGTGGAATACGCAAAGGATCAGCAAGTCGGGATTTAACATTTTTGATATATTTTCAATGAACGTTTTTCTTCCAAATACCTGTTTATTTTTACTGGCTGGTGGGTTTGTGTGTGCTTCCATTTGTCACAATCTGTTTAAAAATGGATTATATTCCCAACACAAAATGCTGCAAATGTGTGGCCGCCCCCTACCCTCGGAAACATGCAACAGGTCAGTCAGTATCTGGGGAGAGAGTTAACATTTAATCCTGATAGAATCGGTACTTTGGACAGAATTGCAAAAAAAAACTGAAAGGAAATGAGGGACACACACACGAAAGAAGGAAATCGAATTTCTTACAAAGTGCTCAGAAGAAAAAGTGTGAATAAAATGTCTGAAGGCATGTTTAAACTGAAACACTAGAAGAAGGAAGAAATTTGCCTTTCGCCACTTCATTATCCACCAAAACACCAACTGAACAATAAAATAAACTACTTTTGAAGAGTAGCTATGCAGTAGCCATTTCCAAAGAACTCCCACAGAAAGTAACACAATTCCAGATTATCTGTTGTTTAACTAAGGAAGGGATATAAAGCCCTTTGCACTTCCTCCACTGTCTCAACTTTGCATGGTAATATCTCTTCCTTCCTGAATAAGCCACCTCAATTTGGGTCGGACACAAGCCAGGAAAGGGGAGAGCAGGGGCTCCCATGAGTCCATGGCAACTTTTGGTTTCTTCAACAATACTTTTGAGAACATTCCTGAAACGTTTCCACTGTCCACCTGGGAGTTTTTGATTTGATTTGATTTATTATTGTCACATGTATTGGCATACAGTGAAAAGTTTCTTGCATGTTATCCAGACTAAGCATACCATTCATAAGAACACAAGAACATAAGAAATAGGAGCAGGAGTAGGCCATCTAGGCCATCTAGCCCTTCGAGCCTGCCCCACCATTCAACAAGATCATGGCTGATCTGAAGTGGATCAGTTCCACTTTCCTGCTTTCTCCCCATAACCCTAATTCCCTTGTCTATTAGAAACCTATCTACCCGTGACTTAAATATATTCAACAAGGTAGCCTCCACCACTTCAATGGGCAGAGAATTCCAGAGATAGAGAGGATTCCAGATTCATAGAGAAAGAAATGAGAGAATGGAGAATGTAGTGTTACAATCATAGCTAGGGTGTAGAGAAAGATCAACTTAATGCAAGGTGGGTTCGTTCAAAAGTCTGATGGGAGCAGAGAAGAAGCTGGCAGCAGAGAAGAAGCTGTTCTTGGCATGTGAACTCAGACTTTCGTATCTTTCTTCCAATGAAAGAAGATGGAAGGGCCAGGGTAAGTGGGGTACTTAATTATGTTGACTGCTTTGTCAAGGCAGTGGGAAGTGTAGACAGAGTCAATGGAAGGGAGGCTGATTTGCATGATGGATTGGGCTACATTCATGACCTTTTGTAGTTTCTTGCGGTCTTGGGCTGAGCAGGAGCCATACCAAGCTGTGATACAACCAGAAAGAATGCTTTCCATGGCGCATTTATAAAAGTTAGAGTCGTAGCTGACATTCAAATTTCCTTCGTCTTCTCAGAAAATAGAGGCATGGCATAAGTAACTTTCGTAACTATAGTGTCAGCATACGGACTTCTGACTGGAACAGTTGCTTTGGGAGTCTGTTGTCTGAAAGGATATAATAGTAAGCCAGGTACCAGGGAGAACTAGTCTGCCTCTTGGAACAGTACTTTGAGATCTCTTACACCCAGCTGAGAGAGCTGACTGGGCCTTGGTAAAACTTTTCATCCAGTAGGACTTGCAACAGTGCAGTAATCCTTCAGTATGGAACTGAAGTGTCAGCCTAGACTGTGTTCTCAAATATCTGGGTTGGGCCTTGAATTCACGTTCTGACTCAGGCCTGAGATTGTTACCAGCTGAACCATTACCTTAACTGAACCAAAGCCATAACCGAATCAAAGCCATAAGACCATAAGACATTGGAGCAGAATTAGGCCATTTGGCCCATTGAGTCTGCTCTGCCATTCAATCATGGCTGACATTTTTCTATCTCCATTCTCCTGCCTTTTCCCCATAACACCTGATCCTCTTATTAATCAAAAACCGATCTATTTCTGTCTTAAAGATATTCAATGACCTGGCCTCCATAGCCTTCTGTGGCAAAGAGTTCCACAGATTCACCACTCCCTGGCTGAAAAAATTCCTCCATTTCTGTTTTAAGGGGTCATCCCTTTAGCCTGAAGTTGTGGCCTCTAGTTCTAGTTTTTCCTACTAGTGGAAACATCCTCTCCATGTTCCCTCTATCCAGGCCTCACAATATCCTGTAAGTTTCAATAAAATCTCCCCTCATCCTTCTAAACTCTAACAAACACAAAGACAGAATTCTCAACCATCCCTCATACGACAAGCTCTTTATGCCAGGGATCATTCTCGTGAACCTCTTCTGGACCCTTCCCAAGGCCAACACACCCTTCCTTAGATATGGGTGAGGTATGGCTATGTATAACCATAGCCATAACTGAGCCATAACCATAACTACAAACTGAGCCATGTCTACCAGCTAAACCACAGCTAGCAACTGAGCCATAGCCATAACTGAGACATATCCAGCCACTGCCGAAATGGCAGCTGACCTGGTAGCTCAGACTGTGAGGAATAATGTAGATCTGAAACACAAATCAAAATGTTTTCTTGGAACCAGAACCCAACAGCATACAAAGCGAAAAATCAGGCTCATACCAAGTGTGAAGAATACCACACCCAGATAATCTCCAGTCCAGACATAATTTGGCTCTACCCTCCAGCCAAATGTGTTCTCAGTGAACACGTCCCACTGTTGGCAACTCCTGCAGTAGTTAATTACTGAAGATATTGATTATAATGCTGAAACTCAAGGCTGTAAAGTACCTATCAAAGAATTATTCCTCAAACTTGTATTGAGCTTCATTGGAATAGTGCAAAAAGCCAAAAATGGAGGGGTTAGAGTGGTAGTTGAACAGGGAATTGAGTTTGCAATCAATAGGAACTTGAGGTAATACTTGAAGGCAGAACAGGGATGTGCAGGAAAACAGTAATTTGACCTGCAATTGGTTCTCCAGTGATGGAAAAGCCCACACCATGATCAACAGATGTGGTGCACTATATTGAAAGACTCAACTGCAAATTGTTGCCATATACGTAAGAATTCTTGTTCTATGTTGAAGTAGGTAATCAGACAAGTCTTGTGTCTCAGGTATTGGCACAGGAAAATGTAATGGAAAGATAGCAAGGTTGAGGAAGAGCAGATTTGATGTTAGAGAGAGAATGTTCAATCAGAAAGAGGAAGGGAAAGATGGGTTTGTGAGTAGAATCATGATAGAAGCGACAGACCTGATAAATTTGGAAACTGATGAGAACAAGCGAGACTGTCATGGTTGTAAACAAGAGCGGTGAAAGCAAAATCACATTAAGTAGGACATACTGTATCAAGGCCCATCGTGGCAAAATGAGATCCTCAGCCGCAGACACAGTAGGACAGCTCTGAAGTTCTGTTGGGGAAAGCAGCATCATTAGAGAAATAATGAAGGAGGAGAAACTGGGAAAAAGCAATGAAGTCATAGTAACATTTAGGCACAGAAGCAGGTCATTTAGATCATTAAACATGCCAGCTGTCTATAGAGCAGTCTCGTGGGATTCCCCACTTTATTCCTACTGCTCTGTAAGTTTATTTATCTCAAGAACCCGTCCAACTTCTTTGACTGATTGTCTTCATTCCACCACTCTCAACAACAATAAGTTTCAGGTCATTACCATTCACTGTATAAAATAACCTTCCTCATGTTCCTCCTGCCTTGTAGTTTGCACCTTAGCTAATGGGAACAGCTTTACTTGTTCTATCTCAGGGATTTCCCATACTGGGGCCTGTGAACCCCTGAGGATCAGTAAAGGGTCTCCAGGGGGTCTGCGGAGGTGGCGGGTGACCAGGTGATTGGCAAATACAAATTTGAAAGGAGCAGCTGACCAACTTCAAAGATAATGGCAGCAAAGGCCAATCAGAGCAAGGCCTCTTGGAGATGTGATAGGCTGAGAAGTCTATCTCCAGGGTTAATATTAATGGGTCATGTGAGAATGACTTGGCCAGGGGTTAATGTGAGGGGGACATGTAGCTGGTGAAAGCACTTGTGACTATGCACCTCTTCCTAATTCCTGATTTGCATAGATACAGCTAGAAAAAACTTGTTCACATTTGATTTCTATGTTTGCATCTATTTTGTGCCAGAAATGGGCATCAACATTATGAAAATACTTGTGTTCCTGATACCCTTTGGAGTCCATTAGGGTTTCTGCTGCTTGTAAAGTTTTTGAAACTTTACTAAACCTATTGTAATCTTTAACAATAAAATCTCCCATCAATCTCCTTTGTTTCAAGGAAACCAACCCCATCTTCTCCAATCTAACCATGTAGCTTCCCTCATC
This sequence comes from Sphyrna mokarran, assembly GCA_024679065.1. Lineage (NCBI taxonomy): Eukaryota > Metazoa > Chordata > Chondrichthyes > Carcharhiniformes > Carcharhinidae > Sphyrna > Sphyrna mokarran. Next base: position 131,377,600 of record JAGIQG010000004.1, on the reverse strand, counting down.
CCTAGAACCATTTTGGTAAATCTCCATTACATCATCTCAGGAACCCTCATTTTCTTCCAAAGGTTGGATGACCATAATTGAATGTAATATCCTAGTTGTGGCCTAACTAATGCTTTATAAAGATTTAACATAACTTCCCTGCTTTTGTACTGAATACCTCTATTTATAGAGCCCAAGATCCCATGTGCTTTGCTAATTACTCTCTCAGTATGTCCTGCCACCTTTAAGTATCTGTATATAGTCTCTGCCATATGTCTGCCAAAGTACCAGCAGGAACAAGAATTTAACGAGGAATGATAGATAAAATGATAGCAATAGGTAAAAACCTGCCAAGACACAGCAGTAGCAAGCATTCAAAGGGAATAATGAGATGCAAGCTTTCCCAATAATGGGATTAGCTGGCATCCAGAGTCAGATGTAAATAGCTATCATCAGGAAACAGCTTACCTAGATGACTAAGAGATCATGGCGGCATATAGCTGTTAATTTTGACAGTCATGGCATGTGAGAGATGCAGACTGCCCAAATACACAGAGGCAGGAATCAAAGAGAAACTAGGGTATATTTATCAGCCCCTGCAGAAACGGGTAGGCCGGTTTAACATCTAACAACCATAAAGGCATTGTAACATCTAAGAGCTGGAGAGCTCAGTTTAATGTCTAAATAGTCTTAGAGCCAAGAACATTCTCAAAGGCAGTTCAACTATCTTCTTTGAACAAGGAAAAGACATTTCCCGAACTTTATCATTCACCTTGTATTGTTTGGTAACAATAAACTGGATTTGACATGGATTTATTTAATCTGTATGTTGTTTTGTGAACAGGAAAGTCTTAAGGAATTCATAGATCACAGATACATATTTATCCAAGTTGACACTAACCATTCCAATCTACCAGCCTCATTTTTTTTCAATCAGTCTTTCATGTGGTACTTTGTGAAATACTTTCTTAAAATCTATATGGGCAACATGTATTGCATTCCCTTCATCAATGTTCTTTGTTACATCATCAGAGCATCTAACTAAATTAGTCAGTCATAATCTGCCTTGTACAAGTGGAATCTTTGCAACAATTGTATTAATAAACTCCAAATATTTGTTTCTATATCTATATAAAGTGAAAAAAAAATCCAATGTGGGAGATATATAAATTATGTTGAGCCAGATAGGAAACTATTAGAAAGACCGACCAAAGCTAGGTCAAATTTTATGAAAGTCATTGAAGAGAAGGGGATGTGAAGAGATAGTGTGGTGCAGAAAGGAAATTTCAATATGATGGACTTAGATGGTTAAAGGCAATGCCACTGATTGTAAGAGAAGAGAGGACAAATGTACAAATTGCCAAAGTCAAAGGATCAAAGAGTTTTTTTGGGAGAGTTGGTTGGAGGACAGGAGGAAATTACAGAGGTGTGGTTGAGTAAGGCCATTAGCGTTTTAAAGATTGGGAAGAGAATTTTATATTTGAGGTGTTATGTAAGAATAGAGGCAATGGTTACATGAGATGATGGAGAATTAGATAAAGCACTAGAGTTTGGAAAAGATAAATTTACAGAGTCTGGGCAAGTAACAATAAGGTGCATTTGTCATGGATTTATTTAATTTGTATGTTGTTTTGTGAACAGGAAAGTCTTAAGGAATTCATAGATCACAGATACATATTTTGGAAACAAGGTGTAATTTCTGTATAAACTGTATGTGTGTTTAATAATTCATATATTTAATTGCCTTAAATTGTTATAGTCTTAGTTATGTGTATTTGTCTCTTTAGTTAAGTAAATAGTCTTTAGTAATTGTTACATGACGGTTGATTATTTTCACTGGGGGTTTTACATGACTCCTCACACCATTCCAAAACTAAAGCTATACACTACCATGAATCAATGTTTCAATTAAGGCACTCTAATCAATACCAGCTGTGTGGTTTGTGACAACCCCAAGATCTCTCTGTCCTTGAATGCTCAGTAGAATTATTACAACCATTAAGTGAATGGGGAAGTGAAATGATAAGGACAATAAATTTCAATTAAAAACTTAAACTTAAGTTTATTTATTATGATTACATTAACACTGTAATGAAGTTACTGTGAAAATCCCCTAGTCGCCACACTCCGATGCCTGTTCGGGTACACTGAAGAAAAATTTAACGCAGCCAGCGTACTTAACCAGTACATCTTTCAGACTATGGGAGGAAACTGGAGCACCCAGAGGTAACCCACACGAACACAGGGAGAACATGTAGACTGTACAAATAGTGGCCCAAGCTGGGAATCGAACCTGGGTTTCTGGTGCTGTGAAGCAGCAATGTTAACCATTGTGTCACCATGCTGCCCCTTTTAGATTATTCAAGTCTGGAGGTGAGAAAGAGGATTAGCAGCTGATGGGCCAAAGTAGGAATAGAGGAAGCTGATGCTTTGCAGGTGGTAATTGATAAAATGGGAAGAAGCATATTCCAGATCATTTGGTAATTCACAGGTTTGTAATATGTGTTTTTTTTTCAAAAGCCAGTCCCTGGCAATAGAGAGAAAGAGATGCCCAGGAAATGGAGGGAAAACAACAGAGATGGAAGCCAAAAAATGATTAGAAATTTGAACCATACTTCAATTCTCGAGATAAAGTTGGAAGCAAGAGGCAGTTTCAGTCTTCAATGTCATGGAATAGAAATCAAGATGGGTTAATGGGTTAATGCATGATCTGTGCATTCAACATACCTTACTAAAAACCATAGGAGTAGATAGGGCTTATGTGGGTGTCATAGCAACAATTTTTATTTGAAAGTTGATAGTTATTGGGTAAAGCCTTTCGTCAGAACAGATAAACAGATAGAGATGAATTCAGTCAACCTAGGAGCAGAAATATGAATTTTGACCCTTTATATTATCAGTGTTGAATTGTATAAATAGAGTCATTCTTTTTTAACAGAAATATTTTTCATAATACCACCACAGCATATCAAAAGATGTGCACAAATTTATACATTAGTGCAGTGAAGTGGTATATTTCACATATCAGAATAGAATGGTGTTTGGTGGTCAACATGTCCTGATAGTGATCAATGAGATTTAGCTGAATCAGTGGGAAATGTAATCTGACGATATCTTTTCTCATTCTCCCACAGGATGTGGGTGTAACTGGCTAGGCCAGTGTTTATTATCTCTTCCTAATTGCCCTTGAAAAGGTGGGGGGGCCATTTTGAGTGGGTACATCCACAGTGCTGTTAGGAGTGGAGTACCAGGATTTTGACTCAGTGACAGAGAACGAACAACAATATATTTCCAAGTCAGGATGCTGTGTGGCTTGGAGGAGAACTCACAGATGGTGGTGTTCCCCATGTACTCTGTTGCCCTTGTCCATCTAAATGGTGGATGCCACAGGTTTGGAAGATGCTGTTGAAGAAACCTTGATGATTTGCTACAGTGCATCTTGCAGATGATGCACATTGCTGTTACTGCATACTGGGGGTGGAAGAACTGAATTTTGAGGAAGATGAATGGGATGCTGAACAGGATGGTGCTGAGCTTGTTGTTGGAGCTGTACTCATCCAGGCAAGTGATGAGTATTCTAGCACATGCCTCACTTGTGGCTTGTATATAGTACGCAGGTTTTGGGAATTTAGGAGGTGAGTTACTCTGCACAGAATTCCCAACCTCTGACTTGTTCCCGTAGTCACAGTATTTGTAGGGTAAGTCCAGTTCAGCCTTTAATCAATGGTAAACCCTCAGGGTGTTGATAGAAGTAGATTCAGTGATGGTAATGTTATTAAATGTTAAGGAGAGATGGTTGGATTCTCTCTTATTGGAGATGGTCATTACCAGGCATTTGTGTGATGCAACTTATCAGCCCAAGTGTAAATGTTGTCCAAGTTGTGCTGATGTAACAGATTGCTTCTACATCCAAGGAGTCTTGAATGGTGCTAAACATTGTGCAATATGTGAACATCCCCAGTTCTGACCTTACAATGGAGGGAATGAAACTGCTGAAACAGTTGAAGATGGTTGAGCATTGGGCCCTGAGGAACTCCTGCAGTGAAGTCATGACCTCGAACAAGAACCACCATCTTCCTTTGTGCCAGGAATGACTCCAACCAGCAGGGAGTTTTCCTCCTTGCTTGCGTTGACTACAGTTTTGCTCAGATTCTTTGATGTTAAGGGTAGTCACTCACACCTCACCGCTGGCATTCAGCTCTTTTGTCGATGTTTGAACAAAAGCTATACTGAAGTCAGGAGCTGAGTGACCCTGATAGTTGAGCGTCACTGAACAGGTTATTGCTAATCAGATGCCACTTGATGCACAGTTGATTACATATTCCATCGCTTTGCTGATGTTGGGACTTGCAAGGTTAAATATTGTTCTTTGTGGTGCTATGAGGAGGAGGATTGCTAGTTTGCAGCATCTCTCTGACTATCTTGAAAGGTGACCTGGGTATATGGGAGATGGTTGGCTCACGTAGCCTTCCAGGGACAGGTCCTTCCCTGATTCCCAGTTGGAGCGCACACTTACTCTTTCTAATTGAAATCTTGTCCCAAAAGTTTTGCTTGCACGTTTGTTTTGGGGAGGTTGGTGCTCGGTTTTAGTAGCTGGGCACACCCGCTTACAGCTGGCCGTTCACCTTGCAATGAAGACACACATCTGGACCAGGACATGTACAGTGCACCTCTGATTAAACCCTATCCAAGACTTTTCTTCCAAGGAGGGATGGAATATGTGGGAAAACCTTGAAGTAGAATGCTCAGCTGTGTAGTACCCTGAGCTGGTCCTCATGCATTTTCTTACAGTAAGCAGTCTCCCAACACCAGGTTAAAGTTCAGCAGGTTTAATTTGGTAGCACGAGCTTTCAGAGCACCGCCCCTTCATCAGGCAAGTGCAGATTTTGGTTCATAAATCCTGCACTCACAAGGGACAGATAATCCCAATAGGATTATAGAATCCATACAGTGCAGAAGGAGGCCATTCAGTCCATTAAGTCTGCACCAACTGTCTGACAGAGCGTCTTACCCAGCACCTCTCCTCCACCCCTTCCCCATAACCCCACACATTCAACATGGCTAATCCATCTAACATACACAATTTAGAACACTAGGGGGCAACCTAACATGGCCAAACAGCCTAACCTGTGCATCTTTGCACTGTGGAAAGAACTGGAATATCCGGAGGAAACCCACGCAGACACAGAGAGAACATGCAAACTCCACACAGTGACCCGAAGCCGGAATCAAACCCTGGCGCTGTGAGGCAGCAGTGGTTCTAGCTGTGGCACCTTGTTGTCCTGCATTCAACTGCATTCCCCATGAGATTTCCAACTACCAAAAGAACTTATTTGATTTGTTACTATGTAATAAAATTCATCCTAACCTTTAGATTATACTTTAGTCAAAATAATGCATATTATATTCTGAAAATTACAATATATTATAACTGAAAAGTCTCCAGAAATTAGCATTTCGTTTACAGATTCTGCGAATGTATTTTTCTGTAGGTTTTCTTCCATATCATTGCTAAACTCTCATGGTGATTATGTGGAGATAATATTTGAAAAGCCGTGTCTTTTTGCCTGGCTCACTTGAATTGTATGCCTAATGAGGTCAGCGAGGAATTACCACTGACATAGAGATAACATTCAGAAGAATTCCATAGCTGTATAACATCTACGGAATGATGCGGAGGATTGAATTAGAGGGTTTGTGTTAAACTGTAATTAGAGGGGTTGTGTTAAAGGATCTGTTGAAGTTGGGCTGGATCTGCAGCTGTTTCACTTCCAGGTGGCCATTTCACAACTTTTCTCACAGTATTAATCAGATTCTAACAGTATTCAGCAGTATGTTCCACCCTCCATCTGAGAATACGGATCTCCAGTAGTCATACTGATACAAGTAAGAATAGACCATGAACCATAGAATCCCTACAGTGCAGAAAGAGACCATTCAGCCCGTCGAGCCTGCACAGACATCAATCCCACCCAGCCCCTATTCGTGTAACCCCATGTACTTATCCTGCTAATCTCCCTGACACTAAGGGCAATTTATTTATTTAAGCAACACAGCACGGGAAACAGGCCCTTCGGCCCAACGAGCCCGCGCCGCCGTCATGCTATATAATAGCAAATACATTATCCTATTTTAATATTCCTATATAATAATATATATATTATTCCTAATATGGAAAATTTTCACCATAGGGACAATTTGTTACCCAATCAGCCTAAGAGCGAATTTTTGGGTTGTGGGAGGAAACCGGAGTGCCCGGAGAAAACCCACGCAACCACGGGGAGAACGCGCAAACTCCCGCAGACACCGGCCCAATTCCAAGTGTCTGCACAGCCACATCGATAGTCTCTGAGCTGTCATGGTGCCCTTCAGATGGTCCACATAAAGCACTCACTTACGACATGAGGTACCAGGCAACCCATGAATCAACATCCAAGAGCTGTACCCGCACCACCTGCCGAATGCATGCTCAATGTTGTCAAGTATGGACCGAATTACCTGTGGAAAAAAGCCGTAGTTAAACAGTCCTAATATATCCCTCTATCTGCATACTGCTCATGTGGCTGTCCAAGAGACCCTTAAACAGCCCCAGCGTGCCTGCTCCCACCACCTTACTCGGCAGTGCATTCCACACCCCCACTACCCTTTGTGTGAAAAACTGCCCTCTAATATTCGTCCTATACATAGCCCCCCTCACCCTATGGCCATGACCTCTCGTCCTATCCATTTCTAAAGGTGGAAAAAGTTTACCTCCATTTACTCTATCTATACCCCTTATAATCTTATACACCTCTATGAGATCCCCTCTAAGCCGACGTCTTTCAAGGGAAAACAACCCCAGTCTATCTAATCGTTCCTCATAAGACAGTCCTTCCATACAGGCAGCATCCTGGTAAACCTCCTCTGCACTCTCTCCAAGGACTCCACATCCTTCCGATAGTACGGCGACCAGAACTGGACGCAGTATTCCAAGTGAGGCCTAACCAACGTTCTATACAACTGCAACATCAAACTCCTACTCTTGTATTCTATACCCTTTTCTATGAAAGCTAACATACTATACGCCTTCTTTATCACCTTCTCCACCTGTGAGGACACCTTCAGAGACTTGTGAACCTGCACCCCCAAGTCTCTCTGCGTCTCTATGCTCCGTATAGTTTTACCTTTTATACTGTAACTCTCTTCTACATTTTTCCGGCCAAAATGCATCACCTCGCATTTATCCGGATTAAATTACATTTGCCATCTATCTGCCCAGTCTACCAACCTGTCTATGTCCTGTTGTATTGCCTGACACTGCTCTTCTGTACCCGCCAATCCAATTTAGCAGGACCAATCAATCTAACCTGCATATCTTTAGACTGTGGGAGGAAACCGGAGCAGCCGGAGGAAACCCAGGCAGGCAAATCCTTGTTTGTCTCCACTCATCCCCTTTAGTTTGTTGTTTATTTTTTCTCCATCTTTCCGCCATCCAATGAAGCATTCCTTGACCCACAGGGTCAGCATTATCTCCATTTTTTAATCCAAAAAAGCTTCTGCAGATGACAATTTCCATTTTTATTCATGTAGTTGCCTCCACAAAGCACAAAAAATTATTTGTTACAGATAACATTGAAGAATACGAACAGATAGGTGGAGGCTATTGAACTTAACTCTGTCTGCACACGTTAATTGCACAGAAATATAGAAAATAGGAGCAGGAGTAGACCATTCGGCCCTTTGAACCTACTCTGCCATTCATTATGATCATGGCTGATCATCCAATCAATAACCTATTACCACTTCACCCCCATATCTTTTGACCCCTTTCACTCAAGAGTTATATCTAATTCCTTCCTGAAAACATAGGGCGGGATTCTCCGACCTCCTAGCCGTATGTTTCTCAGTGGCGGGAGGTGGTGTGCCATTCACTGGTGGTGGGATTCTCCAGCCCCGCCGCTATCAATGGGATTTTGCATTCCCATGCCTCTGGGAAGCCTACAGATGGAGCTGCACTGCCAACAGAACCAGAGAACACACCAGCTGGTGTGAATAACAAGACAATTTCAGTCATAATATTTTTAACTCAGCTGTGTTTTGTGGTAGGGAATTCCACAGACTCATCATTCTTTGGATGGAGAAATTTCTCCTCATCTCAGTCCTAAATGGTCTACTACATATCCTTAGAATGTGACCCCTGAATCTGGACTCCCCCTGCCATCAGGAATGTCCTTCTGTATCTATCCTATCTAGTCCTGTTAGAATTTTCTGTGTTTCTACAAGATTCTCCCCCCTCCATTCTTCTGAACTCCAGCCAATATAGTTTTAACTGAGTCAATCTCTCCTCATACATCGGTCCCACCATCCCAGGAATCAGTCTGGTAAAAATTCACTGCACTCCCTCCATAGCAAAAAAATCCTTCCTCAGATAAGGAGACCGGAACATTCCAGGTGCGGCTCACCAGCGTCCTCTATAACTGCAGCAAGACATCTCTGCTCTTGTAGTCAAATTCTCTCACTACGAAAGCCAACATACCATTTTGCCTTCTTCACTGCCTGCTACACCTGCAGACTTACTTTCAGTGACAGATGTGCAAGACACTGGAGAATCCCACCCTCCCAGAAGAAATTAGATGTAAATCTTCAGGCTAAAAGGATCAAAAGATATGGGAGGAAAGTGGTATTGGTTTCTGATTGGATGATCAGTCATGATCACACTGAATAGTCTACTCCTGCTCCTATTTTCTATGTTTCTCATTGTATTTTCCCTTCTCATAATTTATAGCCATTCAGATAATAATCTACCTTCCTGTTTTTGCTACCAAAGTGGATAATCTCATATTTATCCACATTATACTGCATCTGCCCTGCATTTTTCCACTCACTCAGCTTATTTAAATCACATTGAAGTATCTCTGCATCCCTCTCACAGCTCAGTTTCCCATCCAGTTTTGTGCCATCTGTAAACTGATGAAGGAGCAGAGCTCTGAAAGCTTGTGATTTTAACCTGTAAACCTGTTGGACTTTAACCTGGTGTTGTGAGACTTCTTACGGTAAATTTGGAGATATTACTTTTAGTTCCCTCATCCAAATAATTATTATTCATGATGAATAGCTGGGGTTCCTGCACTGATCACTGCCATACATCACTAATCACAGCTGCTATTCAGAAAATGACCAATTTATTCCTACTCTTTGTTTCCTGTCTGCAACCTGTTTTCTATCCATCTCAATACATTGCTCCCAATACCATAGACTTTAATATTACTCTTATGTGGGAACTTTGTCAAAAGCGTTATGGAAGACCTCAACCTTCTTTCAATTTAAACTTTTGGGAAATGACATTCTTCAGTCACAGGGAGGAGACTAAATTGAGAAGTGATCCATTAATCTGCCCCCATTACACTACTCTTGGATTTCCTGGACTCTCCCTGAGGCACCTAATTTGGCCCATGCCTATTGGGGCTTAAAATTATTACATTAATGTGCTAGAACAGATTGCTGCTTGACCCAACCTGCAGGAGGACTCAAGACACCTATAACTGTCAGCAAAATGACCAGACTTTCAGAAATACAATATTTTGACTCATAAAGCACTTTCTTCTCCTCCACTCTTTAGATCTGAGGCCCAGCTGGAGATCATAGCTGTCATCTACTTCTCCTCAGCCATACTCAATGGTTCAGGGTAGGGTTTGTGGGGAAAGGAAAGAATTAAGCAGTGTCTTCCTCAAAGGTTCAGGTCCCCTCGGATTCACCAGGCCAGTTGCATACCTATTGTACTCAAGTGTCACAAAGATTCAGCACAAAGACCCTGGGTTCTTGACCCTATGTTTCATATTAATAATTTACCCTAAAGCTCAGTCAAAGGGATGGTGAAACTTGGTACATAATATCAGCCGCTCTCCTCCCAGATTTTGAGAGTTTGTTAAATGAGCCACATTTAAAAGGCTATGTAGAATATACAGTGCAGAATTAGGCCATTTGGCCCAAGTAGTCTGTGTGTACTGTGCACAAATTTCCTTCCATTCTGTCTATCTTAACACAATCTTTTAGCATGTCTTCATTTGAGATTTAGGGGAAGTTAATAATGTGAAATTTCAGGACCATTACTCCAGGCTGTGGGTATGGTGCAGCACAGTGGCACAGTGGTTAGCCCTGCTGCCTCACAGCACCAGGGATCCAGGTTCGATTCCTGGCTTGGGTCACTGTCTGTGTAGAGTTTGCACATTCTCCCCATGTCTATGTGGGTTTCCTCTGTGCGCTCCAGTTTCCTTCTACAGTCCAAAGATGTACAGGTTAGATGGATTAGCCATGCTAAATTCTCCCTCGGTGTACCCAAACAGGTGCCAGAGAGTGGCAACCAGATTTTCACAGTAACTTCATTAGTGTGAATGTAAGTCTATTTGTGGCCAATAAATAAATAAACTTTAACTTGGTTTTTGTGCTGAATCTTTGAGATTTTTCTCTCTGGGTAGCAGTAGGGCCTGGTGAACCTGGAGCCTTTTAGTGTATCTTTCTATAGAGTTTCTCTTTTGAAAGTATCTGAGTCATTTGCCTCAGTGACTACCTCTGGCATTGTGTTCCACACTCCAAACACTCACTGAGCAAAGACATTTCTCCTTATTCCCCTATTTGATTTACTACTGACCATCTTATATTGATGCCCCTTTATTTTGGACTCTCTCTCACAAGTGGAAAAATTCTCACGACATCATGATCCTAAAAGTCACAACAAATTGGCATCAGACCAGGCTTTTTTTTTTACCCAGTGACTGGCAGAACGAAATGATATCAAGTCCAAGCTGCCAGGAATGAATTAATGTCAAATGTCACTTAGATTCGCAAAGATTCTGACATAATGATGACAACCGTTTAGGACTAGATTTAATCTTAACTGAAGCCAATGAGTGCAGAGTTAAAGGTCCCACACTGCTTTAATCTATTCCCATCGAATATATCATTGTTATTGGACAAGTCGTGGATTTGACAGGCTGGTGAATTCTATGTCAGGAAAAGTCGTTGCATTAAACTCATGCTCGTAGTTCCATGAAGTTCTTCCTGACAGTTGTCACCTGTTATCCACATGCCTTCCTATAAATTAAATATGCTGTCAAATGTCGATCATCATTTTTGTGCACCATACAGTATACGGAAACAATTTTACTCTCTCCTCTTCTCAAAGTGTTAACTGTTGAGGTGGTTCCAGTCCTCCCCAGTCAATGTGTGAGTCGCTGCACGTCGGCAGACTATTTTCAGCAGGGGTTGCTGCAAAGGGATCAGCAGCTATTAAATCCCAACGCAGGGAAGTGCCCCCTTCACAGCCCAGAGTAGCAATCTGAGAAAGGTGCATTGTGGCATGGAGCAGGAGCTGGAATTCAGTGACGGGGTCAAGCCCTCAGGAACAGGACACAGTGCAACAAAAAATTTCAATGACCTCACACTCATGGCCAAGGTCAGTCGATGTATCTTCTAATGTCATATCCTATTACATCGTTTACCCATCAAACTGCTCCGTGCATCATACCCTCAACACTCACCTACCAACAATCTCTGTCAATCAGGACACATACCTAATATTTATAGCTTCACCTTATCTTCTTGTACCGAATACTGCAAACCTTATACCCACATGTCCCAGCTTGCATGCACTGCCAGCTATTCATAGAAATATAAGACATAGAAACATGAAGCAGGAATAGGCCATTCAGCCCTTCGAGCTTGCTCTGCCATTCATTTTGATCAGCGTGTGCAATACTATTCCCTGCAACAACATCGAACAGTTCTGAAAACCCTGGCACAATTACAACAGCAAACAGTAAAAATCACTTCGCAGCTACCCTCAAAGTAGTTAATGATCCTTTTAAATAGCAATGGGAATGGGGTGGTGGGCACAGGGCTAAGTCTACTTACATGAATAGTCTATGAGAGGAAGCAAAGGGGTTAATCGAAGCCAAATCTCAGTGTAGTGTTTGAAGCCATGCTCTGTCTATTCTGCAAACTTCCAGCGAACACTCAAGTGCGTGGATTGCCACATTTATGAAAATACAGTGAGCACCAGAAGTGTGCCTGCGTGTCACAGATGGATACAAAACAATTCTAATAGCACTAAAAAACCACGTGTGAAGGAGCCAAATTTCTGTTGGAGAATTGATACAGACCGGATGGGCTGAATGGCCCCCTTTTGCACTGAGGGATTCTATGATTAAACATACATGTCAGTCCTAATCTATTTCGCAATTAAAGGAAGATGTTATATCGCACCTTATCACAACTTTCAGAAATATGTCAAGGAACTTCGCACAGGATCAATAACTTAAATAATTACAATCGTTTAGGTCTACAAAGGACCGCTTGGGTCCAGCAAACATCCACAAATAGCAATGCGTTGATGATTCAGATCATCTGTTTTTGACCATGTTATTGTGTGAGGTGTTTTAGACAGCCGATTATTCTTTTACAAGTTCCAAAGGATCATTAATATACACTTGAGTGACCAGATCTCAATTCAGCATCTCAGCTGAAACTCACACTTCCAACAATGCATTAAATTGTCACATGGTGTAGTGAAGTAAAGTAGTGGCTCAGAACCCACACTTCCTCACTCAGCACTGGTACACACTGAGACAAACCCAACATTACCACTGGACTGTCCTCTTATGCATCTGTAAAGCCAATGTGTGGATGTGCGAATACAACAGGGTTCCTTTATTCTGTTTCTGCTTTTCTTCTCTTTCTATCCAAGGTTCAGTCACTGCCAGTCATACTATTTGTGGACGTTTGCTGGACCCAAACGGCTTCTTTGTACAACTAAACGATTGTAATTATTTAAGTTATTGATCCTGTGCGAAGTTCCTTGACATATTTCTGAAAGTTGTGATAAGATGCGATATAACATCTTCCTTTAATTGTGAAATAGATTAGGACTGACATGTATGTTTAATTATAGAATGCCTCAGTGCAAAAGGGAGCCATTCAGCCCATCAGGTCTGTATCAACTCTCCTACAGAGCATCTCACCCATGTCCAACCCTTGCCCTATCCCCGTAACCTCACACACATATCCCCCTAACCTACATACCTTTGGAAAAAAGGAAGTGTAAGAACAGATGGAGCTAACTATTTTTGCAGAAGTGGGCAAGTTACCTGAAGTGAGTAGGAGGCAGCTATGGAAGCAGAGAGTGCAAAAACAGTTCAACTAGATTTGAATAACTATTAGTGGGGGTGGATAATTGAGGGGTTTTTGTTTTCAGGTTGGGTAAATGGACTGTGTGGGCTCTCCTCATTATGTGATTTCATAACGTTTGCGAGGTTATTTTTCTCTCCCTTAGATTAGCAATGCAATTTCGAGTACTGGGGTTTCTGTCACTGACTGAGCGAAATCAGATGTCAAATGGGTAACTTGGTGAAGTGGATTGCCTTTCTACATGAGTAGCGTACAACGTGTTCCAATTAATGGTCATTTATGGGCCCCCTCCTGCTACCAGTGGGAGTCTTACTCGTGGTGCAAACGGCTGGCACCAGGTATTCAGCTCACCTGACGGACTGTAGGTGGAAAAAGGGGGCTTCCTGCATTTTGGCGCCCATGGAGGCTCCCCCCCCAAACAACTTCCCCCTCCCCACCCAAGGTATTCTCCCCCTTCCTTTTCCCTCCTGCCTTGCTGGGGTTTACCAACCTTGCCTAGAGATACTGTAGCCTTATGTTTGAAGTGGAATTCACTGCATGCCCACCTCATGAGCATGTAGTCCCAGCGGTGGACACCATTCCCTGTGGTGGTCTGAATACTGCCAGCTCTCTGACTGTCCAGCAGGTCTTGAAGGTGTCACTTCCACTCTGATGCAGGTGGAAGAGCCACTGCAGGCTAGGTAACAGCTCAATAACTGTGAGGTGAGGCAGGCTCACTCTCAATGTCTACACCACCAGCATAAAATGTAGCCCTTTGTTCTTGCCACAGCTGCTACCATCTCTGTTTTTATTTCAGATTTCAAGCATCTGCAGTAGTTTGCTTTTATGTCTGAATTATTTTTCATAAAGATCAAGGCCACTGGAAAAGCTTAATGCGAGTTCAATGGAATTCTACTGTAGAAAATTCAGTAGGAATTCTCAAATTATTCAAAGAATTCTCAAATTATTTTATGTTAAAAATCCAGCAAGATAAAGACAATCACTGAGATCGTATATTAAACACTGTCAGATCTCTCTAACTCAGGTTAAAATACAGCAACTAGCAACAGAGGAAATGCTTTATAACTTAAACAGTCAGAAATTCAAATAAATTGGAAAATTCTCAACACTGGCAGGGAATTGGGAACTACAAAAAAACATTAAATTAAAGAATTGCTGAACTATCAACATTGGAAAATATTAAGAGCAAATGACAAATGTATTGGCCACATTTAAAAGTAGCACACACTGTTACATCGTTAAACCAAATGAATTCTCACTCCTGAGATGCTGTGACTCCTGGTATCAGAAGACTTGTCTTCCCCGACTCCACTGCGATCCAATAGCATTTTCCAAGGGACACTGATTCCCATATTTCTGATAAAGTTGTGCTCAGAAGACGCGGCATGAAATGTGGAGCACCAGCAAGGTAATGGAAAATCTGAGAGGAGCAGCGATCCAGAACGTCCAGGCTAATATCTCTGTTATGAAACCCAAGATCCCATATGCCTTGGTCACATCTCTCAATATGTCCCATCAAAGGTCAATGTCCATCAACTCCCTGCATTCCTTTGGCCCTGTACCCTCTTTCTCTCAAGTCTATGTTGCCCTCTCTATTTCCTCCACCAAAATGCATCACCTCACATCTCTCCACACTGAACTCCATCTCACTTGTGTGTGCGTTCTGTTAGCTTATCATGTATCTTGTTGCAGCCACCCTGTATCATCCTTGCTAGTTGCTGTATCTTTAACTTTGGTATCTCAGCAAAAAAAAATTAAATTTGACCCCATATTCCAATATCATTTTTCCAATATATCATTTTTATATAACAAAATAATAGTAGGACTTAGTGTACTGACCCTGGAAGACATCACTGTCTACCATACTCCAATCTGAAAACAACTGTTCACAGTGATTCATTGTTTTTTTGTCCTTGTGCAAAGATTTTATCCAAGCTGACACTGACCTTCCCATTCCTTAAGCTTCAATTTTGTTAAGAACAAAGAACAAAGAACAAGTCACTATTAAGTCACCTATTAAGAGGTACTTTGTCAAATACTTGCTTAAATTGCACATAATCAACATTAATTGCATTCCCTTCATGGTGGCACAGTGGTTAGCACTGCTGCCTCACAGTGCCAGAGACCCGGATTCAATTCCGGCCTCGGGTCACCGTCTGTGTGCAGTTTGCACATTTCCCTGTGTCTGCATGGGTTTCCTCCGGGTGCTCCAGTTTGCTCCCATAATCACAGATGTGCAGGTTAAGTTGATTAGGGTCAATTTAGCATAGCTAATGTCGGGGAATTAGCAGAGTAAATGTGTGGGGTTATATGAATAGAACACGGGTGGTCGATCCAGACTCAATTGGCTGTATGGCCTCCTTCTGCACTGAAGGGATTCTAACCATCTCTGTTCCTAGTGCCGGTTGATTTCTGTGTGCATCTTTTAAAGTACTAAATCTACAGTGGAGTAACAAGAGAAATGGAAATAGACTAGGAAAAATTAGGAGAAGTGATTGAAGGTTTAAGAGAATAGTTGTGTTTATAAAAGGAAAGAGAGAGAAAGGAGGGAGATGCAAATTTGGAAAAGGGGAAAGGGTTGAGAAGAGTTAAAATCTGATGGAAGGATTTTTTTTAATGGTTGGAGGGAGGAGAGCCCACAGTAGAGGATAGTGGGATGGTGAGCAAATAATTCTAAACTGACTGACAAATAAATCCATGAGCTGTTTGGTGTGATAACATGTGTGGTAGAGGCAGGTATGAGGGTGAGGAGCCAGCAATAGAGATGAGAATACCACACCTGACCCTGTACCACAGGATGATTTTACTGGTTGGCAGTGTTGGGGAGAGGGAATGAGAAACCACTGATATTGATTGCGGCAGGTCTGCTAATGGTTCATTTCTGTGCTAGAAACATTGAACATTGAGTCCCTCTGGTTTTGGAGGATAAAAATAAAAGACCTGTTAGATTGAGAGGCTGAAACAGGATTGACAGTGACTACTTTTCATAGAACATGGACATCATAACTTTTTAAAATTCAGCTTTGGGATTTGAGCAGTGCTCACGGGATCAGTATTTATTGCCCAAATTTAATTTTAAAACATATATATATATTTCTTTCTCAACGTTACAAAGCCGGAGTGGATAGGGCACTTAATCCATCTTAATCCAGCTCCTTCCTTGTTACAAAGGTAATTCAAATTGAATCCAATTCATGGTCCCCATGAGAGAGGGAAACAAGATCCAAGATGTTAAGAAAAGGCATTGCACCCCATCCTGGGCTTGATCTGAATCAAAAAACCGGGAAGCGCTCATATTTTTGTTTTGCAAAAGTATACTTTATTCATAAAATATCTGAAAGAACATTACAAACATTTCAAAATGGCCATCACACAAAGTCCAGTTATATTCAGCTTCTCCACATACATCACATTATACTCAGTGCAGTCAAAGAAACATCACAGATATTTCAAAATTGTACAATGGTTTTTAAATTGTCTGCATAGAGCAAGTTGCACTTTGAGGTGCTTCAATACAATTGTGACACAGGTAATATTATTCACTGTATATCTTCAATGACTCATCCAGCCACCTTTGAACTTCCTATAACTGAGTGGCTTGATCAACCATTCACATAAAGGTTAGACAAAGTAAAAACTGCAAATTTCCTTTCTCAACAAACATTACTGTTCCATTATTAATAAAACTATTTTAATCCAGATATCTTAATTAATTTTAAATCTTTCAGCTACCGTATCTTGGGATTCAAACTCATATCTCTGCAGCATTAGACTCTGAGTTGATAATCCAGTAACATTATCACTATGTTACCATGCTCCTTTCCAGGAATTATGATGAGGGATATGACAGAGCTGTCATATCAAACAAGAGCCATGGAAAAGGAATGAGAAATGGGACACAAATATAAAGTAATAAATGTTTCTATGAACAAGGAACAGGAGCCTACTCCATCATTTAATACAACCGGGGCTGATCTGATAGTAACCTCAAATCTCAATCCCACCGACAACCTATCACCCCCTTACCTATCAACCTCTGTCTTAAAAATATTCAAAGATTCTGCTTCCGCCACCTTTTCAGGAAGAGAGTTCCAAAAACTCACGGCTTTCTGAGTGAAAATATTTCACCTCGTGTCCATTTTAAATGGGCATCTGTTTATTTTTAAACAGTAACCCCCTAGTTCTAGGTTCTCCCAGACCCCTCAGTATCTTGTCACCTCTTACTCTTCTAAACTCCAGTGAATACAAGACAAGCCCTTCAAATTTTTCCTCCTAAGACCCACCCATTCCAGATATTAATCTCATAAACCTTCTCTGAACCGCTTCTTTCCTGAAATAATGGAGACCAGTACTGTATACAATACTCCAGGTGTGGTTTCACTAGTGCCTTGTACAGCTGAAGCATAATCTCTCTACTTCTGTATTCAATTCCCTTTTGAATAAAGGATAACGTTCTATTAGTTTTCCTAATCATTTGCTGTAGCTGCATACTGACCTTTTGTGATTCCTGCACTAGGACACCCAGACCCCTCTGCAATTTCTCACCATCTAGGTAATATTCCAATTCTCTTCCTGCACCTAGTGGTGCTTTAAGACAGACTTTTGACTGTTTCCATAGCTAGTAATTCCCAGAACAGGTCATCAATCTGTGACCAGAGGTTTATAGCCTAAAGGGCGTCCCTCCACGTCAAGCATGGCTGACCAGGAGTCTTTCCCACTCTTACAATCAACCATTGGTTTGATGGAAGGATTTGCAGGTTAATCCTCATTGAATAATAGGCTTCCTGCCAAAATGGACTATTACACATATTCCTACATTGTACTTCATTTGCCAAATCTTTGCCCACTCGCTTAACCTATCTATATCATATTGTATAAACATATCCTTATGTCCTCTTCCCAACTTACTCTCCTGCTTTGCGTCGATAGCAAATTTGCACAACCTGCTCTTCAATCCCTTCATCCAAGTCATTTACATCAACTATAGACACTTCATATCCCATAGGTGAATGGTTCATGTAATGTGACTGGTAAAAGTAGGGGAATATAGTGGTGAGAAACATGAGGAAATAGGCTGGTATACTGGTAATCCACACACAGAGAGGCCATGAGTGATGTCAAAGTTGAATGGATAACCATGGGTATGATAGAAGAATTTAAGCTTAAGTTTATTTATTAGTGCCACAAGTATGCTTACATTAACACTGCAATGAAGTTACTGTGAAAATCCCTCAGTGCTCACACTTTGGTGCCTGTTTGGATACACTGAGGGAGAATTTACCTTGGCCAATGTACCTAACAATCACATCATTTGGACTGTGGCAGGAAACTGGAACATCTGGGGGAAATCTATACAGACACAGGGAGATTTTGCACAGTGTCCCAAGCCAGGAATCAAACCCAGTCCCTGGTGCTGTGAGGGAACAATGCTATCCACTGTACCATTTGTATACAAAGGGTGAGACTGAATTAGAGAAAGATATGCTGGCCAGTGCAAGTTAAAGTCATTAAGGATAAGAAATTGCTGCCTACCAAGTCTCCACTCCTCTGCATTCCTATGTTAACTTATTATTTACACCACATGAACAATTAGCATGGTGGAAATTTGTACATGAGGCAGCTTGTGACATATCAACTTCAATGGAAACACTGGTTATACCCAATTTCTCAATCCAGCTCCTCAGGCAAGAAGATTTTGACCATACTGTAGAAGTTGATGTAGAAACCCATTACTGTGCCTCTTCCAGCTTCTCTGTAAAGATGTGCCACCCGGTAACCAAGATAAAAACTGATGAATCTCAACTCAAATTATTCATTAGTCAACCGTGACTTGCATTTGCAGAACCATTTTCCAATGCTTCAAAGAGGCATAATCAAAAAGTTAGAAGTTGAACTGGAGGAGGAGATATTAATAGTGTGTCAAATAGTTTGATGAAATAAATAATTTTAATGAGGGGGTGATATGTAGAAGAGGGATGTGGAGAGAGATTCCAGTGTATGGAGTCTCAAAGAGTGAAACACAGCCAGCAAATTAAGTAAAAGGGCTGGAAGTATTAAAAAGTGAAAGTCTGTGAAAAGGAGAATTCAGAATGCAGGGCTGAAGACGATTACAAAATTGGCAAGGCGACCATATGATTTAAACACAAGAATTAAAATGTTAAGGTTTTGAGATTGGAGAATAGGATTTAATGAAGGTTCATGAGAAGAATAGGTCATTGGAACAAGATTGGGACTGTAGAAATTTGAATGAGTTGACATTTAGGTGGAGGTTGAGGGGGTCAACATTGAAATATACAGGAATGAAGTAACATTGGTAATGGATAAGAATTTCAGAAACAGATGGACGAGGGTCAATTAATAAGGTTGGAGAATAGCTCGGACCAAAGATTGAGGAGAAAGAAATGAAACCATCTTTGGGAGTAAATCAGGATGAGACTTGGGAAGGTGATAAAGCTTTCCTGGGGATTTCCCAGAGTGATGACTCACCTTATACAGAAAGATGAGGCCTATACAATTATAGGCACTTTCTGGCAGCCTGCTCCATTTATACAGTTGAAAAATGGCCTTTTTTTTGTTGGTGTAGTGGTCAGTTGACCCCACCTGGAATAATGGTCACTTGAACCTCTTTTGACAGGAAGCCTAAAAAAAACTATTTTTTCTTCCTGGCAGACCACAATCCAAATCTGAACCCTAAAATAGGCCTCAATTTTCATGGATGTAAGACCCTCATTCTCTCAGTGAACTGACTTCCTGAGTTCCACTAGGTGTCAGAGAGCATCCGGAAGAGGAATCCCTGCTCCCAACACTGCCCTTTTATCAATAATCTTATTTAAGGTGGATGGAGAGTTTGAGTCCAAATAAGGTCTTTGAAAAATTCTTCTATTAAACCTGCACTGAGCTTATCCAGCAAAAGCGGAGTCAATGTGAATCAGAGAGAAAATCTCTCAACTGGCCCTAGTCATACCAGGCATAAAGAAAGATAGTTGTGGCGGTTGGAGATCAATCATTTTAGCTCCAGTACATCTCTGTGGGAGTTCCTCAGGATAGTGTCCTAGGTACAATCATCTTCAGCTGCTTCATCAATGTTCTTCTTTCCATTATAAGGTCAGAACTGGAGATGTTTGCTGATGATTGCACAACATTCAGCATCATTCACAATTCCTCAGAATCAGTCCATGTCCAAATGCAGCAAGACCTGGATAATATTCAGTCTTGGATTACAAGTGACAATTAACATTTGAGCCACATAGTGCAGGAGATGACCATTTCCAAGAGAGAGTCTAACTATCATCCCTTAACATTCAATGGCATTACCATCACTGACTCCCTCTACTATCAACTTCCTGGAAATTAAGATTGACCAAAAATTTAAGTGGACTAGCCAAATAAATATTGTGGTGAGGAATCCTGCAGCAAGTAGCTCACCTCCTGACTCCCCAAATCCTGTTCACAATTCACAAGGCACAACTCAGGACTGTGAAGAGATACCTTCCATTTGCCTGGGGAGTGCAGCTCCAGCAACAGTCAAGAAGCTTAACACCATCCAGGACATACAGCCCACTTAATTGGCAACCTATCCCACAAAGATGCTCCCTCCAGCATTGATCACAGTGGCAGCAGTGTGCCCATCTATAAGATGCATTGCAGGAATTCATCAAAGCTACTTAGATAACACCTTCCATACAACCATCTAAAAGGACAAGAGCAGCAGAATGCCTGGGAATTCCACAACCTGCAAATTCCCCTCCAAGCCACTCACCATCCTAATTTGGAAATATATCACCATTTCTTCACAGTTGCTGGGTCAAAATCCTGCAACTCTTTCCCTAACAGCAATGTGGATGTACCTACACCTCATGGGCTGTAATGGTTCAAGAAGGCAGCTCACCACCACATTCTCAAAGATAATGACACCTACATCTCGTGATTGGTTATAATGAAAGTGTCCTAATCTGGTTTGGAATCATTTTCATTCATATGTAATCATACAGTGGAGAATGAAGCCATTCGGCCCATTACATCTGTACTAACCACAATCCCTCCTAGTCCTATCCCCATACATTTACTTTTGCTAGCCCCCTGACACAAATTGACAATTTAGCATGGCCAATCCACTTAACCCACACAGAAAGAAACCAGAGCGCCGGAGGAAACTCATGCAGACACAGGGAGAATGTGCAAACTTCATACAGACGGTGACCCAAGCCAAGAATCAAACCCGAGTCTCTGGTGTTGTGAGTCAGCAATGCTAACTACAATGCCACCGTGCTGCCCAGTTCATCCTGCTGATTTCCCCCTCAGCCTTTCGACCCCTATTTCTTTTAAACAAATAAAAGGAAATGTCTTGTTCATTATCAATTCCGACATACCAGAAAATTGCACCAAGTATCAAAATCAATCTTTTCTGGGAATTGACGTCTCTTCACCTGGGCTAGGGTCTGGGTGGGATTGTGTTCAGTGCAGACTCGATGGGTCAAAGGGCCTCTTTCTGTACTGTAAGGTTCTATGATTCTATGATTCACTTATTTCATCCTGATTATAAATCTTACAGTTTCAGTGTTTTTCATGAATTTGCATACAGAGGACATTTTCACCTGAGTACAAGTAGAGTACGTTGGGGATATCTAGAATATAATTCCTAAATACATTAGAACAACTGACACCCTCAAAGACAACAACCCATTCATTTTATGAAAATGAACTTGAGTGAAAAGGCAAGCATTTTCCACAGTGATATTCAAAATATTATTTGTTAGTAAAATTAACAGCAGAGCTAAAGGGACAGAATTTACAGTGTCTGAGTTATATCAGTGAACATTTCTTTTTCAATATCCAACTGCAGGATACCTCCAAATTTACTTTTCCTTTCAATATACCTCACATTTTTCCTCTCACTGATGACACTATACTATACTGTGAAAAATTCCTTTGGAAGTAATCATAAAGTCATAGAGGTTTACAGCATGGAAACAGGCTCTTCAGCCCAATTTGTCCACACTGCACCTTTTTCAACTACTAAATTAGTCCCAATTGCCCATGTCCCTCTATTCCCATTTTGCCCCATATCTCTCTATACCCATCTTACCCATGTAACTGTCTAAACACTTTTTAAAAGACAAAATTATACCCACATCTATTACTACCTCTGGCAGCTAGTTCCAGACACTCACCACTCTCTGTGTGAAAATAATTGCCCGTCTGGACTCTTTTGTATCTCTCCTCTCTCACCTTAAAACTATGCCCTCTAGTTTTAGATTCTGCTACCTTTGGGAAAAGATGTTAATTATTTAGCTGATTTGTACCCCTCATTATTTTACAGAACTCTATAAGATCATCCCTCAGCCTCCTATGCTCCAGGGAAGAAAATCCCAATCTATCCACCTTTTCATAACTCAAACTATCAAATCCCAGTAGCATCCTAGTAAATATCTTCCGCACTCTTTCTTGTTTAATAATATCCTTTCTATAATAGGGTGACTAGAACTGTACACAGTATTCCAAGTATTGCCTTACCAATGTCTTAAACAAGACGCCCAACTACTGTATTCAATATTCTGACCAATAAAACCAAGCATGTTGAATGCCTTCTTTACCACCCAGTGTACCTGTGACTCCACTTTCAAGGAGCTATGAACCTGTACACCTAGATCTCTTTGTTCCGTAATACTCCCTACCATTAACTGAGTAAGTCCCTCCCTGCTCCCATCTCCCAAAATGTATCACCTTGCATTTATCTAAATTAAATTTCATTAATTGATAAATTAAAGCTTGAGTGAGGGGCTAGAATAATTGTAGCTCCTGAAAAGACTGCTTACTTTGCATGATGCAGCTCTGAATTCCAATGACATTAACATCCCACAACTCGACATGTATCAGTGTGTCTGTTAAAGGCTAAGGAAAAGCAGACAGAACATGAATTGTATTAGAAGTATATAATAAACATCACAACTAAAAAAGTGTGCTTTAAGCATTCAGAGCTCAGATAACACACTTGTAGTTTATAATAACCCCTACGTCCCTTGATATATTACTGTTTTTTAATCCAATCCAACTTCTCAATGTATAACTGATGTATTGTTGTACAATTGGTATAAAAATGCCATATCTTGGGTAAAACGGGCATGACTATTTGTATCATCTACCTATTCGTAGACATCATTGGTAACCTTACGATAAAAGCAAAATACTGCGGATGCTGGAATCTGAAACCAAATCGAAAATGTTGGAATATCCTAGCACATCTGGCAGCATCTGTGGGAAGAGAATGGAGCCAACGTTTCAAATCTGGATGATCCTTTGTCAGACGTTCTGTCGAAGGTTCATCTAGACTTGGAAATGTTGGCTTACTGTAGTAAGGAGATAGTGTGGATACAGAGTTAGCAAGTTCTGTCATATCCCTTAGCCTTTAATACACACACACTGATACATGTCGAGCTGTGGGATGTCTAACTCATTAAAAGAACTAGGCTGAATACAACGTGTGAGAGGAAGAACTGAAAAAGGAAACAAAAGGAAATAAAGAGTATTTGAGAATTAATTAGCAGGTAACATACCAAATGATTACTATACATCTGTCAGCACTAATTAAGAGGACTGCACTCATGTTGCAATAACGGAGGTGGTAGCAGAGAAATTAGAGAGGTTAAAAATAGATAGAGGGAGTATTAGGAAAGGTTGCTCCAATTTGAAATGTCACCTTGTCTGGATGGGAAACAGAGGTTACTCTGGAAAGTAATGGTGGAATTGGGGGAGACTCTATGTGATCTGAATGGTGCAAGAGAGCGAGGGGAATGTTGCCATCCTATTGAACAATGGGAAGAGCAAAACACCCAGAAACCAAAACCTAGTCAGAACCATTAATGTTAGTGGTGGGGTAACTTTTACAGACAATAATTCAGGACAAAATTCATTGGGACTGGGGAGAAAAAAGAAAGCTAATGAAGCTAACTTAAAGAAAAGTTTTGTTTTATTCAGTCGATTGTCTTTGTTAATGAAGGAATGCAGTTGATGTTGTCCATCTTGTGTGGAATATTCCCATTTTTCAGCAGTGGCACAGTGGACGGGAAAATTGGCATTAAAGCTGTGGGTCCCAATGGCACCTTTTTCTGCTGTGTCATTCGGCCAATAGTCAAAATAAAAAGATGGGGGGCAGGTCCCATGAAGTACCACTGTCACGATGGGCTCAAATTGGGACCTTCCCACCAGCAACTTCATTTCTAAAGATCGGGGCGCCATTTGCCCGATATAAAAAGGTAAAAGTGCAACAACCCCTCACCCCCACTGGCACAGCACCCTCGCACCCAGAAATACCCCACCATCCTCCATGGGCACCTGAACAATGCCCAGATAATTGCTGGGCATGACCCCCTTCCCCCCCCCACAACCTCCCAAACAGCAGTGGGATTGATAACCAGAGAACATGGATTGAAGATTAATTGGCAAAAGGGAGAGAGAGGTGAGGAGAGAAAAATGGTTGGATCGACTGGTTGTTGCATGGAACACACAGTTTGAAAGGGGGAAAGAATCAGTAATACTTTTCAAAATGCATTGGATAAATGCCAAAATGAAAAGAATGACAGGCTTCTGAGAAAAGAGCTTTGTAAAAGAGTGAGCCATGTGATTTAATTTGATTTGAGTTATTTTTGTCATATGTATTAACATACAGTATTGTTTCTTGCGCTCTGTACAGACAAAGTATAGCCGTTCATAGAGAAGGAAACAAGATAGTGCAGAATGTGGTATTACAGTCATAGCGAGGATGTAGAGAAACATCAACTTAATGCAAGATAGGTCCATTCAAAAGTCTGACAGCAGCAGGGAAGAAGCTGTTCTTGAGTCGGTTGGTACGTGACCTCAGACTTTTGTATCTTTTTCCCAAAAGAAGAAGGTGAAAGGAAGAATGTCTGGGGTGCGTGGGTATTTAATTATACTGACTGCTTTGTCGAGGCAGCGGGAAATTTAGATACAGTCAATGGATGGGAGGCTGGTTTGCGTGATGTATTGGGTCACATTCACAACCTTCTGTAGTTCATTGCAGTCTTGGGCAGAGCAGGAGCCATACTAAGCTCTGATACAACCAGAAAGAATGATTTCTATAGTGCATCTGTAAAAGTTGGTGAGAGTTGTAGCGGACATACCACATTTCCTTAGTCTTCTGAGAAAACAAAGGCATTAGTGGAGCTTTCTTAACTATACTGTCGACATGGGGGACAAGGACAGGTTATTAGTGATCTGGACAGTTAAAAACTTGAAGCTCTCGATTCTTTCTACTTTGTCTCCGTTGATGTGGACAGGGACTTCCTTTACACTTCCTGGAGTCGAT
Organism: Sphyrna mokarran; assembly: GCA_024679065.1. Classification (NCBI taxonomy): domain Eukaryota; kingdom Metazoa; phylum Chordata; class Chondrichthyes; order Carcharhiniformes; family Carcharhinidae; genus Sphyrna; species Sphyrna mokarran. The sequence continues at coordinate 131,352,138 of JAGIQG010000004.1, read as the reverse complement.
GACAATGTCCTTCATTTTGTGGACATTGAGGGAGAGATAATTGTTGCCACAACAGTTCACTAGATTCACTACCTCATTCCTGTACTCTGTCCCATCATCGTTTGAGATCCACTATGGTAGTATCGTCAACAAACTTGGAAATTGAATTGGAGGGGAATTTGGTCGTGCAGTCATAGGTACAGTAGGGGGCTGTGAACACAGCCTTGTGGGGCACTGGTGTTGAGGATGATTGTGAAGAAGATGTTGTTGTCTATCCTTACTGAATGTGTCTGTGAGTTAGAAAGTTGAAGTTTCAGTTACAGAGGGAGGTGCCAAGGCCCTTGCCACGGAGTTTGAAGATGAGTTTTGTGGGAAAAATAATGTTGAAGACTTAGCTGTCAATAAATAGGTGATCGGCTTATCTAGATGTTTCAGGGTTGAGTGCAGGGTCAGAGAAATGAAGTCTGCACTGGAAATGTTGCGGCGATAGGCAAACTATAGTGGATCCAGGTATTCTGGGAGGCTGGAATTGACTAACCTTTTGAAGCACTTCATGATGATAGGTTCAGAGCCACTGATGGGTCGAATGGTCTCTTTTACTACTGTATTATCCCATAATTCCATAAGTCTGAAAGCTAAAGTTGATTAAAAATGTGTACACATGTTTTATCTGGTAGCCAAAACAAAGGAGATTGTCATTAACTTCAGGAAACATCATGGAGAACTTGACTCTGTCTACATGAATGGCAATGATGTGGAAATGGTTGAAAGCTTCAAATTTCTAGGTCTGCAGATCACCAACAACCTGTCCTGGTCCCCCAGTGCCAACGCTACTATTAAGAAAGCCCACTGATGCTTTTACTTTCCCAGAAGACTAAGAAAATTTGGCATGTCCGCTATGACTCTCACCGACTTTTACAGATGTGCCATAGAAAGCACCCTTTCTGGTTGTGTCACCTGTTGATCTGTCTTCAGCTCTGCCCAAAACCGCAAGAAACTACAAAGGATTGTGAACGTAATCCACACAAACCAGCCTTCCATCCATTGACTCTGTTTACATTTCCCACTGCCTCGGAAAAGCAACCAGCATAATTAAGAATGCCACACACCCTGGACCTTCTCTCTTCCACCTTGTTCCACAGGAAAAAGATACAAAAGTCTGAGGTCATGTACCAACAGACTCAAAAACAACTTCTTCCCTGCTGCCGTCAGACTTTTGAATGGGCCTTGCTCATTCTACACTCTACACTCTAGCTATGACTGAAACACTACATTCTGCACCTTATCCTTTCCTTCTCTCCCTAAGTACTCTATGAATATCTTTTGTCTGTATAACATGCAAGAAACAGTACTTTTTACTATACCCAATATCTTGACAATAATAAATCAAAATATGGTTTAGTATAATTTGTGACTTCTTTGCTGTGTCAATTTGCTGCCATGTTTTGCTTCCACGTTGTAACAATAGAACAATAAGACAATGAAATGTCAGAGGTATTTTTGATCACAGTAACATGTTCTCTTATGATTTTCATCACTGTAACGTTATTTATTTATATATATATTTCAAAAGGGGAAAGAATGTTGCACAATATCATTCAAGTGTACTTTTTAAAGTGTCACAATTAACTTTGCTTTTCCCAGGCTGACCTCTAGACTGCGCTGCAGCATAAGGCACAGCCAAAGTACAAGAAAACAATGCTGTTTATATCAAATATCTTAAAAATTAAGACATTTGGTATAAAAATCATGAGGTGCTTTGTGCATGGAGAAGTTGTGTGCCATCTAGTGGTGTGTTGTCAATAAACGCTGTTTTTTTTATAAACACCTCCTTAGGCAGCCCTCTGGATTGACAGGAGGACTCGCTGCTGCTCCTGTTTCACAAGATGACCATTAACGCCAATATTCAGACCCTGTCACGTGTGGGCCAGGTGGTGCCTGAGGAGTCAGCTAGTTGGAGGTTTGTGTCCTTCCCGCCATTTTGCCTCTGCATATTCCTGACAAAGTCTCTCCAAGTCTTCAGTTCCTTCCTGAATGAATCTTCTCCCATTTTGGTCAGTCAGAACTTGGTCAAGTGGGGATGTGTGTCTTCTTTTGGGAATACTTTGAAGACATCGTGAAGGCCTTTCCAATGTCCTTTTGGGAATCTCCTGCTGTGATTGAGTTCCGTGTGGAGTAGTTACTTCAGGAATCTGGTATATACAAACAAATTATGTGTTCTACCCAGTGAAGCTGGTTTTGAGTGAAACTGGTGAGTTGAACACCTGTTTTAGAAAAAATGAGTTAACACTCGTTGTAAACTGGTCATCTCTTCAAAACACCAAAACAACAAATGGCAGGTGACTCTACACCTCTGTTCACTGTCTCATGGAGTTTTGCAACACAGAAAGAGGTCTTTGAGCCCTTTATGTCCCTGCCAGCCATCAAACACCTATTTATTCTCACCTCATTTTTCAGCACTTGGCCCATACATAGCCTTGTACACTAGTGCATTTTAAGAGCTTGTCTGAATATTTCTTAAATGTTACAAGGGCTCCCATCTCTGCTACTCTTCCAGGCAGTGAGTTCTAGATTCTCGTCACCATCTAGGTGAAAATGTTTTTTTCACATCTTCTGTAAACTTTTTGCAGCTTAACTTAAATCTGGCTACCCTGTTTAATGACTCCTTTGCTCAGGGGAGAGGTTCCTTTCTATCCGTCCTATCTATGCACCTTATAATTTTGTACATTTCAATCAGGTCTCCTTCAGCCTTTTCTGTTCCAAGGAAAACAACCCCAGCCTAATAGACTCTCTTAATAGCTGAAACATTTCAACCCAGGCAACATCCTGGTGAATCTCCTCTGCGTCTTCTCGATTGCAATCATTTCTTTCCCATAGTGTGATGACCAGAACTGCACATAATATTCCAGCTGTGGCCCAACGAGTGTTTTATATCATTCCGTCATAACTTCCCTATTATTAGATTCTGTGCCTTGGTTAATAAAGACAAGTACCCCATATGTCTTCTTAACCATCTTATTTATCTGTCCTCGTGTTTTCAGGGATCTATGCACATGCACACCAAGGTCCCTCTGATCCTACTCTGTACTTCTTCAGATCTGGACATTTGCTGAGTATTACATTGCCTTATCTTAGTTCTCCCAGAATGCTTTCACACTTTTCAGCATTAAATTCTATTTGCTATGATGCTGCTCATCTAACCAGCCCGTCTATATAGTCACAGGTTGATGGAAGGGGGAACATTACTGCTTGGGGAAAATGAGCTCAGGAACCAATCCCCCAATTATAACAATGTTCCTGTGGGAAAAATTAGATCCAACTTCTCACGCTTCAATTTACGACGTGAATTTCCAGAACTAATTATGTCGCAAGTCTGAGCACTTACTCTGTCAAAAGGCAGAGCTGTCTGGTGACAGAATGGATGAGAAAGCTGCTAGAAATTTCTCTTCTCCACACACACAAAACACACATTTAAAATTAGACTGAAGTGAAGGAATGAACCGAGCCTCTCTATACAGAGCAGTTTTCTGCTGAGTAAGTTCACGAGTTCTGGAATATCCAGCACCATGAGTAAATCAGCAACTAATTCAAATTAATTGGAATTTCTGTGCACAAAAACATCAAATGAATTTCACTGAGATGATACTTGGAGCATGAATAATGGAATACTGTCTCTGAATCGCTGTGTTTGACTGTCAATAATACACTTTTGTCCTCATTCTTTTCTAATGAGAATATCGCTTTCTGATGTAAGTATCATCATTAAAGCTTGTTCCAATGAATTCAGGGCCTGATTTTCAATAGCTGTGTCTTTTTTTATTAATTTATTCTTTTATTTCAATCTACTCTTTATTATTACAGGATCATAGGCATTCGTGACAAGGTCAGCAATTACCGCCTTCTTATTTTTATTCCAGTTCAATCCAATCAAGTCCAATTCAGAGTCCCAACAAGTTGACACATTCCTGATCCAAGTTGACAAGACAGGCCTCACACCTCCTGTCTTGGGCTTGATCTACATGATCCAAGCTGATTTGAGTAGGCATAACTCCTCCTCCAAAACTTGATCTCATCTGCATCTTAGCCAAAATGCTGAGATGCTGCTTTTAAAAATTGTTTCAAATAGAAGCTAAAATGTAACCTAATGACTTCATCCAAGTACAGCATGTCGATACTACACTTTTGCTGCAGTTTGTGTTGAAGGTTCTCCCACAGTGATGTTAGATTGGGTATTCCAAGTTTTTGATTTGATTTGATCTATTATTAGGGCAGCACAGTGACACAGTGGTTAGCACTGCTGACTCACAGTGTGAGGGTCCTAGGTTTGAATCCTGGCTTACTGTCTGTGTGGAGTTTGCACATTCTCCCTGTGTCTGTATGGGTTTCCTCCAAGTGCTCCATCTTCCTCTGACACTCCAAAGATGTACAATTGAGGTGGATTGGCCATGCTAAATTATCCCTTAGTGTGGGGGGTGGGGCTATTGAGGGTAAGTGCATGGGATTATGGGATAGCGCCTGGGTGGGATTGTGGTCAGCGCAGACCTGATGGGCCTAATGGCCTCCTTCTGCAGTGTAGGATTCTATGATTATTGTCACATGTAATAGCATACATTGAAAAGTATTGTTTCTTGCGTGCAATAGAGATGAAGCATACTGTTCATAGAGAAGGTAACGAGGGAGTGCAGAATGTAGTGTTACAGTCATAGCTAGGATGTAGAGAAAGATCATCTTAATGCAAGGTAGGCCCATTCAAATCTGACAGCAGCAGAGAAGAAGCTGTTCTTGAGTTGATTGATACGTGACCTCAGACTTTTGTACCTTTTTCCCGAAGGAAGAAGGTGGAAAGGGGAATGTCTGGGTGCATGAGGTTCTTGAGTATGCTGGCTGCTTTGCTGAGGCAGCGGAAAGAAACAGCAATTATCATTCAAAGTGTGTGACTGGGTTGCAGCCTAGCAGATGGTGGTGTTCCCCTGTATTTGCTGCTCATTCCCTGGGTAGAGGCAGTGGGTTTTGGAGGTGCTGTTGCATCAAGATGAAACACAGCCAAGTTGTTGCAATGCATCTTGTATATGGCACACGCTGTAGCCACAGTGCATTAATGCTGGAGGAATTGAACATTGATGGTAATGGATAGGGTGAAAAGCAAATGGATTGCTTCAATCTGATGGTATAGCTGACTTATCCCATTTCTTGCATAATGCTATATTTGTGATTTTTCAAACATCTGTGTTTCCAGATGGTAACAGGTCATAAGTATCCATTCCTTTACATCCAATTTGTTTTCTAATTGTTCATGGGATGTAGGCAGACAGGCTGAGTCTGTGTTTATTGCTCATCCTTGAGGGCAACTAAGAGTCAACCATATTACTGTGGATCTGGAGTCACACGAAGGCTAAACAAGGCAAGGATGGTGGGTTTCTTTCCCTAAAGGATAATAGTGAATCAGATGGGTTTTTACAACAATCGGCAATGGTTTCATGGTCATCATTAGACTTTTTATCAAATCAAATTTCACCATCTGCCATGGGGTAATTTGAATCTGGGTGCTTAGAGCATTACTCTTTGGATTTCTAGTCCAGCGACAATATCACTACACCACTGCCTTACCCAAACAGTAAGCCTATTTGAAATAAATTATAAGGAATGCAACCATGAAAGTACAGTAGCAAATTCTCAGAATCAGAAAAACTTCACATGGTGAAAGGAACCAATGTGAAAAATTTATTGAGATTCCATTTCAGACCAGTCGAGAATCCATTCATTAGTGCAAAATCATAAAGATCCCTAAATGGGGAGAAACTTCTGGATGCTCTGGTGCAGAGGGATCTGGGTGTCCTAGTTTATGAATCACAGAAAACTATGTACAGCAACTAATAAAGAAAGTGAATGGAATGTTGACATTTATATCTAAAGAAATAGAATAGAAAAAGGTAAGGAAGTATTGCTGCAACTACACAAGGCATTGGTGAGGCCGCACCTGAAGTATTGTGCACAGTTTTGTTCCCCTTATTTGAGGAAAGATATAGTGGCATTGGAGGCAGTTCAGAGAAGGTTCACGAGATTGTATCCAGAGATGAGGGGTTTGTCACATGAAGAGAGATTGAACAGTTTAGACCGATACTCTCTGGAATTTAGAAGAATGAGGGGAAATCAAATTGAGGTATAGAATATAGAACATAGAACATAGAAAAAACCACAGCACAAACAGGCCCTTTGGCCCACAAGTTGCGCCGATCATATCCCTACCCACTATGCTTATATATAACCCTCAATCGTATTAAGTCCCATGTACTCATCCAGAAGTCTCTTAAAAGACCCTATCGAATTTGCCTCCACCACCACCGACAGCAGCTGATTCCACTCACCCACCACCATCTGAGTGAAAAACTTACTCCTGACATCTTCTCTGTACCTTCTCCCCAGGACCCTAAACCCATGTCCTCTTGTGGCATTTCAGCCCTGGGAAAAAGCTTCTGAGAATCCACTTGATCAATACCTTTCAACATCTCATACACCTCTATCAGGTTACCTCTCATCCTTCATCTCTCCAAGGAGAAAAGACTGAGCTCCCTCAACCTAGCTGTGTTGCTCTTTGTTCTTTGTTCTAACGTCATAAGGCATGCCACCTAATCCAGGCAACATCCTTGTAAATCTCCTCTGCACCCTTCCTGTAATGAGGTGACCAAAACTGCGCATAGTACTCCAAGCGGGGCCTGACCAGAGTCTTATAAAGCTACAGCATTATCTCCCGACTCCGAAACTCAATTCCTTGATTGATGAAGGCCAGTACACCATACGCCTTCTTAACCAAACTCTTCACCTGCGAAGAGGATTTGAACCCAGGCCCAAGATCCTTCTGATCTTCCACCTTGCTAAAAGTCTTACCCTTAATATAATATTCCTTCATCCCATTTGACCTGCCAAAAAAGAGGATGAGAAAAGATATGGATAAAGTAGACGTGAAGCGTATGCTTCCTCTTGTGGGGCATTCTAGGACGAGAGGTCAAAGTGTTTGGATAAGGGGCAGTTAATTTAAAAGAGAGTTGACAAAAAATTACTTCTCCCAAAGGATTGTGAATCTGTAAAATTTGCTACCCCAAAATGTGGTAGATGCTGGGATAGTGAATAAATTTAAGAGCAGTTAGACAGATTTTTAATTGGTAATGGTTGGAGGCTTATGGGAAAAAGGCAGGAAAATGGGGATCAGGAACTTATCGGTCATGATAGAATGATGGAGCAGGTTCAATGGATCAAATGACCTAATTCTTCTCCGATATCTTATATGTATGCAACAAGCTTAGAATTTGTCAATCAAACTGGCAGAAAATATTGATTGCATAAGTGGTTTCTCATGTTTTTGAGGTTTCATGCCAAACATTTTCGCAGAATTCCTACAGAAGCAGATTATTCAGCTCATCAAGTCTGCACTGACTCTCTGACAAAGCATCCCACCCTGACCCTATCCTTGTAACCCCATGCATTTACCCTGCTAATTCCCCTAACACACACACTTTGGGACATTAGATTCAATTTTAACACGGCCAATCCACCTAACCTGCACATTTTTGTTCTGTGGGAGGAAACTGGAGCACCTGGAGAAAATCCATGCAGCCGTGGGGAGAATGTAAAAATTCCACATAGACAGTTACCCAAGGCTGAAATTGAACCTGGATCCCTGGTGCAGTGCTAAGTGTCATCAGCCCTAAGTTGCTTACCATCCTCATTTGATGGGGAAATGATGCAGTAATGTCACTGAGTTAATGATCTGGAAATTCAGAGTCCGGGGACATGTGTTCAAATCCCACCACAGCAGATGGTGCAGTTTAAATTTCATTAATAAAATCTTGAACATAAAGCTAGTGCCTATAATGGTGACCATGAATTTGATTGTCATAAAAATATGTTTGGCTTACTTATGTTCTTTAACTAAGGAAATTATCATTGAGCTACACATGATTCCAGACATATAGAAATAGCCTTATATGTCACTTAATTCAAGGGCAATTAGGATTAGGAAATGACATGTTGACAGAACAAAGCCCCAAATTATATATGTATAGATAGGACTTTTAAATAAGATGTTTGTTTTTTGAAATGGACATACAAGCTAACAATGGCTGAGGGTGTAAATTTTAAGAGTGTAAAATTCAATGACTATACAAAAAGTTCTTCTGTGGATGATACTAAGAGAAAGAGAGAGAGAGAGAATAGAATGTCACACTCTGTCTCAGATGGACTTTCAAAAGGAAAAGTCATGGAGGAGTGAACTGTCATCCCCTGTGAAGATAATGGAAGCTAATTATTATCTTAGTAAGAATTATATTCTGTAAATCCCCAAGAATACACGAGGGTCTGGGAAAATGACAAATGGCAGATGGAGTTTAATTTGCGAGGTAATGCATTTTAATAGATTGAACCAGCATAAGATTTACTGAGTTAATGGTAGGGCACAGGGGAGAGTTTCAGAGTAAAGAGAACTAGGGGTACAAGTTCATAGTTCCTTGAAAGTGGAGTCGCAGATGGACAGAGTGGTGAAGAAAGCATTCACCATGCTTGGTTTCATTAGTCAGAACATTGGATACAGGATTTGGGACATTTGGTTGAAGTTGTACAAGACATTGGTAAGGCCACACTTGGAATACTGTGTGCAATTCTGGTCACCCTATCACAGAAGGGATATTATTAAACTAGAAAGAGTGCAGAAAAGATTTACTTAGGGTGCTCCCAAGATTGATGGTTTGAGTTATAAGGGGAGGCTGGATAGACTGGGTCTTTTTTCTCTATACCGTAGAAGGCTGAGGAATGAACTTAAAGAGGTCTATAAAATAATGAGGGGAATAGATCAGTTAATCAATATCTTTTCCCAAAGGCAGGGGAGTCAAAATGAGAGAGCATGTTTTTAAGGTGAGAGGGGAGAGATACAAAAGTGTCCAGAGGGGCAATTCTTTCCACACAGAGGATAGTGAGTGCCAGAGATAGTAATAGAGGCGGGTACAATTTGACTTTTAAAAAGCATTTAGACAGTTACATGGGTAAGACAGGTATAAAGAGATATGGACCAAATGCAGACAATTAGGACTAGCCTAAGGGTTTTAAAAAAAGGGCTGTATCACAAGTTGGGCCGAAGGGTCTGTTTCCATGCTGTGACCTCTATGACTCCATTACAGAACCTCAATCAACAATAATTTGAGTGCTTAGTGCCTTTGCAGCTGGAGACAAAAATCAATCCCCTGCAATGTGAGGCCTACTTTTTCCACTGACTGTGGGTCCCAAGTTCTGCACACCAATTATTAGAATGTGTCACATGAAGTAGATTCAATGTACATTCTCACCAGGATGCAACTGAGCTTCCAACGAACAAAGAGTTTTTATTTACATAAAGCAGATAGTGAACAATAAGCAGGATAACAGAGTGCAGCAATGCAGTCCTCCTCATTTAAAACATTGTCAGACCCATGGCAAAACTGAAACTTCTGTAGTTTCGTAGTTAGTACAATCCTACATCCTTACAAATATACTGAAACAAAGGCAATAAATGGATTCATCTTCCGCAGATTAACAGCTATTCAAAAGTTATCAAATTATTGGTGTATTCAACCACTTCCAGTAGTGGTAACCAGGAACTATCTCTCCCAAAAGCTGCTGAGCTATAATTGAAAATTTCAATGCTGAGGTTGACAGATTTTTGTTAGGCAGTGGGGCTACCAAACCAAGATAGGTAGATGGAATTAACCATGCTTTAACTGGATGATGGAACTGGCTGGAGGGCTGAATGGCTTGTGGTTGTTACTTTATGCATTGTCGGTATCCAGAGAACCGGAAGAAATGAATTCAATATAACAACTCCCAAAACTACAAGACAATAGAATGGGAGGGATAATGGGGAAATGCTTCCCTAGAACAGAGGCAGGAAGCTGGCATTTGAGGATTGTCTCCCAGTTGTAAACCCTGCCCGATATTTCATTCCTTTGATCAAGGATGGGCATGTTAGAGGCAGGACGTACACCAGCAGATTTTATTATGACCCCTATGGGAAAGCCATGAACAGAAGTAATCATTGTTTCCAAATGATACTTCCCAAACAGAAATAACCAGAAAGGTTCAAGGCAAATCAGAACCAATGCAAATTAAACATGAATTAGCAGACAAATGGTACTTCAGATTAAAAAGGTAAGTTTCACTTTAAATAGTTGAAACAACAAAATTATGCAACCACAAGTATTTTCATCATTTGTTACATAAATGTGGAGTTATATAGCTACACAGTTCCATAATGTGCTGTTCTTTAGTCAAATCGGGTAGGACAGGAGTTCTATCCAATAACAGCTTTCACCTTCAATTTTCACACATATGATTATTTTCAGCAAGACGCAGTAAGGAGTCTCACAACACTGGAATCATGAGGAGCTCCAATCCTTCATCTACTCACCTGATGAAAAGAGCTTCGAAAACTCGTAATTCCAAATAAACCTGTTGGACTTTAGGCTGGTGTCGTAAGACTTCTTATTGTGCCCACCCTAGTCCAATGCTGCAATCTCCACGTCATTCAGTAAGACAGACTTTTACAAACCTTCTCTCTCTTGAGTCACAACAGGTTGGATGGTATTGATTTTCAGAGCTCCTTTTCAACTAACTAATCAGTAACCCAGTTCATGATTTGGTCACTGTTGAAAATTCACCCAGCTCTTCAGCATCTCTGGGCAATGTGACTATCTTTCCAGGTTTTAAATCTTCCAGTCAGTTTTCACAAGAGTTCCTGAGTCCTTTTTGGCCAATCAGAAAGTTGAACCTGTTCTTGAGAGTGATTTGTTTCTACTCCTCGTAAGAATTTTGTGCTCCTCTTTCTGCCTCTCTGTTTTCTCTTTGTGTTTACATCTATGCACTGTGTACTGATCACCTTCAACCTCCAGACCCTCTGCTTGTAGCTCTTCTTTATGTCTGCAACTCTGCTTTATGTCTGCTAGCCACATGATTTCCATCTTAACTTTCTTCCTGTTGCTTCCAGGTCAAGGATCACCAGATCACATGGACCAGTAATTCTTATTATCCAAAAAATACAGTTGATCCCTTTACAATTGTTACAAAACCTTAAAAGACCTTTTCAAAATTTTTTAAAAATAATTTTTAAAATGAATTACAGATTTCACAGACATTTTAAAGAATTTATAAATTTTCCTTTCGATACTACTTCTCAGTCAAAGATCACCACAACATACAATAGGTCATGTAGCCAAAAAATGAGATGTACAATAGGCATGATATACATTGGGTGTGTGTGTACTGAGTGAGTTTATAATGACAGTAAGAAGTCTCACAACACCAGGTTAAAGTCCAACAGGTTTATTTGAAAGCAAAAGCTACTAGCTTTCCAGGCGCTGCTTGTTTGTCAAGTAAGTGAGAGTTCTGTTCACATACTCTTTCAACTTGGTCAACATTGTCTACCTGATAAGCTGCAGGAAAGGATGTCCCAACGCACGGTACATTGGGGAGATCACGCAGACACTGTGACAATGAATAAATGAACACCATTTGACAATCACCAAGAAAGAGTGCTCTCTTTTTGTTGGGGAACACTTCAGCGGTCAGAGGGATTCAGCCTCTGACCTTCAGATAAGCATTCTCCATGGTGGCCTTCACGACAACACAAAGTGGCTGAGCACAGACTGATAACCAAGTTCCACACACATGGATGGCCTCAACCGGGATCTTGAGTTCATATCACACTATCTGTAGCAGCCACACTTGCCTGGGCTTGTAAAATCTCACTAAATGTCCTGTCTGAAGACAAACACATCTCTTTAACTTGTCCTTAACCCTCCTCAACTCACATTGTCTGGACCTTTAAGACCTGATTAGCTGTAAAGACTCACATTCCATATTTTAAATTGAGCTTGGGTCTTAAATGCTCTATTTGTGAACAGAATTCCCACTCACCTGATGAAGGAGCAACACTCCGAAAGCTAGTGGCTTTAACCTGCTGTTGTGACCCTTTTTACTGTGTTACCCTAGTCCAACGTCAGCATCTCCACTGGATCAGTCATAAGCTAGAAAGTAAGGTTGCTTCTTTCATTTTAAATATTGTAAGAAATCTCACAACACTAGGTTAAAAGGTTTATTTAAAATCACAAGTTTTCGAAGTACTGCTCCTTTATCAGGTGAACAAGTCTGTGGATGACATGAAGGTGGCTGGACTTGCTGATAGTGAAGAATATTGTCGGACAACACAACAGATTATAGATAGGATGGTAAATTGGGCGGAGAATTGACAGATGGAATTTAATCCAGATAAATGTAAGGTGATGCATTTTGGAAGAACTAATGTAGGGGGGAGTTATACAATAAATGGTAAACCCATTAAGAGTATAGAAATACAGAGGGACCTAGGTGTGCAAGTCCACAAATCCTTGGAGGTGGTAGCACAGGTGGAGAAGGTGGTGAAGAAGGCATATGGTGTGCTTGCCTTTGTAGGAAGGGGTATAGAGTATAAAAGCTGGAGTCTGATGTTGCAACTGTATAAAACATTGGTTAGGCCACATTTGGACTACAGTGCCCAGTTCTGGTTGCCACACTACTAAAAGAATGTGGAGGCTTTAGAGAAAGTGCAGAGGAGGTTTACTAGGATGTTGCCTGGTATAGAGGGTCTTAGCTATGAGGATAGTTTGAGCAAACTGGGGTTGTTCTTCCTGGAACGATAAAGAATGAGGGGAGACCTAATAGAGGTGTATGAAATTATGAAGGGTATAGATAGAGTGAACAGTGGAAAGATTTTTCCCAGGTCGGAGGCAACAATCACGAGGGGTCACAGGCTCAAGGTAAGAGGGGCGAGGTATAACTCAGATGTCAGGGAGACGTTTTTTTACTTAGAGGGTGATGGGGGCCTGGAATGCACTGCCAAGTGAGGTGGTGGAGGTAGACACACTACGGTTGTTTAAGACTTACCTAGATAGTCACATGAGCAGATTGGAAATGGAGGGATACAAACAAATGTTCTAGTTGAAGATCAAGAGCCTCAGGACGTTCCTGGGAATCAATAAATTCCAACAATAGTCGTCCAACAAATTTCAAGGCTCACCTTGTCACTTACGTTGGAGCTATTCGGGATCTTCCATCACTGTCTGTATCATGAGTTTGTAGTGTGCAGTCAGAAGCGAATGGAGTATGCACCACTTAATATGTACAACTAATGGCAGTATGTACACCAGGCAGGTTGTACACTGGGATGTACACTGAGATTTACAGGTCAAGGGTGTTGCAGGTGAAATGTTAAAAAGTGGAGGGTGTAATGGGTGGGGTGTAATGAGCAGAGCCTGTTATGGGCAGGATATTATTTGCCAAATTGAACTTGTACACTAAATTGCAAATAATCCCTATGTAACTGAAATGCTTTTGTTTGAATATTAAATTGTCTAACTCCCTGTGGGTGAACCCTTTAGATGCTGATTCTAGCAATACGAAAAACGAGTTTACTGCAGGAACTGCAACCGTTCAAGAAGGCAGCTTCTCACGGGCAATAAGGGGTGGGGAATTAACGTTGGCCCAGCCAGCAACACCCATATGCCACGAATGAATAAGAAACAATTAAAAATTTGCAGTGAACTGAAGTAAATTTCTGAGAGCTTGCCAAGGTTAGGTTTAAATGTGACTTAACTCTTATCTGCATCACCATCAATTCAAACCTGAAAGTTTCTTGCAGCGTCCCATCTGTTGCTGTGAATATTGGGATCTGAATAATAAATTCTTCAGGATCATCTAATCACTTTGAAAATTCACAATGGGCTTGAACTGAATTCTCCAGTGAAATCAAACATGTTAATCAATTGACTCAAGCTACACTTGCCTTATTAAGGCATAGGAACCTGCTCGGGAATAGCTTTCTCTGATCTTTCACTTTTTAGGTACTGTGTCCTTAGAGCATGTTGGTGACAATGGACATCCATATCAATCTTGCTCTGAAGTTATGGATCATGTTTGTTGGTGGTCCATTTATCTTGTTTGTGAGGCTCCTTCAGAAGATCATTCTTTGTCTACCTCAATCATTTTTACCATTGATCTTTCCCATCAACATCAGGCTTTCTAAATCATGATTTCTAATTTGTCCCCATGAAATACTAACTGTTCCTTCCTGATTTTGGTCAGCAGTGTTCTTTGAAACTCATATTTTAATCATGCCTCTTTATTGGTCATGTAACTCATCCAAGATAATGTCACTTTCCATCTCAAAAACCACAACTCTGCAATCTCAGTTCTTCTCTGCATTGCTTCACCAATTGACAGTTCACTTCCGAGTGTTAAAATTGGTGTGACGCAGCTTTCCAGAGATCTCAACCTGGATAATATTTTTTAAAACATGTTAGGGTCTTGAACCAGAATCCCAAATTACATTCAGAAGCCAGATTAGACCCAAACAACTTTTCTATTTTGCAATAAATGTGTGGATAAGAGGCTTCGCTCTTGGAGTAATTCCATTTTGTGGTAAATAAAAGTGAATCACAGTACCAAATTTGCAACTTTAGCAGGCATGAACTTAATTACATTGCCAGAGTGGTTATTTGAAATGTAATATAAACAGTCTACTGCTCTGTATAAAATAATGTCAATACATTTATAAAGTAACTCTTGTAAAACTTTCAAAACGATTAACATTTTTAGGACAAACTGCCTTTGAGGCTAGCTTGTTGAGAAAGTAGAAATGGAGCACTGACAATTCCCCTGTCAAATTAGGGGATTTCTTATAGTGAAACAAACTTTATTTATTAACACAGTTTAAATGTAACTCAAACAAATGAAGGAATATTATTATTAATAGTTGAACAATATTTAAAATAATGTGGAGACATTGGTGTTGGACTGGGGTGGGCACAGTAAGAAGTCTCACAACACCAGGTTAAAGTCCAATAGGAATCGCGAGCTTTCGGAGTGCTGCTCCTTTGCTCACCTGATAAAGGAGCAGTGCTTTGAAAACTTGTGACTCCAAATAAACCTACTGGATTTTAATCTGGTGTTGTGGGACTTCTTACAATATTTAAAATGAAAGAAGCAACCTTACTTTCTAGCTTATGATTGTTTCAGTTCCAGATAAGCCTAATTCAGGCATAAATCAAATCCACTATCAAATAAATAGTTAGCAAACCCAGGTGTATTAGTTTTAATATTTGTTTACAGTCTTGGAGCTTTCAGAAGAGAGAGAGAGATAGAGTTCCAGAAGCCTGCAAAATCCTTGTGACTTCAGGTTTCAGCTGCAACTCACTAATTTTTGCAGAAGTCTTTTTTTCTCTGCTGTAAGTCCAGCACTGCATATAAACCATATCATCATATGACTCTCATGAGAAATCCTAGGGGGACTTAAATAAACAAAAATCCATTAATTGTACTTAGTATACTCACTTGCAAGACTAGAGGAGTACTTCTTCTGCTCCCCCAGCACCTGAGTTGCATTCCCTCCAAACATATTGACTGTCAGTAGCATAGTCTAAGTTTTTAAACATTCCCCTTAAACACAAATATATATATATGTATATATTCATATAAATTGCCCTATTATAATCATATTAGACACATTAAAAGGCAATTACCTGCAATTTACCATTGTAATATCTCACTCAAGGTGATATTTCACTAACATGGGCAAGGGATATCTTTCATATTATTTATTTCTGCTAACAACACATAAAGATATTCTAAACCATTTTGTATGTGTTTTGATTCAATTAGTTATGAATTGTATTGACCATGTTCACATAAAACATATAAAGGTTTGTTGATGTCTTCTGAAGCGACAGCACAGGACAAGGCACATGCCAAACCATGGAAGCAGTATGCCAGGAGATCTCAAAACCAACCGGCCAGCTCTAAGTTCTGCAGCCCTGTGGGTGGTGGGTGAGCAGCGACTAGCAGGAGGAGGGCGCTCCAAAGCAAAGACCAGTTTCTGAGTTCAGACAAAAACACTGGAGTATTAGCTACAATCTTCAGACAGAAATGCCAAATATGTTATCTTATTCGGCCCTCTCCTCAGTTCCCACAATCACGGCTGCCAGTTTTCCATTTAAAGAAAGCATTTTTTTACAGGCTGCCTTTTGAATACTGTTATCACATGCAAAAGATTCCCTGACGCTTGTTTATTGAGTATGACCTTGATGAGCATGATGTAATGAGATACCCTGTGTGATTTATTCTCTGATGTTTACAGGATGGGGGCATTTGGTAAGGCTGTGAACAGGTACTCTGTGTTTCTGCCTTGTCATGGAATGTGCAGGAGGCAGCTGCTTCGTTTGTGAGACAGTAAAATTGGCACAAATTTAAATGTGATCTCAACACAGGCTCAAAGCCCTGCAGATTTAACCTGTGATTGTCTGTGTAAGTGTGAACATAAAGTCTAGCAGTGCTGTTGTGATCAATCCCAGTGGAGGGTTTCCCAAATGTTAATGGTAGTGGCATAGTAACTATAGGCCATGCTAGTTACTGGCACAATGTCACAGTGCTCAACACTGCTGTCTCACAGTGCCAGGGATCCGGGTTCAATTGTCAAGACCCCTTGATTTGTCACTGTCTGGTTAGGAAACCCCCCCGCCCCCCTCCAATAATCTCAAACCCAGATAAGGAGGGATAACCGTCTTTAATTAACCCACCCTCTGCTGGTAGCAACAAAGGATTAATCCAACAAGATTCCTTTTCCTTTTCACGTTCTGTTACAGCATATACCTTCTAAAAGCTGTAAAAAAATATATAATTTGTGGGTGACACAATGGTTAGCAGTGTTACCTCATGGGGCCAGAGATCCGGGTTCGATTCCAGCCTCAGGTCACTGTCTGTGTGGAGTTTGCATGTTCTCCCTGTGTCTGAATGGGCTTCCTCCAGGTGCTCTGGTTTCCTCTCACATTGTAAAAGTGCAGGATAGGTGGATTGGCCTTGCTAAGTTGTCCCTGAGTGAACATAGAACATAGAACATAGAACAATACAGCACAATCAGGCTCTTCGGCCCACGAGTTGCACCGATCACATCTACCAATCCACAGACCTATCTATAACCCCCTATCCTATTCTTTTCCACATACTCATCCAGAAGTCAAATCGAGTGTCGGGGGATTAGCAGGATAAATGCGTGGGGTTACAGGGATAGAGCCCAAGGTGGGATTGTTGTCAGTGCAGGCTCAATGGGCCAAATAATCTCCTTCTGCACTGTAGGGATTCTATGATTTGGGTGAGACCCCTTGATTTGGTTGGGATTCCTCTAATTGTTACAAACCCAGGTAAGGAGGAATGACTGTCTTTTTTAACTCAACCTCTTCTGGTAGCAACAAAGGTTCAATCCAACAAGATTCTTTTTCCATTGGAAACATTTTCTGGACCCAAATGTGTTTAAAATTGTAGTCAGTTGGACTAGTGTTTTTTGAGTTGAGATTGGGTATATTTATTAACTACCAAACAAAGGTAAGGAGAGAATTTTCTACATTCTCATACTTATAAATAAATATAAATATGAAGTTATAACACACATGCGGTCAGTCAGAATGTGAGAGGAGGAGAATGCCTTTGGTTGGTCAACAGCCTAGACCAGTGATTCCTAACCTTCTTTTATCATAACACATCTCTGTGCTTTGCAACTATTTTGTGGTACATCTCCTATGTTCTCTGTCTTTTTCCTTTACTGGGAACTTTCTTTTTAACTTTTTCCTATTCTCTCATCTTTTTCCTTTAGCCTCTCTCTGTCTCTCCCACTTTTTGGATCTTTTTTTGAGTTTTTGCTTTGTGTGTGGGTGCAGAGACATTTGTTTCAAATCCAAGTCCCATTAGTCATGCGCGTGAGCCTAAATCAGTGTAAAAACATCTAAACCACGAATCTGCAGCTGGCCCAAAATTCATCAGGTCCTGGAGAAGCTGACCACAGAAGTGAAACTGTTTTAGTTTAATTACATGTATTTTGAATTGTCGCGTGTTGTGGCAGGATTTGAACCTGGTCTCCAGAACATTAGTTGAGTTCCGGATCAATAGTCTAGCAATAATACCACTAAGCCATCACCTCCCCATGAATTGTCCAGAAGCTCAGTAAAGGTTTCTCATTGTTTTGTAGAGGAACCATCCTCCCAATCCCACTGCAGTCATTCCTGTCGGAGCTTAATGGTGCATTCATCAGCTATCTTTGGTGTCCAGTGTTCAACTTAGAAATATACAATATACAATATGTATTGAAAGTATATATATAAGTCCAGGTTTTTCTCCATTGATACAACAGTGCAAACATTCCCAGAGACTGGACTGCTCCAATGTTACCAAAAAACTTTTCAAGAGTGATCACCTTGGCAACCTGTAATTGTTAAGCTCTGCTGGTTCAATCACAATGTCTTATTTCGTACATTATAACTGAACTCTTAAATCTTGGCTTCTTTTCTACTTGCAGTAACTTTTTAATAAAACCTTTACACTTTGGAATAAGATTTCCTCTGGCCTCTTCACACATGCAAGACCAAATATTCAACCAAATCTAACCACTAACATATGACATGAAAGGCAGTATTTTAAAGTCGTAGGTCACTGGGTTCTAGGTGAAATTTTCCTTGGGTGGCCTTCCCGCTGCCCTCCCCCAACCTGCCCCCAACATGACATTGGATAGTGAGGCATTTTCTCTCCCCAGCTGAGGCTCTTGTCCAGTTATTGATCACTTAAATGCTGCTTCCAACCCAGCCTCAATTTTGAAGCGGTATGAGGAGGTAAAGTGCTGGAGGGATTCCCAGAAAGTGATGTTGCTCAGGCCTCAGGCATGAAGGAGAGGGGCACCTCCCTCAAAGGTCACCTCCACCCCTCGCCTCTGAGGATATGATTATCCATACTTCTACACACCCAACGGTAGTATTCCTCCCCTTCCTCATACTCCACCAACCATCTGCCCCCGCCGCACTCCCATTCCACCACCCCCCCCCCCCCACCGCCCCCCCCCCCCACCCCCCCCCCCCCACCCCCGGGGCCCACCCGTCATGAGACACTCCACAATCTCTCAGCTCTGAGACTTAGGTGACTGCTTGCAGTTCCAGTTCCGACCACTACTGCCACTGGACGGTTCAGACTACAGAGCTGGTGGCCAATCTAGTTGACCAGTAGCTCTCTAAAATGAGGCTTTTGCCTAAGTGAGGGACATAAGTCCCCATCTCCAACGAATTAACACAACGGTGCAGGGCTGCTGTATTCCCCACCCACTCTCCTGGTAACAGGGTAGAAAACCCAGCCATTGGAAAAACCCTAGTCCCAAGATAAATCAAAGTGCATTGAATGGAGAAAAGCCCATAGACTATATCCCATTGCAGAGCTATGAACCCTTGTACCAGAACTAGCCGTGTTCATTACTAAGCTGTTTCAGTGCAGCTCTCACACTGACATCCACCCAACAATATGAAAAATTGCCTGGGTTTGTCTTGTCTAAAGGAAAAACAGGACAATCCTCTTACCCAATAGAAATGAAGAGGAAGAGCATTAGCTGGTGGATTCAGGAGATTTATGGGTTGAATTTTGCTGATTCTGGGCCCAAAATGGCCCCAAACACTGATATCCATGTTGGATCAATATATGGATCTTATCTCAACAAAGTCAAAGACTTCAGAATCAGATTTTCTCCAAGGCTTCTCCGAAGATCATCCTAAAACCAAGCAATGAATATGAGCGTCAAGGGTGAGGAAAGCAGCCAGCATAATTAAGGACCCTACGGACCCCGGACATTCTCTCTTTCATCTTCTTCCTTCAAGAAAAAGATACAAAAGTCTGAGGCCGTGTAGCAACCAACCAAGAACAGCTTCTTCTCTGCTGCTGTCAGGTTTTTGAATGGATCTACCTCGCACTAAGTTGATCTTTCTCTACATCCTAGCTATGACCATAACACTATATTGTGCGTCCTCTCATTTCCTTCTCCATGAACAATATGTTTTGACTGCATAGCATGCAAGAAACAATACTTTTCACAGTATGTTAATATATGTGAAAATAATAAATCAAATCAAATCAAGATTAAATCAGGTGATGTTTGTTACCTGGGCATTGTACTCTTATTCAGGCATTTGATAACCAGAGAAGATTCAATGAGTGATAGCCAGTGCCAAACTGAGCTGTTACAAAAAGAATTCTCAAAGCAACGGTTTGGGATAGTGTACGTTACAGAACATAGAACATAGAACATTACAGCGCAGTACAGGCCCTTTGGCCCTCGATGTTGCGCCGGCCAGTGGACCCTCTAACCTAAACTATTCCAATATCATCCATATGCCTATCCACCGAACATTTGAATGCCCCCAAAGTAGGTGAGTCCACAACTGCTGCAGGCAGGGCATTCCACGCCCTCACCACCCTCTGTGTAAAGAACCTGCCTCTGACATCCGTCCTATAACTACCACCTCTTAATTTAAAGTTATGTCCCCTCATGTTGGTCATCACCATCCGAGGAAAAAGGCTCTCACTGTCCACCCTATCCAATCCCTTGATCATTTTATCCTCATCTACGCCTCAATTAGGTCACCGTGTAACCTTCTTCTCTCTAATGAAAATAACCTCAGGTCCCTCAGCCTTTCCTCATAAGGCCTTCCCACCATACCAGGCAACATCCTGGTAAACCTCCTCTGCACCCTTTCCAATGCTTCCACATCTTTCTTATAATGCGGCGACCAGAACTGTACGCAATACTCCAAGTGCGGTCGCACCAGAGTTTTGTACAGTTGTAACATAACCTCACGGCTCCTAAATTCAATCCCTCTACCAATAAAAGCTAACACACCGTACGCCTTCTTAACAACTTTATCAACCTGGGTGCCAACTTTCAAAGAGTTATGTACTTGTACCCCAAGATCCCTCTGCTCGACAACACTATTAAGGGTCCTTCCATTAGCCCTATATTTCATATGCCTGTTATTCCTACCAAAGTGAATCACCTCACACTTATCCGTATTGAATTCCATTTGCCACCTCACGGCCCAGCTCTGCAACCTATCTATGTCCCTCTGCAAACTGTAACATCCATCCTCGCTGTCTACAACTCCCCCCACTTTGGTATCGTCAGCAAATTTACTAATCCAACCCTCTACACCCTCATCTAGGTCATTTATAAAAATGACAAACAGCAGTGGCCCTAAAACAGATCCTTGAGATACACCACTTGTAACTGCACTCCAGGTTGAATATTTCCCATCAACCACCACCCTCTGTCTTCTATCAGCTAGCCAATTCCTAATCCAAACTGCTAAATCACCTTCAATCCCATGCATCTGCACTTTCTGCAGTAGCCTACCATGGGGAACCTTATCAAACGCTTTGCTAAAATCCATATACACTACATCAACTGCCTTACCCTTATCTACCTCTTTGGTCACCTCCTCAAAAAACTCAATAAGGTTTGTGAGGCACGACCTACCCTTCACAAAACCGTGCTGACTATCCCTAATCAATTTATTTCTCTCTAGATGCTTATAAATCCTATCCCTTATAATTCTTTCCAAGACCTTGCCCACAACAGAAGTCAGGCTCACCGGTCTATAATTTCCAGGATGGTCCCTACTCCCCTTTTTGAACAAAGGGACAACATTTGCCATCCTCCAGTCTTCCGGCACTATACCTGTAGCTAACGACGACATGAAGATCAAAGCCAAAGGCTCTGCAATCTCCTCTCTAGCCTCCCAGAGAATCCTGGGGTAAATCCCATCTGGCCCAGGGGACTTATCAATTTTCATATCCTCAAGATTCGCTAACACCTCCTCCTTATGAACCTCAATCCTGCCCAGTCTACAACCTAGTATCGCAGTATTCTCCCCGACAACATTGTCTTTCTCCTGCGTGAATACTGACGAAAAATACTCATTCAGTGTCTCTCCTATCTCCTCAGGCTCCACGCACAACTTCCCCCTGCTATCTCTGACTGGCCCTAATCTTGCCCTAACCAATCTTTTATTATTTATATACCTGTAAAAAGCTTTAGGATTCTCCTTAATCCTATCCGCCAAAGTCTTCTCGTGTCCTCTTCTAGCTCTTCTCAACTCCCTCTTTAGCTCCTTCTTGGCTGATTTATAGCTCTTCATTGCCCTAACTGAGCCTTCACGTCTCATCATTATATAAGCCTCCTTCTTCCTCCTCACCAGAGATTCAACTTCCCTAGTACGCCATGGTTCCCTCACTCTACCATTTCCTCCCTGCCTGGCAGGTATATATTCATTAAGGACATGCAGAAGCTGTTCCTTAAATATGCTCCACATTTCAGATGTCCCCAGCCCCTGCAATTTCCTGCTCCACCCTATGCATCCTAAATCGCCACATAATTACCTTTCCCCCAGCTATAACTACTGTTATTCAGTACGTGCCCATCCCTTTCCATCACTAAGGTAAACGTAACCAAATTATGGTCACTATCACCAAAGTGCTCACCCACCTCCAAGTCTAACACCCGGTCTGGTTCATTACCCAGTACCAAATCCAATATAGCCTAAATGTGTTACAGATCAGAGCTGGTCATCACAGTTACTCAAAATCATCAAAATCTCTTTTAGTGTCCCTAGCTTCAACTTGTTAATATATTGTGTGAAGCATCTGTGGAACAGATGAGGAGTGCTGTTGGGGCATATTGCTTTGAAATAGATGCTATATAAATACAAGTTGTTGCTGTCATAATCTTCTTCAGCAGACGATGGGCTGCGCCCATGATGTAAATCCGGATTGGACGTCACCTGTTGTTGGAGCATTGGCTGATTCACGAGTGCCTGTTCCTTCCGCTGGTGCTGGTCCGTGATGGTGTCTGTTTGCCTTCCAGCAGATGTTGGGCAGAGTTTTCTCCAAAAAAAAATTCTAAGTGTAAAACGGCAAGGAAGTTTTCTCATACACTTTTTTCAGCGAGATAAGTCATAATAATTTACCTGGACAATGCAGAGGCCGTAATGTGAATCTTGGCAGTAAAAGCGGTGAAGTCTCAGCTAGCCCGTGAAGCCGGCTGCTGAGCTCTCGGGGTGCCACTGTGCAGGTGCCTTGATTTCCCAGTATATTGCATGTACAGTGTACACAGCATGCTGAGAGATCAGTCAAGCCCTCCCTTCCCACTGCCTCCCTCCTCCCCTGTCTCCACGGATTCATTAATATTTAAATCGCATATGGGACTGATAAATTTATAAGAAATCAGGTATCATCCTGTTTTTTTGCCTCTCGCCCTATCTTACTGGCTCATTACACTGATCAACCAGTGTGGCAAGCCTGGAAAGATCCTCCCAATATTGCTATAAAAATAAGTTGCCGCTGTTACAAATTGCCATTGCATATCCCTATCAGGATGTTAAAAGTTGTGACAACTCAGCAAGAATCAGAGAGATGAGTGACTGAGGTTTTCCAGTAATCCATGTTGTACAAAACTAATTAGCCCTTATTTGAACAGACAGCATAATCTTTACTGAATATTGCTACAGGCAAAACATAAAATATAACGCAGTTTAGATAGGAAATACTGAACCATATGAAATGAATTTTTTAAAAGTTTATTTATTAGTGTTACAAGTAGGCTTACATTAACACAGCAATGAAGTCACTGTGAAAATCCCTATTTAACAGAGATATAAAGAATTGCTGGCAAAGTTGATACAGGTGGAAGCAGCTGCAGCAATCCCAGTGGTTAATAATAGGTCAAGAGAGCGGCAGACAGCAGGAATTTCATGAATTCTGCAATCTGTTTGTACTCATCAGAATGCCAGGCAGGAGCCCGGTTTGTCCCCGCTTTCAGAACCACAGAATTGTTACGGTGCAGGAAGCAGCCATTTGCCCCATCATGTCTGCACTGGCTCACTAAACGAGTATTATGGCTTAATGCCATTCCCCTTTAGTGCTTTTTCCCACACACTGCATATTGTCTCTGTTTAAGTAATTATCCAATACCCTCTTGAATGCTTCAATTGAACCTGCCCCCACCACACCGTCAGGCTGTGCATTCCATATCTCAACCACTCACTGGATAAAAAAGTATCTTCTCTTCTTTTAAATCATTTTAAATTTGTGCCCTCTCATTCTTAATCTTTTTACAAGTGGGAATTGTTTCACGCTATCCACTCTGTCCAGTCCCCTTATGATTCTGAACATCTCTATCATATCTCCTCTCAGCCTTCTTCTTCCCAAGGAGAACAGTTCCAACCTTTCCAATCTATCCTCATCACTGAAGCTTCTCATTCCTGGAACCATTCTTGTAAACCTTTTTGGCATTTTCTCTCTCCAATTGGTTCACATTCTTCCTATAGTGTGGTGCCAGAACTGTGCACAACATTCCACCTGATGTCTAACTAGTATCTTGTATAAATTCAACATAACCTCTTTGCTCTTGTACTCTGTACCCTTATTAATAAAACACTATATGCTTTGATAACTGCTCTCTCCATCTGACCTAGCACCTTTAACATATACACCCAGGTCCCTCTGTTTCTGCACCCCTTTTAGAATTTTACCCCTTATTTTTTATTGGCTCTCCATGTTCTTCCTACCAAATCTTAGGATGCAAAGATATTCCAGATCCTATTTGACCAACAAATTGCCTAACAAACTTGATTGCATTTTTTGAGAATGTGACTAGGTGTGAAAATGAGGGTAGTGCAATTGATGTAGTCTACATGGACTTCGGTAAGACCTTTAACATGATCCCACATGGGAGACTGGGTCAACAAGGTAGAAACCCATGGAATCCAGGGCAATGTGACAAATTAGATCCAAAATTAACTTTGTGCAGGAGGCAGAGGATGATGGTTGGAGGTTGTTTCTGTGACTGGAAGCCTGTGTTCCACAGGGATCGAAATTGGGTGCCTTGCTTTTTGTAGTGTAGATTAGTGATCTAGACGTGAGTATGGGAGGTATGATCAGTAAGTTCACAGATGACACAAAAACTGGTAGCGTGGTTAAATAGCGAGGAGAAAATTACAGATTACAGAATGATATAGACGGGCTAGTTAGAGGGGCAGAACAGTAGCAAAAGGAACGTAACCCTGAAAAGTGTGAGGTGATATATTTTGGGAAGGCTGACAAAGCAATGGAAATGCACCATGAACTGCAGGATGCTAGAAAATATAGAGGACCAGAAGGACTTTGGAATTCATGTCCAAAGATCCCTGAAGACAACAGGACAGATACATAAGGTTGTTAACAAGGAATACTTGCCTTTATTAGCCAAATCATAGCATACAATAGCAGGGAGGTTATTACAAAACTATATAAAACACTCACTAGACCACAGCTAGAATACAGTATGCAGTTCTGATCGCCAACCCATAGGAAGGATATGATTGAATTACAAAGGGTGCAGAGAATATTCATTTGGATGTTACCTGGGCTGAACTGTTTCAGCTATGAGAAGAAGCTGGTTGGGGTGGGGTTGTTCTCCTTGAAGCAGAAAAGGCTGAGGGGATACCTAATTGATGTATACAAAATTATCAGGGACATAGATAAGAAGAAATGTTTCCCCTTTGAAGAGAAGTCAATAACCAGGAGACATATGTTAAAGCAATTCCAAATAATCAGTGATTTCAGACACTGATAAAACTACTAGCACTGAATGAAATGACTCCAGATCAGATTTACAGACTAATAGGGGTCTGTCTGCATAAAGACAAGTATGATCACAGTAAGAGACTTAAACAAGTAAGAGATTTGAACAAGTATTTCTGATTTAAACATGTATTTTGGATTTTAAATTGTATTTTTAAAGTAATTTGTACATTTTAGCCAAAGGCAGGCAGCTCCAGAGTATAATCAGATGAAAACTAAATGAGACAAACCACATTCCTTGGAGCAATAAAATCACAGAATGTGTATATTCTTATCAGCATAAATTATAGACAGTAAACCATAATGTGAATAGAGTTGTACAATTTGTACTGATAAGATAGTGCTTCTCCAATATGGAAATAACAAATGTCTGACTCAATCATTAATGAATTGAGAGTTGGTGAGAACAGAATCTTTGATCTATAGCTAAGCATCGGGGGAAAAAGCATTCAGATTCTATGGACTAATGAAATCCCATGATATCAGTGTATGACAACTGTTAACATTGATTGATTTGTGCTAATGACGCCTGGTTCATAACTAATAGGAAGGCAGGAAAAACAAACTTGAAACTGTATAATTGTCCTGTCTAATGTAGTGTAACTTCAGAGTGGTATTGGAATACTCAGGGCCTTCTCTTCAGAGAGATATTGGACTGCCCAATATTATTTCTCCCAGTGATCTAAAGATAGATCTTTAACCAGGATACTGACTTCGCGAGCCTTTGTATTGGCTAAAGTTTTAGCAAATACTCAGTCTCTGAAAAAGCCCCGTAGCAGGGTAAAGGTAAAGGCCAGGAGTTTAAGAGGGGATATGAAGAAATCTTTTTCACTCAGAGGATGATGGGAATGTAGAATTCACTGCCTTAAAGGGTGGTAAAGACAGGATCCTTCACAACATTTAAGAAGCATTTAAGATGAGTGGTAAGGTGGCACAGTGGTTAGCACAGCTGTCTCACAGCACCAGGGACCCAGGTTATCCCTTGATGTCCCAAGATGTGCAGATTAGGGGGATTAGCAGATCAAATGCATAATGTTATGGAGGTGGCCTGGTAAGGTGTTCTTTCAAAAGGTCAGTGCAGATTCAGTGGGCTGAATGGTCTTTTGCTGAACTGTAGGGATTCTATGGTTCATTGCATTCGAGGCTCCAGATCAAGTGCTAGAGAATGTGATTGGAATGGATAGGTGCTTGATGGTTAGCACAGAAACAATGGGCTGAAAGACCTCTTGCTGTGCAGTAAAATGCTATGATTCCATCACCTATTATATTGCCCTGTAGTGTAAATGAGGTAGAAAGGTAATATTAGATATGTAACCACAACAATTATTTGTAGTCATCTTTTTTGGCTTTATTTCAGCAATGTTTGGAAGATCAATTGGAAAGGAACATCAGGAAACAAAAGGAAGGGCGGCACAGTGACACAGAAGTTAGCACTGGAACCCAAGTTCAATTCCAGCCTTGGGTAAATGTGCGCAGTTTGCATATTCTCCCTGTGTTGGCATGGGTTTCCCAACAGGTGCTCCAGTTTCCTCCCACAGTCCAAAGATGTGCAGGTTTGGTGGATTAGCTATGCTAAATTGCCTCTTAGTGTCCAATGATCTGTAGGTGAGCAGAATTGGTAATTGGAAATGCATGGGGTTACAGGGATAATGCAGAGGAGAGGGCCAGGATGGGATACTCTTTTGTCAAGTTGGAGCAGACTAGATGGGCCAAATAGCCTCTTTCTACACTCTAGGAATTCTATGGTTCTAAGAGTTCGTTGGAATATCTATATCTATACCACATACTCATGTAATATAGAAGCTCTTTCCTGCAGAACGCTGTGGAGGCCAGGTCATTGTCTTTAAGACAGAGATAGATAAGTTCTTGATTAATAAGGCATCAGGGGTTATGGGGAAAAGCCAGGAGAATGAGGATGAAAAAAATATCAGCCATGATTAAATAGTGGAGCAGTCTCAATGGGCTGAATGGTCTAATTCTGCTTCTATGTCTTATGGTCTTGTGGTCGTATGTTGCTTTACGCCTCTGGTTAACTGTCACCTTCTACAAGTGTACAAATTAGGGGCAGAATTAGGCTATTTGACCACTCCAGCCTGCTCTGCCATTCGATAGGTTCAGGGCTGATGCGTTATTTTAGAATTCCATATTCTTATCTACCCCACTCTATCAGAGGATATGCAAGTTGTTTTTATTGTAGTTTGTGGTTTTTATTTTTGAAATTTATTTCAAAAATAAAAACCACAAACTACAATAAAAACAACTTGCATATCCTCATAACTAGGAAAATATATATTGCGTATTCAGTGTGCACGCCAAAGTATTATAAACAGCTTATCTTTATTATTGTCACCGTGCTAAGGAGATTTACGGCTCTAATCTACAGGCATGCAATACAATCTTATGAAATAGAAACTGAATGAGAGAATTGCATTCTGACCTTCATTGGAATGGAAGATCCTAAATGCACAGAGATACAGACTGCTTGTTAAATCTACAATATCTCTCACTGATATTGAAAAGTTTGCAGAATGCAGCAAATGTCATGTAAAGTCTACACGGATATGGCACCCATTGTTCTGTAATCTCTTCGTAACTCTTATCTCTCCTCTGCAGCTGAAGCATAAAAGGGAGAATTATGAGCACTTGTCACACAATTCAGTTCCCTGACACAGTATGAACTTCAGAACTAGTCAGAGGTTGGATTTTCCTATGGGTCCTGATGTCAGGAGTAAACATAGGAACGAACGAACATGGGAATTAATAGCAGAAGTCGGCAAATTCAGTCCTTTGAGACTACTCAGGCATTCTATCAGATCATGGTTGATCTCTTCCTGGATTCAAATCCACCTTTCCATCTAGAAACCATAGAAAATTACAGTTCAGAAACAGGCCTGGGCCAAACCATTTTTTGTCTAGTCCCACTGACCTGCACTTGGACCATATCCCCCCACACCCCTCTCATCCATGAACCTGTCCAAGTTAAAAGTGACCCTGCATTTAACACTTTATCCGGCAGCTCATTCCACACTCCCACCACTCTCTGCGTGAAGAAGCCCCCTCCCCACAGCCAATATTCCCTTTAAACTTTTCTCTTTCACCCTTAATCCATGCCCTCTGGTTTTTTTTCTCCCCTAGCCTGAGTGGAAAAAGCCTGCTTGCATTCACTCTATCTACACCCATCAAAGAGACCTGTTCCCCATATCTTTTTATATTCCTTCTTAAAACATTTAATGGTTCAGACTCCACTGTGCCATGGGGCAGCAAGTTCCACAAATTCACCACCCTCTGTGAGAAGTAGTTCCTCCTCATCTCAGTGTTAAATCTACCACCTCTCAATCTATACCCGTTTTGGAATTTTATATATCTCGCTCAGATCCCCTTTCATCCTTCTAATCTCTCATAAGTATAAGCCCAAACTTGTTAATCTCTCCTCATATATTAACCCTTTCTTCTCTGGAATCAATCTGGTAAATCGCCTCTGAACTGCTCCACTCTCACCACTTTCTTCCTCAAATAAGGAAACCAAAACTTCATATGTGGTAAATGGAATTCTGAACCCATACTTCCTCATAGCAACACTGCCGTCACAATCTTTAATGACAACTGTGTGTACCGTTTACAACATACATTGTAGCAATTCACCAAGGCTCCATGGACAGCACCTTCAAAACCTACAGCCTATAACTGCTAGGACAGGAACACCATCACCTACACCTTCCCCTCTGTGCCACACACCATCCTGCTCCTTCACTATCACTGGGCCAAAATCCTGGAACTCCCTTCCCACCACACTGTGGGTGCAACCACACCACAGGAACCATAGTGGTTCAAAAAAATTGCTCACCATAACATTCTCAACAGCGATTAGGGATGTGTAATGAATACCCACAACCTATGAAAGAATAAGTTAAAAAAAAGCAAAATCCTGATGGGCAAAGCCAATTTGTTGTTATCCATTGGGTCAGTCAGAAGGGATGGGAAACCCCTCAGGCGAAAAAGTCTCAGTAACATTGAGATCTTTGCTGCTAACAACATTGTCATTGGGACACAGCCTTTGATTGGGCAGCACAGTGATTAGTATTGTTCCAGTTCCAGGAACCCAGGTTTGATTCCCAGTTTAGGTCGCTGTCTGTGTGGTGTTTGCATATTCTCCCCATGTAGAATATGCAGAAGTATTTAATGGCAGGAGTAAATAGTCTTCTGTGCAGTTTTCTTTCAACTCTTGGGCTCTCATGCATATGCACTGCAAAAAGATAAGTTCCTGATTGCAATCTGATTAATTCCTGCTGCCAAAAGTCAAGCTAACTGCATCTGCTCCTCAAAGACTCTGAAGAACATGCCAATAATTAATTGTGCAATTTGGACTTTTTCAAAAAGTGCAAGTCTGATTGAGAAACTTTCAATCAAAGTTTAATTGGGAGGTTTCTCCATTTTAAAAGTGCCACAAATTGGCGTTAAAAAAAAGTATTGGATTTTTCAGCATATATATTCCTGGGAGCAAGATGGCTCAGTGGTTAGCATTGCTGTCTCACAGTGCCAGGAATCTGGATTCAATTCTAGCCTCAGGTGGCTGCCTGTGTGGAGTCGGCACATTCTCCCCATGTCTGCGTGGATTTCCTCTGGGTGCTCCAGTTTCCTCCATAGTTCAAAGATATGCAAGTTAGGTTGATTGGCCATGCTAAATTGTCCAAAAGTTACGGGTATGGGGCAGGGATGGGCGCTGTATGGGCCTGGGTGGGATTCTCTCTCAAAGAGTCAGTACAGACTCGATGGGCTGGATGGCCTCCTTCTGCACTGTAGAGATTCTAATAGTGTGCAAAATTCCAAGGGCAGGGACCCCTGTCTGAGACCTGAGCTGGAGAACCTGTCAGGCTTTACCACCCCCTTAAACTCCATTCCCATCCTTAAACACTTCGTGCTCCCACATCCCCAAAATAACATCTCTATATTGGCATATGGAATCTTGGCTTTTATTGGTAGAGGGATTGAATTTTGGAGCCGCAACGTCATGTTGCAACTGTACAAAACTCTAGTGCGGCCACACTTGAAGTATTGTGTGCAGTTCTGGTCCCCACATTATAAGAAAGATGTGGAGGCATTGGAGAGGGTACAGAGGAGGTTTACCAGGATGTTGCCTGGTATGGAGGGCAGGTCTTATGAAGAGAGGCTGAGGGATTTGAGGTTGTTTTCGTTAGAAAGGAGGCGGCTAAGAGGGGACCTAATCGAAACATATAAGATGATTAGAGGTGTAGATAGGGTGGACAGTGATAGCCTTTTTCCTAGGATGGAGAAAGCTAGCACGAGGGGACACAGCTTTAAATTAAGGGGTGATAGTTATAGGACGGATATCAGAGGTAGGTTCTTTACCCAAAGGGTGGTTCGGGAGTGGAATGCCCTGCCTGCAGCAGTTGTAGATGCGCCAAGTTTGGTGGCGTTTAAGAGGTTAGTTGATAAGTATATGGAAGAGAAGGGAATGGTTTAGTTTGGAGGGACATTGCTTTTTATATTGGTCGGCGCAACATCGAAGGCCGAAGGGCCTGTTCTGTGCTGTAATGTTCTATGTTCTATGTTCTATGTTCTATGTTCTATATGCTTGCTGCCCCCACCCCCCCAATACTGCACACACTACCCGCCCCAACCCGGTCCTGCCAAATCCCATCCTTGAATCCTTGCTACTCCTACATGCCCCCAAACCGCCATCTCTGAACCTTTGCTGCCCCCTCCTCCATACTGTCCCCCCCACCCCATCCTGCCAAATCCCATCCTTTAATCCTTGCTTCCAACCTCAAAATAGCAGCTGGGGTGGGAAGCTGCCCACTACTGCCCATTAATCGGCCATTTAAGGGCCTGAGCTTGGGAGAAGGCAGGTTAGCTACAGTAGGCCTCATCTGCCCCCTCTTCCCCTGTATAACTGTATACAGAAAGGGCATTGGTTGTGGCAGGATGGCAGAAAGGCCACCTGGGGAAGGTGCTGGTACACAGGTCGAATTCTGACTCGCATGTAGCCATGAAAGATGCCATGGCAGATGTTTCACCCCATGGTCTGTGCCAGTTTGATTGCCATGGAGTCAAAATCCAACCGCACAATGAAACCCGATATCTTCCTCAACCACCCCCAGGAATCAATGTTTTGTGTTTATGCAGCCTGGTAAAACCAAGTTTAATTAACAGCACTTGACTGTTTACATCGCACAGGGAAGTTTCCCTTCAAATTTCCAGTGCTAATTTCTCCAGTGCCCTCTGATTCCTGGGTATCGTTGCAGCAACACTTGCTAATGATGGATTAGTGCTGAGATTGGGATTTTGATGGAAAAATCTGACTATAAATGTAACCCGGCAGCAAAATCTCAAATAGCACACAGTCTCTCCCAGCGTGAACTGTGTTTGTAGCACTTCATTCGAGATGGCAAAGCAAAGATACCAGAAATTCAAAGCAATGTTATCTATAAAGGAGAAGAAGAGAAAAGTAAAATGGTGGTTGGACGTAGATTTATCATTATTTGCAACATTCCTCCCGCAGTTTCTGTTCTTAATTTAAGTGCTACATTATGTGGGCAGGAGAGTGTGGAAGGGAAAGTAATTGTTTGAAACTAGATTTTATGCTCATATTTGCAGTTAAATCCTAATCATTTAACAATCTTGGGGAATTCTCCTGATTCGCTTGCCATGGGAATTGTGGTGGGTGGGGAGGGGGGGGTGTGGATCACGCAAAGGTCCATTGACCTCGGGCAGGATTCTCTGGTTTTGGGGTGAGCACGGTCAGTGAATCACACCCCTTATGTTCAGTATCTATTGCCATATGATTAGGTTAGTTTCTGCAATTTGATCGGACAGGGTGCTACACCATGACATTAGATTCTTACCATAACTTGTCAACATATTTCAAGAATACAAGGCAGAATTCAAAGTTAAGTATGATGCAGTAAGTCAGCAGTGCATGATGGTGCTGTGGAATAAAGTCGCCAGGGTCTGAAGGAAATTTTTTTAGTTTTAAAATCGATACCATATGTTCTTTTAATATTGCATCACAGGATCAGCTACATTCCAAGGAATGCGTCTCCTTTCGATGCATTAAGTGTGGTTCCTTCACAATCCTTCACGCATCGTTCACTCTCTAAGGCTGGAAGAATTCTTCAATCGCTGCTGCCTTTATTCCACAGCAACCTCCGTGTCATATTTCACCCCAAGATAAACCATTGACCACATAATCATGTTATCCCTCAGAATGTCTATTTAATATCACTCACCTCTGCCCTTGCCTGAGTTCATCTGCTATTGAAACCCTTATCCACCTCTGTGTTACCTTGAAATCTAAAAACTATAATGCACCTTATGACTGGCGTCACACATTTACATCTGTCAAATTGAGAAGTTATCCAAAACAGCCCTTGTCCTATTTGACAGTAAATCTTCCTCACCCAGCACCCTGGTGTTTGTTAATCTACATTGATCCTGAGTTAAGTAATATCTTGGTCTTAAAATTCTCATCTTTGTTTATAAAACCCGCTTTGGCTTTACCCTCCTTAGCTCTATAATCTCTTCCAGCCGCACAGCAATTAAGAAGACAAATGCGATGTTAGCATTCATATCAAGAGGGATAGCATACAAGAGCAGGGATGTACTGTGAGGCTGTATAATGCTCTGATCCAATCCCCTTTGGGATATTGTGAGCAGTTTTAGGCCCCGCATCTAAGGAAGGATGAGCTGGTCTTGGAAAGGGTCCAGAGGAGGTTCACAAGAATGATCTCTGGAATGAAGAGCTTGTTGTATGAGGAATGGTTGAGAACTCTGGGTCTGTACTTATTCGAGTTTAGAAGAATGAAGGGGGAATCTTATTGAAACTTACAGGATACTGCGAGGTCTGGATAGAGTGGACATGGAGAGGATGTTTCCACTAGTAGAAAAAACTAGAACCAGAGAGGGCACAACCTCAAGCTAAAACTATTCTCTAAAATGGAGATGAGGAGTAATTTCTTCGGCCAGAGAGTGGTGAATCTGTGGAACTCTTTGCTGTTGAAGGCTGTGGAGGCCGGGTCATTGAGTGTCTTTAAGACAGAGAAAGGTAGGTTCCTGATTAATAAGCGAATCAGGGGTTATTGGGAAAAGGCAGGAGAATAGGGGTGAGAAAAGTATCAGCCATGATTGAATGGCAGAGCAGACACAATGAGCCGAATGGCCTAATCCTGCTCCTATTTCTTATGGTCTTATGGTCTAACCCTCTGAGTATCTCCAATTTTAAACTCGGTTTTCTCATAACTTTCCCAGTATGACTGAGTCTTGTAGTTAGGTGATTTTTAAACTTCTGCGATTATTAACCCTTTCACCTTCTGAACCTGCGACCTCGAACATCTAGGAGAACAAGAGAAAGAGATGTATGAGAACTCCATTACCTGCAAGTTCTTCTCCAAGCCACACACCATTCTGATTTGAAATTACTTTTTCACTGTCACTGATGAAAATATTGACGTTCCCTCTGTAACAGCATTGGGGATGCAGCAGTTCAAGAAGGTAGATCACCATTATCTTCTCTAGGGCAATTAGGAATGACAGTAAATGCTAGTTAGTTAGTTTATTTATTTGTCAGAAGTAGGCTTCCATTAACACTGCAATGAAATTACTGTGAAAATCCGCTGGTCACCAACTCAGGTACACTTAGGGAGAATTTAGCATGACCAAAGCACTAACCAGCACATCTTTTGGACTGTGGAAGGAAACCGAAGCACCCGGAGAAAACCCAAGCAGACACGGGGAGAATATGCTAACTCCACACAGACAGTGAGCCAGGCCAAGAATCGAACCCAATCCCTTGTGCTGTGAAGTGCCACAGTGCTAACAACTGTGCATCATGCTACCCTAGCCTTGCCAATGACACTCAGGCCCCACAAATCAACATAAAAAACTTTCCCCATATTCTTATTAAGATTCAGCCAGCCAAACTTAATGCGAAGGCTCCACATGTAACTGACAGCTGGGAATTATGTGAAGAATTTTCCCAGAGAATTTTCCTCTTTGTTTTTGGGAATAGACGATCCTCAGCATTTCCAGTAAAAAGTCAAGGACATTACCATTCTGTCCTGGCAAATAACTGCTCAACTGAACTCTCTAATCAAATTCATTCAGTAATTCTGTGATTAGTATTCATTACTCATCGATCAGACTCTGCAACATGCTGTTACATTAGATCATGCAACTCACAAACACGGTCTGAAGAATCTGGGACACGTAATTCAAATTAAATGGAACACATTACAGCCAGTGCATGACCATGCTGTTGAAAAATGTCATGATGTGGAGATGTCGATGTTGGATTGGGATAAACACAATACGAAGTCTCACAACACCAGGTTAAAGTCCAACAGGTTTATTTGGTAGCAAAAGCTGCTAGCTTTCAGAGTACTGGTTGCTCCTTCGTCAGGTGAGTAGGAGTTCTGATCACAAACTCAATTTATAAATAACGATTGGAATGTGATTCTTTACAGCTAATCAAGCCTTAAAGGTATCTGACTGGGTTTGTGTAGTCTTTTTAGTATCTTGTCTGCTTTGTTACATCTTTGTAGAAACTTGATGTCTGGGTCAATATACAAATGTTCCCGTGTTTGGTGAGGAATTTTAGTTTCTTTTTAAAGGAGGTATCACAAAGTGAGCTATGCTCCGGATAGTATTATAGTTCTGATGCTTCATTAAGTGTACCTTCTTCATTATCATTCATGCAGCTACATGACTAAATGTCAGTGATATTTGTCTAACTATATTAGTTCATATTATCTTTACTCAGAGGGTAGTAAAGGTGTGGAATGCCCTGCCTACAGCAGTTGTGGACTCATCAAGTTCAAATGGTCAGTGGATAGCATTGGAATAGTTTAGGTTAGAGGGTCATAAAATTGGTTCCATTGGTCGGCACAACATCGAGGGCCGAAGGGCCTGTACTGCGCTGTAATGTTCTATGTTCTATTATCATGATATTTCATTTTTCGCATGGTTTCCAGAATATGAAAATGAATAAATATTTAATAATCAGGGTTTTTCATAGAAACGCAGAAAATAGAAGCAGGAGAACGTTATTTGGACTTTTTAAATCTGCTCGACCATTCGTTATAATCATGGCTGATCATCCATCTCCCTAACCTTTCTCCCCCTTTCCTCCCATATCCTTTGATCCTTTTAGCGCCAAGAGCCATATCTAATTCCTTAAAAACCTACAATGTTTTGGCCTCAACTGCTTTCTGTGGCAGAGAATTCTACAGGCTCACTACTCTCTGGGTGAAGACATTTCTTTTCATTTCAGTTTTATTTTTAGCCAGTTTTAAGGAAGTATATAGAGATGACCTCCTGATGATTTCCGCTCTTTATTGGGAAAAGAGTCTTCACATTTCTTCCTGAATAACTGGGTGGGATCACGGATCCTGGGCTTTAACATCCAATCACACAATGTGTTAACATCTACTCTGCACAGTTTCCCTATATATGTACTTCACCTAATCAAAACTATCTCATTTCCTACTCTATGAACAGTATGTTAAATTCTCCCTCACTATATCCAAATAGACGCCAGAGTGTGGTGATAGGGGATTTTTGCAGAGGCTTCATTGCAGTATTAATGTAAGCCTACTTGTGACACTAATAAATTAACTTTCAATTTTAACTTTTTGTGACGATAATAAATCAAGTCAAATCAAATCAAAAATCAACAATCAAAAAGCCTCCTTGTCATTTTTTTAGCATATATCCACATTTTTTTTTCTTTTGGGAAATATTACACAAGTAGCAGAAAAGGTTCCAGGTTAATTGTCAACTTATTGAACTATGTCATGAACGCTCCTTCCATGACCAACAAGACCTGGTGTGAGACTCAAAGCAAGTGCTATGGCCCAGAGGTAGGGAACATCACCACTGCACCCTGCAGCTCCCTGGAGGTGGCTCCCTGCAAGTACACAATATCACTCCTACTCTGCACTTCCTCCAGCAAGACCTCCAGAATATCCATCATCTTGACACCTCAGGCTTTCTATCAGGCTTTCATAACCATCAGCATTCTCCTACAGGTTGTTCCACTGAAGTGCTGAAGTGTTCACTTGAGTCTTCAGAGGAACCCATGTGCAACCTCATTCTCCAGGGAACTGATATCTCTGCTATTCCTACCCCATGCTCAAGTTGCAGTGGATTCTTGCTCAGTGTCTTGGCATATGCAGATCCTGCTAGTGATTCATTCTCTAAGAGAACACAGTGATCTGTGCTATTGCTGTGAATATGAAATCAAGTGATGCTGCTGTGTCTTTATCACTTATGTCTTCTTCACGATATTCCACCACTTGCCCTGGTTGTACCCGTTAGGTACCTAAAAGGGTTAAAAACACAAGGATCAGATTGTGATATGGAGAGGGTGATAAGAGATAGATGTTTACACTATCTGCAGCTTGTAAATCCTGAATGGTGAGCTTGGGGGATGTTCGAGTGAGAAGGAAGATTATATGTGAAGGCACAATACTTTCAACCACCCATCAACTTAACCTGGCTCAGAATTTCAATTTTGGCCAATGCTATCACCTACGTAGAGATCAGGATACGCAGGCATCCGTATTCTCATTTTGATTAGCTCATATAGCCTCCTGCTATCTGTCACCTCATCCTGAAGGAGAAAGAATAATTGTGTCAGCAAACTGGGTAGCACAGTGGTTAGCACAACTGCCTCACAGTGTCAGGGTGCCAGGTTTGATTCCAGGTTTGGGTCACCATCTATACGAAGTCTGCACATTCTTCCTGTGACTGCGTGGGTTTCCTCCAGCGCTCTGATATCTTCCCAATCTGAGAGCAAATACACTGCAGGAACTTAGAGCTATGCAAATACACATTGAGCTTGTAGCAAATATTTGGTGCAATTTCAAGTAAAAACACATCCATATTTAGGGATAATGAGTTCAGAATGTTTCCAGATGGTCTAACAAGACTTTTTTAAAATATCCTTTATTTCGGAAGAAGGAGGGGGTGCAGTTGATTGGATAGTCTCCAATGCCTGGCACTGATGCATGATTAACCCAAGCCAGTTTGATATAATACAGATAGCTGACAACTTTGTGCTGCCTGTTCATCAGAACGACTTCTGTACCCAGCCTGTGCTGATCTTGCTGTTCATTGGCAGCAGGAATCAGCATGAGGCCCAATATTGTACCTAGCAAGCACCAATTAAAGTTAGCCAGCACGTGGAGTGTGTATTGTGGCTGGAGCAGGTGCCAGAGGGTGGCGATTAGGGGATTTTCACAGTAACTTAATTGCAGTGATAATGTAAGCCTACTTGTGACACTAATAAGTAAATAAATAAGTGTAAACTTACAACAATGCTGAGTGAGATGAAGCAAAAGTACGCTACATATGAATCCGGCTCAATTGAAGATTGGGTGGTGTAAAACGCGAGTGGTTAAGACGTGGCATTAGGAGATGCCCTCATTGATCTTGAGCACTTGTGAGGAAATTAAATTTCTTACATCACTGCAACCACGTCCTCAGGGCTTATCTCCTGGCACAGACCTCCACAGTTACCTCCACCTACTGATACCGTGTGTCTGGCTCCTTGCAGGTACAAGACATCGCTCCTATTCTGCATTTCCTCCAGCAAGGCCTTCAGTGCACTGTTTGAAAACCTTGGAACTCACTCTATCCCATGTTGTTCCACGTTCTTCACTGTTTCAAGGCTAAATTCACTTTTTCGATTTCATTTGGTTTATTATTGTCACTAGTATTAGTTTCCAGTGAAAAGTATTGTTTCTTGCTCTCAATGCAGACAAAGCATATCGTACATCGAGAAAGCAAGGAAAGAGTGCAGAATGTAGTGTTACAGTTATAGCTAGGGCGTAGAGAAGGATCTATTTAATGCGAGATAGGTTCATTCAAGAGTCTGGTGGCAGCAGGGAAGAAGCTGTTTTTGAGTCGGTTGGTATGTGATCTCAGAGTTCTGGACCCTTTTCCCCACGGAACAAGGTGGAAGAGAGCCTGCACCTGCTCCAGCCACAATACACATCTCACGTGCTGGCTAACTTTAATTGGTGCTTACTAGGTACAATATTAGGCCTCATGCTGATTGCTGCTGCCAATGAACAGCAAAATCAGCACAGGCTGGATGCAGAGGTTGTTCTGATGAACGGGCAGCACAAAGTTGTCAGCTATCTGTATTATATCAAACTGGCTTGGGTTAATAACGCATCAGTGCCAGGCGTTGGAGACTATCCAATCAACTGCACCCCCTCCTTCCTCCAAAATAAAGGATATTTTTTAAAAAATCTTATTAGACCATCTGGAAACACTCTGTGGCATTTTGAATTCATTATACCTAAATATGGACATGTGTTTTTACTTGAAATTGCACCAAATATTTGCTACGAGCTCGATGTGTATTTACATAGTTCTAAGTTCCTACAGAGTATTTAAAATTTCAGGACATACTCAAGATTACAATCCATGTTAACATTTATAAACCAGTGGCGAGTCTTGAAACCAAATCTTCCTTTTAGTTTACTTCCCATTTAAATAAATATGTTCAAAATGGGAGCTTTCCATTTCGTAAGTCGATGGTTTGCACTGTGGTGGTTAATCCAGAGTTAAACATTGCCTGGTGTGATTCAGGATTCCCACTCTGGCATGACGGTTTCTGCTGCATTAGTTACAGAGAAAACAGTGGACTGAGAAGGTGTGTGATCCACTGACCTCTGCTTTTTCTGTGCCTTCTTCTCGGCCATTTGAACTTTTCACGTTCCTGCTCACCTCTTCCGATGCCCTTCCAGTCGGCTACCTCTCTTTGCAGGTTTTGAGGTTTTGACCCTGGTCTCTCTTTCCCATGGGCTGAAGCACACAGTAGCCATGATATAGAGATGCCAGCGTTGGACTGGGGTAAATACGGTAAGAAGTCTGACAACACCAGGAGACCAGAACACCTCATTCACCTGACGAAGAGGGAAACCTCGAAAGCTTGTGAGTTTACTATCAAATAAATCGGTTGGACTTAAACCTAGTGTTTTCAGACTTTTTACTGTGTCCACAGTAGCAGCAGGGAAAGAGACTGGCATTGAAAATGACAGGAGCCAAGATTGGTTTAACACAGGTGAATGCATTTGACTATTACTGGGATCAAACGCATCCCTTTGATGTTTTTAGTACCATGTTCTAGGCATCTGAGCTAATGGGCCATCAACAATCATCTTCAAAAGGTCAATGACATCAGTGACTATCTCCTGGGCATCAAGGTCCACCATTTTGAAATCTCACTTGCAAGTGTCCTTGTAGCAGAGTATGGTTGTGATCCAGTAGCTAACTCACCCGACAGAAGATCTTTTGGTATATGACTGTCTTTCATCTAATGAACGTGGCTGAATCACCACAGAAATTGTGGCTTAGCTTAGATTGGGATTTGCTAATGAATTATGACAATTCAGGACTTTTGAGTTGGTTATATTATCCTAACAAAAAAATGCTGAGGATCAGACTGATCCAGTAAAGCTCCTCGACCTTTTCTCCTGGCTAGCATTTGTTATCTCAGCACTGTAGAGAAGTACGCTGAGGATGCAGGCTTGGTAGGCTCATAGTTTGATATTCTCAGTCAGGTTGCTGTTTCTCCAAGCTTTCTCACTCAGCTTCTACATAAAAGCTTCAGCTTTTGTGATCTGTGTGTTGATTTCAGCATCAAGTAACAGATTGCTGGTGATTGTGGAGATGAGATATGTGAAGTTATGAAAACCTCCAGCATCACATTGCCAATGTTGTTGTTGTGGGTGTGGCAACATCCTGAAAGAGAACATTATTAGACAGAGAATTTGCAATACCAATTCCTCAGACCCTGAAGGAGGGTCTTATCAAATCTACAATTCTAAATATATCAGTGGGCTGACAACTTGCAAAAATCCCGTAAATTTACATACTTATTTCATGCAGTGCATAGAATCGTAGATCCATTGTGCAACTTGCTACTGGGAGCAATGTTTTCTTTAAACTGTGGTTGTTGTATGTGACCTGTCCTCTCAATGTACAGTCCCTGTAATATTTTTGCATGTTTACACACACCCTCCATATTTATCATGGCGCAAGCTATTCTGGTACTACCCAGCCTGCTGTTTGGCCACATACATATACGCAGCTTAGTGGAACATTTGGCGGTGGCACCATTCTTTTATACATAATATTTTAAGTGAGCAAAAATGCCCATCTGCCAAGTAATTTGCTGCCAAGTAACTTACTTTGGTCTGAAGTAAAAATTAAACTGCATTTGTCCTTAGTAAAGTATTCCCATTTTCTCTCAAATTCTCCCTCTACCTGAGTCAGGGATGCCTTGTTAAACTCCTTCCAAATACAAATTGACCTGAATCAGCTGAGTGCATTTTCAACCTGAATTTTATACACTGCCTCAACCTATTACACAAGTTCCCCAAACTCCCTCCCCACAATTGACTTCAATGCCAGGGATTGTTCCTTTATCCCCAGCAGTGGTCTCCCAATGCTTAATGTTGCTCACTTGCTCACTGTTCAGTTGCAAGTTCTATGTGGGAAACTAACCAGAAGAATGTAGATGAAGCCTGTGAGTTCAAATCCCCTTTGATTCACTCTGTTCAGGTCAGCACAGTTTGCTGCTGGTCTCAATCCCCACCCAAGTTAAAATCCGGCCTTCTGTTAATGGCTTGACATTACATTGATGTAAATCAGTACAAAACTAACAAGCCTCAGCAGGAAATGGAATGTGTGTCTTCTTGGACAACTGCCTTCTGTAAGAATGAGAAAAAGTCTGAACATGAATGGAGTCTAGGAAGGAAATGGTTGTGGCGTCAAAGCTAAAAGATACTGCTCTCATGATAAATGATAAATAATCTTTGGTAAAAGCATGTAAATGACAAACAAGTCAACAGTTTTCTCACTTTCTTCTACTGAACATTGTAGGATTGTTTGGTCCACACTGGGCAGTGTGGTGGCACAATGGTTTGCGCTGCTGCCTCATGGTGTCTGAGACCCAGGTTCAATTCTGGACTCAGGTCAATGTTTATGTAGAGTTTGCACATTCTCCCCATGCCTATATGCATTTCCTTTGGGTGCTCTGGTTTACTCCCACAATAAAGACGTGCAGGTTAGGAGCATTGGCCATGCTAAATTGCCCCTCAATGTCAGGGGGACTAATAGGGTAAATCGTTTTTTTTTAAGATAATTTATTAATGTCTGTATTAACACTGCAATGAAGTTACTGTGAAAATAACCTAGTTGCCACACTCTACCACCTGTTTGGGTACACTGAGGGAGAATTTAGCACGGCCAATGCACCTAACCAGTATGTTTTTCAGACTGTGGGAGGAAACTGGAGCACCCATGCAGGCACAGGGAGAGCATGCAGACTCCGCACAGACAGTGACCTAAGCTGGGAATTGAACCAGGATCCCTGGTGCTGTGAGACAGCTGCACTAACTAAATTATGTGGGATTAAGGTGATAGGGTGGGTTTGGTGTCAATGCTGGCATGATGGGCCAAATGGTCTCCTGCTGTACTGTAGGGATTCTGTGATGTTTTTATTTTTTGCCAGTTGGAATGGAGATGGTATGTAAGGACTGTTTCCATCATCTAGTAGGAGAAGGGCAGCAGTAGATGGGAACACTACCTCCAGGTTCTTCTGTGAATCACACGCTGTGCAGACTTGGAAGTAAATCACTCTTTCTTCATTGTGGTTGGGTCAAAACTCTGGAACTCCCTACCTAACAGCAGTGCCTGAATCCTATCATTACCCAGACTCCTGAAGCAAGATCACCCACCACTTCCTCAAGACCAATTAAATTTGGGCCTTAAATACAGGTTTTGCCAGCAACATTCACATCCTGTTAATAAATAATACAATCATTAAAATCAATTTTTTGTTACTGATTTCTAAGGATAAGATATTGGAGGCCTTGAGGTGCTGTAGTAGCGTCCATGCCACAGGACAGAAGCTCTGGGTTCGGGTCTTGTTGGCCACAGAAGGAATGTTCACGACATGGTTTAATAGGCTGATTGTCAGCTCTGGAATCCTTCCACCACTTCCCCAACTATTCCCCAAAGAGTTAAAATAAATGTGGGTGCAAAGATACACTAAAATAAATTGAAATGCTCCATGAGAACAACCATGATCTGATTGAATGGCAGAGGAGTTCGAATTTGCCTCCTTCTGCTTCGAATTCCTATGTTCCTACTTTTTCAGGTTCCTGAGCTGTAATCGTTTAGAGGGAGGAATTATCCTTCTGTCAATGCTTCTAGATCCAGCAGCATAAACATCATCACAAAAAACAGCAGAGTTTTCGCAGGAGGTGGGGTTTGGGTGAGGAGTTGTGGTGAAGTCTGGCAGACTTTCGAACACAGAGGTACAGGAAACCGGTTCACAGGCCTGAGTGGTGACACTTGGCCTCACTGAACATCTCCATTAAGTAGTTGTACCCTCTTCAGGCGCAATCAAGTGTAACAGCAAAACCCATTGAGGAAGTTCACTGAAGTGCAAAACCAGTGCGATACTTCCGCAACCGTTTTTTGTATACGCTTTGCTGATAATCCAAGTGAAAGTAGGGCACAGGCGAGAGAAAAATCAACTCCCATGTTCTATTCCAGTTTTCAGACAGTTTATAACCCCAGTTGCTGAAAAACATATTTTGCCGCAAGCCTTAATGCAATTTCCGTAGTAGCTCTGATCAAATACAGGAAATTGTAACAAATTGTCTGTTTGCTTTCCTCACAGAAAGAGGAAGAAAGAAAAATGAGAATCAAGAAATAGCGATAGCAATGTGTGAATCATGCAGAGAAAATGAATAAAAATAAAGGTGGTGCAAGCTTTGAATCCTATTTGCAAATATCGATTGATGCTTTTATTTTATTTATTAATGTCACAAATAGGTCTACAATAACACTGCAATGAAGTTACTGTGATAATCCCCTAGTCGCCATGTTCGGGCATCTGTTTGAGTACATGGACAATGCACCTAACCAGCACGTCTTTCAGATTATGGAAGGAAACTGGAGCACCTGGAGAGTGCTAAATCAATTGTTAAATGTAAATGTTAGATTTTTGTAAACCAAAGATATTAAGGGATGCGAGGCAATGGAGTTTGGTCACAGATCAGCCATGATCTCATTGGATGACTCACAGGACTGTGGGATTAAATAGCCAACTCCCGTACTAAGAAATATGAGTGTCTATACTCAAGGGGATATTTTCATTTTAGTGATTAATGTTTACCGTTTCCCTATCTCAATGTCACCCATCACACTCAATGTCAGACTGACCTATTTCCACTTGACTACATGTTTGTCGTCAAAACATGATTCAAAAATAATGAGGTGGTTTGTTTAGAAGTGTGAAGTACGAGTATAAACTCTTTTAATTGGCTACCATGTTGGTGTATGATCTGTTATGCCATACAGACACTTGGGAGACAACCAATTGTGTATTACAAATCACTCAGGCAGTCTGAGTTGCCATGGCAACATGCACTATTATACGTATGTTGCAGTCTATGGATAGTGATGATGGAGACTCCAACTTTTTGTTCAGGTCTCTTTCAGGCAAGTTAGGAATCTTTCCCCCTTCCAGCATGTGTTGGAAGGATGAGTAGATTAGTAATCAATCTGTTTGGTCACACTTTTGAACATTACTTCCTTAGACATCAAATCCCTGGGTAGGGCCTGAAGTGGAGATGCTGGGTTCGCGTTGGGATAAACACAGTAAGACGTCTCACAACACCAGGTTAAAGTCCAATAAGTTTATTTGGTAGCATAAACCTCTAACATTTGGAGTGCTGCCCCT
Source organism: Sphyrna mokarran (assembly GCA_024679065.1). NCBI lineage: Eukaryota > Metazoa > Chordata > Chondrichthyes > Carcharhiniformes > Carcharhinidae > Sphyrna > Sphyrna mokarran. Next base: position 131,307,851 of record JAGIQG010000004.1, on the reverse strand, counting down.
TCATCAGGTGAGTGGAAGTTCTGGTCACAAACAGGGCATATAAAGACACAAACTCAATTTACAGAATAATGGTTGGAATGTGAGTCTTTACAGGTAATCAAGTCTTAAAGGTACAGACAATGTGAGTGGAGAGGGGGTTAAGCACAGTTTAAAGAAATGTGTATTGTCTCCAGCCAGGACAGTTAGTGAGATTTTGCAAGCCCAGGCAAGTCATGAGAGGGGGGGGCGGGTTACAGATAGTGTGACAAGAACACAAGATCCCGGTTGAGCTGGAGCTTGCTAAATAAACCTGTTGGACTTTAATGTGGTGTTGTGAGACTTCTTACTAGGACTTGAACCCAGAGCTTCTGGCTGAGAGGCAGGAAGATCACCCAATGCACCACAAAACCTCCAATGTGTGAGAAAACAAGAATTATTTCCTTGTGGATTTGGTGTGAAGAACCAATATTCATTCCCAGGACACTAACAATATTGAACGGAATAAATAAACTTTAAACCTTTAATGGCTTTTTGCATGTTGTGAACATACATTTTCTTCAATATTTTGTACAACAAACTTTATCTCAATTGATGTATGCTTCGTATGTTCTAAATCTTATTATTTCAGGATCATACTGGAAAAACCATCCCTTTGTTTATTCCACTACAAACCATCGCTTGAAGTATCTTTGCCTTGGCTCCCTCCATCCTCACCTCCAAGAATAAGTTTGAGAACTTATGTGATTCTTGATTACTGATTTTGATCTTCTGATTGTCAGCCTCCACTGCATCCTCATGTTCCATTGTCAAAAAGCCACATTTTGACCAAAACTTCTCCTTGTCCAAATCGGGATTGGGCACCTGGATAAGAACAAAGAACAACACAGCACGGGAAACCGGCCCTTTGGCCCAACGAGCCCGCGCTGCCGTTTTAACGTTCCCACTTCCACCCAGGACCCTTGTCTGTGTTTATGGAAATCTGCATTGGAACCAAACTGGGGAAACAATTTAGGGACAATTTGTTTCACCAATCAGCCTAACAGCACATTTTTGGGGCGTGAGAGGAAATTGGAGCACTCGGAGAAAACCTACGCAAGCACGGGGAGAATGCGCAAACTCCCAAAGATACTGGCCCAAATCCCTGTATGTGCACAGCAACAGTGATAGTCACTGAGCTGTTATGTTGCCCATCAACTGATCCAGTTTAAGCGTACACTAACGACGTGAAGCAATAGGTTACTTTCGAAAAATCCAAGAGCAGCCCTCTCACTACCCATCGTGTGTATGCCCCTTGTTGGACAAGGTCTGAAGTACTTGTAGGATAAAAGAGAAATACATCAGTAACATGCACAACTTATACAATTCCCAGGAACATCCCAAGGCTCATGATCCCTATTTAAATCAGTCTACTATATCTCTCCATCCCTATTCCACTTATGTACCTATCTAAGTATCTCTTAAAGAACTCCGGCATGCCTGCCTCCACCACCTTACTTGGCAGTGCAAGTTTCAGGTCCTGATCCTGTACCTCACCAGTGGCAAAGGCAGGTGACAAGCATTATGGTGCATTTATTTAATTTGGATTATGTGTGTGAAAATGGTCCTGAAAGCAATGGGTAGCGTCTCTACTTTTGAGTCAAAAACTATTGTTTTGAGTCCCACCCCAGGACATGATATCTAAAGGGGGTGTTTGATAGCATGGCCAACAGGTTATGTAGTAATTTGCAAAATCCTCCCAATATTCTAGCGACGGGTGATAAGAGCAGGAGAGACTCCTGGTCAACCATGCTTGATGCAGAGTGGTGCCTCTCAAACTAAAAGCATCTGGCAATGGGCTAGTGGCCTTTTCCACCATGGAATCAGATGAAAGTTTACCTCGTGCATGAGTAGGTGTGAGAAGAACAACAATGTGAGCAAGAATAAATAACCTTCTTTACTTTAAAACTCTCGATAGCTTGCAGCTGAGTTATTTGGTTGGGATTCACATTTAAACAGGGTAAGAAAATGTACATCTAAACATACTAAAAAAACATACGAAACATGGGAAGGAAGACAGTACAAATATTCTATCTGTGGCAGAATTGGGGACTGCTTCTGAGATTTAAATTCTTTCGAGAAAACAAGACAAATCTCAATTCAAAAAAAATTGCAGGTAAAAAGGAAAAGTGATATCATCACATTGACTGAATCCAAAACAAAAGGGTTTACAATGGTAGGCTTTGTGAAAATTAAATAGGGAAGTAAAATGGCTGCTTTTAACATAACAGAGACTACAAGCAGAGGAGTCAACTTGAGGTAACTTAGCCTCCTTAACCATAGCTGAAAGCCATAGCAGCCAGAAATGAATATGCACCATAAAGCACGGAAGCCCGAGGTACTAAAGAAACCACCTGAGCATTTTGACCTCATTCCAGATTTGGAATAAGTCAAGGATTCAGAACCTAAAACAGAACAGGTCATCTTAGCTAGATTCTGTCTCAAAGGGAGGAGGCGAGAGGTAAAATTTCAAAGAACAAAGAAAATTACAGCACAGGAAGAGGCCCTTCGGTTTTCCGAGCCTGCATTGACAATGCTGTTCAATTGATCTAAAACCCCTTGAGCTACAACAATAAGTGCAGGAACTGAACCTGCATCATTATTATCATTCTGCACTGTACACTAGCCAACTGAGCTAACCAATCCCGAAATTTCAGGCAAGAAAAGAGGGAGGAGACAGAAGTTGGAGATAAAGAGAAAGGGAGCAGTGAGCTGCTTCCCAGGTAGGAAAGAATTGACAGTACAGAAGGTGGAGAATAAGGCAGATGGAAGCAGCCAGGGAAAATCTGACTTTACCAAGTTAGCTGAGAAAGCAAAGGATGCACTGGTAATTTGCACATCCTTGCACATTCTTGACGTATTCTGGTGCCCAAGTTTGAAGAAAACGATATGGAAATCTTCTTCACAGACTTTGAGAGGCTGGCAGATCAATTAAAGTGGCTAGGAGAGAGTGAACTGATGTAAGGTCAACTGAAGCAGAAAGCCCACAAGGTCGATTCTCTGTTGCCTCCTGATAGTTCTGCAAATTATAAACAAGCAAAGGTCTGCCTTTCATAATGCCTATGAACCCCTGTCAGTGGTGTATGACCAGCAGCTCCTGAACTCTCATAAAAAGTCCTCTCAAACCTTCGTCAAATTCAAGAAAATTAAACAGCTAACATTTGGCCAGTGGCTGTGAGCCCAAATCCTTGGCCATTCCTATAAGGGGTTAAGAGAAATACCACTTCTAGAGGAGTTCAAAAACTGCCTCCCACACAGCCTTAAAACCTTACAGAGGAAAAAGGGTTTTACAATTAGAGGCACAAGTCATCATGGCTGATGACCATGAATTAACCCATCAAATCTCTAAGTCAAAATAAATTAGGATCTAGTAACTCTTCCATGCTAGGGAGAGGTAAAAAGGAAGTAGATAGAACAGTAATTGAGTCTGGAGGAAAGGAAAGAAGATAGGAAGGGCTAACCCCCAACTTTGAAAAAAAAGACCATGAAAAATGTACCAGCCAGAACCCACCCTGCGAGTTCCTAATGTAGAAAATTTGAAGAAAAATCTTGGTTCACCAAAAGACCAACAGGGGCAGCTGCAGTTGGAACTGTGTCTAACCCTACAGTCTTGAATGTACAAACTCCAGATTCAAAGATATCCTAGATAATGTCTCTATCTCTGAGCCAGTGGTTCTGAATTCAAGCTCCACCCCAGGACTTGATGGCCATGAAAGGTGTGTCCATAAGGTTAAATGTCAACCTGCAAATCCTTCCATTGTGCCAATGGCTGGTGGTAAAAGCAGGAGAGACTTTTAGTCAGCTGTGCGTGATGTGGAGTGATGCCCCTCACACTAAAAAGCTCCCAGCGACATACTAGACTGCTCCGGGAATTACTGGTTAAAGAAACAGACAGATGTTTACCTTACTGCATCATTAGGTGTGGGAAGAGAATTGGAATTGACGGAAAATTATCTGCCAGGGCTTCTTCCACAAAGGGAAAATATCATATCGTATCACAAACTCAGAGGAAATAAATGACCATTTATTGAGTCACTACTTGTAGCAGATGTTGCTTAAATGCCACCTGAAGACAGAACAAACACCACAATGCTGGTAAAAGGACTTAGTGCATTTTTGAAAGTTCCCTGAGTAATTATTTACCTGCAGAGTAAGTCGATCACGAGTGTTGTGATGGTCAGGGCTATTCCAAGCTTATCCTTACAGGAGATAAACCAATAGCTGGGGAATGTCTAGGCAGAGCACCAGATACTATGCACAGAGTGTTCAAAGCAATCAACATGAGACTGGGAAAACTGAAGGGAAGCAACAAAATTCTGTTCAGTTGCAGTGAACTGAGGAACCTCTAAAAACTTATCAGGGAAATGGGACCCAAGTTCAATTCTGGCCTTGGGTGACTGACCATAGAGAGCTTGCACATTCTCCCCATGTCTGTGTGGGTTTCCTTTGGGTGTTCTGGTTTCTTCACACAGTGCAAAGATGTGCAGGTTAGGTGGATTGGCCACACTAAATTGTCCGTTATTATCCCAGGATGTATAGCTTAGCAGGGTAAATACACTGGGGATAGAATCTGGGTAATTGCTTTGTCAGAGGGTTGTTACAGGCTTGCTGGGCTGAATAACCTCCTTCTGCACTGTCAGGATTCTATGATTATGGAAACAAAAAGAGACCAGAAGACTTTATGGAAGTCACAAGAAAACCTTCTGAGGGTAAAGAGGGTCAGGGTGGAACCCATTGATGCAAAAGAGGCTAAGACCAGGCTGGTGGAGTTTAGAGAGGTCAAGGCAAGGCCCATAGAATTGAAAAAGAATGAAGGGACTGAAGATGGTTAACACATACCTTCCTGCAGGAATTAAATAGAAATAGAGGAAGTTCCAAAACCAGCAGTTTTGGATGGTTAGCAGATACCTTTCTGCAGGATTTAAATAGAAATAGAGGAAGTTCCAGATGGTGAAGCCAATGTTTTATAAATGCTGCAGGGGAATGTAACAGAGGTTGGCCAGTCACCTGTATCCATGTGGACATGAAGCAAATTGGGCACAATCCCAACCCTGCCGTAAAAGAAAAAGAGAATTCATACACCCTAAGTTGAACAATACTTGAAAAAGCCACAAGGGTATGGTGACACAGTGGTTAGCACTGCTGTCTCATAATGCCAGGGACCAGGGTTTGGGTCACTGTCTGTGCAGAGGCTGCACATTCTTCCTGTGTCTCCAGGTGCCCTGGTTTCCTCCTACAGTCCACAAAGACGTGCATTTTAGGTGCATTGGCCATGCTAAATTCTCCCTCAGTATACCCGAACAGGCACTGGGATGTAACTTCATGGCAGTTTAATGTGAGCCTACTTGTGACACACATAAATAAACTTTAAAGAGTAATATAAATACGTCAGACGTAGAATTGCTCACTCAAGTGACATTTGATCAGGTTCAAAATCTAAGCCCACCTAACACCTATGGCTCAATATCTGAGTCCAATGAGAATAAGAAGCAAAGGATTTAAACAACAAAGTCCCACCACTCTACAGAAGGGTGGTTAAATCTCATAAATCTCAAATGATAAACAGATATTGCAATGGGAGTCAGTTTGATAGTTTCCAAACATCCTAAAATTTTACTGATGTAAAGGATCAAAGGCAATAAAAACATTTTTTTAATACATCGTTCAAAGTTTATTTGTTATTGTCACAAATAGGCTTGCATTAACACTGCAATGAAGTCACTGTGAAAATCCACTAGTCGCCACATTCTGGCGCCTGTTCAGGTACACTAAGAGAGGATTTAGTGTGGCCAATGGACTTTGCAAAATTTACTGGAGAAATTCTTTATTAAAAATTGAAAGAAGACAAGTGTAAAATTGGTCACACTTTCAGTACTTTACTCGAGAGAAGACGTGGATTATGATCGGGGTTAAACCACAGTGACAGGGGACACCCACATTCAATGGACAGGCACGTAGTTCACATGTCCCACTACTGCAACAAATATGTCTTGAACACTTCTCCTTTTTAACTTTATTTAGGCATTTTTTTCTTCATTTTTGACATTCTCTAAAGCTGGTTTATATGTTTAATTTTTAAAACCATGGATAAATGAACATTTGGGCCCGCAATGCATGAACTGATATACAGGACGTTTGCATAGATATGTAAATTTGAAATCTGTGAATGGCAAGGCTTTCCGGCCTTTATCATACTGTGTCATAGTGCATCATATCACACCATCACCATAAAACTAAGGATCGTTAATGGATCAACGCCTAAGTTATCAGACCCATGGTTTGTGGAAACATGATGTGGAGATGCCAGCATTGGACTGGGGTAAACACAGTAAGAAGTCTCACAACACCAGGTTAAAGTCCAACCAATTTATTTGATAGTAAACTCTATCAAATGTACTATCAAATAAATTCATTGGACTTAACCCAGCGTTGTGAGACTTCTTATTGTGGAAGCAGCCATGACGGGGTTAAAAATCTTATAGGCAATGCAACCAAACACTCATACGTTCTGCAAGTTTTGACGCAGAGCCCAGACCCACTGAAATCTGACCCCTCTCCAGAGGTTAGCCTTCAGTTTGAACTCCTTCAACTGTTAAAAGGCACAAAAGATCATATTCTGTTGATTTTACCGTTCCCAAAACCTTGCCTATTGATATTAGTGAATCCCCATTGGATAACAGGTAACTGGGGATTTTAAAAGGGAATACAACAGGTAGATAGAGATCATGCAGCAGTGTTGGATTGCAGAGTGAGTTACAGAATGCGTGACAAAGGTTATGTTTATGTTTTCTATTGTTTTGTAAGATGACCATAAAAAAAAGACATCAAAACTCAGACATATACATACTATATCCAGTGTATTACACATTTTCTGTCAATTCTTTTTAAAACTTGGACCAAACAAAATACTAAAGTGGCTGCTGCAAACTATGTGACCTTTAGCATTTCAACTTCAGTCAGTATCAAATCTCAGGTAAGAATAGTAATAGTAATAGTCTCAGGTAAGAATAAAGTAAGGGTAGTGGAGTGGTTAGCACTGCTGCTTCACAGCTCCAGGGACCTGGGTTCAATTCCCGGCTTCGGTCACTGTCTGTGTGGAGTCTGCATGTTCCCTTCGTGTCTGCATGGGTTTTCTCCAAGTGCTCTGATTTCCTCCCACAGTCCAAAGATGTGTGGGTTAGATTGATTGGCCATGCTAAAATTGCCCGTTAGTGTCCTGAGATGTGTAGGTTAGATGGATTAGCGGTAAAATATATGGGGATAGTGCCTGAGTGGGATTGTAGTCAGTGCAGTCTCGATAGGCTGGATGGCCTCTTTCTGTACTGTAGGATTTCTATGATTTTTATGAATTCCTAATTAAATATAGTTACTTATAGCTATCACACAGGAGAATTCACACGTCTCTTTGTTTAATGTTGATGAACCCAAAGGGACACAGTGTTTCCAGACTGCCTGTTCATATTTCATATGGAACAAAAGGGTCAAGATTGAAACTTAATTGATGGTAGATGGAAGTGAATGGTCCCTACCTTGGCACAATTTAGCACTGCTGCCTCACAGCACTAGGGATCCAGGTTCGATTCCCGGTTTGAGTCATTGTGTGGATTTTGCATGTTCTCCCCATGTCTGCTTGGGTTTCCTCCCACAATCCAAAAGATGTGCTGGTTAGTTGAATTGGCCATGCTAAATTCTCCCTCAGTGCACCCAAACAGTTGCTGGAGGGTGATGACTAGGGGATTTTCATAGTAACTGCATTGCAATCTTAATGCAAGCCAACTTATAAATAAACTTTAAAACCTATCACTGTCTCGTGGTATCATGGTGACTCTCAAATTGTCAGAGGTGTTAAATCACAATGCAGTATGGCAGGAATGCACTATGATGAAGCAGATGATGAGGTTAGCCCATTACACTGCGGATGTGCTGACACCTGCGATGGTGATTTGCCCAGCCGAGGGTAGAGTCGATAACTAGGGTAGCCGGTGAGATTAAACTGGGGCTTTACCTGTTATAATTTTTCAAAGCTATCTCAGCCTTTTGGCTAAGATGAAGCATTAGATTAAGCCAGGGTGGGGGTGCAATGTCCCATCTTGGATCTTATTTGTCCTTTATATGGGAACCATGAATTTGAATTGTGTTTTTTGGTTGGAATAAAAGTAGCAAATGGTACCAAAAAAAATGTGTAATCTACTTGAACATCATATCTTATTAGAAAAAATATTTCTAAATTGGGAAACATCACATGGAAGGGAATTTGCCAGCCTCTCTGCTATGTGCTTCTTTCATCAGGAGGTGGCACACCATTCTCCGGTAGCACAATCTTCTGGTGCCACCACTGTCAATGGGATTTCCCATTGAATCTACCCCATGTTGTTGGGAAACCCGTATTCAGGAGTGTACCACCGAAGGGCCATTAGATCCTGCTGAGGTGAATGTTAAAGTTCACCTGAGAATTTCCTAGAAATTTGACTATAGGAAACCACACAATCAGTTGTCATCACTTCACTTTACAGGATTCTCACTTTAAAACCTCGAAAGCATCCAAAAAAACTAAAGGCCTGTCACACAGGATATAGTTGAAACTTGTGAAGGTACATGACCTTTACCTGTACCTAATCTTCTGTAGGCGAGTGTGTGGTGTATCTGATATTGTGTTAATTTGGCTTATGTATGTGGGAATAAACAACCTTCTTCATTTTTAAACTTCCAAAAGCTTGCTGCTGAATTGTTTAATTGGGCTACACACACAAATTCATTTTGGAGGCACTTTACTTCATCTCACTGTCACTTTTACTTGATCTGAAACAAAAACTTTGGATAGTATTTTCCAGACCAATAAGAAATAAGAATTTATGCAGTGAAAAATACAGCTTGACACAAACTTGATTCACACTGATGGTCTGGATTTGTTTCACTTCAGTCATAAACGATCATAAATGTAATGTTGAGAATGAGGAAAGAGGTTAGAGCAAATACCTTTACTCACAAGGTTGGTGCAGAATGGAAGACTTTGTCACAAGGAGTGGTTGAGATGCAGTCCATGGTAGGGAAACTTGAGTAAATATTCGAAACAGGTGGAAGTACAGGACTATGAGGGGAGAGTAATACAGTGGAATTAATTTGGTCTGATCTAGTAAATATCTGTCACAGATACAATGGCCAATTTATGTGTAGTAAACTTTGGACATTTAGCGGACAATTTCACATCTAACAATAAAAGAAAATTTAACCTCTTTCTTTTAGTGCTCATCTTAAATATATGGCTTCCCATTACTTTTTTTGATGAAACAGTCAAATAATTTACCCAACCATATCACTTTATAATCTTGTAAACCGCTGTCAGGTTACATCCCAGCTCCAATAATAAAGCCTAACTTCTCTAGTCTCTTTGCATAACTGAAACCCCATAAACCTGAATGAATGTTATGCTCTTTTTTTATTGCTTTTATTTCCTTCCTTTAGTAGGGTAAACAAATTGCACGAAATATTCCAACTGTGTTGTAAATAAGGTTTTGTATAAGCCCAACAATATTCCTTTGTTCTTTTATTGTATTCAAAACTAGGATTCTGCTTGCTTTTTATAGCTGTAACAATGCGTTGATGTGTATCGGCATGAGGATCTCTCTGCCCATCCCAGCCACATACATTGCAATCTCATAAGCTGGTTATCCAAGCATTAACCAAACAATCTCTTGGGATAGGCAAAAATAATTGTGACAGTTTGGGAAAGACTGAATATTCTTTCACTTAAGCAATCAAGATACTCTTCAGGAGTCAGTGATAATTTATCATCCTTCTAGTTAACTAATAACATCTTTGATAATTGCACACGTTCTTTTCACTCAGGAGTTATGAAGTTCTCTCATAAAAGACTGCATCTAACTCTCATGAAATTCTGTTCATCCAACAGATACATTGCTGTCCAAAATGGGAGAGATTAAACAATGCTGCAATTATTAAATCCACATCATTGTATTCGAATCTCTTCATGGCCTCAGCCCTTTCTCTCCCAGTAATCTTCTCCAACCCAAACTGACTGAATGAGTATAGCTCCAACGTACTCAAGAAACCTGGTACCATCCAAGACAAAGCAACCCACTTGATGGGCACTCATCCACCAGCTCAAAATTTCTATTCTATCCAGCTACAAGATGCATGGCAGCCATTCATTAAAGTGCCTTCAACAATACCTTCCAAACTCATGACTTCTATCACCTAGCAGGTCAAAGGCAGCAGGCAGTAGCACAACCTTCTGGTGCCACCACTGTCAATGGGATTTCCCATTGAATCCACCCCATGTTGTTGGGAAACCCGGATTCAGGAGTGTACCACCGAAGGGCCATTAGATCCTGCTGAGGTGAATAGCTGGAGAATTTTAGCCATTGTCTTTGTCTGTTTAAAAGATTAGCTAGAAGCTGATTGAAATTAGTTCCATCAAAGCGATTGAACCATCAGTCCAGTCAGCCTGTGAACCAGATTTGAAAACAAGCTGTGTAACATCAGGCTGCCTGAGTGTACAATGTTAAAATTCACCTGAGAATTTCCAAGGAATTTGACTATAGGAAACCACACAATCTGTTGTCATCCCTTCATTTTACAGGATTCTCACTTTAAAACCTCGAAAGCATCCAAAAAACCTAAAGGTCTGTCACATAGGATATAACTGAAACTTGTGAAGGTACATGAAGCACCTGCAAGTTTCCCTCCAAGCTACACACCTTTCTGACTTGGAAATTGACAATCCCTCACTGTTACTGGGTCAAAATCTGGGAACTCCCTCCATAATAGTGTTGTGCATCTTCTTTCACCACACGAACTGCAATGATTCAAGAAAGAGGCTCACCACCATCATCTCATGGACAATTAGGGATGGGGAACAAATGCTGGTCTTGTCAGTGATACCCTTATCCCAAGAACAAATTTTTAAAAACCTTTGAAGCATCTGTGCAATTCCAATTCTTGCCTCTTAAACATCCCTGATTTTATGTTCATTCATTTATTCAACTTCACTTTATTGTCCTTACAGAATTCATTTCAGGGATATTACACATTGATCAAGAAATGCATATAAATAAATGACAATAATAAAAAGAAATAAAATTACACCATCACAGATGTCTAACTTTAAATCAAAATATAAAAAATGATTCTATGCATTAAAATAATTAATTATTGAGTCCCACCATGATTTTATACTTTCATCCATGCATGATAGTTACATATGTGTTCTGGTTTCTTCCCACTGTCCAAAGATGTGCAGGTTAGGTGAATTGGATGTGCTAAATTGCCCCTTAGTGGTCAAAATGTGCAGGTCAGGTTTGCATCCTCAGGTCAGGTTTGCAATATCAGAATTGCATAGAGTGATAAAGTTAGAGCAGAAGATTGGACCTAGGTAAGGTACTGTTTTGGAGGGTCAGTGCAGACTTGATGGGCCAAATGGCTTTTTTTGTATTGGAAGGATTCTATGATATCCATCTGCTATTGGATCAAATGGACCACCTCAGAACAGCATTGTCCACTGACTTATGAGATTGCTGGGCAAACTGTAAGTGATTAATATGTGGAACAAGAGGATCTAAAAAATGTTTTGACACAATGTGCTAAAAATATTATTGATGTAAGAGTTACTGGTTAGAAACATTCAGCTCAGTAGGCCATGACTTCTCGGCAATTGGAACAATGATGGCAGATTTCCAACAACAAGGAACGGTGTGTGTGTTAATCACCATTACTGATAACTGCACCTTTAGATTCCATGGCTATAAACTCTGGAATTTCCTCTTGCAGTAGCTTCCCTTTACGATTGTCATTAAAGCCTATTTTCTGCTTAATAACTCAATAAATGTCTTAATGTTAAATTTTGTTTGCTAGTGCTCCTGTTAAGCATATTGGAATGTTTTTCTATATTAAAGGTGCTATATCAATATAACTTGTTGTTATTGTTGCATTGCCATCAAATGACCTGGAAGGCTAGAAGTCTGTAGAGTTTTATATGCATAGTTCCTGCTTTAAACAACTCTATCCACCCCATGTAATCTGAAATATTGAATCCTACAATGCAGAAAGAGGCCATTTAGTCCATTGCGCCTGCGCCAACAACAATTCCATCGGGCCCTATCCTTGTAACCCCACGTATTTACCCTCCAATCTCCCTGACACTAAAGGGCAATTGAGCATGACCAATCAGCCTAAACTGCACATTTTACCGATTATGGGAGGAAACCGGAGCACTTGGAGGAAGCCCACACAGATACAGGAGAATGTGCAAACTCCACATCAACAGCCATCTGAGGTTGGATATTGAACCCAGGTCCCTGGCACTGTGAGACAGTAGTGCTAACGAATGTGTCACTGTACTATCCTAATCTCTTCAATTTTAAAAAATTGAATATTGCTCAGGGCACCAGCGATAACTCCCTGGATCTTCTTTAAAATAGTGACATGAAATCTTCCACATAAGAACTTAAGAGCTAGGACCAGGAGTCGGCCATCTGGCCCCTCGAGCCTGCTCTGCCATTCAATAAGATCATGGCTGATTTTTTTGAGAATTCAGCTCCACTGACCCGCCTGCTTTACTCAGAGGGTAGTTCTTTACTCAGAGAGCAGTAAGGGCGTGGAATGCCCTGCTTGCAGCAGTTGTGGATTCTCCAACTTTAAGGGCATTCAAATGGTCAGTGGATAGGCATTTGAGTAACATTGGAATAGTTTAGATTAGAGGGTCATTAGATTAGTTCCACTGGTCAGTGCAACATCGAGGGCTGGAGAGCCTGTACTTACTGCGCAGTATGTTGTATGTTCTATGCTCACTATAAACCTTAATTCCTTTACTGGAATTAGAAACATTCAATGAGGTAGCTTCAATTGCTTCACTGCGCAGGAAATTCCATAGATTCGTCATCCTTTGTGTGAAGAAGTTCCTCCTAGCTCAGTCCTAAATCTGCTTCTCCTTATTTTGAGGGTAGGCCCTTAGTTCTAGTTTCACCCGCCAGTAGAAACAACTTCCCTGCTTCTATCTTGTCTATTCCCTTCATGATCTTGTATGTTTTGAGAAAATCTCCCCCCATTCTTCTGAATTCCAATAAGTATAGCCCCAATCTACAGCTGCCTGAGAGGATTGGCAGGGTCTCAAGTGTATTCGCCAGAAGGCAGCACGACTGGTTCAATGCTGCAAGGGGAGGTCAACTTTGATCTTTGTGCTTAAGTTCTGGATCGGAACTTGAACTCAGAGTTTTGTGACTTAGACATGAGAGTGCAAACAACGGAGCCCCAGCTGACATAAAGGCAGAAAATGCTGGAAACACTCAGCAGATCTAACAGCATCGGTTGAGAGAGATACAGCGTTAATGTTTCAAATCATGACCTTTCATCAGAACTGTTGCCACAGCTGACATTTCTTGTTTCAGATTCCTAGTGTTTAGAATATTTTGCTTTTTGCATTCATTTAAAAAAAATGATTTGTCTGAAGCCAAACTTGGTCATTCATGTTAAGGGTAATAAAGTTCATAATTCATGAATTATGATAACCCTCAATATTTGGCTTGGCTTTAATATGAACAAATATTTTGGGGCTTTTGGACAGTGTGCTCTCAGCAGGCATGACCTCTGCTGGGACTACTGGTAACTAAATAGTTGCAATTCTTGAGAAAGTTACATCTCTCAACAAGTTGGAAAATTAAATCAGGTGTAGCTTCCTTTAATTTCAGGTGATGTCAGGAGGCTGGGTTTCTGGAGGAGGTTGGTGGTCCATGTGCTACCCACCCATTGCGTAAGGCACAGGGAGATCACTCCCCCCATTTACTTGTCCCATCCCCACACCTGAATTTCCCACGTATTAAACGGGGCAGAAACACATTAGATCCAAGTCCATTCAAAATCATATTACTGTAATCCCTGTCACAGAAGTTTATCCCTATCTGTAACCACAACACTATATTCTGCACCCTCTCCTTTCCTTCTTCTCTACACACTCAATGAATGGTATGTTTTATTTGTATAGCAACAAGAAACAATATTTTTCACTGTGTCCCAGTACATGTGAATAATAAATCAAATCAAATTTTGCCACAGTGGTTCACTGCCTCTGAGCCAGGATTTCTGGATTCAAGTCCCACTCTGGCCATGGAAGGTATGTTTGTAATGTGGCCAGACAGTGTGGGTATCAACTTGTAAATCCTTCCAAAATATGCCAATGGCAAGGCAGTAAGGGTGGGAGGGGTTCCTGGCTATATATGTGATGGAGACACAGTGGCATAGTGGCATTATCACTAACAATCCACAAACCCCCAGGGTAATGTTCTGTGGTTCCAATCCCAACATGCGGATGGTAAAATTTGAATTCAATAAAATATCTGGAATTATGATGACCATGAAACCATTGTTGATTGTCGTAAAAACCCATTTGGTGTATTGTCATTTGGGGAAGGAAATCTGCTGTCTTTACTTGGTCTGGCCCACATGTAAATCCAGACCCACAGCAATGTCCTCAATGTCCTGTGAAATGGAGGACAGTTAGGGATGGGCATACATGCTGGTCCAGCCAGAGATGCCCACATCCCATACAAACAAATTTTAAAAAAAAGTGAAACCTTAACCATCATTGTGCATTGCTCCAGGCTATAAAAGTGAAAGCGTTATCACAGCAACTCAAACTCCTTGGGAGGTGGCTAGATGGCTAGCAATGGGTCAGATAGATGCCAGCAGCACAGGGTTTGATCCCTGTTCTGGCTGGGGTGGATTAGGATCTGCCTTTTTTCCTTACCTGTGGTAGTAATCGCAAAGCTGTGGGTTGGACCTGCCACTGGATAGAGAACTCAAGAAGACCTCCAGCTGGTTGGTCCACTTTGACCCCACTCAGATGTCAAGTCCATTAGTCCACATCAGTGCAAGTTTGGGGAGGAGGTGAGGAGAAGGAATGTGAACAATTTGTATAGAGTCTTTAACATAACAAAGGATGCCCCCTTCTGATAAATGCTTGCAAGAATCTGTTTCAAAAAGGTTGCTCCTCCTTCTTCAAATCCAGGAACAGCCTGTGATACTCTCCTCCACAGCTCTGTATACAAGGTTATGCCCTGATTTTATAACCTTTCATAAGGCATTATTTGATGACTGCTGAGGGTTATGGTGACAGAACCAAAGTTCTCTGCACAAATATGTGACTACTGTATTCTGAGTGGGAAAATATTTACACAGATGTAGGTTAACAGGAGCAGCCAATATAAAAACAGTTTAGATTTAAATATTGCTGAAAAGGGAAAGACACATTGCTGAAACTTTTCATCTTGATCTCATCAGGACAAACGCAACAATGCCAAATTTCAAATGATCACAACAATTTATACTGGAGAAGAAAAGGCTGCAGATTGGTTGGCTCTGACTAGCTGAGATGTTGCCATGGAAAAAGCAACAGGTAATTCCCCAAATTCCTAAGTCAGTCCAAGAAGGCACAAGGTTTGAGCATATTCCTTTTGTTTTTAGAAAATGTGTCTCTGCATATGAATGTATGTCGTTTATAGCAAGCAATAATTGAGTCATTATACAAGCGCAACTCATTATTTTAAATTGGTTGTTAGTTTGCAGGTACCAAGAGACATTTTAACCTGGAGAATATGGTCTGTGCTCTGCCTATTATGAACAATAAGAAGTCTCACAAAACCAGATTAAAGTCCAACAAGTTTATTTGGTAGCACTAGCTTTTGGAGCCTCAAGCTCCACCAGCTGGTGAGTAGGAGTTCTATTCACAAACAGGGCATATAAAGACACCAACTCAATTTACAAGATAATGTTTGGAATGTGAATCTTTACAGGTAATCAAGTCTTAAGACAATGAAAAGAGCAGGTCAGAAGCTGGGAATCTGCAAAGATGAACTCACCAGAGCCTGTTCACCATCTACAAGGCAGGAGTCAGGAATATTCTTCATCTCCTAGATAAGTGTGGCTCCAACAGCACTGAAGGAGCTTAACATCATCCAGGACAAAGCAGTCCTGGGTTTATTTGGCATCACATCCAACACCTTCAACATTCACTCTCTCAACACAGACATGTAGTGGTAGCAGTGTGTACCATCTAAAGATGCACTCACCAAGGCTCCTTTGACAGCATGGACTTCCAAATCCATACCTTTTAACACAGAGGAGAACAAGGTCAGCAGGCATACTAAACATTAAAACCACCATCTGCAAGTTCCCCTTCAATCCTGACTTGGAACTATATTGCCGTTCCTTCACAATCATTGGATCAAAATTCTGGAACTGAACTGTGGGTTGCTGCAGCTCAAGGGATGACATGGTGGCACAGTGGTTAGCACTGCTAACACAGAGACTCGAGCATCAGGGACCCGAGTTCAACTCTGAGCTCTGTCTGTGTGGAGTTTGCACATTCTCCCTGTGTCTGTGTGGGTTTCCTCTGGGTATTCCAGTTCTTTCCCATGGTTCAAGGATGTGTGGGTTGGGTTGATTGGCCATGCTAATTTGATTCTAGTGTCAGGGGAATTGGCAGGGTAAATATGTGGGATTATAGGAATAGGGCCTGAGTGGGATTGTGATCTTGATGGGCCAAGTGGCCTCCTTCTGCACTGTAGGAACTCTATGATTCAAGACTGAGGCTCACTAGCACCTTCTCAACGGCAATTAAGTTTATTTATTATTTTCATAAGTGGGCTCACATTAACACAGCAATGAAGTTACTGTGAAAATCCCCAAGTCGCCATCCTGGTGCTTGTTTGGGTACACTGAGGGAGAATTTAGCATGGCCAACGCACTTAACCAGTGCATCTTTTGGACTGTAGGAGAAAACCAGAACACCTGAAGGAAACCCACGCAGACATGGGGAAAACATGCAGACTCCACACAGTGACCCAAGGCTGCAATTGAACCCTGGTTCCTGGTGCTGTGAGGCAGCAGTGCCAGATGGCACTGGGGAGTGAGTGAGTGAGCAGCGGGGAACAAGTGAGCACTGGGGAGTGAGTGGGAACTGAGAAATGAGTGATCACGGCAAACTCCATTTAAAGGTGCAAGTGTGATGACGTCTGATCAGTGAGCTTAATTTTCACAGCAGCAGAATCAAATGGAAACTGGCCGGGCACACTGAGCCGCTTGCTCTTTCCTGCAAGTCACTGACTGCAGGGAAACAGCTTGGCGGAACCGCATTACTGAGAGAACCGGACACTGCGGATCCGGCATGGTCAGGGCGGAGGCAGGAGGGGGCGGGGGAATAGGAAGGGAGCAGCTCCTCCATTGGCTGCTGAGGATCGTGTCAGATGACGTAGGCCGTGTTTCCGGGGTTTCCCCCCCTCTGGAGGGGAGAGGTTACTGGCGGTCATTGACACGCTGTCGTTACTGCTTCCATCCTCACTAGATAGAGCGTGTACAGGAGAGGAGGGAGATTTTGAGGTAAGCCGGGCTCATCAGTATCTTTCCAGCTTGGAATGATTACTTTCATTAAATCTTTGATTACGTTTATATATTTTTATAACGCTGGGAAATTATATTTAACACGGGTTGCGAAGAGGTTCGGGGGGGGGGGGGGGGAGAAGAGGATGAGCTTTTCTTATGAAGTCTCGTGGTCTCTCATTTTAGAATAGAAAATGACCTTATAAGTCTCCTCTTTATATATTAATTTTTTTAAAAAAAGAAACCGGTTAAATTTAAAAAGACGAGGCGCCAGTGCGACTTAAGTGCTCGTCATCTGTGCGCAGATCTGTATGAGGTTGATCCCTATATATCTGATCAGTCAGTGTCTGGTTGAACCTTTTGCAGAAAGCGAAGTGAGCAGCTCGATGCGGAAGGAGGTGAGATCCGGCGCCACGTTCTAAATTGGAACGCTGATACACCGTGCTCGTCGCTGGATACATCGCCACGTTCCAAATTGGAACATTAATACACTCCGCGCGCAGCGGGACACATCGTCACGTTCTAAATTGGAACGTTGATACAATCGGCGCGCAGCTGGACACAGCCAGGTAATGTCCAACCTGTGTCATTGCCCCCTGAGCGCCTGGCACACTCATCCTGGTCCCAGTCACTCAAGACTTGACATCCACTTACGTGGCCAGCTTTGGCTGTGTTCGCGGCTCCTGCTTGCACGTTTTACCCTCCATTGAAGTAAGACATTGGCTGCTGTCTTCGCAAACCCCCCCCCCCCCCGCAAAGTGTTGTCCATCGTTTCCCCCCCTTCCCTGTCTGTAGTTTTTCTTTAATTTTCTCCAGTTGGAAAGTGGTTTAAATTAAAAGCCGCCCTTGAAGAGGAGACGTTGACACTTCTTTCCCTCTTCCACTCTTCACCCCGCTAACCATTCCCGCCCCAACACCAAAAGGCAGTTTTCAATTTCCACTTCTGCCTTTTGGTCGACTGTACTTTTGCTTTTCCAAGGTGGTTGTTTAGAAAGCAATGGGAATATTGATTTTATTTTTCTGCTTGGGTGATGAAGCCGTTTAACAGAAAAAGATAATGAAACTAGGTTTTATCAGGAGATGATGCCATGTAAGACTTCTGTATCATAACATCATGTGGCACAGAAAAAAGCATTTGGCGTGGTTGTTTCTTTGAGAGAGCTGTCCATTTTTGGTCCTGCACCCACCCACTCCAAAATAACTGCACATTAGCCCTTTACGCAAATTAGTGTGGATTTATTCATTAGAACTACTATGATATCTGTTCCCACTCCTGCACTGTTAGCTGGGGTGTCCACCAAATAGTTATCCTTGACTACCTCAACTGCATGTGCCCGCTGCATGACATCTGAGAGGTGATGCACTCAGGCAGGACAAACAGGGCGAGGGAATTAATGATTGCCAGGACCCAGGAAAGCACTGAGAATCAGAGGAATCTTGGAATCATAGAATCGTACAGTGCAGGAGGAAGCTATTTGGCTCTATCCCTATAACCCCATGCATTTAGCCTCTTGGTCCCCCGATGCTAAGGGGCAATTTAGCATGGTCAGTCTACCTAATCTGCACATCTTTGGACTGTGTTGACTGACTCCATCCCACTTCCTAGCAACTGTCTGAGGCTGAAAAAGGATCATTGACAGCCCTGATGTCATCTTTGACCCCGAGGTATGGCTTCAGACACATCCATGCCATCCTAAGGGTGCCAGCTTTCATCTCTGAACCACCACCATGCTCTGTCGCTGCCTCATCTCATCTGCCACTGAAGCTTTCATTCACATTCCGGGCTTGGTGATTTCAATGTGCCCCTGGCCGGTGCCACTCATTCTACCCTCTGTAAATTTGAGATCTTCCAAACATTTTGTCACATTGCGCACCAAATCCCATTTGTACATTACTCTTGGTTCCTGGTTAGACAATGCTTTTTTTTTTTTTATTTTTAAATTATTATTTTAAATTGTTCCAAGGTCTCACTCCTTTGTATCACTGTAATCTACCCAGCTCTGTAACCCTCTTTTTACAACTCTCTGATTCTTAAGCTCCCCTGAGATTCCTTTCAATTGGGGAGACAGTGGTATTGTTGCTGGGTTGGAGATGCAGGGTAATGCTCTGGGACCCTGGGTTCGAGTCCCACCATGGCAGATGGTGAAATTTGAATTCCATAAGAATATAAAATTAAGTCTAATGATGACCATGAGACTATTATCCGTTGTTGTAAAAACCAATCGGTTCACTAATGCTTTTCAGGGAAATCTGCTGTCTTTGCCTGTTCTGGCCCACGTGCGAAACCAGACCCACAGCAATGTCATTGACTCTGAAATACCCTGGGGATTGGGTAATAAATGCTGGCCCTAATGTTGATGCCCACATCCCATGAATGAATAAAAAAAATTCCTCCTCTAAATCTTTCCATTATTCTGTAGGTTGCTTTTAAAATATATCTTTTCAACCAAGCTTCTGCACTCCTGGCCTAGTATCTGTTGGTTAATGCCTGAATTTGCTACACAGTAGTTACATAAAGTACGTTAAGGCATTTTACTGCATCAGCAATGGTATGTGTGCACATGTATGCATAAATTCCTGACTGAAATAACATCAAATCAAATTAAATCCTCTGTGTGGGGGGGGATGGGAGGGAATTTCTGACTTTTTTCTCAATTTTTTGCCAATTGTTTTAAACCTGTCATTTCTCATTATTGAAATACTGTT
The DNA here is from genome assembly GCA_024679065.1 of Sphyrna mokarran. Classification (NCBI taxonomy): domain Eukaryota; kingdom Metazoa; phylum Chordata; class Chondrichthyes; order Carcharhiniformes; family Carcharhinidae; genus Sphyrna; species Sphyrna mokarran. The sequence goes on along the minus strand of JAGIQG010000004.1, from coordinate 131,287,742 downwards.
GGACAAAATGGTTTTGTAGAGGGTGCAATAAGTTTGCTATCAAAACTTGTTTGGACAGTGTCTTTGCATAGTAATCTGTTTCGATGTTTCAAAGAATAAAGAAAATTACATCACAGGAACAGATCCTTCAGCCCTCCAAGCCTGCACCAACCATGCTGCCCAACTGAACTAAAAGCCCCCGCTTTTCCCATTCTACTCATATTTGTCAAGACACCCCATAAAAGTCGCTATCATATCTGCTTCCGCTCTCTTCCCTAGCAACGAGTTTCAGATACTCACCATCCTCTGTTTTTAAAAAAAAACCTTGCCTCGTACATCTCCTTTAAACCTTGTCTCTTGCACTTTAAATCTATGCCCCCTAGTAATTGACTCTTCCACCCTGGGAAAAAGTTTTTGACTATCCATTCTATCTATGCCCTTCATAACTGTAGACTTCTATCAGGTTGCCCCTCAACCTCCGTTGTTCCAGTAAAAACCTCTCCACATAGCTAATGCTCTCCTTACCAGTCAATATCTTGGCAAATCTTTTCTGTATCCTCTCCAAATCCTTCACATCCTTCTGGTCATGCGGAAACCAGAATTGAACATTTTCCTTTTTGTGATTATTTCTCAGACATAAATTGAGTAATTTTTGAACAGTTGATATGGCACCTTTAATCAGCCATTGTGAAGTTGATGTTTGTTTATTGTTAAGTTGAATTGTTTTTGGACATCTTTAGCCTAAGTGCTGTTTAACAGTTAAACAAAACCAGCTTGGATTAAGTTGGGTTAATCAGCAAAAGTGCGGCTTGCGTTTATGCACCTTCCCCCTAGTCTTCAAGGCTAAATTACAACATTGACCCTGAGCAGTTTTGCTGAAATTGCAGACTCGGCCATGAGGTATGCACCCACAGGAGTGTGCTGCCCACTTCATTAGTTCATACAAATCCCATTTTTGAGTATAGACCAACATTGGATTGCAGGTGATTTTATTCCGGGGACACACCACTACTGAGTGCGGAGTTGTCATCATCTAATATTCACATATATCTTTTTCAACGTGCATCAGGAACGTTTTCCAACACTGAGCCGCCCAGCCTTTGGAATTCCACAGCACAGGTGTATCTGCTAATCTTCTCAATTGCTTGCTTAACTCCATCTTTGAAGTCTTTATCCCTAGTAAAACCTGTTTCACCATTGCTGTTTGTTCTAATTTCATCTCTTATGTCCCAAAAGAGGCAAGTGTTGTTAACATATAATTATTTAATCGCCAAGTCTGGCTGAGCCACAGTTTTGGTATTCTTTCAAGGCTGCTCGCCCCGAGAGGAAAGAAACCCTGTTTCTGTTCTTGTACCAATCTCCTTGTCCTACTGTGTTGGTGACCAAGGATTTCCATTGGACTGGTCCATGGCAATGTTTAGCAAAGTACTGCAGTGGTTTGCCATTGTCTTCTGCAGCATGGCAGACTAAGGAATGCCATCAGATGTATTGGAGGGTTTACAGATCGATAATAAACCTATTTGGCCGCATGATGAATACATCTTCATGGTCACCGAGTCCTGAAGTGGGAATAGAACTTGGGGCTTCTGCTCCAGAGGTAGGGACACTACTACTCACCAAAATCTAATCTTGAACATCTGTCAAATCCTTTCCCCAGGCCACTCCACCTTCACCATGTCTGAGGAGCTCGTGCACTTCTTCACTGAGGTCAGCTGTTTAGTTGCCTGTGTTACCCAGCTCCCTGAAACCAGTCAAACCTGCCCCACCCTTTGCTCTTGCCCCAACCTAGACCTCACACTGGGTGTTTGTCACTTGGAGTTTATTTTGTCCAAGAGACTTGATCCTTGCTCTCCAGACTATATTCCTAGTGAAGTATTGATCATTTCCATTGCAAAGTCTGTATGAATGAAAGAATGATATGCTGATGGAATGAGGTGAAGTTGGGTGGGAAGAACCTCAAGTGGAGTATTAATATGGATACGGATTGTTTTGGCTGAATGCTCTGCTCCGTTATGTACATTCTGTGATATTTCAGCTCAAGTATTGATGAAAGCCTCACTTGTGTCTTTGTGTCCTCTAGTTCCTGGCTCTCCTCTCTGTATAATCTTCCAAAACCCAGCTGGCCATACCACACCCCATAACAAGAACTGCTTATTCATTACCCATTCGTAGTGAACTGCCCTGCTTTCTGTTTCATCACCGCCTCAAACTTCTTCATCTCATCCTACTATTCAATGCTTTTCCTGTGTCCAACTCCCACCAGCCCTAATTCACCCTCCCCAAACCCTCAATTCCTGTGGCTCTGGTTTCTTGCACAATTTTCTTCTTTGTCTTCGCCCTTCAGTTTCTGGTCGTCATCAGCCAACTCGACCTTGCACACAAGAACTCCATGCATAAGCACCTCTCCATCTTTTCAGACTCTCTCTCACTCTATGACCTTTTCTGATATCTTCCTTTTACCTCAGCTCAGTGCAGCACAGAAACAGCAAGCCCACCCCTCCCCCAAATCTGAAGTGCATGTCTCCTAGTATTAGATAAAGTTGTGCTGGTTAGGTGGATTGGCCATGCTAAATTGCTCCTTAGTGTCCCACGAGGTACAAGTTAGATGGATTAGCCATGATAACTGGGTGGGGTTATGGAGTTAGGACATTGTAGAGGATTTGGATATGATACTCTGTCAGAATTGGTGCAGGCTTAGTGGTCCCAATGGTCTCTTCTGCACTGTAAGGATTCTATCAGATCTCCCCTCAGCATATACTGCTCCAGAGAAAACAACCTTAATATGTCCAGCCCCTCCTTTAGCTTATACCCTCATGGCCCATTTCTTTAATACCATCTGCTTAGCTAATCTGGGAATGATTTTTCTGCATTGTATGAACGTGAGCCACGCTCAGTCCCAGGAGTCTGGAGGCTCACGTCATTTGGAGTACGTACCCAAAAGAGAACTATGTAGAGTGTTTAGTGAAAGTCAATTCCCAAAGCGACATTTTTTTATTGCATTTGCAATAATTTAAGTCTTGTCTGATTTCTCCTACTTCCGTTGAGCACAACTTTGAGTTGCCTCTCAATGAGGTTCTGGCAGCCAGCTTGGTTTTCAGCAGTGTAAATCTTGCTGCTCGAGTTTCCCCTATCCGCTGGCCATAATTGGGTTCCAAACCATTGGTATTTTAATAATTGCCATTATCGGGTTGTAGTACTTGCCATTTGTACAAGCTTTGCAGAAAATGGTGTATCAAATATTTAGTGACTGATTTATTGTACAGTTTTTTGCTTATTATTCCTAATTCAATAGCCATTTAAATAGTAAAGAGGAGGCAGTGACCTCGTGATGTTGCCACTGGACTAGTAATCCAGAGACCCAGAGTATTGCTTGTGAATCCCACTGGGGCGGATGGTGAGATTTGAATTCAATAAAAATCTAATGATGACCCATCTGGGGTTCACTATTGTCCTTTAGGGGAGGAAATCTGACATCCTTACCTGGTCTGGCTTACATGTGACTCCAGATCCACAGCAATGTGGTTATCACTCAAATGGAGAGAGCAGTTAAGTATGGGCAATAAATGCTGGCCCAGCCAGCTGTGCCCACGTCTCGTGAACAAGTATTTAAAAAGAAAATTATTTCCAAATGCGCTGGTTGCAGTGGAGCATTTTTGAGTTTCATGCTCACAGTTATTTTTCAGTTTATCATGGTGGTCCAAACACGGTCTGTGGCATCGGTCAGTCATTCAGTGAATGTAAATGGCCTTTCTGCTTCTCGGGTTACCCTTCACCAGTTAGTGTGATGACTTTGGAAAAAAGAACCTTGTACCTATTTTGTTTGACTTGTTCACTCTTGATTTTGTTTTGACTGGGTTGAACTCGCAGCACGTGCCAGCTATTGTCGCGTGTTCGCTTGAACCTGATTTGCCCCAAACATTTTCAAACCGTTAATGGCAGGCAATATCAATGGTTGAGTAAACCTGAACTATGTGACTTAAGGTGAGTCACTCATCATTGCTGTGGTGTGTTAGGCAAACAAATCAAAGATTAATGGCCCTTGAGTAATTGAGGCTTTCTCATTAGTCGGTATACTAACTACTCAAAGATTAGTATTTCATGCTGCAGTATTAATTTATTTACAAATCATTGTATCCAAAGTCTCCATGAGTTGTATGTGTGTGGAAATGATTTTTTAAATTCTTTTTTATTTCCAAGTATGTCATGCACTATTTTGGAAGCTTTCTTAGCAGTAAAAATTGTCTAGTATTTGTTACTGTTAACAATGTACTTGCAGGCATTTTAACTTCCAGTGGCCCTGCTGCTCCTCTTGAATTGGTAATCATAGAATCCCTACAGATGGAGGCCATTCAGCCCATTAAATCTGTACCAACCACAATTCCACCCAGGCTCTATTCCCACAACCCTCGTTTATCTTCCTGACACTAGAGACAATTTATCAACCTAACTCTCCAATCTTTGAACCAAGCAGGCTATAGATGACCCATAATGTAGAACAGTGATTATGAAACAATGCCTTCCAAATTGTTGCTGGGTCAAAATCCTCCCTAATAGCTCTAAGTGTACCTACCAATGTGGACTACAGCAGTTCAAGAAGCTGACTTATTACTATCTCCTTAAGGTCAATGAGGGATGGGCAATAAATACTGGCCTAATCTAGTATTCCCTATTTCCCGTGAAGGAAACAGAAGTACGATGCAGCATATTTCCTCTGCTACTTTTAATAGAGAGATTTTCCTTGTAATGTTTACCTCTGTGCAAGTTCTTGGAAATGAGCAGAAATCTAGGCTTATCAAGTGAGCGTTATCTGGTTTCAGCATTTTATACATATTCACCATGCTTCGTAGTTCTGCATAGCTGGAAAGAACAGGGCTGATTGCATGGCATCTTGTTTTAACTGAGCAACTTGAATTATTGCTGTGTATCTCAAATGATATCTTGTGGTTTGTCATTCTCATTGCAAACCAATAAATCTTTAGGAAGCTTAAATGATTGTCGTTGGCTCTGTCTAAATGTCTGACATGGCTGAGTATCAAGGACAGCTGATATTGGAACAAAAGTTCGACTGTTCAAGGCCAGCTTAGTCTCCAGTCTGTCAGTCATGAAGGTTAGGGTCAGTATTCAAGGCAGAACCCACTATTTGTAAATTTATGCTCGGGTCCGGAAGAATTCCAGTTCACTTCATTGACAAGGTTGAGTAAACATCTATATTTGCGTGCGCACGCAATTGGGAAATAATCTCGCAATGTTATAGTTGATGATTACATAGAAAACCATTTAGGTTTTCAATGTTGAAACCTAAACAAATTGGTTGAATGGTCGTGAGCCCTGACTTTCGAATGACAATGTTAGTCATATAAAAACAAGGTGTTGGGGGGGAAGAAACTCAGTCGATCATACAGCATCTATAGGATCTGTAACGCCTCGTTAAAACTAACGGTATTTAGAGGTAGGTTTTCCACAAAGCTCATGTCTCTGATATGGATGTGAACTCTCAACCTCGACAAAAGCCGAAAGGTTTTGACTTAAGTCAACAGTTTAGGGAGGACACAAAACTAATTATATAGCATTAGGACTATTTATTTTAACTGTAAAGCCCTCTAATCGTAATCCGGCACCTGTTCGGGCTCACTGAGGGAGAATTTAGCATAGCCAATGCATCTAACCAACACGTCTTTTGGACTGTGGGAGGAAATCCAGACAAACACGGGGAGAATGTGTGCAGTCTGCACACAATCAGTGACCCAAGTTGGGAATCAAATCCAGGTCTTCGGTGCTGAGAGGCAACAGAGCTTATCCACTGTGGCCTCTGGGTCACATGATATGTCACACAAATTCTTTTGGCAAACAGAAAGAAGCATACTCTGTAGAAGGAAACCCGAGAATGGAGCTGCTTCCTTGAAGGCTTCCCTCTTGCTGCACCAGCCATCTTGTATGGAGTTATTATTAGACTTCTAAGAACTTTCTTGTGTGGCAAAAGCAACCGTTTGTAATAAGTAGGAAGTCCTTTTCTGTGACCTCATTTAGTTAGAAGGATGTCTCTGATCCAATTAGTTCCTGAAAAATTTGTCTTGCGGTGCAGGGGTTACTCCTGGATATGCGTTTTTATTGGTCCATCTTGGTGTGCACCTGTTGAAGTTTTGCATGATTTGAACAGTTTTGACTGGGCATTCAAATATCCAGCCTAATATCTCAGGGCTTGCCAATGGGAACGTTTTCTTCAATATCATCTGTGTTACTTTGAAATCTAGATTAATAGCCCCTTTTGTTGCGGTGATGTTTGACTTTACTAACGGGGGTGGGGGGAGGGAGGGGGTGCTTCATGAAAAGGTGGTCCCAGTGGGTGTTGAATGCATTAGATGTTACCATGACAACTGGGCTGGCAAAGACTTACGGTTGGAACAGATGTCCTTTATAGATTTTTGCACAGCTTCATGTCTTTCTCTGGGCTGTGTAGACTTCCCCATTGTCTTTGAATAATCTTGCCATTTTTTTCCAGTGGGTGTTTGTGGATTTGTTTTCATTGTCATTGTCCAGTAAAGATGCAATTGATACCAGTTGTTGTGAACTCTACCAAATTAAGATTATTGTCATTGTGTTTCAGAATCCCAATCTGGAGTTCCTCCACCTTCCCACTCTAGCTATTTGGTACTTTTTCCTGAGTTTGTCAAGAGCTTCACTGTGCTAAAAACTGTGGCTATCGAATATCCCCTTTATTTCATTATCTCACGATGTAATTTAACCTGTGTAACTTGCAAGCTAGTTTTGGAATTGGATAAAAGAGCTTGGAGAAAACTCTGCTATTATGGAGCTGGTGGAATGCAGGAGAAAGAATACTAATTTTCTTCCCTATTTTGAGCCCCTCCCCCATTTTAGGAAACGTGATCACATAAATCCTTATTTGGAATGCATTTTTGGTATAAGGAACTGTTTTATGAACCAGTGCGCGTTGTTCATGGACTTGGATCTTCCGTTTTTAGGAAGAAAGCAAAATCTGTTAAAGTTGCTCTCAAGGGAGAATAGTTTGTGATTTTACTAGAAGCCATTCGTAGGATCCCAGCAATGCAGCAGGAGGCGGTTCGGCCCATTGAGTCTGCACCAACCACAATCCCACCCAGGCTTGATTCTCATAACCCCATAGCTTTATCCTGTTAATCCTCCTGATACTAGGGGCAATTCAGCATGGCCAATCAACCTGACTGACCTGCCCATCTTTGGCGTGTGGGAAGAAATCCACTCAGACACTGAAAACGTGCAAGCTCCACACGGTGACCGGAGGCTGGAATCAAACCCGGAGTACCTGGTGCTATGAGGCAGCAGTGCTAACTACTCTGCAACATATCACCTCTGCACTGTCATCACCCATCTCAACATTAAGGTTATATGATGTTTTGAAATCCACGGTTGGTGAGTGAGTCTGGATGGATGCTAGGGAGTTGACAAAATTATCTTTTGATTCAGCACATTAACAGCATATTTAAATATCCAGTATATTTCCAGTCTTATGATTTAACCAGGAACAAAAGGCAAATTCCATGTGGTATTTGTACAGTAATTCAGACTCCTTTATAACACCCCCAGTCCAGTCTATTTGCAGTTTCAGCTGTTTGAAATGAAATCAAATCTCTCTGGAAAAAAGTGTCTTTTCAACTCGTTCAGCTTCATCTCCCAGACAAATGTAATTTTGGATGCTTTTGAATTTGAACTGGGTGTAGTTTTTAAAATATGCAGGCACTGAATACTATTTCAACATATGTCATTGTTCCAGACCTGATACTTGATAACACATTGTGCTCCAGTGATGTTGTTTACCTGCAGTTATCAAATTACTTTTCTTTCATGTAACTATTGTGTGTGTGTGTGTGTGTAGTGAGCATTTGGTTGTTGAGCATGCGTGTTACTAAAAGGTGGTGTGTGGATTTTTATCTCTGATCTGCGCTGGATTTATCCAGATAAGTAGCAGAGGAGCAAAACACAGAGCCAGTGGCAGGAAGGATGGGGAGAAATTGTGCTTTCTACAGCGTGGGTGCAGAAGAGCGCAAGATGAGCTACGGTACTTTCCACAACTGAGTGAGATTAATGCTATTTTCCCTGAAGCAAGATCGCTCTGGTGAGATGTTGGAAGACCAGCTCCCACCCAGAGTGAAGAGAGGGTAAAGAGAGCAAGTGTTCTATGGTCAATTCTTATGAGAATGGAATGTGGAAAAGCAGCCTCCAGGGACTGATCTGTTTTTTTTGTGTGGTGTACAGTTGTAAAGAATATCTGTTATACCTGATTATATCTCGTATATGGGCACAGTGGTTAGCACCGCTACCTCGCAGTACCAGGGATCCGGGTTCAATTCCCAGCTTGGGTCACTGTCTGTGTGGAGTTTGCATGTTCTCCCTGTATCTGCATGGGTTTCCTCCCATAGTCCAAAGGTGTGTTGGTTAGGTGAATTAGCCATGCAAAATTCTCCCTCTGTGTGCCCAAACAAGCACCGGATTGTGGTGACTAGACGATTTTCGCAGTAACTTAATTGCAGTGTTAATGCAAGCCTACTTATGACGAATAAGTAAACTTTAACTTTATGGTGTTGGAAGTTTAATATTCAGTGCCAGGTAATCACAATTAAAAATTGCACATATTAGAAGACCCTTCAGTTGCATTTCCTGGCTGTTTACTGTGAGCCTTGACAATTTTAAGTATTTAACATGAAGTTTAAAATGGATTAGACTGAGTTAATAATTCTCCTGAATATATTTGAGTAACTTCCTGCTAATGCTGCAACCCAACCAGTTGTTCCTCCTTCCCCTAAATACTTTTCCTGTAGATTGCATTCTGCTGCAAGCTGGGGTGGGAGAAATCGTCTTTTAGAATGGCAATTTTTAGAATATTCAGTGGTAAACAGTAAAGTAAAGGAATAGGGAAAGAAGGACACACTGACGTATCTGTTGTTGACCCTTGAGGTAAGCTGTAGACTGTATAGTGGAATTATTTGCTCTGTAATCCCTGCTAGGAGTGGCAAAAAATAATGACATTAATTGAGACCTTTGCAATTCATGGTAATCGTATTTATGATATAGAATCCTGGCAGTACAGAAGGAGACCATTTTAGTCCATCACGTCTGCACCAACAATAATCCCACCCTCTCCCCGTAACCCCACGCATTTACCCTGCTAATCCCCCAAAACCACGGTCAGTTTATCATGGCCAATCAACTTAACCAGCGCATCTTTGGACTGTGGGAGGAAATCAGAGCACCTGGTGGAAACCCACACAGACACAAGGAGAATGTGCAAACTCCACACAATGACCCAAGCTGGGAATCGAACCTGGGTCGCTGGTGCTGAGGCAGCACTGCTAACCACTGTGCCATCATAATACAATATCTGAAAAATGGTGCTGAATCAGTTGATTGTGCGATGGAGGCATCTGCTTTGCATTTTTAACAGTCAACTTCTGCTATCATCATTGGTGATTGACTGCGCTAGCACGTCATATAGGGAGAGCTACCAATCTTGTCCCTGCTACGAGACACGTCATAAAGAAAGTAACTGCACACTACCCCTCGAACAAAAACTGAGAATTGTGTGCAGCACTTTCCTGAGATCTTGCATGACACGCAGTTGGTGATTCTGAGTACAATATGATTTGGTAGAATGATTAAGTACTCTGTTTAAATTTTGATCAAATTGTTGTCAGAATTGAAATCGAAGATTTGTTTGCATTATCAGGTATGTGACTAATGTTATGTTGAAGGTGTGCTTTTAATTTTCAACTGAGGTAAAATATGCATTTATTGGTTATATCATCTACTGAAATGATCCTTGTCTGAATGAATTATGGTGTTTGGGGTGTATAGGCTGTGACTTGCATCTGCACAGGGGCGATTTGAAGAGTAGTTGTCAACTGGAGTTCAAATTGTTTTAATATTTCTCTTGTGTGGTTGCCTGACCCTCCATCTCTTCTTTGAGCAATGTATCTCTTGTAAATAATGGCTTGAGAGGGTAGTACGGGCGTGGAACACCCTGCCTGCAGCAGTTGTGGACTTGTCAAGTTTAAGGGCGTTCAAATGGTCAGTGGATAGGCATATGGATAACATTGGAATAGTTTAGGATAGAGGGCCGTAAAATTGGTTCCACTGGTCGGCGCAACATCAAGGGCCGAAGGGCCTGTACTTTGCTGTAATGTTCTATGTTAGCCTTTTCTGCTCTATTGCTTTGTATGTTTTTTACCAACTCGGAAGTACTGTGTCACTGTATTACAACCAAAAAAGTTTTGATAACTCGGGTGGGAGCGTGTGCTAATGAGGATGGATGAACAGCTGGGTGTGGTTTGTGGATGTCATCTTTTATACCCTGAAAATGCACACTGTGCAAATGGGATATTGGCTTTGAAATTGTGACTGGTCTGACAAAAGCATAAGGTTGTTACAGTTTGACGCCTCAGATTGTGTTAGAGTTCAATATTGCTGCAGCATAGGATATGATTAGAATAGTTCCCATTTCACATTCTGAGAACAAGCTGCCAGGAAAATTGCAAGCTGCCTGTACTCCAACCAACTGGTGTTAAGCATCCTTAATTTTCCTTTTTTTTTATTCTGGTTTGTTTTTTAACTTGGGTTAAGGAATAGAACAGCTGTATTTTCAAGATGGGAAGATGTGCATTTTGGAAGGGGTTATTTCAAGTCAGCTATTCTTGGAATAGAACTTGCTTGAGGCAAAAGCCCTGAACTTCTCTTGAGAGACGTTAAAGGGTGATAAATCACCAGCTTAGTTCCAAGCTACAAACCCGTGTTCTTGAACTATGTTCAGCCCGCAGGGAGACATGATAAAATCTAAAACCAGAATTTCCACTTGTTTAAAAGGAAAAGTTAAACACTAAGTTTTTTTTAAAGTTTAAATCTTCTTATTTGTTTTTTAATCTGTTTTGTGCTTCTTAATTTGTGGTGTTTAATCTGGTTTGTGTTTAATCTGTGTTATTATTTTAAAATAGTGTTTAACTTTTTATAAAGCTAAACTCATTGTCGAGAAGGACACAGAGGAAAGGGTTTAAATGTACTGTTTTAATAATATATTGAGCACTTGCTAAAATAAGACAGGAGTGTGGAGTTGTCTGTTGCTGCTATAGTGAATTGAATCTGATGCCGTCAGTAAGTGAATGGTTGGGATGTGTGATTTGCACCTGCGGGCACTGGGTGGGAAGATGTGTCGTACAGAGTGGGGTGAGCAATGAACTGCCTGCTGATTGGCGAGGCAGGCAAGCACTCTATTGCCGGGAGAGGAAGTAGCCTTAACGCTGAGCAAGCGAATGAAATATTGAGCAGGAACTCTGCGACCAGAAACAAGACTGTCACCCGGCTTTAGGTAGATTAATGAAGAAATATAAACTCTCTTCACTGCTGTTAGCCAAGCTCCTGTTGTGTGGCCCAGCATTTTTAAATAAGCAATCTTATATGTTCTGCCGTGATGTGGCCAGAGATAATTACGGCTAAGGGGAGCCTTTCAGCTCCTTTTGTTTCTGGATGAGCAGACTGAATGTTGGGCATTTAAAATCTTCTCCTGTCCCTCTCCCTTCAATTTTTCATGTCTTTGTCCCTGACCTGTGTCTAGTGCGTGTGTGTTTACTTAAAATGTGAGTTTGAATATTCTGAGCCTGAAGTATTACTGTGGTAGCAGTAATGTCACCCCATCCTTCTGAGTGATAAGGGAAGAGCGATGCACCAGTGCTGCAGCATTCATTGAAATGTGTTTAGAAGACTTGAAATCTAATAAGTGCAAATCTCTTGAGCAAAAACACTGAGCGCAGTCTTGTTCTGCAATCTGTTATGTTAGGATATTAAGATGGTGCCTATGTAGACTTTGTTTATTCTTATCATGAGCCTTTAAATTGTCTTCTGGATACTTTTCTGAACTGCCTTCTAAATTCCATAAAAATTTATTTTTCTTTCTGCTTCATTCATTTCCCCTTTGGGTCCACACCTTGCCCCTTCACCCGTTTTTGTCACTTTGTCTCCATCTGGTCTCTGACCTCTTACTTACACTTGATCTGTTCATTGAGAACTGTGTTGGTGAGATATTGGCCATCTTAACTTTGATCTCCCCTTGCCCTCTCTAACATGTCTTTCCCCCTAAACCTGTTGCTGCACCCACTTCTCCTGGGTCCAATCCTGTTTTTGTTATCAAATGTGGTGCTATTGTTGTCTGCCACATAAACCTCCATCTTGTAGACTATCAGGGGAAGGTGTAACACCTGCCTCTTCATCTCCTTATGTCCAAGGCCCCAAACGCTCCTTCCAGGTAAAGCAGTGATTAAATTGTACTACTTTCACTTTAGCCCTCTGTGTATTTGGAGGTTATATTATGGTGTCCTCTATACTGAGGAGGCGAGATGCAATCTTGTTGGACTGCTTTCTGCCCAGTTTGCAAGCATAATCCTGCCCTACTGAACACGTTGTAGAGATGCCAGCGTTGGACTGGGGTAAACACAGTAAGAGGTCTGACAACACCAATTTTAAATCCAACCAATTTATTTGATAGTTTACTATTAAATCGATCAAATAAATTGGTTGGATTTAAAATTGGTGTTGTCAGACCTTTTACTGATCACGTGGCGCCTTAGTTCACCATTTTACTCGTGTTCCACGGTCAGTGAAGCCCAAAAGAAGATGGGGAAACCTTACAGCCTTCTGGACTCAACATTGAGTTCAACAACTTCAGCCTATGCCATCTGTCTTTTACTCTCCAGTACCGATTTGTATCTTATGGTTTTGTTTTCAACATTGACCTTTTATTATGCTGTTAATACCCACGCTTGACCAATGCTTTGTTTATTTACTGTTACTGCTCACTTTGCCTTGTGTCCCATGACATTTGATGTTTAATCCCCTCTGTCCTCTAACGCATCCCTTTCCCTCACCTACACCATCCCATTTTTTTAGCAACATAAAACCCAGTCACATTTCTACCTCTTCAAGTCTGATGACGAGTCATATTGGACTCAACATTAACTTTGTTTCTCTCTGCACAGATGCTGTCAGACCTGCTGAGTTTATCCAGACTGTTTGTTTTATTTCCGATCTCCAGTATCCATAGTATTTTGCATTTATGTTATACTTTCATTTAGCCAATTGAAACCTAATCATTCAGTTGCAGTTATTTTCTGCAGAGTGGCTTGTGCTTCTGACTAGGGTCTGTAGCAATGTAACGGGGTGGTGTTTTTGCTCACAATGGTAAAAGAACAGAATTGAGTGTAAAGCTGGGAGTACAGAGCTCCATCGTCAAGTCTACTGATTTCCCAAAGTGAGTCACGGCACAGCTGGCCTACGACGCAGAAGGCAAAAATATTGGAATTGGCTCTGAACAATGGAACTGGTGTCCAGGAAATAGTGATTGCTTGTTATGTCAGTTACGGAGAAAGAGAAATGGAAACCTGGCCACTGGACAATTAGAATGTTCTCCAAACATATGCCGCTGTGCGCAGACTCAAGTGAAATGCATAACAACATTCATCGGTCACATTTCTTTTCTATTATTCCAGTACAGCGTTGGGAAAATCAACCCCCCACCCCAGCCCTCACTCTCCCCAAGCACTTTGTACAATTTACAACTGAAAGAAGGGATTGTCAGTTGAAATCCATTCAACTCTCTTGAAGATTGAATGGACAGCAGGGCTGTTTTTGACATGGTGAGTTGGTGCGCCAGATGAGACATCATTTTGTGCCAGTTTAAAGTAGTGATTTGGGTTTGAATTAAATTTCCATCGGAGCAAAGACTTGGTGTCGGAAAGGTCAGATCTATAGATTTGCTTGAAGTAAGAAGTTTCAAAAACCTGATTATCTCCACATCGATATACTTAGAAGCAAAACATTCTGCTGTTGAGCAGCAGTCAGTTGAGCCGAGTTGAGGAATCCTGTCTGATTGTATAGATAAAGCACTCCAACTAACTTATCAGTTTGTTCCATGCTGATTTTGAGGGAGGTTTAGTCTCATAATATTAGTCTCTAATATTGGTCTAATATTGGTCTATTGACCAGAATAGACCAAGGGAAATCCTTTATCTAATTGGGTAAGATGTCCTGAGAGCAACTACATGCTTGATGAACAGTTATTAGCGCATCTTTGTACGGGAATTATTTAAAATTATGTGGAAGAAAAAGGGAAAGAGGTTAAATCTCTATCCTGACCTTTCAATGTTGTCAAGCAAGTAGGTTTATTGGAATTTGTTAAGTCAACAAGTTTGCTGAATAAGAAGATTATGGCACTTCTCAAAACGAAAATCTGGTGATAAAGATAACACTGGGAATAATTATATGTTAGGTGTGCACAGGTTTTAAATTTCTATTGAACACTTTAGAATTTGATGTGAATTGCGGACATGTTTTCCATTATGGTCATGGATATATAACTCAAACTGCTTTCTAAATTGTACAATCTACAGGATGTATCAAGGGTTCTGATGATGCATAGAGTGTGTGCAACACTCTGCAATATAACTCTACTTCAAAAAAAACCTATTTGAAGCATTATACTGTCAAAGAAAGTTGAAGCCATTAGTCCAGTGCTGCCATATTTATAAAATGAGGTTGAAAGCTGATTAAGGAATAATAAACTATTATAAAAGCTGATCACCTATAATAAGTACAGATTTGTCCACGTTTCACCTCCAAACTGACTTGAAGAGATATTGCACTCTTAATTTTTAAAATTGTAACATCTCCATTTAGGATGGTCTTTAATGGCTACCCTCTGATTAAACTTTTGTCATTCCTTTCAACAATTTTCCTCCAGTTGGAATTCATTATTCCTTTGAAGGAAACTGGGAAGTTTCTTCATGCTGAAGGTATTATATTTTGAATATGGCTCTTTATTTTTTTGAAAATATGGTATTTTTTCAATGGATTGAAAATTTTGCAACTTGAGGACTGAGACAATGCAAGACCACATTCCAAGGGGAAGTGTAAAGAGGAAGACATTTTCTATAATCCAGCTACCCATTGAAACTCATAGCTGTCTTCAGAAAAACTGAAAATGGATATTGAAATAATGGCTGCCACATAATACCCATGAGAACTTCCTGGAAATAACTAATGGGTGAAATATTTCAAGGCCAAGTTATCAGCTGTTAAGACATTATATGTGACACAGGTGGTATTAAAGCCTTCAGCAGAGGAAACCAGTCGAAGACAGTGCTCTCTTTTTTTTTCCCTGTCTTCTGGAACAAGGGTTGGAGAAGCCAATTTTGCCAAAAAATGGAACCAGATAAGAAAGTTGCTCTATCTTTGACTCGAAGTTGTTGTTTGGCTCCTTGTTTGTCAAAGCTTAAATAATTTAATGTATTCCGATCTGGAAAAGAAACTTCAAATCTCTGTGACCAGCCTAACATGTTGAATTGCGGGGTTCTTGTTAACCACTTCTCATCTGGCAGTAACAAAATAAACACCAGTTTGACTAGAAAAGATCAGAAGTGACCCTGTAGTATGTACTGAAGAATTTGTCAGCATTCTATTCTGAGAAGGTCTTGATTACTCTCTGAAGTGGTTCTGTCTTTTCATCTCAGTAAGCTCAGCCACAAGTAGGCAATTTAATAATGAAAGTCCCTTCTCACCAGGTAAAAGTCATCATTATGAAGTTCCTGGTTAATTTATTTTGATGAGTATTTCAGAGCCAAGAATGATGACATATCCAATAAAATGTTCCACTGCAGTAAATACATTTCACTCAAGTTTCAAAATCAAACCTTTTCACATTATGTAATGATTTTTATACTCTCAATCTAATTTATGGGAGATGGATGGTTAGACGTGGTGTGCACATAACTTTTTTTGTCACGTGCCTCTCAATAGGTTAAACTTTGTTGTTATTTCAAACACCCAACACTGACTTCAACTACAACTGTAGACTCAAAATCAATTGCTGGTCCAGTGTGATCATTTTTGGTGTTGTGCCTTATCTGTAATCTTGACTAAACTCCTGGAGGGAATCTGACCAGAGCAACGGCAGGTTGAATATCATGTCGCCCTCTCTGCTATATAGAGATTGTTGTGCGCTCCATTTGCCTTCCTGAATAGGACTAAGCAGATTTATCAATTTTTTTTATTCATTTGTGGGACATGGGCACTGCTGGCTGGCCAGTATTTATTGCCTATCCCTAGTTGCCCAATGGCAGTTGTCAACTAGGTTTGCTGTGGCTCTGGAGTCAGATGTAGACCAGACTGGGTAAGGATGGCAGATTTCCTTCCTTAAATGACATTTGGTTAACAATGGTTTCATAGTCACTGGTAGATTCTTAATTCCAGATTCCACCATCTGCTGTGCTGGGATTCGAACTTGGGTCCCCAGAACATTAGTTGACTTTTTGGATTAATAGTCTAGCAATAATGCCATTACCTCCCCAGGTCTTGGCTGTATCTGCACAATTCGTTGTGCTGTCCATGTTGTTAACTTGCCTGCATGCTGTGCTTCAATCTTTGCTGATAGATTTTGTTCATTGCTGATATACCTATTGTGCAACGGTTTCATGAGCTGCTCGTCATGTTATCAGCATGTTGGTTCCCACAGCCCATCACTATCTCCACACTTGGGTTTGTTTATTTTTGGCTACGTGATTGTGACAATCATTTTTAGCCTGTATGTGAACTCTTCAATGTAGCGACATTGCATTTGGGAAGCCAGCATGTTTCCTGAATAAAATACCATTATTCCCCTCAGTCTATCAATGCACCTCAATCCATGTGCTCCATGTTTTGTATGTTGTCTTGTTTGGGCGTGCTGCTTCATCACAGTAGTGGTCAGTAGAGAAAAATGGGGAAAAATTCAATTTTGATCCAATTAATGTTCTTTGCTTTGAGCAATAGTATGGAGGAACGAAGATACTCAAAATGAATTGTAGATACTGCCACGTTCGCTGCTGCTGTGCTAATAACAGTTTGGCATGTCTTGCAGAGATAAAGTACTGCAAAAACTCTGGCCTGGAACTCTGCGGTGAGGAAAAATTGAGTCCCAGTCCAAACAGTGTTTATTTCAGATCACAAGCGTCTGCAGTATTTTGCTTTCATTTGGGTGTTTTATTGCAGTTGTGGTCCCTTCCTCTCTCCATCCCCATCTTGGTGATTGAGTTGAAGAAGTCGTCTAGGTTTATTTTGCTGTGAACTATTCACTTTTTTTTTGAACCTTCTATCTGTCTCTCATCACTTTTCAGATTGTGCTCCTCGTCAGCACGTAACTGAGCTGATAAAGGAACTGGGTGGATTTGAACCCTGGGCGAGAAGCCAAGGGTTAATATCTCACCAATCTGAGACAGGATGCCGTCACCTAGATTTGAATTGTTAGGCCTCATTTAACAGGCTGCCAAACAATTTCCCAACTCAACGCCACAGGGGGTAAATTTTCAACAGCTAGCCTTGACTGACCTCTCACTGCCTCAGATCCTGTCGGGATAGGGCTATCGTCTAAAGGCTTTGGACACGGTTGGGGGCGGAGGGGGGGTGTAAAATTGCAGTCATGGCTCAATGATGTAACTGAGTGACTGTCCAAATTGAAAATAGCAGAATTTGGACAGAACGTGGACTGGCAAATCATCTAGTGGATTTTTAACTCCTTCCCATCTTGATCCAGGCAGGGTTACCATCCAGCTCTCAAATGTTAACTCTTGTTTCAAGTTGGCTATTGTGCGCAAGTGCTGTAAGGTCTAAATGAAATGGCACCTACACGCCAAGATCATGTTGGGAATGATGACCAAATCTGATAACTGTAAAATACAACCTAACTTTTCTGCGAATCCAGTTCCTCGGATAGCTTTTTATTGCAGTGATTTGAATAACCAGTTTGCATTTTATCTCAGTGGTGTGACACTGTCATATATCCGTGACTTTTTCTTGGAATAAACCAGTTTTATTTCATGACCACGGGACATCTCAAAATGCTTCACTGCTAATGAAATCTCTTTTTCATTAGCCATTGTAACGTAGCAAATGCGAAAGTCTATTTGGACATAGCAAGCTCCCACGCACCAATGAGGTAATGGGCAGGCAATCCCTTTACGATGTTGTTTGAGAGATAGATGTTGGCTGGAACATTAGAGCTGGCACAGTGGTTAGCACTGCTGCCTCCCTGGGCCAGGGACCTGGTTCGATTCCTGGCTTGGGTCACGTATGTGCGGAGTTTGCATGTTCTCCATGTGTCTGTGTGGGTTTCCCCAGGGTGCTCTGATATTCCCCCCAAAGTCCAAAACATAATACCATGCTAAATTCTCCCTCAGTGTGCCTGAACGTTGCTGGAATGTGATGCCTAGGGCATTTTCACAGTAACTTCATTGCAGTGTTAATGTAAGCCAACTTGTGACACCAGTAAATGGAAAAGGCTGCCCTGCTCATTGTTTTGTTGAGTAGTGCCTCAGAGCTTTTCCTGGAACAGGGTGAGGATGGGGGGAGAGAAAGTTGTAAAAAAGTCCCATCCAAACGGTGGCATCACCAACGGTACAGCATCCCTTGCTCAAGACTTGAGCAGGACTTTAACCCACCACGTTCTGACTCCGAAGCCAGATTGCTCCCTACCAAGCCAAAGCTAACTGTTTAAAATCCTTTGCCAGTTTGAAAAGTCATGTTATTTTTGTTGGCGTTGTGCATTGTGCCTAGTATAATTCGTCCAGCCTAATTGCTGACTTTTTGCCAGTTGCAGTGCCTGTTGTGTTTACAAGCAGCGAACGTTTAAGAGTAACATTGGTGGTGACAAAATGTTCTAGTCAAAGTTCTGAATCACTTCCTGTGCACACTTTCTCCCCTTTCACCTAGTGCTAAATGAAGAGAATGAATCTGATTTGGAGGGTGTGTTCAGTGTATTACACATACACATGTATATAAACTCTACTCTGTCTTAGCATAACATTCCACACCCTCTCAACTGGCTGAAAGCGTTAACTGGTAAGGAGTTAGTTGCAGTGCAGCATAATACTTGTGTCCTGCTGGTAAGGTTAAGCATGCTTTTGTGTGAATATTAGGAGAAGGTTAAATAAGTTTCAAGTGTTAAGTTTTTCAGGGAGAAACATAATCTCAAACACAGTCTTTCTAAAAAAAAAATCCTGAACCTAAAGTAGAGCTAGAATGTTTTTCTAAAAATGTTTTTTTCAGTATAAATAATACAATTCACCTGAATAATTGCAGCTCGGTGAGCAGGATGGTGTTTTTTAACCTGTTTACAAGGCAGTGGAAAAGCCACATTTTTATGTAAATAGGCTGCTGGAAATTAGTCGGTAGACTAAGAATGGCTCGATCTGTCAGTTTTTGGTGGGCTGCTTAAGTGAAGCCTGTTAAAACTTATCACTGCCTTTCTGCTCAGTCTGAGTGCAATGAGAAGTTATGTTTGTGCTGCTACTCAAAACGCTGCCTTCGTTGTGGGTCATTTAGAATGAGAACTGAGCAGTGGGGTGAACTAGGCTAGTGACTAGCTGCTTTCCTCTGATCTCGGTCTATGTGCCACGTGGGCTCAGTGGGGTATCTGGAAAGTGACCATGGAGAGTAGTGGATACGCGAGAACGATTACATGTCAGGAGCTGTCCAGAGTGGGATTTCTGTGGAAATGATTAATCAGAAATGAAGTCTGATTCTGGGAATTTGGTTACAGCCGTGAGGTCAGGCAGCAGTTTTCTTTGTGAATGCTCTTTCATGCGTTCTCTCTTACTGGCAATCACTTTATTTTAATCGTAACTATCACGCTGGTGAATAACTGTCTCGTACTTTTTTTCAACAACTGTAAAATCTGATGTTAGCTATCAAATTCCTGTTATCAGAAAATGTTGACATTTAGGAGCAGTAGAAGGATGTTTCAGCTAGATATTGATTGATATGCACCTTAACCTCATTCACCCTTCTTTGATTTATATCACTACATATCCTAAACAAATAAACAAAAAACTATCCACTTTTGCATTCAAAATTTCAGTTGAGTTCCGCAGCCTTGCATGAAAGAAAAGTTCCAGATATTGGCTGCTTTTTGTGCAGCAGCAATGCTTCCTGAAAACAAAATAAGGGCTAATTTGATTATTGTCACATGTATTTAAGACAGTGAAAATTGTGCGCCATGCAGACGAAGCATACCATTCATAGTGAAGGAGAGTGCAGAGTGTAGTGTTACAGTCACAGCTAGGGTGCAGAGAAAGATCAACTTAATACAAGGTAGGTCCATTCAGAAGTAATTGGGCAGCTGTACCTTTTTTAAAAAAAAAACGAGTGTAGGAATAGTGGGCCGAATGGTCTTCTGCTGTGCTGTCTCGTTCCATGGTCACCCCTTGGTTCTCGAAACTTAAGGGGACATAAGTGAAGTTTATGAGAATTGTCTTCGTAGTTGGATCTGGTTTAAGCTCTTGGAACATTCCAGTAAATGTAAACCATATCCATTCCAAGGTCAACTATCTTTCCTGAGAATTGATTCCCAAAACTGAACCCAGTGTTCCCACCATGGTTCTGTACAACTGATACAATCCTTTCCTTTGCCAACCTCCCTCTGAGGTAAAGGCTAACTTTTTATTAGCCCTTTGGTTGTTTTTAGTATCTATGAAGTAACTTCTAGTGATTTGTGTCAATGAAGATGCTTTCCAATGTTCCTGTATAGCTTCTGCTCTCCCTCCGTTAAGAAAAAGGGCCAGAATACTTTTAGTTTCAGATTCCCATCATGCACCGCTCTTTGCTCTTGTATAAAGTTTATTTATTAGTCGCAAGTAGGCTTGCATTAACAGTGCAATGAAGTTAGTGTGAAAATACCCTAGCCATCACACACAGATGCCTGTTCGGGTACATGGAGGGAGAATTTAGCATGGCCAGTTCACCAAACCAGCACATCTTTCAGGCTGAGAGGAAACCGGAGGAAACCCACGCAGAGATCCAAGCTTGATGTTGAATCTCGAGTAGCAGTGCTAATCACTGTGCCACCCAAATGCAAATAGTAATGCAAACACATGCATGATCTTGTAGAACATGGGTCCCTTCCTCAGCCACCACAGCACTTGATGACTGAAGAACATAATCAAATAGGTTGGATGACATCTTGTTAATCTCTCCCTGTAACCACAATAGCAGATGGTAAGAGCGGGAGCAATTCCTGGTCAGCCACGCGAGTGAAAACAACATTGGATAGTAGCTGGTGGAGACTCCATAAATCCTCACTACAAAATACACGCAATTTGCACTCCTTGCGGAGGGATATCTGGATGGTCAGTGTGTATCAGATTAATGCCAACAGGTTTCTGCTCCATGCTCCAGCTGGAGGTGGATTTGGGAGCTGCTTCCTTGCCCTACCCCTGTCTGAGATCACGTTGCTGTGTTCTTCAGACAGAAAACTAAAAGTAAATGAATGCAAATAGCATTACTTTTGAGGGGGTGGATGCAGGATCAGCAACGGACTTGATTGAACTTTCAAACTGTCAAAGTTGGCTGGGGGCAAGATGAGAAAATGTATGAAATGTTTGGCTTTGTAAATTGACACCTGCATACAAAAACAAGGATGCCAAACCTTTCAAAGTACTGGTTAGGCCTGATTAATATATTGTGTACGGTTCTGGTGTTATATTTCAGGAAGTGTGCCAAGGTCTGGAGGGAGGTTTTTGAGGCGTGCGGAGAGATGGAGAAACTGGAATGTTAAGAGGAAAAAAATTGAGGGATTTTAGCAGGTCCAACAGGGAGAAGCTGTTCCTCTCAGCAGCATTATGGGAATTTGATGGCAGCCCTTGCGGTGTGGGTGACCACCGGTTTCACCAGCTTGGGGGTCAGGTTTTGGAGCTGGAGGCATAGTGATGTATCTGCGAGGCTGAGGGGACAACACATTGTCAGATGTGGTTACCCAGCTGTCAGGAGCGGGGACAGGTAGGCGGACCAGGAAGTCCTACAGTACATCTCATTTTTTCTGAACCACTTTTCTGTGTTGGTGGGAGTGACGGTTCCTCTGGGGAGTACAGCCAGAGTCAAGTTCATGGCATTTTGAGTGATTCATCTGCACAAGGTGGGAGGAGTAAGAATGAAATAGGAGTAGTGGTAGGAAGTGCGATAGTGAGGGGCGCAGACAAGTGTTTTTGCAGTCGCAAACACGACTCAACACGTGCTGCCTGACCAGTGCCAGGGTCAAGAATGTCACTGAACAGAGACAGGGCACCTGAAAGGTGAGGGTGAACAGTCAAGAGGTCACAGTTCACATTGGTGCCAATGATGTGGGTCGAAAGTGTCAAGAGGCCCTGCTGCAAGGAGCTAGAGAACAGACTGAAAAGCAGGATCTCTGGGTTACTCCCAGTGCCACGCGTTAGTGAGTTTAAGATGTTGGAGCAGGTGTGGTTGAAGAAATGGGCAGGAGTTTGTACTTCAGTTTCCTGTATCACTGGGTCCATCTTCTGGGGAAGATGGGACCTGTACAAGTCAAGTGGGCTGCACGTGAACCAGAATGGGACCAGCATCCTTGCATGGGAGTTGCTAGTGTTGGGGAGAGGGGTGTAATCTAATTTAGAGGGGGATGGGTTATGGAGTGGAGAAATAGCAGGGGGGTGACGCACAGTCAAATATAGAGGGAAAATCAGGTCAGAGTGGAAGGCAGAGCAAAGATAGACATGTTAAGCAATAGGGCTGGATGACATTTATTTCAGTGCAAGAACCTTGCGGTTAAGGAAGATGAATTGAGGGCATTGATTAACACATGGGATGATATGTCTCTGTAATGGAATAGCTAAGAGAGGAGCAGCACTGGTAGCTGCTGTAATATTGATCAAGAAGTCAATCATTGCAGTGAGGAGAGATGATCTCTTGCTGATTCCTCAACGGAGGCCACATAGGTGGAACTTAAATAACAATCATGTTGCCCAGGTGACTGTGTGGAGTCTGCGCATTCTTCCCCTTTCAGTGTGGGTTTCCTTTAGATGCTTTGGTTTCCTCCCACGGCCTAAAGATGTGCAGGTTAGGTGGATTGGCCCTGGTGAATGGGCAGTGTTGGAGGGTGGATGGGCCTGCATTAAGATGGTCTTTTGGAGATTTGGCACAGACTTGATGGGCTGAATGGCCTTTTCTGCACTGTAGGGATTGTGGTTCTAATACAACGAAAGTTAAGGCGCTAAGGAGTACAGAGGACCAGAGGCTTCATGGAGTACATATCCAAAGATTCCTGAAGGCGAGTAGTTAAAAGCTTATGAGGTGTTTGTCTTTATGATCTGATGCATAGTATGTAAGAACTGAAAGGTTAAGCCATAGCTAGAGGGGACTGTTTGCAATTCAGCTGACCATACTGTAGAGAGGATGTGATAGTACTAGAAAAGGTGCAGGGGAAGAGATTCGCCAGCACGTTGCCTGGGCCACAAAGAGAGGCTGGCTAGACGTGGACATTTTCCTTGGAGTAGAGAAGGCTGAGGGGAGACCTGATTGAGGTGAACAAAATTACAAGGGATGTAAATTGGGTAGACTTTCCCCTTTAGCGAAGGGATCAATAACCAGATAGCATCAACTTATGGTAAGGGGGCAGGAGATTTAGGGAGGATTTGAGGAAAACTTATTCACGCAGAGGGTGGTGGGAATCTGGACTCCATCCCGAAAGGACGGTAGCGGTGGGAACCCTCAAAACATTTAAAAATCATTTAGATAAAATGCTATAGCATACAAGGCTACGGATCAAATGCTGGAAAAATGGGACTAGAATAGATAAGTGCCCAATGGTCAGTGTAAACTAAGGGCCTCTTGCTGTGTGTGACTCTATGAAATGAAACATTTTAGCCATTTGGTAAATTAGTGATGTGAAAAGATGAATGGACCCTGACAATAGAGACAAATTGGATCATCGGCCGATTGCTTATTGCTGCTCCCTCTTTAATCCGTCTTGAGTCCTTCTGAGGTCAGCAAGTTCTTCAGATTGAAAGCTGCGTCCTCTGCAAACTCAGTTTACACCAGTTCAATGGAAACTGCTTGGGTTTGAGTGGAAGATGCTACAAGTTCTGATTCCGGGAATTGAGGAAGCTGAAAATGAAATGAAGATGGGTGTGTGAGCTTATCCAACGTTTTTGTTTCATTAGAATCTGTGTTTGTTTAAAAATGATGGTCAGTGAAAGGCTTTAGTGATCATGTTAATCCTCTTGTATTGTGCTTTGCATTTACTTGTGGACCACACACACGAATCCTCGCGGTTAGATTTTTGTTGTCAAAACATGAGTAGCCGGTGTATCCAATATGAACAGTTTTTGTCTGTCCAGCAAAATAATTCCATTTTCTCCAAGAAAGTTGCATTCTGTTGATTGTCCGAACTTAGCTTCGTGTGGGCTTTGTTCAGTTTGTAGCCCACTCACCCGGTGTCAGAAGTGAGTCATCGTTTTCAGTTATAAGTTACTTCAGATGAGTTGGATTGATAATAGTAGCTTGTCTTGTAGCTTTCATAGAATCCCATTCAACCCATTGAGCCTGCACTAATGGCAGTCCTACCCAGATGCTATCACTGTAACCCCACATATTTACCCTCCTGGTCTCCCTGAGGCCAACAAGGTGCATACACGCGGTGGATTGTGCAAGGGTTGCTCTTGGATGTTGCTTCGAGAATTGCCTAGTGCTTCGTGTCTTTTAGTGTACACTTAAACTGGACCAATTGTTGGGCAATCTATCAGTTCAGTGACTATCACTGTCTGCCAGGACCCAGATCGGATCTCCAGCTTGGATCAATGTCTGTGGGAGTTTGCACATTCTCCCCGTGCTTGCGTGGGTTTTCTCTGGGTGCTCCGGTTTCCTCCCACATCACACAAACCTGCTTTTTAGGCTGATTGTGGCAATAAATTGACCCTGATTTGGATCTCCCTTAATCTGGCGTACGTAATAATTCTCTAAATTTCCACCCCCTTTATTGTGTAGTTCCACTAGAGGTAGACAAAAACGTTGACAAAAGACTTGAATAAGGCACAGTGTTAAAATGGGCGGTGTGGGCTTGTAGGGCTGAAGGGCCTGTTTCCTGTGCTGTGCTGTTCTTTGTTCTTCTGACACTAAGGGGCAATTTAGCATGGCCAATCCACCTCACCCGCACACCCTCAGACTGTGGGAGGAAAGCCATCCAGTGACAGGGAGAACATGCAAACTCCAGACAGACGGTGACCCGAGGCTGGAATTGAACCTGGGTCCCTGGCCCTGAGGCAGCGGTGCTAGCCACTGTGCCACCGCGCTGTCCGTAACTTGCCTGCATTAATAAATGCTGGGGTAAATATTCTGCTGCTGTGCACATGCTAAACATTCCTCATGCCCCATGACCCACAGTTGATTTAATATTTATGTTTATCTTTAAAGTCAACCATTTTGGGAGAAAAGAGTCCAAAGCATCAGAAGAGCAGGTAGTTAAATGGAAGCAAATCATGGCTCATGATCATTGAATCATAGAATTTCCTAACAGTTGAAGGAGGAGGCCATTTGGCCCATCGTGTCTGCACTGTCTCTCCGGCAGAACGTCTTTGCCCAAGCAGTATCCCTGTAACTCTATATATTTACCCCACTAATCCCTTTAACCTGCACATCTTTGGTCACTAAAGGGCAATTTAGCATGAGCAATTCGCCCAACCTGCACATCTTTGAACGGCTGCTCCGGAAGGAAACCGGAGCACCCGGATGAAACCCTCACAGACATGGGTAGAACATGCAAATTTCGCACAGGCAGTGACCCAAGCTGGGAATTGAACCAGGAACTGAGGCAGCAGTGCTAACTATTGTGCCGCCTTGCCATCCACAGATGTAATTTATATAAATTTTCAATGAATGTACTCGGCAGTAGGCAGTTGAGGCATTGTGAGCCTGCCTAACATTGCCTGTTGAAAGTAAGTACTTTCAATTGTCTTGGTATAAGAGCTCTATGATATGCATTTCACACATGAAGGTGTGGGTGGACCAATGTGCAAGCTGATTCTTCAAGATTGCTTTATGCAGCAAAGCTTAAAGCTTGCTGATTACATCAAGACAAATGAAATATTTTGCACTGTCATGGGAAAAATTTGGATTTACTGATAATTTCTCTTATTAAAAACAAACTGAATAAACCAAACAGGATGTGATCTTATCGACGATTGAAATAAATGCTAACAGTTCTTCTGTAAATCTCTCATGTACTTAAAGTTCAGGCAACTCTTCTCCATTTGAGGCTGATTCTATTTCTTTTGTGTCACAATGAACTTGCAAGTACGTATTGGTATGTGGAAAAAGAAGTCTCATAGTTTTAGCCTGGTTGCATCGCTCTGACTCTGGCACTCGGGTGAACAGAGGAATGTGTCAAGAATCCCGTCCCATCTCTGCTATAATTTGCTATAGTTACAAGATCACTGGCCTCATACTATCCCACTCACAGTACATATGGAGATTCAGATTTCAGTAGACTCTCTCTGCTAATAGAAGCTATCTTTTGCTGTAAGCAAGTTGGTGTTCAGACAAAGGCTGAACAGTAACGGGGAGCTAATGTATTTTGAGTCCAATATGACGGTTTGGAGTTCATAGCCTTCTCCTGCACCGTAAGGATTCTAACTGGCCCATTGAGTCTGCACTGATCACAATCCCACCCAGGCTCTATTCCCGCAACCCCACATATTTACCCTGCTAATCCCCCTGACACTGGGGTCGATTTTACCATGGCCAATCCATCCAACCTGCACATCTATCACATCCATTCTACATTTAGTGCAGTTGTTGTCCAAAGCAGTAATTACTAATGGAATATCAAAATGCTGCAGGCATGAGGGACATCCCATAAAATCTAAGAAATGATACATCCAAAAACATTGCTGTAACTATCAGAATTGAAATTTAGCTTTCAAATATCAAATGCTTGAATAAGGTTTTAAACCAAGTGGGCAATAATTACCTTCCAACATTTACTCTGAATAGAGAATTGAATGACCTGCTAAGTGGTTAGATAATAGAAGAGTCAACTCTGAGACAATGACAACACTTTAAAAAGTAGCATGATGGCATGAAAATATCAGTTTGTCAAATAAGCCAATTTTGTTCTTTTCCTCTTACTAAAGAGATGCATCATGATACAGGTTCTTTATCTTGGTTACACAGGATAGCGTGGGGTTTTTTGTTCTGTATCTGCTAATAAATAATGTCATGGTGATACTGCTCAAGCACAGCACATTTACCCTTTTGAAGCTGATGTTAGCTGAGGGAGAAATGAGCCTGGTAGACAGGTTTCACTATTAGCCACAGGATTGGGCAGCAAGAGCTGTACTCCTCATGATGCACCACTTAGGTAACACTGATTTTGAAAGCAATATTGTGACTTGACTAATGTACCATTGAGAGGATTTACCCAATGTTTCAATACTGTCAGACCCAGCTGCTGTTGCTAAGCAGTTGTCTTATTTCTCTTCTCTTGTGTGCAGGCATATTCTGCTAGTCTTCCTCTGTTTATCCCCCCTTTCCACACAAAAAAAAAATCCATATCTTCTGAACACTTTCTTTTCAGAACTTGAGTGAGCTTTCTACCCCTTGTGCTTTGAGCATTCATGCATCGAAAGTATAGGGGAACAATTTTCAACCTGTGTTGGCCATCAGAGAACAGCAATGCAGAAGGGGAAAGCTGGAGAGAATTGGGTCATACTGCTGCTTGGCACAGGTTGGCATAGTGACCATGGGAGAAGAGGGGTTTCTTTTGTGTGCAAGAAAGAGTTTTTTTATTCATGGGACATGGGCATTGCTGGCTGGTCAGCATTTATTGTCCATCCCCAGTTGCCCTTGAATTGAGTGACTTACTTGGCCATTGAATCAACAATCTTCCTGTAGCTCTGGAGTCACATGTAGGCCAGACCAGATAAGAATGGCAGATTTCCTTCCCTAAAGGACATTAGTGAACCAAATGGCCTTTTCTGACAAATCACAACGGTTTTGTGGTTATCAGTAGATTATTAATTCCAGATTTTTTTTATTGAATTCAAATTTCACCATCTGCTGTGGCAGGATTTGAACCTGGGTCCCCGAGAATGTTAACTGAGTTTCTGGATTAATAGTCTCATGACAAAACCACAAGGCCATCGCCTCTTCCATTTGCAAACAACAAGATCTCACGTGAATAAGGACACAATTTGGGTCCATGTTAGCCCACTCACAGGGAGAATCCCTCTCCCCTTTGAGTCTTTTACGCTCACGAGAGGGCAAACAGGATTTTGGCTTAATACTTTGGTCAGATTGTCAATGTAGATTATGTGCTGAAACCTCTGGAAAGATGGTGTAGAGATGCCGGCGTTGGACTGGGGTAAACACAGTAAGAGGTCTGACAACACCAGTTTTAAATCCAACCGATTTATTTGATAGTAAACTCTCAAGCTTTCAGCTGTTGTAGCCTTCTTCAGGCGAATGAGGTGTTCTGGTCTGCAATAGCACACATCAGCACAGACAGTTTACAGATTGCTGATTCTAATCAGACCAGAACACCTCATTCGCCTGAAGAAGGCTATAGCAGCCGAAAGCTTGCGAGTTTACTATCAAATAAATCGGTTGGATTTAAAACTGGTGTTGTCAGACCTCTTACAGAGGCTTTGGCCCAGAGACTCCTTGCTCCAGAGTGAGCCTGTCACCAGCAAGCCGAAGCTGATACCTTTCTCATTCAGAAGAAATGTACATGGTGAATACAGTTTGTCCGTCTGTTGACCAAAACTTCTCATTTTTGCTTCAGGTTGAAATCAGTCCAAAAGGGAAGGAATTCCAAAAGGACGTGAAGCCTTTCTGAAGTTGGGTCTTTCTGTAAGTACAGTCATTAGCTGGCACTAAAGTAGCAAATGGAAGTTGTCTAATGTCCATGCACCTTGTCTTACATTTAAAGAAGGGAGTTGTCACCATTTAGTGAGGTTGACATGGTTTATTTTCTGTAATGTTTTTGATGTAATATTGCTGTAGGATTGTGTGATTTGAGATGAAGATTGAGCAGTAGGAACAAATTATATTAAATGTCAGTTGGGAAAGTGACTTCTAATACTCAATACTGGGATTGTTCTTCCTGGAAAGACGGATAAGGGGTGACCTAATAGAGGTGTATAAAATTGTGAAGGTCATAGGGTGAATAGTGGGAAGCTTTTTCCCAGGTCGGAGGTGACAAATACAAGGGGTCACATCTTTAAGGTTAAGGGGCAAGGTTCAACACGGGGGCATATTTTACGCA
Source organism: Sphyrna mokarran (assembly GCA_024679065.1). Classification (NCBI taxonomy): domain Eukaryota; kingdom Metazoa; phylum Chordata; class Chondrichthyes; order Carcharhiniformes; family Carcharhinidae; genus Sphyrna; species Sphyrna mokarran. The sequence goes on along the minus strand of JAGIQG010000004.1, from coordinate 131,258,650 downwards.
GTGGTGGGAGCCTGGAATGCACTGCCAAGCGAGGTGGTTGAGATGGACACGCTGGGATCATTTAACATGTATCCAAATAGCCACATGAACAGACTGGGAATAGAGGGATACAAACAAATGGTCTAGTTGGGCGTATGAGCGGCCTGTTCCTGTACTGTACTGTGCTTTGTTCTTGTCTCTCTCATTCATTCAAAATCATAAATTACTGTCGTTTGAAGTTTTAACACATTGCTGCAGTTAGAAACACTGGTATAGAATCTTCTTTTTTGGATGTTTTCTTGCATTTCTAACATGGTAAATGGTAGGACACTGAAGAGTGCAGTAGAACAGAGGGATCTTGGAATACAGACTCATTAATTCCTTAAGAGTGGTATCACAGGTAGATAGGACGTAGAGAATGCTTTTGATACACTGGCCTTTATAAATCAAAGTATTGAGTATAAGAGCTGGAATGTTATGGTGAGGTTGTATAAGACATTGATGAGGCTGAATTTGGAATATTGTGCGCAGTTTTGGTCACCTAATTACAGGAAGGATATTAATAAGGTTGAAAGAGTGCGGAGAAAGTTTACAAGGATGTTGCCGGGACTTGAGAAACTGAGTTACAGAGAAAGGTTGAATAGGTTAGGACTTTATTCCCTGGACCGTCAAAGAATGAGGGGAAATTTAAGAGAGATGTAAAAGATTTTGATGGGTATGGATAGAGTGAATGCAAGCAGGCTTTTTCCGCTGAGGCTAGAGGAGAAAAAAAACCAGAGGGCATGGGTCAAGGATGAAGGGGGGGAAAGTTGAAAGGGAATTTTGGGGGGAGGAGTGGAATTCTTCACACAGACTGATGGGAGTGTGGAATGAGCTGCTGGAAGAAGTGGTAATTGGGGGCTCAGTTTTAACATTTAAGACAAACTTGGACAGAATATGGATGACAGGGGTGTGGAATGATATGGTCCAGATGCAGGTCAGTGGGACTACACAGAAAAATGGTCTGGCACAGCCAGGAAGAGCCAAAGACATGTTTCTGTGCTTATAGTGTTCTATGTATAATCTATGGACTACTTTGGTGATTTATTTTTGATTTAAGCTGTGTTATAAGTGATAGGGTTTGTTTGTTTGTTTGATGTTGACCTGATTATTGCTTATCTTCCAATTACATTGGCTTTATCTCTGTAATGAATCTCAAAGTATGCCATGCAACTTTAAGGAGTCTACACTTTGCTCTCCTCAATCTGTGTCCACATGAGGTTGAGTAATAGATGATAAGTACAATCACACTGACAAAAATAGATGTTTCGTTCTGTCCTCTGTGGTCCATGAACCCATGACCTGCTTTTCTTTCCTCAGCCACTGAACTGAGGTACCCAGAATGGCAATTCTTTTTTGTGACTATCTTGGCCTTTGGGCTAAGATCAAGGTCCCTGGTGCAATGCAATGCCTCATCCTGTCAGCTTAGATCTTGTTTGTTCCCCTCATTGGGACAACTTGGGTCAATTTGAACTTAATTTATTCCAACCCAAAAAAAAACAGGTTATTAAAAATTGCAATTCCCAGCCTCAAGTAAGGTCAAGCGTCGAATCAAGCCCGTGGCTTGACCTTGTCAGCTTGTTTCTCTCTCTTGTGGAGACCTTGAATTGGATTCAGTTGGAATTTGAATTTGGCTTTCAGAGAAAGCAAGGAATGAATCTAGGTTTTCCTGGTTCATTCTGAGCATTGGCTTTGTAACTTGAAGAACAGAGTAAAAGAAAACAATTTTTTTAAGAAATGCAATTTTGTTATACATTGAGTGATCCCTACCTGTACTATTATTGTTGGCAAATGAATGTTAAACTCTCATTTAAATTAAGAACAGTCCAGATCTGTAAATTAAGTAGTTCTGGATGATCAATTATTCTATTGCTATACTTCATTTTCCTCTTCTCTTTATTATATGTGGTGTGTAGCTGATTTTCTGCAAGTAAATATGCTTAAAGTAAAGCTACTGGCCAACAAAGTGGCCAATCGTAATTTGATTTGGTATTTAAAGTGACTTCTAACACTGACAGTTGATGTATGTAAAGTTACTGTCTGCTTCAACTGTTCTGCTTCACTAGAGTGGTGATGGTATTTTTCATATGCCATCAGCCTTAGCTTCTTAACTGGTAGCTTCTGCATTACATTGCTATAAATCTTTTCACTGCTAAATGTGTTGCTGTTAAAAAGTAGTTAATGTGCTAACCGTGGTACTAACTTGTCCAATTTCTTTTTTGTCTCTTCCGCACTCAAATACTGTGACCCAACCAGTGTCCTCTGTTGGCTTTTCAAGCGATCGGTGTAGTTTTTGCAGTACTCTTTTTCTCTCTGTCTTCTCTCTTCAATCTCGCCATCCTCCGACACGCACTGCTTTTGTCAACTGCATCCTGTCGCCAACCTCTGGGAGCTGAGCCAACCTCCAACAGGATCCCAAAAAAAAACCCTAGTCAGTTGTGAGCGAGAGTGACGTCAAGCCAGTCCTAGAAAGAATCTTGCCTGAGTTGGGGGGAGAAAGCAAAGTCTACAATGCATCTTAAACAAGAAGTGCATTGCATTTTCTTGCTTCCTATCTACCTGTTGATGTGGCTGTACACAATCCTCACCTTTATCCCCTGGTATTTCCTCTCTGACACAAAGAAGAAAAAGGCAATGGCAAAGCGACTAAAGGCCAAGCCCACCTCTGACAAACCCGGCAGCCCGTTCCGTTCCGTCGACCATTTTGACTCCCTTGCCAAAATGGACTTCCCTGGGCTGGACACGCTGGATAAACTCTTTGAAGCAGCCGTGAAGCAATTCCAGAAGCAGAACTGTTTGGGCACGAGAGAGTTGCTGAGTGAAGAAAATGAGGTGCAGACCAATGGAAAAGTATTTAAAAAGGTAAACACTTCATACGCCGCTGATTACCTGCCAGTAACAAATGATGTGAGCAGTTGTCCCCTCGTTACAAGTGGAATGAATCTTGTTCGTTGGGTGGGGTGTGAGAGGTAGACCAATCACAAGAAGGAGCTTCTGGGCAGCACAGTGGTTAGTACTGCTACCTCTGAGTGCCAGGGACCCGCGTTTGATACAGATTTCGGGTCACTGTCTGTGTGGAGTCTGCATGTTCTTCCTGTGTCTGCATGAGTTTTGTCTGGATGCTGCTGTTTTCTTCATTCCGAACATGCGCAGTTGAGTTTGGCCATGCTGAATTTCGGGGGAAATATTTGGAGTTATGGGGATAGGGCCTGAGTGGTGGTGTTGTCAGTGCAGCCTTGATGGGCCGAATGCACTGTACAGATTCGATGATTGTGCCTGATGTTGACTCATCCTCATTGACGCCACCACCCTTCCCATATAGTATTTTGTACCTTTCCCACAACAAGTGCATGCTGTCACCATACATTCCACCCTGAAGATTCCTTTGGATGGTGTGGTCATGTTGAACATACAATCTTGGTTGGCATTCTCCCCTTCAGGGGTTGAAGCCAAGTGTTGGATCTTTTTGTACTCTAGACACTTCCCACTTCCCTTCTACAAGATATACAACACAGTTCACCCAGACTTTATGTGGGATAGTTGTCAGTGCAGGCTCGATGGGCTGAATGGCCACCTCCTACACTGTAGGGAAATGTGACAATCTGATTCAAAGGCCAGGAAAGTGCTGTTGAACCTGGCAGGTGTTTACTCAGCAAGACTGTAGTCGAGACAAGGTCGTAGTATCAGGAACTTGCCTCCATTCTGAGGAAGTGCACAGAATGACTTTCCGTTATTGTAGTGTGAATGTATCAGTTGCCCAGGTATGATAGATTGCCAGTGAGGTGCGATATCAAATTGTCCAAATTCTAAAAGCGGTTCCACGTTTTCTAGGCTCCCCCCACTCCAGCCTGGTAAGACCAGGACAGTGTAGGTTTGATGACGTGCTCTTGCTCAATTTGATGGGTGGATGTACTTTTGCTTTGCCTGCAGCTAATTCTAGGGGAATACAAATGGCTGAGCTACCAGGAGGTCGATCAGCGTGTAAACCGCTTTGGCAGCGGTCTGTCTGTCTTGGGGCTGAAGGCGAAGGATATGATTGGTATCTTCTGTGAAACCAGAGCTGAGTGGATGATTGCAGCACAAGCCTGCTTCAAATACAACTTCTCACGTAAGTATATTACCCGTTATCCTACAATGTGAAAGTTGTATAATTGGCATGACAGTGGTTCTGTGGTTAGCGCTGCTGCCTCGTGGCACCAGGGACCCCGGTTCGATTCCAGCCTTGCTTAATCGTAGCTCGGGTGTAGAGAAAGATCAACTTATTGGGTAGGTCTTTTCAAAAGCCTGAAGGCAGCAGGAAGGAAGCTGTTCTTGAGTCGGTTGGTACGTGGTCTCAGACTTTTGTACCTTTTTCCCGACAGTCTGTCCCACCTTCTTCTATGTCTGGTGTGCAAGGAGTTTGGTGCAATGGTTAGCACTGCAGCTTCACCGTGCTAGGGATCTGGGTTCGATTCTGTCCTTGGGTGACTGTCTGTTTATATGAAATTTGCAGGTTCTCCTCATGTCTGTGTGGGTTTCCGTTGGGTGCTCCGGTTCCCTCCCTCAGTCCACAGATGTGTGGCTTAGGTGAATTAACCACGCTCAATATTCAGGGTTCTGGGTATGGAGTTTGGAAGTTGGGGTGGGAGGAGGGGAAGGGGGCCTGGATAAGATGCTCTTTCATAAAGTCAGTGCCTCCTTCTGCGCTGTAGGGATTCTTTGGATTCTTACCGTGCAGTGGAATCAAACGTGGCATGATAACAGCACTAACCAAAGGGAGCCAGGTAGCTGTGAAGAGGATTTTACTCCCACCATTTAAAAACAAAATCTGGTTCAATATCAGATTGACAAAAAAAAGAAGCAAAAGGCAGCTATTGGCCGTAGTGTTAGGAAAACTACACAACATTCAGTATCAAACTTGAAAGCAAAAGCAATGCAGCACATGAGAGTAAATCAGAAAATGCTTTAAATAGTCTCTAAGACAGGCAGCTTCTGTGGTGAGGGAGAGAGAGTTAACGTTCAGCCTGTGACCTTGCATCAGAACAAGAAATGTCAGCAATGCAAGTGGAAGGAAGGGGGAAAAGGTCTGTGCTAGCTGGAAGGGGGAAAAGGTCTGTGCTAGCTGGAAGGGGGAAAAGGTCTGTGCTAGCTGGAAGGGGGAAAAGGTCTGTGCTAGCTGGAAGGGGGAAAAGGTCTGTGCTAGCTGGAAGGGGGAAAAGGTCTGTGCTAGCTGGAAGACTGGATCGATTGACAAAATAGTGGCCAAAAGGAACGGCAATGGGATAAATTTTAAAAAAAAACAAAAGTTGGGGCTACAAGTGGTGTGAATGGAGAACTGCTGTTATCAAAAAAGAATAAAAGCAAAAGAACAAAATGGAGGCAGAGGTTCCAGTCTGAAATGATTGTTGTGCTTATCTGAAAGGTGAGGTGCTGTTCCTCCAACTTGGAGCACACGAGAAGAGAGAGGAATCAGAGCGGGTCTAAGGGCCTTGACAACAATACTCATATCGGAACAAATAATCCAAAAAACAGTTCCCCTCCCCACCCACTTCTCTATCTCAGCAATGCTAATGTGGGCAGGCACAAAACAGGAAGTGTGTTTTACGAGGAGAGGCCTGAGCTGTGTTTGCAGACCTGCCCCTGTGTTTGACTTGGTGTTGGGAGATGAGTTCCAAGTCAGTTGGGTAGGGGCAAGAGGGCTAATCCTTGAACTCCCAAGAAAGGACAACGTTAAATAAGTGTAGCACAGAAAGAAATGGGAGGAATAAAAGCTAACGGCGAATGGTAATTTGAAAGGGAGCTCGAATGTGTCATCAAACTTCTTGCGTAACACATCATAAAAGAAAGATTTGTCTTTAAGATGTCCCAAAATACTTCAAGCCCCAAAGAAGTGATGTCACTGTACAGGAAATATTAGTTGAGAAATAATATTGGTTATGCCTCAAATGTTGGAAGAGAAACATGGGGGATATACAGAAGACAGGAAACTAACTTGCTAAGATCATGAACTCGCTTCCATGACGTTTACTGTAATCCCATGTTAACTTTCTCATACTTGGCCTTAGTAAAGATATTCCAGTCATTAATGTGTTATTCTTTAAACTTCGTGCCCAAACACTAATGTATCACGATACGTTGTTTTTTTTAAGTAATGCTGGAAGACTTTTTCCATAAACATTGTTTTTCCCTAATGACAACGTCTTAACTTGGTTAGAAGCCAAAGAATAATTCTGAAGGTTGCCAAAAGAGATTTGTCAGTACTTTGTGTCTTGCCTCAAAGTGATGTTCAGTTGCAGAAATCAGCACATGGCTTGTGCGCAACTTGGGGAGTTGAGTAATTTATTTGGGTGAATCATACCAGCCGGGGGAAGGGAGCGTTTATTTGCCAAGTGGGTGAGATGTCAGTGCAATCTGGCAATGATATCGCTTTCGAAACACAGCATAACTTGCAACCTTTCCACAGTGATGTCAGTTCAGGGTTTGGGAGGGTTTCGGAGGTAGTTTTCATACTTTCTGATCTTATAACTTCTGACTGTTTTGCAGAAATCTGTCTTGCTCTCTGTCCTGCCCCTGCCCCTGCCTCTCTCTCTGTCCTGCCCCTGCTGCATGCTGCCACAGAGAAATGTTTTGGGTTTTTTCTCACTTGAAGCAGAAATGTGATCTACTCTTGATGCCCTGCCCATCTCTCCAATAACGATGGCCACAGGCTGCTCATTTCCTCCCTCTGCATGAGAGTACTTGTTTGTCACTGCTTTGAACATTCAAATGTTTAACAATCTTCTGTGAAATCCTTTACATTGTGTTGTTTTTTTTGGGAATAAGCTTGTCCAGACAAGTGGATTAAAAACATCAAATGGGGGAGAAACATAGAACATAGAACATTACAGCACAGAACAGGCCCTTCGGCCTTCGATGTTGCGCCGACCAATATAAAAAGCAATGACCCTCCAAACTAAACCATTCCCTTCTCTTCCATATACTTATCAACTAACCTCTTAAACGCCACCAAACTTGGCGCATCTACAACTGCTGCAGGCAGGGCATTCCACTCCCGAACCACCCTTTGGGTAAAGAACCTACCTCTGATATCCGTCCTATAACTATCACCCCTTAATTTAAAGCTGTGTCCCCTCGTGCTAGCTTTCTCCATCCTAGGAAAAAGGCTATCACTGTCCACCCTATCTAAACCTCTAATCATCTTATATGTTTCGATTAGGTCCCCTCTTAGCCGCCTCCTTTCTAACGAAAACAACCTCAAATCCCTCAGCCTCTCTTCATAAGACCTGCCCTCCATACCAGGCAACATCCTGGTAAACCTCCTCTGTACCCTCTCCAATGCCTCCACATCTTTCTTATAATGTGGGGACCAGAACTGCACACAATACTCCAAGTGCGCACAATTGAACTGCACACAAATACTCCAAACATCTGGGCTTGATTTCGATTACTCGAGCTATGTGGCATTTACCTTGTTTGATTTTGTTATCCAAGCCCCGGGGCACACCTAAGAGTATTTCGAGTTTGGTGGTGAGGGGGGAAACTGACTTGACGAGAAAAACATTGATTTTTTTTTTTTCAAACGGTTGAAAGTTAGATTTTCAAATCTTATTTCTTCCCCCTGCACTAATTGCGCGTGTCCCCCCCCCGCCACCAATCACCACAACGCCAAAGGCCTGTACTAGTGAGAGATGAATTCATCACCATCTTTCTATCTACACAAGCCGATGGCCAATCAAATCGGTTGGAGATGGGGTAGCTTCATACGGCGTGTATTTTGATGATAAAGAGACCAATCGGGGAGAGGCACGATCTGCCACAAGTGCCATGTCTGTTTGCTGGCTTCCATGTTGGCGTCACTTGCCAAGCTGTGGATGATCATGGTAGCACACATTGTCCAACAACCTGAGGTCAACATTTTCTTCCGTCATAAACTAAAGCCTCCCAGGGACAAACTGGATCTTTAGGGTCTTCCCGTCATGCTTACAAGCATCTTTGGCTGGGAATATTTGGAATCCTCCTGATTTCCTGGCTATGGCTGCCTTGCCATACAGAATATCCTCTTTTGAATACATCCACCTTCCATCCTGCAAACATACCTGAGCCAGTAACGTTACGTCTGCCTGATGAGTATCAATGATTTGGAGATCTGGCTTTGATGACTAACACGTTCATAACCTTGTCTTTTCATGGAGTGCCCTACAATAGCAAAGATGAGACATAAAGTGCAGTGCAATATTAAAATAACATGAACGTAAGAACATTAGAAATGGGAGCAGGAGTCGGCCATCCAGCCCCTCGAGCCTGCCCCGCCATTCAATAAGATCATGACTGATCTGTAGTGGTTCGGTACCACTTTCCCACTTTCTCCCTGTAACCCTTAATTCCCTTGTCAGTCAAAAACCTGTCCACTCTTGACTTAAATATATTCCGTGAGGAAGCCTCCACCACTTCATCAGGCAGAGAATTCCAAAGATTCACCACCCTTTGTGTGAAGAAATTCCTCCTCAACTCTGATCTGAATTGTCCCCCCAATCTTGAGACTGTGCCCTCTAGTCCTGCCCTCTAGCCCTCTAGTTATCTTTGTTAAGCAGGAAGAGTCTCTCAACCTCAACCCTATCCATCCTCTTCATTATCTTATACGTCTCTATAAGATCACCTCTCAGCCTTCTAAATTCCAGAGTACAAACCTAGCCTATTTAGTCTCTCCTCATAATCCAATGCCCTCATCTCCGCTATCAGTCTAGTGAACCTTCTCTGCACCCCCTCCAAGGCCAATATATCCTTCCTCGAATGCGGAGACCAAAACTGCACACCTTACTCCAGCTGCGGCCTCACTAGTACCCTGTACAGCTGCAAAAGTACCTCCCTACTTTTATATTCTATCCCCCTCTCTATAAAGGCCAACATTGCATTTGCCTTCTTAATCACCAGCTGTACCTGCAGACTGGGTTTTTGCGACTTGTGCACAAGGACCTCCAGGTCCCTCTGCATCGTCGCATGCTGCAGCTTTTCTCCATTTAAATAGTAATCTTTCCTACTATTATTCCTACCAAAGTGGATAACCTCACACTTTGCTAACATTATACTCCATCTGTCAGGTCCTTGTCCACCCACACCTATCCAGATCCCTCTGCAGGTTTTCCACACCCTCCACGCAATTTGCTTTTCCACTCATCTTTGTGTCATCAGCAAATTTCGTCACCCTGCACTCAGCCCCTTCCTCCAGATCATCTATGTAAATGGTAAATAGTTGAGGCCCCAGCACTGAACCTTGGGGCACTCCACTAGTCACCAGCTGCCAATCAGAATAGCACACATTAATACCTACTCTCTGCTTCCTATTAGACAACCAATCGTCTATCCAGTCTAATACCCTACCCCCAACTCCCTACACGCTAACCTTCTGCAGCAATCTTTTGTGAGGTGCCTTATCAAACACCTTTTGGAAATCCAAATACACCACATCCACCAGTTCCCCTCTATCTACTCCTTTTTTGGCAGACAAAAGCTCCAAGCCTTGAGTAAAAGCGATCTTCATAATTCCTTGAGGGTGGAAGGGAAAATGACCCCCAAGTGATGAAGTTACCAACAAGATGTCACTTCTGTAATTTTTACTTTTGCACTGACTCAGATTGGTGTTAATTAACACGGTCAGACAAATATGTTTCAAATAAGAAGCTTAATTTCACTTTAAATAGTCAATGCAATGACATCTTACAGGAACCCAAGCATTTCTCTTCAGCTTGTTTGGCATTACGTAAGTTAGAGTTCTATAACATGCTGTTCTTTGGGCAAAGTCAGTTAGGAATCCTATTGATAATGCTTTCATTCCTGAGATTCGTGCTGTCTCCCTTGGGTCATGGCAACCCTGAGGCTGTAGCTTTTCAGAACTTTCCAGAATGGGTGGCACGGTAGCACAGTGGTTAACATTGCTGCTTCACAGCTCCAGGGTCCTGGGTTCGATTCCTGGCTCAGGTCACTGTCTGCATGGAGTTTGCATGTTCTCCTCATGCCTGCGTGGGTTTCCTCTGGGTGCTCTGGTTTCCTCCCATGCTAAAAAATTGCCCTTTAGTGTCTAGGGATGTATAGGTTAGGTTAGAGGGATTAGTGGGTTTAATGTTTGGGGTATGGAGGTAGGGCCTGGGTGGGATTGTGTTCGGTGCCGACTCGATGGGCCAAAGGGCCTCTTTTGCACTGTAGTGTTCTATGATCTATGATTAATTTATTTTCAGTTGAATGACCAATAACACCCCAGATTATGGTTTGGTTTGGCCACTCCTGGGATACACCCAGCTATAATCATAGAACCCTACAGTGCAGAAGGAGGCCATTTGGCCCATCAAGTCTACACCAACCACAATCCCAACCAGGCCTATCTCCATAACCCCATGTCTTTACTCTAGTTAGCCCATCTGACACTAGGGGGTGATTTAGCATGGCCAATCCACCTAACCCACACATCTTTGAACTGTGGAAGAAAACCAGAGCACCTGGAAAAAAACCCACAGAGACACGGGGAGAATGTGCAGACTCCAGACAGACAGTCATCCAAGCCAGGGATTGAACCTTTGTCTCAGGTGCTGTGAGGCAGCAGTGCCTGCCACTGTATCACCCTGTTTATCATTTCCAAGCAAAGCTTTTAAACCATTTTACCAGATTACAGTGCAGCCAAGAGTTCCTGTCTGTTTTTCTGTCAAACAGAAAACTCTTCCTGAAGGTGATTTATTTCTTCTCAAGAATTCTGTGTTCCTATTTCTGTCTCCATTTGCTTTCTCTTTTGTGTCTGCATCTGTGTGCTGATCACCTTCAGCCTCCAGCTCTCTGTGCCTGTGGCTTTTCCTTTGTGTTTTGCCACCCAAATGGCTTCGTTCCTGTTGATACTGCTTTCAGATCAAGAATTGTGAGATCATTTGGACCAGTATTCTTAAATATCTGAGAAAACTACAATTAAGTCCTTTCATAATTGATCCAGGATCTCGAACATATTTTTCAACCATTTGGAAAGAATTGGATTCTATAGAACTTACAGAAATTATAAGTTTTGTTTGTTCTACCCTTCCAGGTCAAAGGCTATCACAGTGATCATGTGAAAATTATAGTCCAGATAAATTCAATATATTAAAATTAAGCTGATCTATTTATTAAAGCACAAGTTTGATTGACTGTCAATGCTGAGATGGCTGCTCTCTGCGGGAACGGCACGCAAAATGCTCGAATGTACTCAAAGTTGATGAGATCAGGGAATATTTTATTCTCTGGCGCACTTTTACTCTTCTGCCCCTCTTTCCGATGTGAACTTGCCCTTCCTAATTGCGTAGCACGTTGATACTTTACATTGGGAAAGAATTACTTCACTCGATGCACCATCTGTTCCTCTTTTTTTTTGTTTAACAAAATGATTGTTCGTGGCCAGAAGCACAGATGATATTTTTGGGGATTTATTTTCTACAATTCCGAGATCCTGTCCTGATCTGTTCCTTTGTCACCTTTCCTATAGTCCTGCCTGTTTTGCATTCCTGAAGTGCGTGCTTTCACATGCTGACTGTTGAACTGGTGTCATGCTCTGGATCGTAATGCCTCGGACATAAGATGACACTCACCTTGTGTGCAAATATTTGGCAGCAGCTGAAGCAAATTTTCAAATGCTCAGCGGCCACTTAACCTCCAATGACATGAATAACAATTTCTGTTTAGGATTTTTTTTCCTTCTGTTTAGATTAATTTAGGCATAAACAATGAGTTCTGGCCAGTACCTCAGAACAGGCTGAAATTAATCACTGCAAAAAAACTCAATTGGCTTTCATTAAGTCAAGTTGTTGTTCAGTTTGAGCCAGTTTTCAGTTCACTCCTCCAACTTGCTAGATAATTCATAAGAACATAAGAAATAGGAGCAGGAGTAGGCCATCTAGCCCCTCAAGCCTGCCCCGCCATTCAATAAGATCATGGCTGATCTGTAGTGTTTCAGTTCCACTTTCCTGTTTTTTTTTCCCCATAACCCTTGATTCTCTTGTCAATCAAAAACATATCTACTCTTGACTTGAACATATTCAGTGAGGAAGCCTCCACCACTTCATCAGGCAGAGAATTCCAAAGATTCACCACCCTCTGCATGAAGAAATTCCTCCTCAACTCTGATCTGAACTGCCTCCCTTCCCCCATCTTGAGGCTGTGCCCTCTAGTCCTGCTATCTTTGCTAAGCGGGAAGAGTGTCTCAACCTCTACCCTATCCATCCCCTTCATTATCTTATACATCTCTATAAGATCCCCTCTCAGCCTTCTAAACTCCAAAGAATACAAACCTCCCCTATTTAGTCTCTACTCATAATCCAACGCCCTTATCTCTGGTATCAGCCTAGTGAACCTTCTCTGCACGCCCTCCAAGGCCAATACACCCTTCCTCTATTGCGGCTCGAATTCTTCTGAGCCAGTTATTTCACATCCCAATTTGGCCTCCAGCACTGAAGTTACGACTGTTGTCAGGTAGAGCTTGCATTTATGTTGCAGCTTTCACATTGGGGCTGCACAATAGCAGTGGTTAGCACTGCTGCCCCTCAGCACCAGGGGCACAGATTCAATTCCAGCCTCAGGTCACTGTCCGTAAAGAGTTTGCACATTCTCCTTGTGTCTGTGTGGGTTTCTTCCCACAGTCCACAGATGTGCAGGTTAGGTTGATTGGCCGTGTTAAATTGTCCAGTTGGTGTCGGGGATTAGCAGGGTAAATACATAGGATTATGGGCATAGGGCCTGAGTGGGACTGTTGTCAATGCAGACTTTGTTGCAGGTAAAATAATACTTCTGAGCTGTTAGTGAGTCAAAGTACAGTGGGTTTTTTTTTTTATTTCAAAGCTCTGGGGTCTATTCCAGAGTTTTGGGAAAAGCAGGGATTTCCAGACTTCTCATTAGAACACAAACACAAGTTGGTGTTTGTACGTTGAGCTCCAGCAGAAATCACGATTTCAAAGTTCCAATTCCTCCAGGTCTCCCTTCCTTGGTCATGATGCAGCCCCAGATTTAATCGCGATTCACAGCCCAGCTGGCAGCGGCAATCATGATAACACTTAATCCAGTCACGATTCAAACCCTTCTACAGCAGTACCGGCATCCCTGTCTTTTGAAGTTACTTGTGCGATCACAGTTGTCCCAACATGACTCTTCCTGCTAAAAGCCGTAAATTACCATCTATGTAAAGGTGTCCAACTAACACGAATAGGTAAGAGTTGCAAAGTCTATAAAGTAACAGCCACATTAAACTGTCTGTCTTTATACAAATGAGTGTTAAAGCATAGAAGACATGAACAAATAACTTGCGTTAATGCCGGGAGCGGTATAAGCTAATGAAGATCAGTCATGATGAAAGGGTTATGTTTGTGACACATTCTGGGTACAAAATTCAATAACCCTTTCCCTTCAGGTACAAAATGCATTTTGACCCTACTTCAGCTTGATGGGCTGAACAGCCTCTTTCTGCACTGTAGGGATTCTATCAATAATCCCACTTTGGCACTGAATTATTTTTGAAGACTGCATATCACCAATTTGAGTATTTTTTTTCAGTCCCGTACACATGGGAAACGATCAGCCGATCTGTTTTGATTGAAATGTTGGAGCCAGAGCTCAGCTTTCAGATTACCTATTCAGATAGTGAGATTAGATTCTTTTATGTCTCAGAGACAGACAGGACCTTGGCTTAATAGTTTCTTGAACGACAGCACAATCAGCAATGCAATGCAAAAAAATCTGACTCTGAAGAATGTCATCTGCTCGAGATCTGAAGTGTAGCTTTGTACCTATGACCCTTTGAAATAATGCACCAAAAGGGACTGAAAGAGTTTAACAAAAACATGCAAGGTTTTTGTTTTTAACCTGTTTTTTTAGGCTACCATTGGGAAAACTATTGATTTATATGTAATGTGTGTGTTTAGAATATTTATTGCCCACACACGTTGAGGATGTTGCACCTGTTTCAATGCAAGTGTAGCTTGACTCTTTTCTTTCTTTCCTCCTTAGTTGTAACGATTTATTCCACCCTTGGAGAAAACGCTGTAGCTTACGGACTGAATGAATCTGAAATAACCCATCTCATCACTAGTGTGGACCTTCTCGACACAAAGTTGAAGGTGAGCCTGCAGGATCCAACACGGCCTGTTTCTTGAATGAGAGCTTTTGCACTTATAGCATCGGGAAAGATGGTGGCCCAGTGATTCAGTGCTGCCTCACAGTGTCAGGGACCCAGTTTCAATTCCCAGCTTGGGTCACTGTCTGTGTGGAATTTGCACGTTCTTCCTGTGTCTGCGTGGGTTTCTTCCGGGTGCTCCGGTTTCCTCCCAGTCGGAAAGGTGTGCTGATTAGGTGCATTGACCTGAACAGGGGCCGGGCTGTGGCGACTTGAGAAGTTTCACAGTAACTTCATTGCAGCGTTAATGTAAGCCTTACTTGCGATTAATGAATAAACTTTAAATTGGGATTCGGCATGCGTATACTTCAGTGGAAAGATGGGGTTTTGTGGATCTTTCCGATGGCAGGATTTTCCAGTCCCACCATAGGTGACCCTGCCCTGCAGCGGGGTTCCCTGATGTCGGGACAGGCAAATACATCACGGATATCGGCAGGACTGGAAAATCCAACCTGCGGCCAATGTTTCCCCACTAGTTTTTCCTCATGTAACCTTTGATAAAGCAGTAAAGATTAACCTTTTTAGCTTGTAATTCTATCTGAATTGTTAGTGTAAGGAACTGGCTGAAACCTACCTGGAAGGTGTTATTACAGTAAAACAGCGAATATGGAAATGTGAGTAGAAACCTCCCGTGTTTATGATGCTGTGTCCTATATTCAATTCTCAGGTTCTGTTATAAAGATGATAAAGCATCCTCTTAATGTTGGATTTGGAATCTGAACTAATAAAATTAATATGTTTAAAATCATTTCCATCGTCAGTTGAATCAACATTGACGCAATCACGTGAACACTCTAAGAGTAGTTTATAAGTTATAGTCTGATTAAAAGATGTGATGGTTCAGTCAGTAATATATAACTCTGCTTGCAAACTGTTAAAATAAATTTTATAAGCAAGGTTTGTTATACAAGGATCAAAAAACAAAAGATTGGCAACATTCTTTTTTCCTTCTGTACTTCGCATGTGGATTAACTCTAAGCAAACAGTGACACAAATATGCAAAGTGTATTAGGGAGGTGAAAATACTTAAAGGACTAACAGTGGATTTGAAAGAAAGCTATTGCAATGTAAAAGAGGATAGATTTTCGTAAGCATTATAAGAAATAGTTAATCGTGTCGGATTACCGGATGAAGGAGGGAGTCTTGTTGGAGATGTTTTAAAAAAAAATTTTGCTTTATTTGCAAACAATGCAAGATGTGAGAAACACCTGAGGTTATTGATGTGACAATGGTACAGTTGTCAGATAACTACAGAAAATAATTAGTTCTGAAAAAGTAATGAGGGCTCTAAGTGGAACCAGTCTTATCCCAATGCCGACCACTCCAGTCTGCTGAAAAGTTCCAGGGAATTGTGGAGTAAAATTAATATTCCTAAAATAGTCAAATTGAGCCATGGAGCTGGAAAATCAGTGAAATAGCTTGAGTGGGAAAGGATCGGTTAATCAACTGGATAACTGTAGACCAGGTAAACTGATAACACTTGTGGATAAACTCCTGGAGTCAGTGGGGTGAGATTTTCCAGCCCTCCTCCTGGAGGGGGGTTGTGGAGGGGGGGGATCTTATTTCATATCCAGGGTAATCCACTCACAGTGGGCTCCCATAGTGGAGACAAGTGAGCGAATGGGATCTTCCACTGATGAGCTGTCTCTCCCACCAGGCAACACGCCACAGCAGTGAAGTTAAACCTGCCCATAGTTTGGGATAGGTGAGCATTTAACAACTCCAGGTTTAATCTGGGACAAATGATATAAATTGGTTAAAACCAATCTTGCATTTGAAAAATTTAGTTTATTTTCTTTTAAGCAGTGGAAATTTGAGTAGTGACTTGACACAGTTGGAGGGTATGTGGATTTTGAGGTTGTTATTAAGATGCTTCCAGTTTATGACAAAATGCAGCAGCGTAATAGATCATTGGTTAAAGGGAATGATGTAGAGATGCTGGCATTGGACTGAGGGTAAACACAATAAGAAGTCTGACAACACCAGTTGTCTTAAAGTGGCTTCATGTCACATGATCTGTAACCCCCATGACTTGCCTGGGTTAGCAAAAAACCTCACTTACTGTGCTGTCTGGAGACAAGATACATCCCTCTAACCTGTGCTCAGTGCTCCTTCCACTCACATTGTTAGCCACTTTAAGACTTGAATAGCAAGTTAGGTGTAAAGATTTGCATTCTAATCAGTAATCTGTAAACTGTCTATGCTGATATGTGTGCTATTGGAGACCAGAACACCTCATTTGCCTGACGAAGGCCATAGAGCCGAAAGCTTACGAGTTTACTATCAAATAAATCGGTTGGATTTAAAACTGGTGTTGTCAGACTTCTTAAAGGGAATGAAACAGATCTGAGATAAATGGGTTTTGCTCAGTTCAGAGGATGGGGTCTGGGTTTGGCTTCAGGGAGCAGGACTTTGCAGTTTGCTTTCTGCAGAGAAGTTAGTGGCTTGCCAGCGCATGAGGAGAGTTGTATTTGAAGGCAGGTAAGTTGAGAGAATAAGTAAACGGGTTGCAAATGCAACTTACTGAAGACAAGTTTTGAGATGATAACCAGGATTCTCTGATCTCGTTCGTCCCACCACCACTGCCAGCGAGAATGGTGAATTTGTCACTCAGCCAAATCCCAGAGATTCTCAGAGAATCCCAGCCATGAGGGAGTTGGAGAATTCCAGCTCTCATGTTTTGGGAAGTGGTGCATATAAAAAGGGAATATAGGCATATGCATGTTAATAGACAGAAGGGTGTGGATGAATGGAGATGTCGATGTTCAAATGATAAATTTGTGAAATGTAAAAGCAACAAGAGTGAAACAGTGAGCTGGGATATTATATGCATTTGCATAAAGTAAAAAAAATTGTGCAATATGTAAAGCATTGATTCATACGGATAATACTAGGGGGGTGGAAAACTGTCATTGAGTAGGGATGAGAGATACTGGGACCAGATTTTAATTAAGATTTTGCTTTTAATTGTGAAGGATCTTGATCTGATTAAACAGGGAGGGCACTTTTTTCTGGTGGGCAGATTGGGGGATAACTTCATTAAAATTGTTATAATGGGAAGGAACGAGGCCAAGAGAAATTTATTTAACAAGGATTTTAGTTTGATTTTATTATTGTCACATGTATTATCATACAGTGAAAAGTATTGTTTCTTGCACGCTATACAGACAAAACATACAGTCCATAGAGGAGGGAACGAGAGAGCGCAGAATGTAGTGTTACAGTTGTAGATAGGGTGCAGAGAAAGATCAACTTAATATAAGGTAGGTCCATTCAAAAGTCTGGCAGCAGCAGGGAAGAAGCTGTTCTTGAGTCGGTTGGTATGTGACCTCAGACTTTTGTATCTCTTTCCCAAAAGAAGGAGGTGGAAGAGAGAATGACCGAGGTGTGTGGGATCCCTAATTTTGCTGGCTGCTTTGCTGAAGCAGCGGGAAGACAGAACCAATGGATGGGAGACTAGTTTGTGTGATGGATTCACGACCTTTTGTAGTTTTCTGTGGTCTTGGGCAGAGCAGGAGTCACATCAAGCTGAGATACAACCAGAAAGAATGCTTTCTATGGTACAGCTGTAAAAATTGAGAGTTTGAGAATGGCATACTTTGACATGGAGTGGTGCCACATCTTTTGTGTAAGTTGGGTTTGTACTTGAAGCAGAGGATGGTACGAGGGTATATTCAGCAAGAGCAGCAAAGGTCATTGGAATTTGTTTTAAATTGCTCAAACAAAGAGGCAACCAAGTGCAGTGTATCATGTGGCCACTTCTTGTGCCAGAAACATCCATGGTTCTGTGGGATTTGATATTGATGTACAAAATTCCAACCTAAAATGCGGGAACATTAGTAATCTCTGAATTCATGGTTTTCCACATTTTTTGTTTGTTGACAGAAAGTGCTGCCAAAAGTCCAGAAGCTGAAACATATCATCTACGTGGACAAGAAAGCCATCAATACTTCAGGATACTCAGAAGCTCTTCAGATTCACAGTATGGCTTCTGTGGAAGAACTTGGAGCCAAACCTGAGAATAGTATGTATGCAGATTATTTCCCCTGGCATCACTGCATACAGCAATTTTTACAACCAACATATTGCTATTTTTTATATTAATATAGATTTTAACATTATCATCCTTGTTTTCAAACATCTGTGTGGAGTTTGCACTTTCTCCCCGTGTCTGCGTGAATTTCCTCCGGTTACACCCCCATAGTCCAAAGATGTGCGAAGTTAGGGTGATTGGCTATGCTAACTAGATCTTAGTGTCAGGTCTCTAGCTGTGTGTGTGGGGGGGTGTGTTGGGGGGATGGTAGGGGAGAGTGTTCACAGGAATAGGGCCTGGGGGAGATTTTGTCGGTGCAGACTTGTTCTGCTCTGTAAGGTTTCTGTGATTTTATGAAATACCTCGCAGGTCTTTCTTCTCCTTTTTTATCTGTAATATCCTCCAACCTGACAGCCCTCGCAGGACATGGTCCCCAAGTAATTCGGTCCCGAAGCCTCACTACTTGTCTACCTCACCTTTCCCGCATTCACTTGAGAGGTTATCCATTGGCAAAAAAATAGACAAATTATTACTTAAATGGGAAGCAGTTTCAAAACGCTTCTGGGCGGTTGGGGGGACCTGGATGTCTGTGTTCTCAGAGGGGGGGTGGGGTGGTTGTCCTGGGTGTCTGTGTTCGTGAACTGCAGAGAGTCAGTATGCAGGTGCAGCATGTAATAAATAAAAGGCGAGTGGATGTTGGCATTTATTGCAAGGGGACTGGAGTGTGAAAGTAGAGAAATATTGTTGCAATTGTATAGGGTATTCATGAGACCTCATCTGGAGTATTTTGTGTCCAGTTTTAGTCTCCTTATTTGAGAAAGGATGTGGTGACATTGGAGTCAGTTCAAAGAAGGTTTATCAGATTGATTCCGGCGATAAAAGGGTTGATTAAACAGTTTGGGCTTGTACTCTGTTGTTTAGAATAATGAGAGGGGATCTGATCGAGGTACATAAAATTTTAAGAGATTGATGAAGTAAATGTAGATCAACCGTTTCCTCTTATGGAGCAATCTAAAGCAAGAGGTCACAGGTGTTGGTTGAGAGGCAGCAGATTTAAAACTGGGATCAGGAGGGTGGTGAATTTGTGGAACTCACTGCACCATAGCATGGTGGAGTCTGAATCATTGGTTTCAACAGGAAGGTGAATGAAGAGAAAGAGGGATATGAGGAACAGGTGGGAGGTGATTTTGAGACCGGGGAGCGATCAGCCATGATCTGATTGGGCCTACTCCACCACTGAAAGTTAGATAAGCGTGTGAGGGACCAAGGAGTGAGAATATGCTGATGGATCGAGGTGAAGAGGAACAGGAGAAGGTGCAAAGTCCCCACAGTCACCCGACGCTGGAATTGAACCCAGATCCCTGGTGCTGATCACTGTGTCATATCCTTAATATATTTCTAGTGTTTCCATAATACTTCATGCAATTTCAATTACTGCCCCGCCCCATCAGAATTATGCATCACAAGACACTTAGCTTACTGTTCAACTTGTCTGCACATCCAGAATGGAGTAACTTTGTGGAGATATTTTGTACTGAGATGATAATTCCGTGGCATAGCACTGATTATAGCTGTCTCCTTCACAGTGGACAGAACTCCATCTCGGCCTGTTCCATCAGACTTGGCTGTGGTGATGTACACAAGTGGCTCGACGGGTCACCCAAAGGGTGTGATGATGATTCACAGTAACTTGATAGCGGGTATGACTGGCCAATGTCAGAGAATACCTGGGCTTGGGTAAGTAGGTAATCTTTCTGCACTGTACCTCCTTTACTAAAATTTCAGGGAGGTCCTCCTTATTGTTGAGCTAAGAACATTTTGTCTCATTTGATTTGATATTTTACTGTCACGTGTTTTACTATGCAGTGAAATGTATTGTTTCTTGCACGCTGCACAGGCAAAGCATACCATAGGGAAGGAAATGGGAATGCACAGACTGTAGTGTGTTATAGTCATAACTAGGGTATAGAGAAAGATTAACTTAAGGGTCTGTTTTGGGGCCCCTGCTGGTTGTAATTTTTATAAATGATCTGGATGAGGGTATTGAAGGATGGATTAGTAAATTTGCAGATGACACTAAAGTCGGTGGAGTGGTAGATAGTGAAGAGGGGTGTTATAGTTTGCAGAGGGACTTGGACAAGTTGCAGAGCTGGGCCGAGAGGTGGCAAATGGAGTTTAATGTGGAAAAGTGTGAGGTAATGCACTTTGGCAGGAACAATAAATGTGTAGAGTATAGGGCTAATGGTAGGGCTCTTAATAGTGTTGAGGAACAGAAGGATCTTGGTGTATGTGTCAATAGATCCCTGAAAGTAGGCAGTCAAGTGGATAAAGTTGTTAAGAAGGCAGATGGAGTCTTAGCTTTTATTGGTAGGGGGATTGAATTTAGGAGCCGCAGCATCATGTTGCAACTGTACAAAACTCTAGTGCGGCCGCACTTGGAGTATTGTGTGCAGTTCTGGTCCCCACATTATAAGAAAGATGTGGAGGCATTGGAGAGGGTACAGAGGAGGTTTACCAGGATGTTGCCTGGTATGGAGGGCAGGTCTTATGAAGAGAGGCTGAGGGATTTGAGGTTGTTTTCGTTAGAAAGGAGGCGGCTAAGAGGGGACCTTATCGAAACATATAAGATGATTAGAGGTTTAGATAGGGTGGACAGTGATAGCCTTTTTCCTAGGATGGAGAAAGCTAGCACGAGGGGACACAGCTTTAAATTAAGGGGTGATAGTTATAGGACGGATATCAGAGGTAGGTTCTTTACCCAAAGGGTGGTTCGGGAGTGGAATGCCCTGCCTGCGGCAGTTGTAGATGCGCCAAGTTTGGTGGCGTTTAAGAGGTTAGTTGATAAGTATATGGAAGAGAAGGGAATGGTTTAGTTTGGAGGGTCATTGCTTTTTATATTGGTTGGCGCAACATCGAAGGCCGAAGGGCCTGTTCTGTGCTGTTATGTTCTATGTTCTAATGTAGGGTTCAAAAGTCTGATGGCAGCAGATAAGTCATTGTTCTTGAGTCAGTTGGTATGTGTCCTCGTGTTTTTGTATTTTGTTCCTGATGGGAGAAGGGGTCTTGGTTATGCTGGCTGCTTTTCTGAGGCTGGGGAAGTGTAGAGAGTATCAGTGGATGGGAGGCTGGTTTGTATGATGGACCAGGCTTTGTAGTTTCTGGCAGTCTTGGGCACAGCAAGAACCCCACCAAGCTGTAATACAACCAGAAAGGATGCTTTCTGGGGTGCATCTGTAAAGGTTGGTGGGAGCCATAGCGGACGTGCCAAATTTCCTGAGAAAGTAACCTGGCACTGTCAAAATTGTCCATTTTTAATTTTCCCCTTTTTAGTTTTTTTTAAAAGCCCAGTGATACTGTGTGATGGTGGGTAATTGGGAAGCATTTTGAAAGCTCCCATTTCAGAGGAAGTGACTAAATGATAAGATGGTGTGGGGGAGAAGCTGAAACATTGGCTTAAATCCTGAGCCTTTCCTTTAGAGTTTGGCTGAAATCAGTGTGAACAAATATCACATCCTTGGGCGTTGAACATTGACTCACCACAGCACTGCTCATTGAAACTCTTCTGTTTTCCATTTTGATAGCTTAAACATGGAGAAATGTGGTCATTGTTATTGCAGATTGTCCGTGTGGGTTTGCTTTTTTTTTCAAAAGTTTGGAAGATCAGCTCCAGACTTTACATGATGCATTAAAGTAACTGCAAATGCACCTCTCCACTTTATCTTATTCTAGAGGGAGAAATTTCTTCACTGAGGGTGGTAAATCTGTAGAATTTATTACCACAAAGTAGTTGAGGCCAAACTGTTGTGATTTCAAGTAGGAATTAGAAATGGCTCTTGGGGCTCGAGGGAAATGAGGAGAAGGCAGGATCAGGGCATTGAATTTGATCAACCATGATCATCATCATTGGCACAGCATGTGTAAAGGGCTGAATGACCTGCTCTTATTTTTTATTATGTATCAATGCGTAAAATTCCAGTATAAAAATATACTAAATGATTATTCTAGACATGCTGTTAGCCATGGCCTAAACGTTTATTGGTTCAAATCCCACTGCAGAGCACAAGATCAGAGTCAACACTCCATTGCAGCACCGGGGGAGTGCTGCACTGTTGATGCTCTCCTTTGGGTGAAACGTTAAGCTGAGGCCTCCCCTGCTATTGAAGGGGGCCAGGAATGATACCACAGCACTGCTTTGAAGAAGAGTAAGGATGTTCTTTTTCCCTCGTGTCCTGGGCAATTTCCCTTACACTAAAACAGTGATCATGGTCTCACTTCTGTTTGTGAGAGCTTGCCATATTGAAATACTTTATAATAATGATAATGACGCACAAAATACTTTAACCGGCTGCTGGTACTTTTAGGTGTCCTGAGTTTGTAAAAGGAAGTTTTGTGAGGGAGGAAACCGGAGCATCTGGAAGAAACCCAAGCAGGCATGGGGAGAACCCAAGGTCAGAATTAAACCTGGGTCCCTGGCACTATGAGGCAACAGTGCTGACCACTGTGCCATCTTTTTGGTGTATGTAATTTTGGACCTTGGTGTGCCCAATATTCAGAAATTCGGGTTTTTTTGTCTATTTGGATTGGGATTTCTGTCCTAAATCTCTCTTGCTTGTTTCAAAGATCGGATGTTTGTATCTTGCAGTTATATTTCCTGCTGAATGTCTATAGGAAAGATCTAATGTGTGCTTACTTTGAATCTAGGTGCACCCTTTTTTAAAAAAAATAGCGCAAAAGTTTTCAAACCTAAATCTCAAGTTTTAAGAATAAGTTGCTCCTGAAATGTTGCATTATATAATTTCAAAATTTCTTAGGATTAAAACGAGTTCTTTGCACTGAACCAATTGATGCTTCAGCATCAATCCTTAATAGAGTTTACTAAATATGCCAAATTTGACCTTTTATTTTCTAGACCCAAAGATACATATATTGGATATCTGCCTTTAGCTCATGTGTTGGAGCTTACTGCGGAAATTTCCTGTGTAGCCTATGGCTGTCGAATTGGTTACTCGTCTCCCCAAACCCTGTCTGATCAGGTGAGCAATGTTTTGGACTTTCCGGCAAAGAGATTTTAATAAGGCTTCAACTAAATTCCTGGCAGAAGATTACAGAAGCCCAGTGGTGCAGAAGCAGTCCATTTGGCCCATCGAACCTGCACTGTTAAAAATCCCACTATCGACCCCGTCTCCGTAACCCCATGTATTTACCCTGCTAGTCTCCCTGACACTTAAGGGGCAATTTAGCCTGGCCAATCCACTTAACCTGCACATCTTTGGAGTGTGGGAAGCACCAGGAGGAAACCTGAGCAGACATGGGGAGAGCATGCAAACTCCAAGCAAAAGACCAGAATTGAACCTGGGTCTCTGACACTGTGCAGCAGCAGTGCTTGTTACTGGGCTATAATTGTTTTGTTAAGCACTTTTTCCAAACCCTTCTTAACAACCCAAGGAGAACGAACAATTTTCCTGCACACAATAAATGGAATTACATGCTCCCTCAGCAGTTATCCAAAATATAAATGACTTTTACTTAGAAGTGGGAGGTTATTTTTCCCTGAACACAATGCTTACTGTACACTTGCTCTGCACTCTGCCTCAACTTGTATGTTACTGCATTGGTTTTAATTCACTGTTTGCGTCAGTTTGTGCACTGGCTGAATGTAGGGTTGAACAAATGGGTGTACGTGTTGTCAGTACACCATTGTTTAGCTGTGTTTTCTTCTATTGTTTTGCAGTCAACTAAGATCAAGAAGGGCAGTAAGGGTGACTGTTCCGTCCTGAAGCCAACACTGATGGCAGCTGTTCCAGTGAGTGAATAATCGCAGCTTTTGTACGTTCAGCCTTTCAACCTGGAGACTCGCTTTTAATAAAATTACATCGCGCAAGGAATAATCGGGGCTTGAGAGGATTGGCTTGTGTGAATTTAAAAATCTTCAGTTGACTTTAAGAAGGCTCTAATATACCAGTTTGGCAAATTAAGTTGATGGTATTAACAGTGTCAAAATTTGCTAACATACATATGAAGATAATTAATCCAATATTATATTTGAGATTTGAGTATGAGAAGTGCGTTTTCTGCTCTAATATCGAGACATTTCACCACTTTTTTTGTAACTCTCTGCTTTTACCTTTTTAGGAAATCATGGATCGAATCTACAAAAATGTCATGAGCAAAGTGCAGGAGATGAACTACCTACAGAGGACCCTGTTTAAACTAGGTTATGATTACAAATTGGAACAGATCAAGAGAGGTTACGACGCACCCCTCTGCAACTTGTAAGGAAAATGGGAAATTTCTCTATCCCATTAATTGCTTTGAAGTGGTTAACTAGCATTAAAACAAGCTCACCTTTGTTTGAAAGATTTGGACTGGAAAGGAGCTGGATGCGATTGTAATGAGATGTGAATTAGCTCCACCTTCTTTGATAAAATGAATGCAGTCATTAAAGTTTGCTGACCAGGATTTGGCTTGAATAATGCCAGAATTCCCCTCAAACCGGGCCAATTTATTTCACACGCCATTTTTATTCAGTATCTGCGTGTAGTTCATTATGGTGGAAGCTGCAAATTTAAGATATTCTTTCCTACCTGATCCCCCTCTGTGCTTTATGGCTCACAGTGTGGCTGTTTCTAACAGAATCCATCCCCAGTCATCTCCTTTATGAACGAGGCCTTTTCTTTAAAGTTAATTTCAGTTTTAAACTGCGTACCCCCCTCCCCCAGTGCCATTTACCTGTAGCCGTGCTGCTCCCAATTTTTCCAATGTAATTTCAAGACTGTTTAATATCACCGCTGGCTCCTCAAAAGGTGAGATAGCTAACCCACTATTGTGCTCTCCAACTAAGGAAAAACACGCAATCGGCTGGATGAGAAATAAATTCAAATGCAGTATCATGGCTGTTTTTGTAAATGATACCATTCAGGAATTATTGTCTTAATTAAGTTCTACAGACATTATTCACTTCTCCAGTCATCTACATCCTGTACGTTTATATCTGACGCGTGATTACACAAGTGTGTGATGTAGATTAGACCAGAAAGTGAACTGGATCAGCCATATGAATAGTGTAACTACAAGAGGGAATTGTACAGTGATTAACTCACTATTAACTTCCCAAAACCTGTCCACCATCTATAAGATACAAGACAGAAGTGTGATGCTACCAAACCATATTGGGAGATCACAGAATTGTCATAGTGCAAAAGGAGATCATTTAGCCAATAGCGTCTGCACCGGCCTCCAAATGTGCATGGTGATTTAGTGCCGTATCTCTGCCTCTTCCCTGTATCATTGCATATTGTTCCTATTCAAGTAATCATATCACGTCCTCCTGACTGCCTCAATCAAGCCTGCCTCCACTACGCTTTCAGACAGTGCATTCCAGATCTGGACCACTCATTGTGTGAAAATGCTTTTCCTCATGTAATATTTCCTTCTTTTGTAAATCAGTTTAAATTTGTGCCCTCTTGTTCTTTTATGAGCGGGAAGTTTCTCTCTATCTGTGCTGTCCAATCCCTTCTCTGTCCAGTTCTCCTCATGTATTAGAGCAAGTTAGGTCAAAGATAAATTTTAAGGTGCATCTTGAAAAGAAGAGTGAGAGGGTTATGAAGCGAGTTGCATCTAAATAGAGAGAAGAGTAGACCATTTGGCCCCTCAAGCCTACTCGATAAAATAATGGTTGATCTAGGTTGTGTCCTCAGCTCTACTTTCTAATCTACCCCTTCTGTCCAGTTCCAGGGCTCAGGGTTTAGACAGTTGAAGTCAAACACTTGAAGTCAGGGATATACAGCAGGTTGGAATTGGAGGAGCTGCAGATATCCCTGAGGATTGCGGGACTGGACAAAGTTGTGGAGATAGGAATGGGCAAGGCCTTGGCTGGATTTGAAAACCAGCATGACAATTTTAAATGGAACCATTTCTAGACCTTGTACCTAAGAGGTCATGGGTTGGTGAGCATGACTTGTCACAAGTTCAAACATTGGGAGCAGTTTTGGAAGTTCAGGTACACAGAAGTACCAAGTTAATTTCCATCCAGCAGAGCATTTTAATATGTTGTTTCAAAATATACAGGTCATTATTTTCTCTAAAATACCAATTTGTTTTTCCAGAATTTCCAGATCTCTCAATGATACCTCTGCTATCCCTCAAGGATCTATCCTTGGTCCCTTCTATTTCTTACCTATGTATTGTCTCTCGGCAAAATCAGTTGAAAACACAGTACTAATTTTCAAATGTTCGCAGGCGACACCCAGCACTTCAACATCACCGATTCTCTCGCCCTATTTATCAGACTGCTTGTCTGATATCCAGTTCCGAATGGGCAGAGATCTCATCCAATTAACCATTGGGAAGACTGAAGCTGTTGTTTCAGTCTCTGCTCCAAACTCTATTCCCTAACTGCAAATTCCATTGCACTTGGTAATCAGACTATGAAAATAGACTATTGCTCTACTTGACCTCCAGTTGAGCTTCTGACTGCACATTCATACTATCACTAAGGTGACTTATTTCGAGCTCATTGAATTCACTATTCTCTCAGCTCATCTGTCAGTAAAGTCCTCTTTCGTGCCTTCCTTAACCTCTAGACTCAAGTATTCCACACATTCTTGGCTGCTCTCCCACATTCTACAGTCCTTAAGCTTGAGATCATCCAAGACCTTGCTGCCTGTGTTTGAACTTGCAGCAATTTCTGTTATCATGCCAATGCTCGCTGCACTACATTAACTCTCTTGGTGAAGCAAAACTTTGATCTTAAAAATCTCACCCCTGATGATGATTCCCTTCTTGGCCTACCCAACACCACACCCTCCCCATCCCACCTCTGTAACCTCCTCCAGCCCTCTGCGATATCTGTGGTTAGCACCGCTGCCTCACAGTGCCAGGGACCTAAGTTCGATTCACGGGCTTGGGTCACTGTCTGTGCAGAGTTTGCATGTTCTCCCTGCATCTGCGTGGGTTTCCTCTGGGTGCTTAGGTTTCCTCCCACAGTCTAAATATGTGCTGGTTAGGTGTATTTGCTATGCTAAATTTTCCCTCAGTGCACCCCAACAGGCTCCGGAGTGTAGTGAGTAAGTGATTTTCACAGTGACTTCATTGCAGAGTTAATGTGAGTCTGTCTACTTGTGACAACAATAAACAAACTGAACTAAACATTTCCATTATCTCTGAATTTTATTGCTTTACCATTGGTAGTCTAGTTGCCTTGGTTCTAAACTGTAATTCCCATCCTATTTCCAAAAGCCTCTCCGTCTCCCTATTCTCCTTTAAGAAATTCTGTAAAATCTATATCTTTGATCACGCTTATGTCTATTTTGACGCAGTTAGCTGTGTCATACTTGGTTTCATAATATTTTGATGCAACATCTTAGGACATTGTGTTTAAAAATGCTATATTTAAAAAAAAAAATTGCTTCACAGACTTTATAGAAGGAAATTTATGTGCTTGCACATGTGTGCAGTTGTGTATTTGGGTACTTGGAATCACGGTATTAAATATTATTTCTTCCGTGCCCACTTTTCATGGGAGTTGTTTTTTGTGTGTTATCACAGGCTCTTGTTTAAAAAGGTGAAAGCCCTGTTAGGAGGAAGTGTTCGAATGATGTTGTCTGGAGGAGCTCCTCTCTCTCCGCAAACGCAGAGGTTTATGAATGTGTGTTTCTGCTGTCCAGTGGGGCAGGGTTATGGGCTGACTGAGACGTGTGGTGCTGGATCTATCACTGAAGGTGAGAACTGGAACCGCCAAAGAAAATGGTGCTACTTGGCGATAGGCAGCTGCTTCTGGGAGGGCCCAGACAAATGAGCAAGGAAGCTAACTAGGCACATTTAATATGCTGAGGTGATGGCATGGTGGGATTGAAACTGGACTAGTTAGTAATCCAGAGATGCTCTGGAGGCCTGGGTTCGAATCCCACCGTGGCAAATGGTGGAATTCGAATTCTCTAAAAATCTGGATTTAAAAGTTTTTAATGAACGTTGTCAAAATCCATCCAGTTCCCTAATTTACTTCAACGAAGGAAATCCTTGCATATTCTGGCCCATGTGACTCCAGATCCATAGTGATATGACCCCACAAATCCGTGTACGTGACTGAGCCCTCCAAGCCTCTCCTTCCTGCTGGGATGTAAATATATATACTTGAGGGAATAAAGTGAAATTGTGAGGAAATGAAGCCTGATTAATTGGAGTAGTATTTTTCCTATCTTTTTCTTTGAATAACTACCCAAATTCTTGTGCTAAATTCTAGTCCATTTTCATTTTTGACTGTGTATGTGCAAGGAAGAGATTGTGCATTAATTGCTTCGTGTAGGAGATGTAAAGGGTCTTTTTTTCTCTTCTCCCTTCTTGTTACCTGAGGCTTAAGAAATAAGGTGGCTGATCAAACTGCACTAAGGATTTGGAAAATAAGGTTTTTGTCCCTTAGTTTTCAATGTTTAAACAGAAGAAAATACGTGAGGCAGGTTAGTTAACATGTGGGGGGGGGTGGGGGGGGGGGGGGGGGGTGGAAAGACAGCCTAATAAGGTTTTGATCACTTTGTATCGAGCTGGCCCTCACTAATGAGTCCAGTATTTCGATGGCATTCTGAGTTTCTACCATGAGTAACACTTGGAAGCAATAACTATTATACAGTCAACCCAAGATTGCCTCCAAGTATTTTAGATTTTCCACTGACCTTTTCAAGAACTGTCATTTATTTTTCATTTCCCTTTTTTTTCCATGCCGTCCATCTGTGGGAGGGTTGGAACAAAGTCTGAAAATGAAGCTTTTAAACTGAACTTTTGCATCTTTGTTTTTACAGAAGTGGTGTTTAAACTCATTTGTCATAATTGATTAGATTGCAGTAACAATATTCCTTTGCTGCATTACATAACATCGTTCTTATTAACTATAGAAACATAGAACATAGCAACATAGTACAGGCCCTTTGGCCCTCCAATGTTGCGCTGAGCT
The DNA here is from genome assembly GCA_024679065.1 of Sphyrna mokarran. Taxonomy (NCBI): domain Eukaryota; kingdom Metazoa; phylum Chordata; class Chondrichthyes; order Carcharhiniformes; family Carcharhinidae; genus Sphyrna; species Sphyrna mokarran. The sequence goes on along the minus strand of JAGIQG010000004.1, from coordinate 131,229,502 downwards.
ATGTAATAAGCTGCTTTTGTTAACTATATAAAAGTTTCTCCCCCTGCATCAGTAATTGTTTAATGCTGCACTCAACTGGAAATACTAATGTTAAGAAATGCGCAATTGCTTTAACAAGAGGCATGCGTTGGTGTTAAATACCAATCTTTCAAGTGGAAAGACAATATTGAAGTTGAACATAATGCATGTCCGAACATGGAAGTTTGGTGATATACAGGCACACAGAGATTATATGTTTTATCTACACCAGTGGCTCCATAATTGAATGCACATGTCTGTGGCTTAAGGCATCATTTATTTAATTTGCTGCTTGTACTTCTGAAAGGATTCCAAAATCTAACCATGGTATTTCTCTAATTTTAGTGTTGGACTACAGCACAGGCAGAGTTGGAGCTCCGCTGATCTGTTGCGAGATCAAACTGAGAGACTGGGAAGAAGGTGCTTATACAAAATCTACATATGGACTCCCCTTGGGTCTGCTGTGTAATTCACTTGCTGTAGGCATGAATGTCTTGGTATTGTATCACTTAGAGGCAAGAATTGAAAGCCCTTGCTCAACACCACTGATTTGTGTCCCTTTCGACACTAGATACACTGCTCGTTGAGGGAAGAATATTTAAAGTGATGTAAGAACATAAGAAATAGGAGCAGGAGTCGGCCCTCGAGCCTGCCCCACCATTCAATAAGATCATGGCTGATCTGAAGTGGATCAGTTCCACTTTCCCGTTTTCTCCCCATAACCCTTAATTCCCTTGTCTATCAGAAACCTATCTGTCCGTGACTTAAATATATTCAGTGAGGAGCCTCCACCACTTCAATGGGCAGAGAATTCCAGAGACTCACCATCCTTTGAAGAAGTTCCTCCTCAACTCCGATCTAAACTGCCCCCCAAGGCCTTTATTTTGAGGCTGTGCCCTCTATTTCTGCTATCTTTTCTAAGCGGGAAGAACCTCTCTACCTCTACCCTATCTAGCCTCTTCATTATCTTGTAAGTCTCTATAAGATCCCCCCTCAGCCTTCTAAACTCTTAACGAGTACAGACCCAGTCTATTCAATCTCTCCTCATAAGCTAACCCCCTTATCTCTGATATCAGCCTGGTGAACATTCTCTGTACTCCCTCTAAGGCCAATATATCCTTTCGCAAATACAGGGACCAAAACTGCACACAGTACTCCAGTTGTGGCCTCACCAGTGCCCTGTACAGTTGCAGCAAGACCTCCCGGTGACACTGGCCTGTAGCAATTCTGTCACGAGCTTGGGGTCAATTTCAGTTGTTGGTCTCTTTTTTTTAAAACATCAAATGTGGTTCTCTGTTTCGCAAGATCCAGAGTGCAATTCCACAATGTGGAAATCTCTGGGTGACTTTGAGTGATTGTACTGGCAGGATGATGCGGAAGGAGCCAATGGGTAGCATTAATCTTAGAGCTGTGATGGGCTAAATGGCCTCCATCTATTTATCATGGCCAGTGCACCTAACCAGCATGTCATTTGGACTCTGGGAGGAAACTGGAGCACCTGGAGGAAACCCAAACAGATATGGGTAGAATGTGCAACTCCATATAGACAACAACCCAAGCTGTGAATCAAACCCAGCAGTGCTAACCATTGTGCCGAATTCTAAAGTTATTCAGCAACATAGGAATGGGGAAATGAAAAAGAAAGAAAAGGGATTGCAGTGGAACATGGTCTCCTGTATATCTGACAGACTATCTGTGTGTGGGTAGGCAAGCGTGCATGCATGTATGCACTTGGCACTATGTACATGCAGGATGTGTGTGTGTGTGTGTGGATGCATGATGCTGCATATATGCAAGGTATGTGAGCACGTGGCACTGTGTGCTTGCAGCATGAGAATGTGAGTACGCATGCGGGTGTGTATATGCATGGTGCTGCGTACATGGTGTGTCTGTCTGCGTATGTGGCACTGCGTATGTGGCACTGTGCACGTGCAGAGTGTATGTAATAAATAACTTGGGTGTTTTACTGAATTAACAATAAACTTCTGAAAGTTTCAGAAGAGATTTAGTTGTGGTCTTATTGCTGACTCTTATTGTTAAACTCTAGGTGGGTACACCAATCGTGACCAGCCCCATCCCCGAGGAGAAATACTGATTGGTGGACCGAATGTGGCAATGGGGTACTTCAAAACTAATAAATCCAATCATGATTTTTTTGAGGACAGCAATGGTCAGCGATGGTTTTGTACAGGTGATGTTGGTGAATTCCACCCAGATGGCTGTTTACAGATAATTGGTGAGTATTAAAGCGAAGGTATGAACTGAATGGGGAACCAAAAAGAGAGATGTTGAAATTGAATCCAATATGACTGGAATCAGATGGAAACATGAACTCCATACAGTTTCTGAGTTTTCTCCGCCTTTATTCTTTTTCATCCCAAGACTGGGCACCTGTTTTCCTTTGAATTCTGGAAATTTGTTGTTCATGTGTATTAATTATACTGGTGTGTAATACTGTAACAAGCAGATCACAATGGATCTGGACTTTATCAGTATCAACAGTAATTTCAGTTGATCCCTCTCTGGGGAGGTTAAGCCAGTAAGATCAGCTGCTGCTCACTGTCCGTGCTGTATTTCTGGGCTTTGGTCGAATGTGGAATTGTGCTTATGCTATTCCTGTTACGTTCCTTGCCTATACTTGTTACCTGGGTTAGCTGGCAAAGAATGACTGTTCTGAATCCCTGGTGGACTGGTGTGCATGTCAGAAGAACAGTGGGAAGACAGTGGCACAGTGATAATGAACTAGCAATCCGCAGGGAGCTGGTGGAATTTAAATTTCACCAAGTCGGACTCCGCCATTCCTTCACTGTCTCTGGGTCAAAATCCTGCACCTTTCTCCCTAACAGCAATCTGGGTGCACCAATGCCACATGGACTGTGGCGGTTCAAGAAAGCAAATCAGCAGCATCTTCCCGAGGGCAATTAGGGATGGGCAATAAATGTTGGCCTGGCCAGTGAGGCCCACTTAATTTTAAAAAAAAACACAGGTGGAAAAATATTCTGACTTTATTGGAGCATTTGCTAGATTTTGGCCCATGTTGTTAAGACACTGCATCTCATAAATTGCTTTACACTTAACAAAATGAGAACGCTCTCATTTCCTCGGAATAGTACAGCTTAACCTCCAGTGAGATGTTATCCTGAGCTAGTTAAAAGTTTTTATTTGAAGTTTCTACTAACGCCAGGAAGTTGAGGTAACTGCATGCTGCCTGAGGTGAAGTTGTGTTTTGGCCTCATTCGAACAACCGGACAATATCTCAGCCTTGAAATCACTCCCTTTGCTGTTTCTTTTTAAATTTAGCATTTGGAGCTAATCACTTACTCATCATTGTCTCAGTCTGTCTAGTTTATAATGAATTTGAACTCATTTTGTGACAGTGTAACTGTTTATCTCATAGATCGCAAGAAAGATTTAGTAAAACTGCAAGCTGGAGAGTACGTGTCTCTAGGCAAGGTGGAATCTGCCTTAAAGAGCTGTTCCCTCATTGATAACATTTGTGCGTATGCAAACAGGTAGGACCTAATCACAAACACCTCATCTTTTTCAGCAGTTAATTATAAAGTTGGAGCTGTCTTCCCGTTTGTCAGATATTCAAATAGATTTTGTAAATGTTAGGTTTCCTTTGTTTGAAAGCTGGCCAGCTATAGGCAGACTATAGCCCATGGTCATAAATATAAATTAATTCTTAACGAGAGAGGCAGCAATGCTAACCACTGTACCACCACGTCATCCTGGGAACGATATCACCTTTCCTTCACTGTCACCAGGTCTAAATCCTGGATCTTTCTCCCTAACAGCGCTGTGGGTGTACCTACATGTGGACTGCAGCAGTTCATTACTGTCTTCCAGAGGACAATCAGGGATGGGCAATAAATCCTGGCTCAGCTAGTGAGGCCCCTGTTTGGTGATATAATTTTTTAAAAACAAGTGGAAGAATATTATTCCTGTGTTAAATGGAGCAGTCAAACCCCACACTGACCAGGGAAGAAGTTAGTGCATGACAACTAGTCTTATTGTACTTGAGGTAGTGGTCAGAGCTCAGAGCTGTGGTCACTAACATGGGTAGAATGTTGTCCTTGATATTGTTTCTGTTCGGGCAAAACAATGGGCAGGAATGTTTTAAGTTTATTGATTAGTGTCGCAAGTAGCTTATATATTAACACTGCAATAAAGTTATTGTGAAAGTCCCACAGTCTGGCGCCTGTTCAGGTACACTGAGGGAGAATTTAACATGGCCAATCATAGAATGCATAGAATATCTAGTGTGCAGAAGGCGGCCCTCTGGCCTGTCGACTCTGCTCAGATAAGAATCCCACCCATTCTCGTAACCTGTCATTTACCCTGCTAATTCCCCATCATGACGGTCAATTTAGCATGGCCAATCAACCTAACCCACACATCTTTGGACTGTGGGCGGAAACCCAAGCACCGGATGAAACCCATGCAGACACTAGGAGAACATGCAAACTCCACACACAGTGACCCAAGCCGGGATTCGAACCTGGATCTCTGGCGCTGAGAGGCAGCAGTGCTAACCACTGTGCTGCAGTGTCGCCCGTTTAATCGGTGGCAAAAATCTTTCAAACTTGTCAGTCTCTGAATGATGGAAAAGCGGAAAAGAAATTAAAAGTATTTATTCATGTGTGCAAAAGTGAGATTCCAGTTTTGTGCCTGAACCCCTCCTCCATGCACTTGCTTCCTTCACAGTGACCAGTCTTATGTGATTAGTTTTGTGGTACCCAATCAGAAGAAGCTGACTGCCCTTGCGGAGCAGAAACAAGTCCAGGGAACATGGGAGGAAATTTGTAACGATAGCAAGATGGAAGCCGAGGTGCTGCGGGAGATCAAAGAAGCATCAGCGTCCAGTGAGTATAGTTCATTAATCAGTCTCCACTTGACCGATCAGCCAGCTTAGGAATGTTCACTGCAGCGGGGGTATTTCAATTTGACCCACAGAGTCTGCTCTGCCATTTGAACCTGGGTGATATGATTCTCAATCCCATCCTACCCCTTTTCCTTTGTAACCTTTTGATTCTGTTACCAACCAAGAACCTATCTCTTTCTGTCTTAAATACATTCAATGACCTGACTGCCTTCTGTGGCAAAGAATTCCACAGATTCACCACTCTCTGGCTGAAGAAATTTCTCCTCGTCTGTTACTCTGAGGCTGTGCCCGCAGGTCCTGCCTAATGGAAACATTTTCCCCACATCCACTCTATCCAGACCTTTGAGTATTTTAAATAACACCATCCTTCTAAACTCTATTGATTATAGACCCAGAGTCTTCAAATGCTCATCGTATGATTACTGCTGAAATGTACACAAGTGATAAAACTGGGAGAAACGTTGATCCAATTATTTTGATCAACAGTTTTTGCTCTTTAACGTATGTTACAGTTGAAATGACAATAGAGAACGCCTACAGTGCAGAAAGAGGCCATTCAGCCCATCGAGTCTGCAGTAAGAACAATCCCACCTAGGCTGTAACCCGACATATTGACCCTGCTAATCCCCCTTACATTCAATGGCAATTAAGCATGGTTAATCCATGGATTTTGGAGAAAACCCATGCAGAGATGACAGGAATGTGGCTGGGATTGAATCTGGGTCACTGGTGCTGTGAGGCAGCAATGCCACCTGCTGTACCACCGTGCATGTTCTGACTTTAATTGAATACAGTATTATTCAAACTACTGTGCAAGGTCTCAAAATGAAGATACTTGGTCTTTGACAGGTTGCTGTTCTGCAGTGCTGCCCCGAAGCTAGTGAACTCGTAGAATCGATTTCCAAGTGCTTTACTTTCATGAATCATTTTGTAAAAAGTCTAAGTGAAAAGAACAGGCTGATGTAATGGCATCTTCCTTCTTTGGTAGAAGGTAACTGAAAATGAGTTTGAGATGTGACGCTTTCGCAGGGAGTACCCAACTGGGATAAGCAATTGGAAACATGGAGGTTTCCCACAGGATAAGTTGTGATATGCTTTGATGTTTTGTCTTACAACAGGCAAGTTGGAGAAGTTTGAGGTCCCTGTGAAAGTTCGGTTAAGTCCAGAACCATGGACTCCAGAGACTGGTTTGGTAACGGACGCCTTCAAGCTCAAGAGGAAAGAAATAAAGAACCACTACCTCAATGATATTGAGAGAATGTACGGAGGGAAGTAGACCCTTCAGATCCCTGGGTGATACGTTTTTGGTGCCTGCAGAGAAGTAGTGCATCTCTAAATTAAAGGGACAGTGAATGATTCATTTTAAACAGGAATGAATGGGTCAGTGTTCACCTAAAGTTATCGTCCAATGTATTCACTTGAACGTTTATATAAGCAATTGGAAATTTTCTGAAGATTTATAAGGTTATGCCATGTTACCTGCCGCCTTCTAATGACCATTGTCCTTTTGCGTGTTGGTTTTTGGATTTTTTTCACCTTTGTTTTTTGTGTGTGTGTGTGTGTGTGTGTGTGAGTGAGAGGACCACCAGTGGTTTTACAAGGACGTCTTGAGGAGCAAGAACCCAATTTATTAATATAAACAAACTTCAACAAAACTCAACTCAAACCGTTTTTTTTCCTTTCCCATTTTCTTTCCGGGACAAAGGAAAGGGAAGCTTCCACTCTGTATCTTGGTCCTCTCAAATCCCCAATCAGATGGTGGCACCAGTTTTTGATGTGATGTTTGCACTAGAACTGTTTCATGTTTGTATAGAAACTGAAAATATTTTGGTTCTTAAAAATGCACAGAATGTTTTGTTTTTTTTTCCTTATTTGTAGCACAGGCGGCACTGTTGATCAGATGAACATGTGTTTTGTCTTTTTTCAAATCCGAACCTGCTGAAAACTGTTGTATACGACGTGGACAGTTGTCTCTGTGATAAATTGTGGTTAATGTAGTTTGCCGGAGCCGCAGTAGTGAAGTGCTCACTGGCCTTTCTCCTGGGGTCATTTCTGACGTTGTCTTGGCGGCAATGATTTCAATGTAACGTGGAGAACAACGAGCCTTCTGGTCTCCAGAAGATCAGGCATCTATGGGCAATAGCAGTCATGATGACTTGAATACATGAGTAACGCAGCACTAAGCAGTGATAGTCTGAGTTCAGTGCATTGGCAAAAACCTCAAACTTGGCTCAGAAGAGTCACTTCAATCCCTCGATTATTCATGTTGTAAATATGCATTGCACCAAATTATCCTTTTTATTTTTAAGGAAACTCTTCAGATAATCACCCTAAAGAGGGATGAACAGACGCTGAGAAGCGCCTCTGGGTTTGTGCTGGTGATCACCTTGTAGAGACTCCTGCTGACAGTGCACTTGTGTAGATGATTGCTGTGCACGCGCTGTGTGCAAACAGCCTGTCCAGGCTCTCACTTGAAAAGACCACTTGACAAATGTACCAGAGAGTGCAGCTTTATCCAGGGAAAAGGCAGCATATTGAGGAGAAGCACCTCTTTGTAAGATACTATTTAATTTAGGTAGTCTTAGCTGTAGTGAACAGGAAATATCTCTGGTCGTCAAAGTAAACCTTCACTTTTCTATCAGACTGCTATAATTGGGTCCAAAAGATTTCGGCAGCTATAAACCTCCCTGCTGTGAATTTAACCCTTTTTTTTTTGTTCCTACCCGTAAACTGTAGAATCTTGAGATTCCGTCCCTCCAAACTTAACACCATTACCGTTATCATTGACAAGTTGTGTTGTACAATCCTGCCCCATAATACCGCAGCGTGGAAATCTGACATGTTTGGTTTTCCAGTGTTTGCTTTGTTGGCGAAAAGGGTGCACATACGAGAGAAGGGGGAGGAAACACACACGAAAAACAGTGAGCTCAGCCTTGCACTTGTAGAAGCTGCATTTTACATCCATGTGATCTTGGCATAGCCTTTTAAAAAGTATGTTGATGCTATCCAGTCCTGGAGTGGGTTCGTTTGTGACCGTCATTCATGTATATAGCTTTCTAATCTTCTGTCCCTGAGTTAAAACTAATTCGCCAACTGGAGATTTTCATTCAGGCTGTGGCAGTGAGAGTGTGTGATGAAAAGCAGCACTGTATTCCATCTGGTCGATAATTGGTTACTGAGTCATTTTCTATGAAGAGGCTGTTATCGAATTTGAATCCTAATTGAATCTTTTTTCAACTCCGCCCATGCTTTGTGCCCATAAATGACCTTTTCCTTAACTCGATTTAGTCCAGTTTGACGCATCAGCGAATGTGTCCCCTGAAAATGACAACAGGTGGTTAATGTAAAATGTTACTGATGTTTTTGAATTTCAGATTTAGAATGAAACGGGTCAGGGCCTAGTACAAACAATTGTATAATTGTTTTTAAAGTGCTGTGTTTTTATATACCTATATTCACTTTCTGGAAGCTGTCTCTTCAGAGCAACATTTTAAGCATTGATACAATTTATATCAAAATTGCTTATGTGGAGAATCACTTATGTGAGACTGTAATCTCATGTACTTAACTGTGAATAGTGCTATATATATTTAATGTGTAAATGGGAGGAGTAAACATATAATTTAAAGTGATGTTATAGTGAATGTTTGACAGTTTCCAGTGTTAAACTGCTGGATCTACCAGTGGGGCAGCAGGATACAGTGATTTGTGTTGCATTTCCAAACAGACATTGCGTCACATCTTGATGCAGGATTTCTCCCCGTTCAGAGCAGGCATGTTAGGCAATGCTGCTTCCTGATGCACTTATCAGGAGCCTCCCCAAGTTTGTTTCTTAAATACTGCTGATGTTGACTAGTGACAATCAAACTCTACCACTAGTCACGTTTTGGTTAGGGAGCCCAGGGTTCCTGCTCTTGATTGTTGTCCAGTGATCCTCTTGGGAAGTGTCTGGAAGCGAGGGCAGGAGTAAACTTTTTAATTCTGCTGCAATGCTATTCCCAGCCGTTGAATTAGCTACTGGTTCTCATCAGCAAGCTCACGTGAAGGCCAGTCGTTTGGACGAACTTAAGGGTATTGCTAGCACCCGTGGCACCATACTCCTAACTTGCATCAGTGCCTTCGGCTGAGGAAGTAGCAGGAGGGTGAGAAAATTTACTAATACCCCAGTAACGTGTAGAAAATACCTTTTTGTTTAGGAGATTCCGATCCATTAAGTCACCTGATGGTAGCAAGCACGCCATCTACTGGAGAGTCACTGTAATATGTGTTTCCAGAAGATTTATTTTCTCTCAGGTTGATTTTAATCCTGTTTTTCCAGTTAACAATTTTTGAAACACCTAATGGGAATGAACTGCCACCTCCTGTTGAGTTAATGGCACTGCATCTATATTTTAATGCATATGCATACCGGATGTAGCAACAGTGATTTCAACTATGGTTACTACCACCACAAATGAGGTGTGGGGGGAGAGGGGGATGGGAAGGGAATTTTAATCCTTTAATTTCATGGCAAAACATGTCTTTACAATGACCATTTATTTAAATGGTATGGCTCCTTTTTAAGTCTCCCCCCGCACTCACTGTGATATCTCAGGCATCACCCTCCCATTAAACTTCCCGTGCTTTATCTGTGTACTTGGAAGTAGGGAAGGTCTTCAGGGAGGAATTCTGTGCGTAAAACAACTGATCGATTTTCTTTTTGTCCTGGGTGGTACACGCATATCTACCTGGGGAAAGAACAGGTTACTGAAACACGTTGCAGATGGGATCTATTTCCTTTTCATTGTGGGTGCCCTGCTGTCTGCTGGGGTAGAAAGGAACACTTCCACTCCTTTGCCAAAGAGTTCAGAAATCGCCTTTGTTCCATCTGCAGCTCCGTCAAGGTCAACACCGTGGCAGAATCTTTCTATCCGTTCAAGTGGTTTCCCGTTACCATTCCTGCCAGTAACGTACAGCAACAGACATTGCTCAATGTTGATATCTTATGTTTGTCTTTCGCTGTTGAATCTCTTCGAGGCATAAATAAAACCTAGGTTAATTACCATTCAATGTTTTGATTGCTGGTGGCCATTCTCATTTTCAAACCTGCATTATGGCAGCCAAAACATCTTTTTAAAAAGAAAATGTTCCTGTGGAATTTAAGGGTGTTGATGTTATCTACTTCTTGGGTCTCTGTAAATAAAATCAGTTTCTCAGCACCATCACTGTAGTTGCTGTTTTATTCTGAGGTTCTTGTTGAAAGTATTCATTTGTGGGATGCACCCCGATATCAGACTCTCTGTCACTGTGGCCATACTGGAAAAGACTGAGATGTACAGCAAGGAATGAGGAACTTGTGCCCAACTTGTCCAGCCCGACCAGTTCCTTAAACTGGACTAGTCCTGTTTGTTTGGTTGATATTCCTCTACACCTTTTCTATCCATGTCTTTTAAAATGTTGTAATTGTATCTGCCTCTGCCACCACCTCTGGCAGCTCATTCCATATACACATTGCCCTCTGTATGAAAGAGTTGCCCCTCAGATCCAGTTTAAATCTTAAACCTATACTCTCTGTTTTGGACTCCTCTACTTCACTTTATTCACCTTACCTACACTCCTGGGTATTTTATTAACTTCTATGCTCCCCCTATACTCCAGAGGATAATAAAGTCCCAGCTTCTCCTTGTAATTCAAACATTCCAGTCCCCACAACATCCCTGTAAATCATTTTTACATCCTTTTGATTGCAAGGTGACCAGAATTGTACACAGAGCTCCAACTGTAGCTGTAGTCTTGTACAGTTGTAATGTAACATTTACTGAGCAGAAGGTACTGGGTTTAGCATATAATCTTGAGTTGGCTCATCTTGGCTGGAGACAACTGGGTTGAACACCATCGAGTTAGGAAAGGGAGGGGTAATTATTCACTGGTTCTGCTTCTAGTTACGAACTGATACAACAGTGGGTGAGAACAAGAATGGGCTCGGAGTGTCTGTGGGCAATTCTCGAGTGGCTGTCTTTCTGATGACCAAAGTTCATTTCATTTATTAGTCACAATTAGGTTTACATTAACACTGCAATGAAGTTACTGTGAAAATCCTCTATTCACCACAGTCTGACATCTGTTCAGGTACATGGAGGGAGAATTTACCATGGCCTAACCAACACTTTCAGAATGTGTGGGGAGGGGAGAAAAACTAGAGAACTTGGAGGAAACCCATGCAGACATGAGGAGAATGTGCAGACTCCACACAGACAATGACCCAAGCAAGGAGTTGAACCTGGGTACCTGGCATTGAGAGGCAGCAATGCCAACCACTGCTTCAATTTCTAGTGGCTCTTGAAAATAAAATGACTTGCAAGAAAACTTCTGTATTTGTGTCAATCACAATGTGGGGACTAAAGTCAGATTGAGTAGGTGTCTCTGTGTAAGAAACCAATGTATAGAGAATGGATACAGAAAAACTATTTCTTAAGTGACTTTAGAACAAGAAGATACAACCTTAAAGTTGGACCATTTAAAAGCAAAATTGGAAGCTGGTGAAAATCTATCCTTGTGGATGTCAAGATTAAACCTAAGTTAATCGATTTTGTTTTTAGATGAGGATAATCAGCGATAATGCAGTAAGAACAAGTCAATGGAGTTGAGGTGCAAGTGATCTAATGAACAAAACAGGCTGCTGAATGACTTATTTTTTTTAAGTTCTAGCATGTTTGTATGGGATAGATACAATGGCACAGTAGTTAGCACTGCTGCTTCACAGCTCTGGTCACTGGAGTTTATATGTTCTTCCTGTGAAGGTGTGGGTTTTGTCAGGGTGCTTTGGTTTCCTCCCACATGCCAAAGATGTGTAGGTTAGCTGGATTGGTCATGCTAAATTGCCCTTTAGTGTCAGAAGGATTAGCAGATTAAGACTGTGGGGTGAAGGGGAGCAGGACTTTGGTGGAATTGTTGTCAGTGCAAGCTTGATGGGCTGAATGTCTTTTTGCACTAGTGATTCTAAATTTTATGGTCAGTTTTTCTAATGCTAGCTTACATATTTTGGACACATTGTCTTCCTTTTCGCATTGCTGTGGTGGGATGATTTCTGGTCCAGTTTCCTACCATTACCATTGCTATGATGGACTACACTGTCTGCACCCATTATCTAAGCCCCTACATGCAGACTACATGATGCTGAAAGATGCCTAGGACCTATGGAACTATCATCCCCAGCAGAAATCGGCAGTATCTTCAGCACAGCACAAAATACATTTAAAGAAAAGCAACAAAGTTTTAATCCCTCTGTATTTAACCATTCTGCATTGTTCTGTTCTGCAGTGAAGGAAATTATCAATGTTGGGTCTTTGAGCTCATGGCAATTGAGCAAACAGTTGATTGATTCCTTAAATGAAATTACTATTAGCTTCTGCAGTTGTTCCAATGCTCCATATAATTGTAGACTGAATCTATAAGCTATAAAGAGACATACAGATTCAAATTGTTGACTGTTTCTCCAAGGATGCTGCTAAACCTGTTGATCTTTACCAACATTTTTGGTTTTTGTTTATTGATCTCTGGTTTCAGTGAGCCACTCAATCATAGAATCTTTGCATTGCAGAAAGGGCCTCCTAGCACTGCACTGATAACAATCCCATCCAGGCCCTATCTGTGTAACCCCATGTATTTACCCTGCTAATGCCTCTGATGCTAAGGGACAATTTACCATGGCCAATCCAGACATCTTTGGAATGTAGGAGGAAACAGCCAGAGGAAACCCATGCAGACATGGGGAGAAGTACAAACTCCATGCAGACAATTACACAAGGCCAGAATTGAACTTGGGTCCCTGGTGTTGTGAGGCAGCAGGTTAATCTCTATGTCATCTTGTTGCCCAAAAATGTCTTTGGAAGTTTTATCATGTTAAAGGCTTAGGACCATAGAATCCCTACATTTGGCCCTTTGAATCTGTGCTGACACCCCAGCAGAATATCTCACCCAGGCCCACCTACCAGTTCTATTGTAGATAATTCACCTAACCTATACACCTTGGGACATTTTGGAGCAATTTAGCTTAGCCAATCTACCTAAGCTGCACATCGTTGGACTGTGGAAGGGAAGAAGAGGACCTGAAAGAAACCCACACAGCCATGGGCTGAACGTACAAACTCCATGCAGGCATAAGAAATAGGAGCAGGAGTAGGCCATCTAGCTCTTTGAACTTGCCCTGCCATTCAATGAGATCATGGCTGATCTGAAGTGGATCAGTTTGACTTACCCGCTTGCTTCCCCAAGGTTGGAATTGCACCCGAGTTCCTGGCACTGTGAGACAGCAAAGCTAACCTCTATGCTGCTGTACTTTCATTTCTGCTAACTCTGACTCGTTGATGCTGGTGTCAGGCAATGTGGCTTATCCATGATTATAGTGGTTAGTCATTAAAAAGAGTGGGGAGAAACACAAATTACATTTTTATTTTATTGGAATAGCTCCAAAAGTGAGATGCCAAGTGACAGATCTCAACTCTACTCCTCTAGTGAGTTTAATCTGTGTCATATTTAGCTGCTGTGGGACCTACTTTACAAACAAAAAATTTGGCTGTCTAAGCTCTTTTATTTAAAGAACAACAAAAAACAACACAGCACGGGAAACAGGCCCTTCGGCCCAACGAGCCCGCGCCGCCATCCTAACGTCTTAATGACATATAGAGACCAATATAGGAACAATTTGTTACCCAATCAGCCTAAGAACACATTTTTGGGATGTGGGAGGAAACCGGAGCACCCAGAGAAAACCCATGCAACCACGGGGAGAACGCGCAAACTCCCGCAGACACAGGCCCAAATCCATGTGTCTGCACAGCAACAGCGATAGTCTCTGAGCTGTCATGTTGCCCATCTGATGGTCCTGTTTAAGCATACACTAACGACATGAAACACTAGGCCACTCCTGAAGTAACATCCAGGAACAGCCCTCGCACGACCTGCCGAATGCATGCACCTTGTTGGTCAACAAGGTGGACCGAACAGCCTGTGGAAACAATTAAAGTATTTAAACAGTCCTCCTATATCCCTCTATCTGCAGACCGCTCATGTGGCTGTCCAAGAGACCCTTAAACAACCCTAGCGTGCCTGCTCCCACCACCTTACTCGGTAGTGCATTCCACACCCCCACTACCCTTTGTGTGAAAAAATGCCCTCTAATATTAGTCTTATACATAGCCCCCCTCACCCTAAGGCCGTGACCCCTCGTTCTATCCGAATCTAATGGTGGAAAAAGCTTACCACCATTTACTCTATCTATACCCCTCATAATCTTATATACCTCTAATAGATCCCCTCTCAGCCGACGTCTTTCAAGGGAAAACAACCCCAGTGCGTTCAACCTTTCCTCGTAAGACAGCCCTTCCATACCAGGCAGCATCCTGGTAAATCTCCTCTGCACTCTCTCCAGGGACTCCACATCCTTCCAGTAGTACGGCGACTAGAATTTGTTGTCCTCCCTGGTGAAAGCTCATGGATTCAATTAGCAACTGAGTTTTGCTGCATCTGCAATCGGGTAAGATCTTGTAACCAGATGTGTCCTGTCATAAATTCATTAAAAAATAGCAGGAAGCTATTTGGCAATGTTACATGCTCGCTGATATATGGTGTTTTTCCCTCTGTTGGTGAAGATAAGAATCATAGAACTTTACAGTGCAAAAAGAGGCTCTTTGAGTCTGTACCAACCTCAATCTCACCCAGGCTCTACCCCCATATCCCTACATCCTATTACCTGCTAATCCCTCTAACCTAAGCATCCCAGGACACTAAGGGGCAATTTTAGCATAGTCAATCAACCTAACCCACACATCTTTGGACTGTGGGAGGAAACCAGAGCAACTGGAGGAAACCCACACAGACATGGGGAGAATGTGCAAACTCCACACAGGCAGTGACGCAAGCCAGGAATCGAACCCAGGTCCTTGGAGTTGTGAGGCAGCAGTGCTAACCACTGTGCTACCATGCCACCCAGTGAAGCTTGCACCACCAGCTTAGATACATCAATTGTTTGGGAAAAGAATTGTATTAATTGTCTTGCCTTCTCAAAATACAAAATTGGTTAGAATCTTTATTTGACACTTCTCCTGTAGCATAGGAAATATGCTTTATTTAAATTTCATTTTTGACATTGCTGTATCCAAAACAAAGGTTTGTAGTGTGTGGTTCATGGGGATGGGAAAGGTGCTGAATGCACTGAAACTAAATGATTGAAATCTGTTTTTAATGAAATGTAAAAACTATGGAGTTCCTGGGAAAATTCCAAATCGTCAATAAACCACGCCTTACATTTATATATCTTACTTAATAACCAAAACGCTTCAGGACTCTTATCGAAGTACGTTTAAGGAGGGAATGCCAGAATTTGCTACCTGGACAGCCAATGGCGAAGCTGTTAAAACCTGGAATGTGAGAAGGGCCAGGAGATTGTTTCAGTGGTTAACACTACTGCATCACAGAGCTAGGGACCTAGGTTCAATTCCTGCCTCGATTCGCTTTCCGTGTGGAGTTTTCACATTCTCCCTGTGTCTATGTGGGTTTTTTGTCGGTGCTTCAGTTTTCTTCCACAGTCCAAATATGTGCAGGTTACGTTGTTTGACTATGCTACATTAAGGGTTAATGTCAGAAGGATTAGCAGGGCAAATAGGGCCTGGGTGGGATTGTGATGGGTTCAGACTCGATGGGCTGAATGGCTTCCTTCTGTTCTGTAGGGATTCTAGGACTGGATGAGAGCAGAGCATTGTAGGAATAAGGAACATTACATCAGTTGAGGGATGAAGGCAAGAGTTTACAGATACCAACAAAGAGATGCATATTGCTGAAAATAAAACAAACTTTTCCCAGATTGGCTACAGAAGAATCTCCAAACCAAGTATGCTGCCAATTTCTTCATGGAAAATGGAAATTGTGACCACATTGGACTGTAAGCTTTTCTTGAACAAAGTTGATAATTTAAGTGAAACAACAAAGAAATCAGTAAATAGAATATTTCCGGGTCAAATAATAAAGGGAAATGGAATGCAGGTGCAAAGTAATTGAGGCATTTTCCATCAAATGAAAAATTAATGTGACTGAGCTTGACTTAGCAAACAGTGTTCTATCCTACAAAGCGGTGATTAATACTTTAGTACAAATTCATTGGTACAAACGGAGTACAGATGTCTGCAATAATATATTCAAGGTTTCTTCAGAGTAGACCATCCACTATCTTAGTAAATAGGTAGCAGTTTACAAGGAATACATCATTCCATTGATCCTCAGGTATTGAGCAATGTGGCTTATCCACAATTATAGCTGTTAGTCATTAAAAAGAGTGGGGGAGAGACACAAATTATGGGGCCCCTTCCTCATACCAGCGAGTCACGTACAAAGAACAAAGAACAAAGATCAAAACAGCACGGGAAACAGGCCCTTCGGCCTAACGAGCCCGCGCCGCCACCTCGATGTTCCCACTTCTACCCGCGATCCCTGTCCATGTTTATAGATCTATGGATTAAAAACCAAATTTGAGACAATTTAGGAGAATTTGTTTTGCCAATTAGCCTAAGAGCACATCTTTGGGATGTGGGAGGAAACCAGAGCACCCGGAGAAAACCCACGCAAGCACGGGGAGAATGCGCAAACTCCCACAGACACAGGCCCAAATCCATGTATCTGCACAACACAGCAATAGTCACTGAGCTGTCGTGTTGCCCATCAGATGGTCCAGGTCAAGCATACACTAACGATGTGAACCTCACAACCCATCGCGTGTTTGCCCCTCGTTAGACAACAAGGTGGACCAAAGCACCTGTAGGATAAAAACAAGTACATCAATATCATCATCTATTTACACACTTCCCAGGGACTCCCAAGGCTCATGATCCCTATTTTAAATCAGTTCTCTATACCCCTCCATTCCCATTCTGTTCATGTGCCCATCTAAGTATTTCTTAAATAACTCCAGAGTACCTGCCTCCACCACTTTACTTGGCAGTGCATTCCATACCCCCACCACCCTCTGTGTGAAAAAACGCCCTCTAGCATCCAAATTATACCTTACCCCCTTCACCCTAAGCCCGTGACCCCTCGTGCTATTTGAGTCCATCCTAGGAAAAAGCTTAGCCCTGTTTACTCTATCTATCCCTTCAAAATCTTGTACACCTCTATCAGATCTCCTCTAAGTCTACGTCTTTCTAAGGAAAACAGTCTCAATTTGCCTAATCTCTCCTCGTAACTCAGACCTTCCATACCAGGCAGCATCCTGGTAAACCTCCTCTGCACTCTTTCCAGAGTCTCCACGTCCTTCTGGTAGTAAGGCGACCAGAACTGGACGCAGTATTCCAAATGAGATCTAACCAGCGTTTTATACAACTGCAAGATTAAAGGCCAGCTCTTGTACTCTGTACCCCTTCCTATAAAGGCTAACATACTATATGCTTTCTTCACAACCTTCTCCACTTTCTCTGCCACCTTCCGAGACTTGTTCACCTGCACCCCCAGGTCCCTCTGCATTTCTATACTCTTAATAGGTCTACCCTTTATCATATACCTCCCCCCTACATTCTTTCTCCCGAAATGCATCACCCCACATTTATCAGGATTGAATTCCATCTGCCATCTGTCTGCCCAAGCTACCAGCCTATCTATGTCCTGCTGCATCGCCTGACAATGCTCCTTACTATCCGCAAGTCCAGCCATCTTTGTATCGTCTGCAAACTTGTGCATCAGTCTGTGGCCCTCTTGACCTTCACCATAAATGACCGATCACCCCCTCATCCGCCCTATAATGTGGTCAAAAAAGATAGAGGGGGCTTTGAAAAACTCCATTCAATCATAGGCTCTGTATCTTTTGAGTTGAGGCACAGGGGTTAGAATCATAGAGGTATACAGCACAGAAAAAGGCCCTTCAGCCCACTGAGTCTGTGCCAGTCAAAGACAAACTACCCAACTATTCTAATCCATTTTCCAGCACTTCCTAGAATCATAGAATCCTTATAGAGCAGAAGGAGGCCATTCAGCCCATTGAACCTGCACAGCAATCCCATCTAGACCCTATCTCGGTAGTCCCCCGTATTTACCCTGCTCATCCTTCTGACACAAAGGGGCAATTTAGCCTGACCAATTAACCTAACCCGCACAGCTTTGGAGTGTGAAAGGAAAGTAGAGTACCCAGAAGAAATCCATGCAGACACGAGGCGAATGTGCAAACTCCACACAGATAGTGACCTGAGCCAGGAATTGTACCCTGGTCCCTGGCGCTGTGAGATAGCAGTGCCATCATGCTACCTTGGTCCATAGTCTTTAATACTTTGTCATTGCAAGTGCACATCTAGAACCTCCATTATTTGCTTTTAGTCTTAGCAAGTGTTCATTTCTGTTTTCACAGTTGATAACAAAACCCAGATCCTTGAAGACAAGAAGGGATTTAACTGCAAAGAAATACTGATTTAAATTGCATTCATTCTCTTTACTAACTACACAGAAACAAAACTGTAATGTTAGAAAACTCCATCTTTGCTAGATTGCACTCTAAAAATAGTAAATACATTATATTTGATTACAATTTCAAATATTCTCAACTTCCAGTTGTATAGAATGTGCTAAGGAATAACTGGATAAGTCTCATTTTATTTTTTTCCCTCTTTATTAGCAGTCTTGCAAGACTGGCCTTGCAATAACAAGACTAATTGAGTTATCACATCTTCCAGAAGTCAGTGAAAGTCTAGAAACATTTCTTCATAACAGGATCTCCAAAAAAGAATAATTTAACATTTGCAATGACTAAACCCTCAAAGCAGCTCAGCGTGTCATCAGCTTTTCATTACTGAATCCCTATAGTACAGAAGGAGGCCATTTGACCTATCGAGTCGGTACTGACCGCAATTCCACCCAGGCCCTTCTCCTGTAACCCGTCGCGTTTTCCCCTGTTAGCCCCCCTGACACTAGGGTCAATCAAGCTAACAAGCACATCTTTGGATTGTGGAAGGAAACCAAAGTACCCGGAGGAAACCCATGCAGATATGGAGGGAATGTGAAAACTCCACACAGACAGTGCCCCGAGGCTGGAATTGAACCTCGATCCCTGGGGCTGAGGTCACATCCAACTGACTCAAGGACAGTTTCTTCCCTGCTGTCATCAGATTTTGAATGGACTCACATCGCACTAAGTTGACTTTTTTTTACACCCTAGGTATAACTGTAACATTATATTCTGCACTGTTATTTTCTTCTCTATGAACGGTATGTTTTGCGTGCATAAAGTGCAAGAAGCCATACTTTTCACTGTATGCTGATACATGTGGCAATAATAAATCAAATCAAATCAAAATCAAAAAAGAAAACATGGTAAATTGGCCAGTTAGGAATTGAAAACCACAATGATACAATATACTCAAACTTTGACAGCTGCAGTTCAATGTGGGTGAGCACCTACTTCTGATACAAGAAAGAAAGTTTTGGATATTTTCTTAATGGTAAAAAAGCAGAAATGATGGAAAAGGAAAGGGATATGGTTGGCAGATACACCAATCGTTAAAAGCTAAGGTACAAAAGAAACTAATTGAATGTTTGTATTCTCAAGGAGGCTGGAATCCACTGGAGGGAAAGTTATAACACACTTGTACAGAACTTTGAACAAGCCCTATCTGTCTTCAGTTTTGAATACTGGTCCTTGGGAAAAGTATACCACCACACAGGTTCATCAGGATGTGACCAAGGCTGAAACGGTTCAATTGGGTTGGGTGAGCTTAGTTTGTGTTTCCTTGAATTTAAAAAGTTGAGGGATGACCAAATGGGATTGTTCCATGTGTTTTGAGGTCGGGGGATCTTTAAACTAGAGCTAACCCATTCAGAGAACATAAAACATGACTGCTTGACAAAAATGAATGTAGGTCCCTTACAGTCAGAAACAGGCGAATTCACAACAGGGAATAAAGAAATGGCTGAGAAATTAAATTTGGCCCCCAGCGACAATAATTCCACCCAGGCTCTATCCCTGTAACCCCACGTATTTACCTTGCTAGCCCCCTGACAGTTTATCATGGCTAATCAACCTAACCCACATCTTTGGACTATGGGAGAGAACTGGAGCATCCAGTGGAAACCCATACTGACATGAGGAGAATGTGCACACAATCAACCAAGGCTGGAATTGAACCCAGGTCCCTGGCTCTGCGAGGCAGCAATGCTAACCACTGTGCTGCCCCATCCACTGCACTAACTTCATCAACACTTCTTGCCACTTCCTCAAATAATTTGCTGATCCCTGATGTAAGACTAACTAGCCTCTAACTGGTATTTCCTTTGATTCCCTATTTAAACAATTGCATTTCTCTAATACTTCCCCTGTATCTAGTGAGGATTGCAAAATCATTCTCAGAGTATCTGCTATCTCCTTCCTGACCTCCGACTGCACCCTGCAATCCAAAAATGATTGGTAGATGGCACGGTGGTTAGCACTGTTGCTTCACAGTGCCAAAGACCCGGGTTCATTTCCAGCCTTGTGTGGCGGTTGCACATTCTCCCCATGTCTGCTTGGGTTTTCTCTGGGTGCTGTGGTTCTTTCTCACAGGTTAGGTGGATTGTCCCTTAGTGTGCCAAGGTTAGTGGGGGATTAATAAGGCTGCCGAGACAGGAGCCTGGGTATGATGCCCTGTTGGGGAGTCCATGTAGACTAAATGGGCTGAATGGCCTCTTTCTGTACTGCAGGGATTTTGTGATTGATACATTTGAATCTACCTGGATAGACTGGCGGTGTTTGCTGAACTTTGGTAACAGATGTGATGCTGGGGGTGAGAGGTAGAATCTCTTAGTTACAGCAATGACGCTGTTACTCGGATTTGTTTTATTCCTGTGGCAGAGAGATCAGACATTCGATCCCAGTTGGAGAGGGACAGTTTATCGAGAAGCAGCCAGCTATATTATTTTTTATTATTAAGACCTGGCGTAACGCTTTGGGATGTTTTAAGGAATCTCTATCCTGTTGGATTAAAGACAGTCTGTGTCAAAACAAAATAGGGAGAAGAATCAAGCCAGTCTGGCACTCTCACCTGTCTAATAGGTATGTTATAATCATGAACTCCTCGCATTATAACCAGTTGGGGGATCAGTTGCAAAGACTTTTAACCCAGCTGAACAGATCATCGGCACATCTTGGGAATCTCACCGGCACAGAGAAAGCTGTCAGTGGGACGGACAGAAGGCACGCCTATCTCTACATCCTTCTGGTCATGGCTTTTTACGCTTTCCTGACGGGAGGATTGATTCTGGCTTACACCCGCTCTAACACAGCCAAGTACCAAGTAGATCACCCTGGAGAGATCTACACCAGACCCAAGCAGGGAGAAAAAGACAGCCGCAACTCAGAGGACCGATACTGAAATCGTTTTGAAAATTATTGTTTTATCATTTTTCTCTGCGGTTCATTTAAAAAAAGCAGCATTTCTGCATCAAATTTTAGCAACTGTTTGTGAACTGATGCCCGCTTAGTTTTTGCTGCTTTTGAAGCTTAGCGCGTGGAAGCTGTTGTGTGAAGTTCAATAACCCTTTGGAGCGAATAGCAAGATGCAAAAAGACAATTCAGGGATCTTTTTGAAGTTGGTATGTCCACATTGCAACCCGTGTCAACATATAGCCCACCTTCCACAGCACAGTAACCTCAACTAGGTCAAGCTTGTTTCTTCAGGATAACAGGAAGGTGCAGAGAGACAAGATGTATTTTGATTAGATTTATTGTTATATACATTAGCATATAGTGAAAAGTATTGTTTCTTGCACACTATACAAAGCATACCGTTCATACCTAGGGGAGAAGAAAAGGAGAGAGGGCAGGATGTAGTGTTACAGTCATAGCTAAGGTGCAGAGAATGATCAGCTTACTGCAAGGTAGGTTCATTCAAAAGCCCGATGGCAGCAGGGAAGAAATTGTTCTTGAGTTGGTTGGTACCAGACTCCTATATCTTTTTCCCCATAGAAGAAGATGGAATAGAGTATGCCTAGGGTGCATAGGCTTTTGTGCCACAATGGTTAGCACTGCTGCCACACAGCGTCAGGAACCTGAGTTTGATTCCAGCCTTGGGTAATTGCCTGTGTGGAGTTTGCATGTTCTCGTCGTATCTGGGAGGTTCCCTCTGGGTGCTCCAGTTTCCTCCCGTAGTCCAAAGATGTGCGGGTTAGGTGGATTGACCAAGGTAAATTGCCCTTTAGTGTCCCAAGGTTACAGGAATTGGTGGGTAAATATGTGGGATTCAGGGATAGGGCTAGATAAAATGATCTGCCAGAGAATTCGTGCAGACTCAATGGGCCAAATGGCCCCCAACTGCATCGCAGTGATTCTATGAATTGGTGAGATATCAGCCTCATTTAAACATACATGTAATTCCTATGTTCATGGTAAAGTGAAGGGAAACCATTGATAATCATATTGATAGTTTTTCTACACTGTATCTGGAATGTGCTTAATTTTGAAGGTGATGTGATCAAGTGGCTCATATTTAAAATGATCTGAATCCAGATGTGAAATAGTAAACCTGTATAAGTGGTTTGTACAATTGCATTTATCAAAGCAATCCTATTTAAAATAGGTGAGGAAGGAGCAGTGCTCCAAAAGCTTGTGATCCCAAGTAAACCTGCTGGACTTTAACCTAATATTATGAGGTTTTGTACTGTGCCCAGCCCAGTCCAACACTGGCATCTCCACATCATATTTAAAATAAAGTGCTTGATTTTATTATCAAGTTCTTTGGCAAATCTAACTCACCCCCAACTCCTATATAAAAACTAATGTGTACATGAAAAGAATCTAGAAAACTGAAATATGGTAAAAGCTGAACAGTTAGTCAAATCTATCAGTGTGTAAATTGATAGTTCTGAGAAAGAGTTCCAACCACATCATTGAGGTTGTTTTTCACTTTCTGGCACTTTTTTTTTAAATAAAATTGAGAGGAACAGTGATTCTGACATTGACAGCACAATAGTGTAGATGACCTGCTTTTAGACATCTGATGATCATTTGAGATGTGTTGACTCTCAGCTTTGACAGAGGCAGGTGCCCTCCCTATTAGAGTGTTGCAGACATTCCAAAGCCCAGGACAACCTGCTGAAGGATACACTGAAGCTTGGGTAGCTGCTGCAGACGCACGATGGGGAAGGTCACTGTCTAAGATCTTTCAACTATAGGAGAGCAGAACTGACTTGGGCTAAATGACTCACTGAATGTTTACAGTGACTATTACATGTTCATTCGGCCCATCGAGTCTGCACAAACCACAATCCCATCCAGATCCTACCCCATACATTTACCCCAGCTAGTCCTCCTAACACTAAGGGTCAATTTAACTATAAAAAAGACCAGCACATCTTTGAAATGTGGGAGGAAACCGGAGCACCTGGAGAAAACCCACACAGACAGGAGGAGAACAAATAAACTCCACACAGATAGTGATCTAAACCAGGAATTGAACCCGGGTCCCTGGTACTGTGAGGCAGCAGTGCTAATCACTGTGCCACCATGCCTGCCGCCTTCTCCATTATACTGAAAAACCTCGGAATGCAACTTGTTCCATATAAACAGCCTTTAAAATAACTTTGCAACATTTATGAAGACCAATATAAAATGTTGGTAATGTTTCTTTGTTTTGAAACATCTCAAAGTCACCTGTTGTGTTTCTGCCAAAACAACGGTCGCAGAATTGTTGGAATCACATGGAACCTCAGGTGGATCTCTTGAAAAAGAAGATATCTGCGAACTCCTGGACCTTTGCCTGACAACTTATTTTGAATTTGATGGAGACTACTACGAACAACTCAAAGGTGCATCCATGGGCTCTCCAATTTCTGGATTCATTGCAGAAGTCAGTATGCAAAAACTAGAACGGATGATTCTACCGAAACTCAACCCAAAACTGTGGGTCCGCTACGTTGATGATACATTCACCATAATCAAGAAGAGTGAGCTGGCAAGAGCAAACCAGTCACTTAACAACGTCTTCGAAGACATCAAGTTCACAATGGAAATGGAAAACGGCGGCAAACTGGCCTTCCTAGACGTGCTTATTTCGAGAACCCCGAATGGTGAACTTCACACCGAAGTATACAGGAAAGAAACCCATACTGATCAGATCCTGAGTTATCATAGTAACCATCCCAAATGCCACAAACGCAGCTGCATTCGGACCATGTTCAAGCGAATTGAAACACACTGCAACACAATAGGAGCTAAAGTAAAAGAAGAAAAACGACTGTACCAAGTCTTCCAGAAGAATGGCTATCCAAGGAACTTCATCCGGAGATCCTTACGTCACACCAACTCGGCATCTACTACCACCAGTACAGGAAATAGAAGAGTCACTCTACCCTACATCAAGAATATTAGCGAAATGACAGCAAGATTACTACGACAACACGGCATAACTGTGGCACACAAACCCACGAATACACTTCGACAGGCACTCTCAAAACCAAAAGGACAATGAGAAACATTGAATAAGACCAACGTCATTTACAAAATTCCCTGCAGTGAATGTGAAAAGCACTACGTGGGACAAACTGGAAGAAAACTATCAACCAGAATACATGAACATCAACTTGCAAGCCGAAGACACGATCCATTGTCATTAGTATCAGTCCACGAGGACCAAGAAGGACATCAGTTCAACTGGAATAGCGTGACCGTGCTAGGTCAGGCAAAAATGAAGAAAGAATGTGAATTTATCGAGGCGTGGCACTCAACCGAACATGCGATCAATCGGCATATAGATATTGATCCAGTGTATCAACCGCTGCGCAGGGAAGAACTGAATAATCGGAGCACTCAGCACTAAGATTCAAACCGACCCGCAAGGTGATCAAGGGACAAGATCGGATGCAGATGCAACAATTCCAGCGAATCCCAAAAAAGCAACCAATCAAATTTCAAGACAAAGACCTCGAATGAACTGAAAAAGAATCACAGAGAGATCAAACAACCAATCAAAGTGGAGCAGGGTCACTGAAATGATGGAATCACAACACAGCAAGTTCAACAATTAATTAATCAAATAGGACTAGGGTCATTGCAATTAACCAATCAAAAGAAAGTAGATTTACTACTGTTCAATTTGCTATATAAACGTAGGTACTATGCAGGAACACACCCACAGCTAAGCACTGACGATGTTTCCTCGTTTGGTGACGAAACGTCTGCAAGCCAATTGCCAAGCTCGGCGAACACAACAACAGATGATCAATCTACCCGAGCTACCAATTTTCACTAACATTGCTAACATCTCAAAGTGTTATTTGATGTATGTAAAGGACTTATTATTACTTTTTGTGTGATGGCAATTTTGGAATAGTTGCATGTTCTTGCAGATTTCTTATGAATAAAGTATTCTTTTGGTGCCCTTCAGTGAGCTATACAATTAGTCCAATTTCCCTGCGCTCTCCTAATAGCCTAACCTTTTTATTCCCTTTTCTATTCCCTTCTGAAAGATCGGGAATCTCCAACATCTTTCACTACAATGTGCTTCTGGTAACTAATCGTTCTCTTCTCTGCTTCACTGCTTTCACTTAAAACTGTAAAAGAAATGACTTGTATGAAGAAGTGCCTATTGCTTAAGTGGCTAAATATGCTTTTACTGTGCTTTTGCTGGTCATGTTCAGTTCGGGTGTGTGGTAGCATCTGTTGTGAAGCTTGACTCAGTATTTGGGGAATTTCTGCAGAGAAATAGCTGGAAACCAGGATGTTAGCGGCACAATGAACAATTATCTATTGTTCTTCTAATAATTGTGTGCCACATGGTGTAAGATAGATGATATTAAAGGCTGCATATTTAGTTTGCATCAGTGCAAAGAGTTTTTGCATGTGCATCAAAACAGACAGCAGTCTGACTGAGGAGTTGTTTGACAGCACTGGAAATGGGAATTGTGAGTCTTCCAGGAAGTTTATCAAACATCAGTTTCAGGTGGTGTGGACTTTTGGTTAAGACTGAGCATAAGATCGGGCCCAAGAGGGGGTGCAGTGCTTCATCCTGTCAGCTTAGACCTTGTTTGTCTCCCTTGTGGAGACCATGAACTGGATTCCGTTGGATTTTGAATTTGGTTTTTGGAGAAAGCAAGGAATGGGTTTGGGTTTGTCCGATCTGCTCTCAGCATTGGCTTTGTATCTTTAAGAAGGGAGTAAAAAATTTCAGAAACAAGATCGAGGATAGGATCAAGTCCAAGATCAGGTATAATGCTTGTTCTTGTTATCTTGGATCTTGTTTATCTCTTTTGTGGAGACCAGAAATTGGAATCAATTTGAATTTGAATTTTTTTGGAGCAAGCAAAGAGATAAAATCATAGAATCCCGACAGTGCAGAAAGAGGCCATTCAGCCTATCGAGTTTGCACCGACCACAATCCTATCCAGGCCCTATTCCTGTAACGCCACCTATTTACCCTGTTTATCCCCTTGGCATGGGGGTCAATTTGACAAGGTCAATCCACACATCTTTGGACTGTGGGAGGAAACCAGAGCACCCGGAGGAAACCCATGCAGACACAGGGAGAATATGCAGACTCCACACAGACAGTGATACAAGCTGGGAATTGAACTCAGGTCCCTGGAGCTGTATGGCAGCAGTGCTAATCACTGTGCCACTGTGCCACCCACTCTTTTTACAGATCAACAACCTGAAAAGTTAATTCTCTTTCTGTCCCTGTAGAGGCTGCTCGATCTGTTGAGTATTTTCCAGCATTTCCTTTTTTATTTAATTATTCCTTTCCAACTCTCAATTATTTTGCATTATCCTGAAAGAACATAGAACCATAGGATTAAGGCCTGGACATGTCCATTCTGTGCCTCAGCTTTGTAACTCTGAGAATGGAGTTTTTTTTAATGGTAATGTTGTTTCTTTTCCCACATCTAATTGTGCACAAGACAGATTTTCATCTATTCTCATCATGAGTTTTTTTTCCTGGAGGTTATGCTTGAGGGGCACCATTCTGCATCAAATTTGACCAAAACTTCTCTTGCTCTTAACACCAGCCTCTGGTGCGTTGGAAGGATTTTGCAGGTTGATATTCAACTACATTATGAACACTCATTCCTTGACCATCAAGCACTGGAGTGAGAATTCGAATGATGTAGAGATGCCAACATTGAACTGGGGTAAACACAGTAAGAAGTTTCACAATACCAGGTTAGAGTCCAACCAATTTATTTGATAGTAATCTCACAAGCTTTTAGAAACGTTGTTCCTTCGAACCTTCCACATACTTGACAAAGGAACTTTTTTCTGAAAGCTTGTGAGATTACTATCAAATAAACTAGTTGGACCCTAACCTGGTGTTGTAAGACTTCTTACTGTGGGGATTTGAACTCCGAGCTTCTGGCTCAAGGATGTTTCCCACTGCCCCACAAGCCCTCTGGGTGGTTATGTTACTGCACTAGTGATCCAGAAAATGAATTTCAGACCCACTGAGCAATTTGAGGATGTGAATTCAATTTTAAAACTCTGGGCGGAAAAGGTGACTTGTCAAATTGTCAGGAACCCAGTTTCATTACATTCCTTATGGGATCTCTGGCCAATATGTCACTCCAGTTGAATATGGTTTATTCTGATGCAGCCTAGTCAGCTACATGCAATGATTGAAGGAAGCTCAGCATCTTCTTAGGGAAGCTAGGAACTAACAGGTAATAAATAAATGCAAGCCTTTCCAACAATGCTAAGAATGAATTAGTAAATGCTCTCAAGTTATTGTGATTTGAAATAAAAACTCCACCATTCTCACCAGAGAAATCACAAGGATTATTGACTTTGGCACTGCAGCTGTATATCTCAAAAAGGAGCACATCAAGGGTTGGTATAAAGTACCAGTATGTATCACCATGGCAAAATAATATTGATTCAGGAGCTTTCAGTATCACTATAGTGATTCCAAATAATTGCCTTTGTTGGTAAAAGGCTATTACATTTTCTTTGACAAATGAAAGCTTTGATAATGTTTTGCTTCTTTAGTTACAGAGTTTAGAAAAGTTAAGCTAGGTAGACTTTGTTTATTTGTAATATTGTAAAATTAGAGTTCCTATCACCAAGTTGCTGATATATTCCATAGAATAATCTGAGGCAATAACGGATACATCTAACAGCAGCCCAGTCATCCCACCTTCCTTTCCAGCATAATTCCTTATTTGCCCCGCAGATGAACAAACCTGTATTCACACAGCACATAGATACTGATTCAAAAAGATGTTGGGAGTGGGGTTGCCTAAAAGATTGTCCAAAATTAGTTTTAAGAAATATTAATTGGTATCACAAATAAGCTTAAGAGTACAATGAAGTTACTGTGAAAATCCCCTGGTTGCCACGCTCCAGCACCTTTTTGTGTACACAGATAAAGAATTTAGCTTGGCCGGATGCACTTAACCAGCACGTCTTTCACACTGTGGGAGGAAACCAGAGCACCCAAAGGAAGCCCATACAGACACTGGGAGAATGTGTAGACTTTTCAAACAGTGACCCAAGCTGAAAACCGAACCTGGTGTTGAGATAGCAATGTTAACCACTGTGCCACCATATGTGAGTGGGGAAAGGTTTAAGTAGGAAATGAATTTCAGAGCATATGGCCTCACAGTAGATTGTTTCTCCACTATGCCTCCTCTTAATCCAGCAGGGAAAATTATTACCTGAGCACCTCATGCTGATTTGAAAATAAGTCAATGAAGTGTTTAGAAGTAAAGATGTATGTTGTTATGAGGATGTGTGAGATTTTTGGGTCTTGGTAGTAACATGCCATTACAAGTATGACAGGAAAACTCCCAAGTGCAGTGAAAAATTTGCTTCCGCTGATGTTTGTAATTGACTTACAGTTTTCTCCTCCAGATTCTCATGGTGGTTTGGGTTGCTTGCTCCAATTTATTGGAAATTGCATTTTGATGTTTTTGCATTTATGAAGGATTACTAAACACTCAGCTCACTGGAATCATGTTCACCCTAATCCAATGACCACGTCACTTGTCTAATTAAACCAGCATGAATCACAACTGGATATAAATGACAATTTCAAACAGCAAGGTATACAAAGTGAAAACAGTAGTGTCAGATTTCAGATTGAAACCATGGCTTACAGACCTCAGGCTTTGCCAAGTATCATTTATAAAACATACGCTGAATATAAGTACGAGATGCACTGGCTTTATGCTTCTCTACAAGAGGATGATCCAGGTTTTCTTCTCCCTTCTTTGCGTTACTTTGGTCACAATACTTCACACAGTTCCTGCGCTGTTTATTCTTTCACCGTTTACCACGGACTTAAACCCAAGCAGTGTCAACTATACCTCACTCTAATATGCCATGCCTTCCGACAATGTCACCAAAGGCATCACTTAGATAAGTAGGAGAATAGATCCTTGGGAGATAACACTGCACGGAGCAGGAAGGAAAATCATTGCAAATGATTCTCCGGCTACAATGGAACTAGGCAGGAGCAATCTCATCCAGCAGAACACCTATAGGGAGGCATTTGACAGTAATCAAAATAGAGACATCTTAGTTTCAATTCTATGTCCGTACTGAGTTACCTCATCACATTTGAGAAGACATGAGTACTACAATTGACGTTAGTACTTTGGCAATGACAAAAATAAGCCCGGGTGCTGCTCCTGTTTGCTACCCACTGAAACACTGCTAGAAAGTGTGCTCTCATTCAAGTAAGAACAATAACAGGATCAAGTCATCCAACTGGTTTATTTGGAATCATGAGCTTTTTGAATGTTGCTCCTTCAGGTGAACGTCCCAGTCCCCCGATTAAAAAAACTCACCCAATGAAGGAGCAGTGCTCCAAAAGCTCATGATTCCAAATATGAATACTTAAGCCGGTGTTGAAAGACTTCTTTTTGTGCCCATCCCAGTCCATGCCGGCATCTCCACATCAGGATCAAGAAGATTAACACCACTCATTCTCTCAGTATACCCACTGGGACATGATACCAAGGGTAACCTGAAACAGGGCAGCAACACAGCAGGCTCATGTTGTGAAATATTCCATTCCTAATTCTATGTTCCAGCACAGATAGAAATCTAGAGTGGGAGGAAAAACTCACTAAATATTAATAGAGAATCTAAAGCGTGAGTAACATACGAACACAATGTAATTCAATTGTTTATTGAAGTCAATTTCAAACAGCAAGGTATACAAAGTGAAAACAGTAGAGTGTCAGATTTCAGATTGAAACCATGGCTTACAGACCTCAGGCTTTGCCAAGTATCATTTATAAAACATACACTGAATATCAGTACGAGATGCGTTGGCTTTATGCTTCTCTACAAGAGGATGATCCAGGTTTTCTTCTCCCTTCTTTGCATTATTCTGGTCACAATACTTCACACAGTTCCTGCGCTGTTTATTCTTTCACCGTTTACCACGGACTTAAACCCAAGCAGTGTCAATTCAATTACTCCTCCAATTAAAACTGAGAGTTAACCGGCCCAGTCCTGAAAGCGGAAGCAATCGCTTGCAATTTTCCACACTGTATTTTGTGGGGTTACTTGTGCTGTGAGTAAAAAATTTTGGTTGAAGTATCGCTGTTTATTTCCTTCAAATTTCACTGTTCCACAGGTGACCACCAACACGGTGGTTTGTCCTTGAGTGGCTTGCTCTAGATAGAGACAAACAAAAAAACTTCATTACAAACAAGTCAATCAGTAACACATCCAATAGCCTCAAAATAATTACAAAGCTAATTACTCAATGGCTAGATACACAAAAAGGGATGGAATGTATCTTTCTGTAAAGCAATAGCTGGGACACAAGAATTTTACATAAGAAATATTGACTTGGTTTTGCCTCCATTTTTGTTCCTTGCTTTAATTTTTTTTTTCCCGCTCCCTCCTTGAAGAACGCTAAACCTCCTCTGCAGAGGAATATTTGATATCCAATCTTTAATACATTGGTAATTGGTAACTTCTGCCACTTGCAAAGAGGATAAAATAAACAAATAATTAAGCTTACAATCCACCATGCCTTATAGACAAATTCATTCACAACAACTAAAAATATTCAGGACAGTATACAGGGAAAGAGAAGAGAAAAATACAATGAATCCTAGAATCCCGAAATGCATCCTTACAAGCCCATTGAGACAGCACTGACAACAATTCCACTCAGGTCCCATCCCCACAACGCCCATATTTATCCTGACACTTGGAGCATGACCAATCCACCTAACCCGTACATTTCTGGACTACGGAAGGAAACTGGAGCATGCAATTTGAAGTCTGAAGTTGGATAAGTCCCCTGGGCCGGACGGGATTTACCCTAGGATTCTCTGGGAGGCAAGAGAGGAGATTGCAGAGACTCTGGCTCTGATCTTCAGGTCCTCGTTGGTTACAGGTGTGGTTCCGGAGGACTGGAGGATAGCGAATGTGGTCCCATTGTTTAAGAAGGGGAAGAGAGACCTTCCTGGGAATTATAGGCCAGTGAGTCTTACTTCTGTGGTGGGCAAGGTATTGGAGAGAATTATTAGGGATAGGATTTATAGTTATGTAGAGAGAAATGAATTGATTGGGGATAGTCAGCATGGTTTCGTGAAGGGTAGGTCATGCCTTACTAACCTCATTGAGTTTTTTGAGAAAGTGACCAGAGAGGTGGATGGGGGTTAGGCGGTTGATGTAGTATATATGGACTTTAGTAAGGCGTTTGATAAGGTGGCCCATGGAAGACTTCTACAGAAAATGCAGATGTGTGGAATAGAGGGTGATTTAGCTAATTGGATTAGGCATTGGCTGGCAGATAGAAGACAGAGGGTGGTGGTTGATGGGAGATATTCATCGTGGAGTTCGGTGACGAGTGGTGTGCCTCAGGGGTCTGTTTTGGGGCCCCTGCTGTTTGTAATTTTTATAAATGATATGGATGAGGGTATTGAGGGATGGATCAGTAAATTTGCAGATGACACTAAAGTTGGTGGAGTGGTAGATAGTGAAGAGGGGTGTTATAGTTTACAGAGTGATTGGACAAGTTGCAGAGCTGGGCCGAGAGGTGGCAAATGGAGTTTAATGTGGAAAAGTGTGAGGTAATGCACTTTGGCAGGAACAATAAATGTTTAGAGTATAGGGCTAATGGTAGGGCTCTTAATAGTGTTGAGGAACAGAAGGATCTTGGTGTATGTGACAATAGATCCCTGAAAGTAGGCAGTCAAGTGGATAAAGTTGTTAAGAAGGCATATGGAGTCTTAGCTTTTATTGGTAGGGGATTGAATTTAGGAGCCGCAGCATCATGTTGCAACTGTACAAAACTCTAGTGCGGCCGCACTTGGAGTATTGTGTGCAGTTCTGGTCCCACATTATAAGAAAGATGTGGAGGCATTGGAGAGGGTACAGAGGAGGTTTACCAGGATGTTGCCTGTATGGAGGGCAGGTCTTATGAAGAGAGGCTGAGGGATTTGAGGTTGTTTTCGTTAGAAAGGAGGCGGTTAAGAGGGGACCTAATCGAAACATATAAGATGATTAGAGGTTTAGATAGGGTGGACAGTGATAGCCTTTTTCCTAGATGGAGAAAGCTAGCACGAGGGGACACAGCTTTAAATTAAGGGGTATGAGTTATAGGACGGATATCAGAGGTAGGTTCTTTACTCAAAGAGTGATTAGGGAGTGGAATGCCCTGCCTGCAGCTGTTGTAGATGCGCCAAGTTTGTGGCGTTTAAGAGGTTAATTGATAAGTATATGGAAGAGAAGGGAATGGTTTAGTTTGGAGGGCATTGCTTTTTATTTTGGTCGGCACAACATCGAAGGCCGAAGGGCCTGTTCTGTGCTGTAATGTTCTATGTTCTAATTACAGGAAGATTGTGCAAACTACACACAGTCACCAAGACCAGAATTGAACCCAGGTCCCTGGCACTGAGGTAGAAGTGCTAACCACTGGGCCAGCCTCATTGTCCCTTTCACCTGTAGAGCCAGTTTCAAATCCAGAGAAAAAGCTTCTCTGTCATTTGTAAAGGAAAAGATTAAGGTGTCAGGTGCGACAACCATTGATCACCTGTGTACAACCATAATAAGCTGCCTTGGGCATTTTATTTTGTAACAGTATCCCTTCAAGTGTATGTTTTGGAGAGACCTTAGAAGTGTGCAGTGGAGAACCAAATGGTGTGTAATCATCTGTTGTAAGAAGCAAATGAACTTGTCAAATAGAAAAACATCACTCATTTACATTGGATCATTGCTGCAATGCAAAAGCCACTGCATTGATGAAGCAGCCTTTTCTGTTACAAAGTACAAGCACCAACACTGATATATCTTACGCATTGCTGAAAAAGAGGTTTTTTCATTGAAGCTTGCTGTCTTGCACTCATCAGCATAATTCACAAGCATACCAAATGTGAAGGGAATTGTTGCTCTATATTTGGAATTCTTGTGAATTGTCCTGATGAGTGCAAGATGAAAAACTTTGATGAAAAACATCACTTTTTCAGCAACACTCAAGTTCTGTACTACCAAATATCCACTCAAATATCTGAGATTAGCTAAATCAACTGCCGACCACAGAGTCACGAACTAGTCAAACAACAATGTTTTCCGTATCAACATCTTTTCAAAGGGATGACTGAATCCAGGAGACAGAGGGGACAAAATCCCACAAATTTTCTTAAAATAGACAAATATTATTAACCAAACAGAAAATGAGATAAAGGCAAAATACTGTGGATGCTGGAATCTGAAACAAAAACAGAAAATGCAGGAAAATCACAGCAGGCCTGAAAGTTTCTGTGAAGGGACAAGAGAGCCAACACTGAGTCAGGATGATCCTTCATCAGAACTCTAAACGCTGGTTCCATTCTCTCCCCACAGATGCTGAAATTTTACAGCATTTTCTATTTTAAAAATAGAAATTAAGTTGGATAACCAAAAAAAGATAAAAGAAAAAATGTTTTGTAATCTTCAAATTTTTTTAAAAATATGTTATTGATCTTTTTCTGTAGATGAAGGGGAAAATTGATAAAGAAATGCAGCAGTAAAGATCATAAGATTCGTGCCAACATTTTTCATGTTGCTTTTGTTGTTAAAGATAGTAAAATGATTTAAATCATAGAATCCCTACAATGGAGAAGACCATTTGGCCCATTGAGTCTAACCGACAGCAAGCCCAGGCCCCAGCCCCTTAACTCCATGTATTTACCCTGCTAGCCTCCCTGACGTTAAGGAGTAATTAGCTTGGCCAATCAATCTTATCTGTATATCTTTAGGCTGTGGGAGGAAACTAGAGTACTGGAGGAAACCCACGCAGACAAGGGAGAACGTGCAAACTCCACACAGACAGCCGAATTGAACCGGGTCCCTATGCTATGAGGCAGTAATGCTAACTACTGTGCCACCATGGCACCCAATATAAAAAAACTCCAATTTACTCTTAGAATACTAATACAGATGCAGTTATTAGGATGTAACAATTCAAAGCATGTTATATTTGATTCAATTCAGGTCTAACTGAAGCATACCATGAACTGGCTGACAATCCAACATGTTTACTTGGAAATCACTAGAAGGCAACATTTCAAAAAATTCAGTAAGTGCTTGATGGCCCGATATTGCATTACCGTTCCACACTAAGGTCGCTGTGTCCAGGTACAATTTGGTCAATACCTATGAAAAATAAAATGCAGGAGGAAAATACAGTGATCAAAAGCTGAAGACAAAAACATAATGCAATGTGACAAATATCAAATTAAATAAATGCTAAATATTTGGTGTTACTGATCAGATGCTCATTTTAACAAGTTCCAATCCTTTGAGATGACAATGAAGTAACTCACTGAGATGCAGCATTTGCAAAGTGAGTTCTGGCATTGCATTTTGGTAGCAAGACAAGATGAAACTACAATGCACAATCATTTTTAAAAAATAAATATCACCTCATCATTTTTCAGCTATTTTAAGTGCGTATTCTTAAGGCAAGGTTTCTGGCACCAGATTGGACTGAGACATTGTTTAAACTTACTTTCTTTCTGTGTTTCCAACGTTTTCCAGAGTTCAAAGTTTAAAAAAAAGTGAAGATTTTATGTAAAATTAAATTGAAAATGAGTATGAGAACGAACAGAGGACAGAATCAGGGAAGATCAAAAAGTGGATTTTTAATAAAAATTCCACGCACGGGTGAAATTGCTCCCAGGACTGCAGTAGGAGGACTGTTTATAACTTTTGGTTAGATACTGTAGGTGTTACAAGATTAAATCTTCAAAATAAAAGCTCAGGATTTACAGTACTCCTTGCAATTGTTGGACTGTCAAGAGAGGATAAGATAAGCCTTCGTATCACCAACGATACAAAGATTGGTGGTGTTGTGGATAGTCTGGAGGGATGTCTGAAGTTGCAGCAAGACATAGATAGGATACAAGACTGGGCGGAGAAGTGGCAGATGGACTTCAATGTGGATAAATGTGTGGTGGTCCATTTTGGCAGGACCAATGGGATGAAGGAGTGTAACATCAAGGGTAGGAGTCTTGGCAGCGTTGAAGAGTAAAAGGATTTTGGGGTCCGGGTCCATAGGTCTCTTAAAATCGGCCTTGCAGGTTGAGGATGTGGTCAAGAAGGCGTATGGTGTACTGACCTTCATTATTAGAGGGAAGGAGTTTAGGAGTCGGAAAGTAACGCTGCAACTTTATAAGACCCTTGTCAGACCCCATTTTGAGTACTGTGTGCAGTTCTAGTCGCTTCACTATAGGAAGGATGTGGAAGCTATTGAGAGGGTGCAGAGGAGATTTACAAGGATGTTGCCTGGATTGGGGGGCATGCCTTATGAAGATAGGTTGAGAGAGCTAGGTCTCTTCTCCCTGGAGAGACGTAGGTTGAGAGGCGACCTGATAGAGGTTTATAAAATGTTAAGAGGAATAGATAGGGTGGATTCTCTGAGGCTATTTCCCAGGGCTGAAATGGTCGCTACGAGAGGACACAGGGTTAAGGTGCTGGGGGTTAAGTACAGAGGAGATGTTAGAGGTAAGTTTTTCACTCAGAGAGCGGCTGCCGTCAGTGGTGGCAGAGGCAAACTCGCTGGGGTCTTTTAAGAGACTTTTGGATGAGTACATGGGATTTAATGGGATTGGGAGTTACAGATAGTTCTATGGCCTGGTAGGTATAGATACGATCGGCACAACTTGTGGGCCAAAGGGCCTGTTTGTGCTGTAGTGTTCTATGTTCTAAGCCTGGTGAGATTATTTGTACATGAAAGAACCTCAAGCAACTGCCTACATGTGACCATATTTATTGCACCAGTACTTGAGTTAGTATAAACAACTCCATGGAAACCGAGAATATAAATCGAAGTTTACTTATTTGTATCAAAAATAGGCTTATATTAAGACTGTAATGAAGTTACTGTGAAAATTCCCTTGTAGCCAAACTCTGGCATACACTGAGGGAGAATTTAGAACGGTCAATGCGCCAAACCAGAATGCCTTTGGACTATTGGGGAAAACAGAGCAGCTGGAGGAAACCCATGCAGACATGGGGAGAACATGCAAACTCTGCACAGATAGTAATCCAAGCCATGAATCAAACCCAGGTCTCTGGCAAAATGAGGCAGCAGGACTAACCACTGGGCCGCCCGTATTTTAAATCACTGTGTAACTAACAAAGATGGTTGCAACATTTTATTGGAATTGAAGCTGAGTTGCCTGTTCCAACTTTTTCTCACCTGGTTTTGTCTCTGCTGTCTCTTCCCTGTCCCTAAGCCAGTCAAAATTGCTTTAAGTGCAGAACTAGCAAGAAAAGGAAAGCCACGTACAGCTATGGAAATGCAAAAGTACTTACCCTTCTCCTTTTGTCCATCGTATCATAATAAATGTTGACAAATTCATCTGCAGCCCTGCATGCCTGGTCTGCGTGAGTTTTGAAGTCCTAAAAAATAGAAGTTTCTTTTTTAAATGTACAATGTTTTGAAGATAAAATAGCTGTTTATAAAAGGCAAATGCTACTCTAAAACCATTATAATCAGTTCTGCTACATTAAAAGTTGTGGTCAATGAGATTCAATTTAAATTCATTCATTAGTGTCACAAGTAGGCATACATTAATACTGAATGAAGTTACTGTGAAAATGCCCTCGTCACCCACATGCTGGTGCCTGTTTGGGTACACTCTGGAGAAGTTAGCATGGTCAATGCACCTAACCAGCATGTCTTTCAGACTGTGGGAGGAAACCAGAGCACCTGGAGGAAACCCATGCAGACACAGGAGACTATGCAGACTCCGCACAGTGACCCAAGTCAGGAATCGAACCTGGGTCCCTGCTGCTCACAGGCATCAGTGCTAACCACTGCGCCAGCATGCTGCAAACATCAAAGTATCACAGTGTTGAGCAGAGGAGGGAAAGAAATTGACTTTATTGTAATATGTTGGAGGGGAGAAACTGGATTACAAGAGCAGGTTGTCCACTGAATCTTCCACCCTGTAAGGGAATGCTAAAGTTCAAAATCTATTTATTAGTGCCGCAAGTGGGCTGACATTAACACTGCAATGAAGTTACTGTGAGAATCCCCTAGTTGCCACACCCCAGTTCCTGTTGGAGTACGCTGAGGGAGAATTTAGCACGGCCACGCTCCGGGAAAGATTTAATGATACGATACAGGCCATGCGGCCCTTCTAGCCCATGGCAGCTCTTTGAAAGCTGGAGCCAGGCCATACAGGGAACTCTCTGCAGGTTGAGGGGTTTCTGTGGACAGGACACAGGCGGGCGGGAGGGAATGGCTGATATTTCTCTCCACAGGTTCTGCCAGACCTGCTGAGGGTCTCTGATGTCCAGCAGCCTCACTGCCTGGAGCCCTGAAGGGGGGGGGGGGGGGGAAGTGACAATGATCCCCCTTACTGACCGCCCCCCGGACACTAACACCCCGGACCCGCTCTCACCAGAGAGCCGGCCATCAGGCGGCAGCAGCCACAGGCCAGGCCCCGGGACCCCAACCCGCCGCCACCTTCCCTCCGAGCCTCCTCCGGCCCACACCAGCTAACTTCCGCTTCCGCTGTGCAGCGCCGATAAACCTTCCGCCTCGCTTCCTGGAAAACTCCACCCGGCGATTTCAGTTCCGCCCCGGGCTGCGCCCTCTCCAGGTGGTGATGGAAATGACAGGAGGCTGGGAGGAACTTTCAAAGCCCTTGCTTCAGTAAACAAGGAGAAATTAGGTGCATTTAGCAAAGAATATTTAACAATACTTTTCACTATATACTGATACATGTGACAATAATAAATCAAATCAAATGGGCAAATTCTTCTGTGGCTGTATGAATATTGTGATTTAATGAAGATTTCTGCAAAGATGGAGAATGTTCATTTACAGCCACTGTGTATTAATATATGTGACAATGATAAATCAAATCAAATCAAATTGAACCCAGGTTCCTGGTGCTGTGAGGCAGGTGCCTGGAAGGATTCCTGAACTGATACTCAGCTTATTGAAACTATGAATGTTCTTTCTCTGGTCAGGAACAGCTGTTTTTGGACCTGAAGCAGGAGCTTCTGGTCCAGAGGTAGGAGCACTGTCACAGCATCACAACACCTCCTACATTGATCTGAAACATTAACTCTATTTCTCTCTCCATAAATGCTGCTTTGCACCTGTTAAGCATTTTGGCATTTTCAGATTTTATTTAAGATTTCCTGCATCCACAATGAGGGAGTGGAACAATTGAGATTGTTGTTCCTCTCGGAATCGACATGTGTAAAGCAGTGCGCGTGCATGCATCCTGAGCAAACCCATCTTCCAGACTTAGCTGCACGCATTCTCAGTTTACTTCTCTCTCAAAAGAATCTTTCCTCAGAAAATGATGAAATTTGCCTGGATTTATCATTGAAGAGTACTTTCAAATGTTTGGATTGGAGGGAGATATTTAATCCTAGGTGCAGGAATACAACAATTGGCACGGTGGCACAGTAGTTGGCACTGTTGCCTCACAGCGCCAAAGACATAGGTTTGATTCCCGGCTTGGGTCCCTGTGTGAAGTTTGCACATTCTCCTCGTGTCTGTGTGGGTTTCCTCCGGGTGCTGCAGTTTCCTTCCACAGTTTGAAAGACACGTTGATTAGGTGCATTGACCATGCTAAATTCTCCCTCAGTACACCTAAACAGGCACCAGAGTGTGGCGACTAGGGAATTTTCACTGTAACTTCATTGCAGTGTTAATTTAAGTCTACTTGTGACACTAATAAATAAACTTTCAAATAACAACTCTCATGATTTCCCACTGCTTATATTAAAAAGGAAAAGGCAAATGGAACATTGGCCTTTGTTTCAAAGGGAATGGAATATAAAAATAGGGAAGCCTTGCTAAAACCATGCAGGCAATAGTTAGAACACACCTACAACATTATGAACAGTATTTGTTACCTTATCTACAGAAAGATATTCTGGCATTGGAGGTGGTCCAGAGAAGGTTTACTAGATTGATCCTAGGTCTGGAGGAATTTTTTCATGAGTAGAGTTAAAGTTTAAAGTTTAAAAGTTTAAAGTTTTTAAAGTTTAAAATTTGAAGTTTAAAGTTTATTTCTTAGTGTTGAGAGGTTGAATCAGTTGGGCCTGTACTCACTGGGGTTTAGGGGAATGAGGGGCAATCTTATTGAGACATAGAATTCTCAGAGGCCTTGACAGGATAGATGTTGAGGATTGTTTCCCTTTGTGGGAGAGTCTAGGAGCAGAGAACATAATTACAGATTAAGCAGTCACCCACTTAAAACAGAGATGAAGAGGAATTTCTTCTCTCAGAGGGTAGTGAATCTGTGGAATTGTTTGCCACAGAGGGCCATAGAGGCTCGGTTGTTAAGTATGATCGCATTTTTAATCAGTTAGGGAATAGAGGGTTAAGGAGATAAGGCAGGAAAGCAGAGTTGAGGATTATCACATCAGGTCAGTCATGATCTCATTTGGTGGTGGAACAAACTTAATGGGCTGAATGGCCTGTTTCTGCTCCTACAGCTTGTGGTCTTTAGGCACAAAGTGGACATCAAATTAGGAAAAAATTATTCGATAGAACGATCTTGTGGCCAGAGTCTGGGAATTCCCCTGTTTATGCAACAAAATTGGATGGTGAATGTTGTAAATATCTGGAAGAAAGAAGCAACAATGTTGTACTTTTTAAAATTTAATTTATGCCAGTGAATAATAAATTTGTAGGAAGTTTGTGTGCATAGTGTAAAATATACAAGCTATTTACTTATTGTTTTATTTCAACCTTTTCTCATTTACTGTTTTTCTATTCATATCAATTTGTATCCCTGATTCATTTCCCTCTAATTTTCCTTTGAAATTGCCCTCTGTAAAACTGGCATTGGGACTTAGCATTTCTGGACAATTGAAACACAATCTTAAGTCCACTGAATGTAGGTCACTGGGATACACAGCTCTGTTACATGTCAGTTTAAAGGATTTACAATTCCTTGGACACAATATTGCCTATAAGCTGCAATCTATACTGTCCAAAACACCAACCTCTCACTTAGCAACTGTCTGTCCCCACACCTTGCCAGGAAATAAATACATATTCCATGTAAAGGTTTTGGACATATTCAGTCAAAATTACCATCTAGCAAAGGAAAAGAAGGAGGAATGAATGATATTAATGTTGAAAGGTGAAAAGTGCTAAGCAGGATGATGCGATTGGACTTAATCAGATCAGTCACTATAACCTAAGACTTTGTTAAACCAAGAATGAGGGAAAGTAACCTTCTCATTTCTTCGTCCTAAAAATCGGTAAGTTTAGATTTTATTCACCACTTTAAAAGTCACATTGCGACATGAATAAATAGGTTTTAGATTGTGAGATTGGTGAAATAATTTGATCTTGCTATGGTTTCAACAAGCTTTGCTTAATCAAACGTAAAATGCGTTGCAACTTAGCTTCAGTATATAGAATAAAAATATTACTACAGCATTTAACAGAATTCTAATAAGCCTGAGTTATCAATTTACTTCAACTTGTTACATTAAGGTCATGATACAAATTTTCCTCTATCTGTTTCTTTCTCTGACCATTTTATGGTTCATTTTACTTGTACAGAATGCAAGATCATTCAGTTGCACTGTACATTCAATTGTGCAACATTAGGCAGAATGATTTGCTGGGCTTATTATAGAATGAGTAAATTGGAAATTTCTTTTTACCAGAAGGTCATTTTAATGATTATATTGAAATTGTAACTGGTTTGATCTGATTTCAAAATGGATCAAAATTTATCCAGCCAATTTAGTTTATACAACTTATTAAAGAACGTGACAAAAGAATGGTGTTGGGTTCTGTGCAGAGACAGTAGAAGGCTATGTGGTGCATTACAGTGAGCCAGCACTTTAAGGTGTTGGTGAGAAACCTCGATAAACAGTCACAGAAGTAAAAAAAAAGTAGGAAAGGGGATATAAATCACATGATAATTGTTTGGTGATACCTAACCTTGAATTTCAAGAATTAAAGGAGGAAGAAAAAACTGAGGGAAATACAAACTTTCATAGCTTTGAAATTTAAAAAAACACATTAATGTAAGAAAAGTTGCAGTGAATATTGAGGTGTAATTCACTAATCCATCATAGTGCCTCAGCCCTAGAAAACGCATTTAAGAAGGTACAGATGCCCAGACCTGAAGTTTATAATATGTTAAAATTCATGAATGGTTCCCATATTTAGAATGCTTCATCTCTTCACACCAGCAGTATGACAGTCCCAATTCTGCCATTGATTTTCAGCATAGAATCATAGAATCCCTTCAGAAAGTGGCCATTTGGCCCATCAAGCCTGCATCGACAATCCCTTAACCCTAACCCCTTAATCACATTTATCCTGCTGATCTCTCTGACACTAAGGGGCAATTGAGCATAGCCAATCAACCTAACCCACACATTTTTGGACGGTGGGAGGAAACTGTAGCCCCCGAAGGAGGCCCACGCAGACACGAGGAAATGTGCAAACTCCACGCAGACAGACACCCGAGTCCATAATTAAACCTAGGTTCCTGGCACTCTAAGACAGCTTTGCTAACTGCTGCGCCACCGTGCTGCCCATGAAGGTATCTAAATTAAGAAGGGTATATAGGAGAAGGGTGGCGTATTTGGATTTTGAAGGATAAAGAGAAGCAGGACCATCATAATTATCAACAAAACACAGATGTTAAAGTCAGCAATCTATTTTTTTAATTTTTGCAGGACTTACTTCTGGAAACACCTTCAAAAAAGTCTGGATTAAGTTCTAAATACATCCTTCTAACTGAACGTTCGGGAGTGCTGTAAGATAGCCATGCTAATCCATTGCTCTCACTTCAAGACAGTGAAATTATCGAACTATCCCATCCGGATTGACATCAAAAAGCAACAATTTATGTCAGCTCCATTGTCATCCTTGCTATTCCTTTGTGTTATTCTGGTAGTGTCGACGCTTCCGTGTTCAGTGCATTGTGGAACCTACAAGGTGGGAGTCATAGGACCCTGGAGATGTGACCCTATTTTTGCCAAAGCTCTTCCAAATGTCGCTGCTAAATTAGCTATTGACCAAATCAACAAAGATGCATCATTAAGCCTCGGCAACCACTTTGATTATGTGATACTAAATGAAGACTGTCAGACCTCCAAAGCTTTGGCTGCTTTTCTTGACTATTCAGATCTGGCATCTGGATTCATCGGCCCAATAAATCCAGGCTACTGTGACGCTGCTTCCCTTCTGGGGAAAAATTGGAACAGAATCATATTTTCATGGGCTTGTGTCAACTATGAACTCGATGATGCTACGAACTACCCAACGTTTGCTCGAACTCTACCACCTCCAACCAGAGTCCTCTTCACTGTAATGAGATATTTTCGGTGGGCCCATGTAGCCATCGTCTCATCAGCTGAAGACATCTGGATAGACACGGCTGCGAAAGTGGCCAGTGTCCTCCGCAAAAAAGGACTGCCAGTGAGAATTGTGTTGCCAATCAAAAACCAATTGCAGAGCATCAGAAACGTTCTAGAGAAAATAAAAGCTATTGACAGATTTCACGGTACGTCCAAACCTTTCTTCAAAATCTGGGACCAAAGCAATCCTTGGAATTTGCAAACTGTAGCCTGTTGAGATAGTGCTGATATCTGTGGGGAACTTAACATTTGAAAATTGTGCAGTTCTTTCAACACCACTCAATTTATCACTGCCTCAGTAGTGAGGTGTTCTCGGAGGACCAGTAGATGAGACTGTTGGATGAATAATCCAAACAAAACTGTCTAATATAGTGACTATCAGCACTTCTGGCAGTGCAGCAGTCCCTTGGCATTGCACTAAAGCATCAACCTTGCTTTGGGTGCTCAGATCTAGGATTTGAACCTTCAGCCTTCTGTCTCAGAGGCAAGAATGCTACCAGCTGAGCTACAGCTGATTGCATATCTTCCTCTAATCTATTGACGATCCCATGATTATGTTTTCTCAAATCTTCCATCTGTTCCTCCAAATCACAAAAATATAACATTTTACAATTACCTCCACTCCTCTGCAACTCCACTCCCCTAAATCCCCAAAACATTTTATCATGCTATCTCTTGTTCCATCTTATTCTGTCCTTGAACCTCAAAATGAGGAATTCTTCATCTTCAACAGTATTCCCTTCCTTTCCATAATTCTGAGGTTTTCAAAGTCAAAAGAAAATCCTTGGCTACCTGCCCCAATATTTCGTTTAAATATGTGAAATTTGAAATTACTATAGGAAGCACCAAACACTTGTCTTAGAATCATAGAGTCTTAGCGGTTTAAAGCATGAAAACAGACCCTTCAGCCCAACTTGTCCATACAGCCCTTTTTTTAAAATCCCTAAGCTAATTCCAATTGCCTATATTTGGCCCATATCCCTCTACACCCGTCTTACCCATGTGACTATCTAAATGCTTTTTAAAAAACATTGTACCTGCCTCTACTACTATCTCTGGCAGCCTGTTCTAGACACTCACCATTCTCTGTGTGAAACAATCCCCTCTCTGGACACTTTTGTATTTCTCTCCTCTCACCTTAAATCTATGCCCTCTAGTTTTAGACTTCCCTACCTTTGGGAAAAGATATTGACTATGTAGCTGATCTGTGCCCCTCATTATTTTATAGACTTCTATAAGGTCACCCCTCAGCCTCCTATGTTACAGGGAAAAAAGTCTCAATCTATCCAGCCTCTCCTTATAAATCAAACCATCAACTCCTGGTAGCATCCTAGTAAATATCTTCTGCACTCTTTCTAGTTTAATAATATCCTTTCTATAATAGGGTGACCAGAACTGTACACAGTATTTCAAGTGTGGCCTTACCAATGTCTTATACATCTTCAATAAGACGTCCCAACTCCTGTATTCAATGTTCTGAGTGATGAAACCAAGCTAATGCCGAATGTCTTTTTCACCACTCTGTCCACCTGTGACTCCACTTTCAAGGAGCTATGAACCAGTACCCCTAGATCTCTTTGTTCTGTAACTCTCCCAAACGAGCTGGTTCAATCTCCCAAAATGCATCACATTGCATTTGGCTAAATTAAACTCCATCTGCCATTCATCAACTCACTGGCCCAATTGGTCAAGATCCCATTGTAATGGGGGATAACTTTCTTCACTGTCCACTAAGCCACCAATCTTGATGTCATCTGCAAACTTACTGACCATGCCTCTTATATTCTCATCTAAATCATTAATATAAATGACAAATAACAGTGGACCTAGCACTGATACTGTGGCACACCGCTGTCCACAGGCCTTCATTTGAAAAGCAACTCTCTACAACCACCCTCTGGCTTCTGTCAAGAAACCAATTTTGTATCCATTTAAATATGTCACCCTGGATCCAATGATAATAACAGCCAGAAGGAGTCAGCTGCAACTAATCTTTGTACGGTTAATCCCTTCAAATTGCACTGGTTGAAAGAGCTTACTCAGGAGGTTATAGTTAACT
This sequence comes from Sphyrna mokarran, assembly GCA_024679065.1. Lineage (NCBI taxonomy): Eukaryota > Metazoa > Chordata > Chondrichthyes > Carcharhiniformes > Carcharhinidae > Sphyrna > Sphyrna mokarran. The sequence continues at coordinate 131,184,757 of JAGIQG010000004.1, read as the reverse complement.
CCAAAGACGTGTGGGTTGTCCACGCTAAATTGGCCCTTAGTATCAGGAGGATTAGTAGAGTAAATACATGTGATAACAGGGATTGGGTCTGGGTGGGATTAGGCATAAATGGAACATTTAACAAGCTAGGACTGGTGAAGTTCTAAATTGATCAATGCTGACACTCCAGCTATCTACAATCTATATTAACATTGTGGATGAAGTGACAGATAGTAATGTAAGAGGGAAGTGACAGTGTAGTGATATTGTCACTGGACTAATAATCCAGAGATCCATGGTAATGCTCCGAGGATCCCAGTTTGAATCCCAAGGCAGATGGTAAAATTAGTATCTAACAAAATATGTGGAATTAAATCTGATGACGAGGACCATGAAATCATTGTTATAAAAAAACCATGGCTGGGATTTTACGACTTTGCTTGGGTGAGGCTGTTAAATCCTGGCCAATGCAATGGAGAATTCCATTCTGCAAGCCTCACCCATCCCAATTCCGGAGCAAGCGTGGCAGTAAAATCTCATCCCATGTGTTTGTTAATGCCCTTGAGGAGAGGAAATCTGCCATCTTTAGCTGGACTGGCCTATATGTGACTATAGACCTATGGCAATGTGGTTGACTCTTAAATGGCTGAGCAAGCCACTCATTTCAATTTAAAGGCAAATTGGGATGGTCAATGAATACTCACATCCCATGATGAAATAAACTTAGGTGGAAATGTACGCTGTGAAGTGGATGCAGAAAGGTTGCAATGAGATATAGACAGCTTAAGTGAGTGGGCAACAAGATTGGAGATGGAATATATTGTGGGGAATTGTAAGGTCATTCACTTTCTTTGCAGAATATTTTCTACAAGTGTGAAACTTCTGAATGTTGGTGTTCAATAGTAACTGGGGTGTTCATACTAGAAACAAAGGAAAGTTAGCATGCAGGCATAGCATGCAAATAGGAAGGCAAATGATGTTCCACCTATCTACAATCTATATTAACATTGTGGATGTAGAGACAGATTGTAACATAAGAGGAAAATGACAGTGTAATGATATTGTCACAGGATAGTAATCCAGAAATTACTATGGATTACAAAAAACAGGTTCGTCTTAATTGCAAGGGATTGAAGTGCAAGAGTAAAGAAGTCTTGCTGCAAATCTACAGGACTTTGGTAAGGCAACACCTGGAATACTGTGTACCATTTGGTCTCTATATTTAAGGAAGTCTATAGTTACATTGGAGGCTGTTTATTGAAAGTTCACTAAATTGGTCTGTGGGATGAGGGTTCCGTCCTTTGATGAGAGGCTGAGTAAATTGGATATAATCCGTAGAGCTTAGAAGAATAAGAGATAACGTCATTAAAACATTCCAAATATTCTGAAGAAGCTTGACAGGATAGACACTGAAAGGGCATTTCTGCCATTTGGAGAATTTAAAACATACGGCACTCAATGATAAGATGAGAGGGATAATCATTTAGGACTGAGAGGAGGAGAAATTTCTTGACTCAAAGGGTTGTGAAGCTTTTGGAATTCTCTATCCCAAAGAGTTGTGGATGCTCTATCACAGAATCAATTTCAGGCTGACTTAGACAGCTTGCTAGCCTCTCAAGAAATCAGGAATATGGGGAGCAGGTGAGAAAGTAGAGTTGAAGTCCAAGATTAGCTATGATCATATTGAATGGCAGATGGAGCAAACCCAATAGGTTGTATGGTCTACTCCTGCTCCTATATCATGTCCTTGTGTTAACACATATTTAGCTGTGTGAGATTTAAGAAATAGCATTAGCTGCAGCATTGAGCTTGAAAGAGACACCAGTGGCATCAAATTAGAATTTCAGGCTGGTTATGGTTATGACTTGCCTGTTCTGATGTTTCTTACAAATATTGGATGCGCACACCGTGCACCAGGATAACAACCGATGTGATTTATGGATCAGTAGTTTGATCAACAAGCCACACCCATATCCAAAACAACAGGCACTACCAAGCCCAGACATAGTGGTTAGCACTGCTAACTCACAGCACCAGAGACCAGAGTTTGATTCCCGGTTTGGGTCACTGTCTGTGCGGAGTTTGCACATTCTCTCCATGTCTGCCTGGGTTCCCTCCTAAATTCTCCTTCAGTGTACCCAAACAGGTGCCGGAATGTGGTGACCAGCAGATTTTCACAGTAATTTCACTGCAGTGCTAATGTAAGCCTATTTGTGACACTAATAAAAAAAACTAAATAACTAAAATTATAAAATTTGGATTCACAAAATTTAAATCACAAAGTGTAAAATATGGAATTTGAATTTAATGTGAAATCATTGACAGAAGGAAAAATAAATAGAGGGAAAGCTATATGGGAATGAGAGAGAAGCAGAAAGAGAAAGTTGTTCTAAAAATTTAAAAATAATTAAAATCAGACGGAATGACACTCCACACTTGAAAAATATAAGTTTCAATGCCAGAGAGATTTGTTTGGTAGTAATCATGACCATTGCACTGTTAAAAATACACTTTCACTTGGCTGAACAAATTGACTGGTATTTTTACTGGCATGTTTATGGGGATAGAACCTGGGTAAGATGCACTGTCAGAGAGTCAGTGCAAACGTGATGGGCCAAATGGCTTCCTTCTGCACTGTAGGGATTCTTCAACATTCATGTATTACATTCCTACCAGAAAACCTGCAGTTGAGTTTGACTTGACAAGGAGTCTCACATCAGTAATACACAAGAGGTTACAACACTTGTTGCTGAATATATACAAGCCAGAGAGCAGTAGATTTTTGGATGCTGAGGAAACTAAAGGAAAAAGGAGAGAGCACTGGAAAGCAGAGCCGAGATTGAGGATCAGCCATTTTTAGAGTAAATGGTGGAGCTGGCTGTAAGGATCAAATGACCCACTCCAACACTATTTCCAATGTTCTTATGTAATTCTACTTTTTATAGTATAAAGCCAGAATTATGAATCCTGATACCTCAATGACAACTTGATAACAAAATCCTCTTGTGTGTTTTTCAGTGATAATCATGTGTATGCACTCAGTTCTAATTGGAGGTGAGGAACAGAAACATCTTTTGGAAGTTGCCCATGATTTGCAGATGACTGACGGCGGTTATGTATTTATTCCCTATGATACTCTTCTTTACAGTCTCCCATACCAAAACACTCATTACCCAGTGCTCAACAACTCCAAGCTGCAGACAGCGTATGATTCAGTGCTGACAATCACTGTGGATTCTGCAGAAATGTCATTCCATCAGGCATTTCAAGAACGTGTGCTGAGCCAGGAAATTGTAACGCACTTGAAGCCTGATCAGGTACCACTTCCTTACTTTTCAGCCATCTCCCCACTTTTCCTGAAGATAGGGATGTGTGCTGGAGGTTCCTTGCCACGAGAAAATTTATTATGGATGCGTTTGGTGGCACATGTTAAAAAGCATTTTATCCTCATTATCAAAACCTGCTATCCATACATGTTAAGCACTAGGGTGGATTACACTATTGGCATTAGCTATTTAGTTTTAGACGAGAACCCTATAGCAAAAAGGGAGGTCATTTTGCCCTGCATGTTAGTGCCAGTCCTACTCCCCCTCCTCTTCCCCATAACACTGCAAATATTTCTATTCAGAACCGTTTCCAATTCTCTTTTGCAAGCCACAATAGAATCTGTCTTCACCACATTCCCAATCAACACATGTCTGAGGCCCTGTTACTCAGTAACTGCACCACAGCTTGCATTTACCCACTAAGCCATACTTTCTTCACATATTTGTGCCATTCAATTTGATCCATTGGGTCCATCATTATCCCAAGGAGTCAGGGTCAAGTTTAGCCATCCAGTGAAACATGGTTAGAGGCTGGGCTATAACAACACCAGGGCAGACATACTCAGGCTCCAATATAAAGTGATTGTGTCTTTTCTCTACATTGGGTGGGATTTTCCAGGCATTCCCAGTGGACGGATCTTCCAATCCCATCAATACCTCCTCCGTTTCCCCACCCACGGTTCCCTGGTGATGAAGGGTGAGAACAATGGGAATAACATCATTGTGTAGCGATGCCGACATTGGACTGGGGTAAACACAGTAGAAAGTCTGACAACACCAGGTTTAAGTCCAACTGATTTATTGCTATTCAACAATACACATCTCTTTAAACTATGCTAGTGCTCCGTCCACTCACATTGTCGGCCACTTTAAGACTTGAATAGCAGGTTAGGTGTAAAGATTTGGATTCTAATCAGTAATCTGTAAACAGTCTGTGCTGTTATATATGCTGTTTGAGACCAGGACACCTCATTCGCCTGATGAAGAGGTCGAACCACCTCAAAAGTTTGTGAGTTTACTATCAAATAAATTGGCTGGACTTAAACCTGATGTTGTCAGACTAATAACATCACTGACAGTGGTAGGACTGGAAGATTCTGTTGCCAACTAATAGAGGGCCATTTCCACTGCCACGAAGCGGGAGAAATGGAAAATCCTGCCCATCACATGTATAAATCCCCATGTTCACTATCATAAAGAAAACCGCTTATGTAAATCTGTCACAGTGTCATTAAATCCTTCTGCCGGTGATGGTAGGTCCTTAAACAGCTCCCTTTTTGTCACCAGGTATCACCGCTGTTTGGAACTATCTATAACTCTATCTATTTTGTAGCCAAAGCTATGAATAACAACAGAAAACATCAAGTCTGGGTCTCCGGCAGTAACATAGCAAAATTTTCCAAGAATATAAAATTTGATGGTTTTAATCAGAAAATCTGGACAGATCAAAATGGGGACAGTTTCACCGAATATGTAATCCTGGATGCTGATGGCAAAGGAACAGAACTGCATCACACGTACACCGTAGATATGGAAACAGGCCTACTACGATTGACAGGGAGACCAATTAATTTTCCCAATGGAATCTTACCGAAAGCGGACTCAGCCTGCTGGTTTACTCGTGGGAAAATCTGTACAGGAGGTAACGTGACATTCTTAAAATCTTACACTGCTTAGAGTTGGGAATCTGTTCATTGCCTGGGAAAAAATGTGTTGTTTCATAGATGTCAAAGATTAACGTGCTGGATATTTTGTGCCCATGACAGGCACGTTTTCAGTGGTGTAGTGGGGGGGTGGGGAGGGACACTTATAATAGGACAGGAATCCACCTTGCTACCCCATGCCTGAGTTCACCCCCATGTCAAAGTCGACAGCGTTGCTGTTATATTTTAATAAATAATCAAGGGGCAATTGAGGTTGTTAAAAAGCCAGTTGACCCTGTAACATACCACCTGCATCATCTTCTCTCTGTTCCACACCAGTTGCATTCTCTCTTTCTCTTCCTTCCACCCACAAACATACAGACCGGAAGTCTATCCACAGTGAGATCAGCCTTTGGTTTCATGGAATCACAGAATTCCTGCAATGCAAAAAGAGATCATTCAGCCCATCAAGATTGCACCAACTCTCTCTCTGACATCACATCCCTCCCTGAGCATATCTGCCCAGCCCACTCATTTATTTATTCCACTCATCCTCCAAACCTACACATCATGAGATATTAAGGGGCAGTTTAGCATTGCCAATCCATCTCCTTGCACATCTTTGGACCTCGAGAGGAAACCGGAGCACCTGGAGGAAACTCACACAGACATAGAGAGAATGTGCAAACCCCACACAGTCACCCAAGACAGGAATTGAAACTTGGTTCCTGGATCTGTGAGGCAGCAGTGCTAACCACTATACAACCATGTCACCCTGCAAACATTTTACACTTTTCTCCCAGTAAGTACCACCCTGTCCCCATGGTAACCCAAACCACCCAGGCTTGTTGTCAGGCAACAGTCGATGAAGATTACTTGACTCGCTTACCACTCCATTTTACCTGGAAGTAAAGAGACAGCTCAAAGTATAACCATTTTATAAAACCTCACATTCATTATAGCAACACAAAAACTTATTCCTTTAGGTTTTAATAATTGTTGGAGATTTCCTAAATGGCATTTAAAAACAAATTCTTCCTCTTCTTCTTTTCTCCCTTAATCAAATTATTTTGTACCTGAAATTGACATTGAACCACCCACTCTGCTGTAACACTTTCTGCTCAGTCCATGTGCTTTTGGTGACACATTCACTTCAGCTCCTGATGTCTGGTTTTCTCCATCTGTGAGTTATCAGCTCACAGTAACTTATAGGGAGAAATCCCATTGTGATTAAATGTCCAATGGCAGGTCTAAGTAACGACAGATGCTGCGAGATGCCTTGTTGCAGCAAAATATGGTTCAATATATTTTTCATTAACTGTGCGTCCTATTAAGTGGCATTATGAATGAATGTCTTCTCACACTAATCGCTCCAACAGTAACGACTGACCCTACTGAGTCTACAATGGCACTTTGTACAGAAGTTGCCACAGGAACGGAGACTCCACTAATTTCCAGTCTCCTTGACCAGGGCACAGACACCACCCATGGGGCTTCTATTGCTGCTTCAACAGATTGTGCAAAAATAACTGGGACTCAAATCTGAGGCCTCCACAACTCTACAAAGGGTTGTGAACATAGCCCAGTCCATAGAACATAGAACATAGAACATAGAACATAGAACAATACAGCACAGAACAGGCCCTTCGGCCTTCGATGTTGTGCCGACCAAAATAAAAAGCAATGCCCCTCCAAACTAAACCATTCCCTTCTCTTCCATATACTTATCAACTAACCTCTTAAACGCCACCAAACTTGGCGCATCTACAACAGCTGCAGGCAGGGCATTCCACTCCCTAATCACTCTTTGAGTAAAGAACCTACCTCTGATATCCGTCCTATAACTCATACCCCTTAATTTAAAGCTGTGTCCCCTCGTGCTAGCTTTCTCCATCCTAGGAAAAAGGCTATCACTGTCCACCCTATCTAAACCTCTAATCATCTTATATGCTTCAATAAGATCCCCTCTTAGCCGCCTCCTTTCTAACGAAAACAACCTCAAATCCTTCAACCTCTCTTCATAGGACCTGCCCTCCATACCAGGCAACATCCTGGTAAACCTCCTCTGTACCCTCTCCAATGCCTCCACATCTTTCTTATAATGTGGGGACCAGAACTGCACACAATACTCCAAGTGCGGCCGCACTAGAGTTTTGTACAGTTGCAACATGATGCTGCGGCTCCTAAATTCAATCCCCCTACCAATAAAAGCTAAGACTCCATATGCCTTCTTAACAACTTTATCCACTTGACTGCCTACTTTCAGGGATCTATTGACACATACACCAAGATCCTTCTGTTCCTCAACACTATTAAGAGCCCTACCATTAGCCCTATACTCTACACATTTATTGTTCCTGCCAAAGTGCATTACCTCACACTCCCATCTATTGATTTCACCTACTCGATGCAGGCTTAGTGGACCGAAGAGCCTGTTCCTGTGCTGTATTGTTCTTTGCTCTTTGTTTACACTTCCCGCTACCTCAGCAAAGCAGCCAGCATAATCAAGGCTCCCACACACCCCAGACATGCTCTCTTCCATCTTCTTCTGTTAGGAAGAAGATACAAAAATCTGAAAACGTACAAACAGACTTAAAAAACAAGAACAAAGAAATGTACAGCACAGGAAAAAGCCTTTCAGCTTTCCAAACCCATACAATAATGATGCCCTAACTTCTACTCTTACTTGGAACTTGTCTCCCTATTCCCTCCCTATCCATGGACCAATCCAAATGCCTCTTAAGTGTTGCTAATGCACTTGCTTCCACCACCTTCTCTGGCAGCGTGTTCCAGACACGCACCACTCTCTGTGTGAAAAACTTATTGCACATATCTCCCTTAAACTTTCCCCCTCTCACACTGAATCTGTGCCCCCTCATAATTGATTGGGAAAAAACCTCTGACTATCCACTCTTACAATGTCTCAAGAACAGCTTCGTTCTTGCTGTCATCAGACTTTTGGATGGTCCTATCATATATTAAGCTGATTTGTTTTCTCCACCTTACGTGTAACTGCAACAATGCATTCTGTACCCTCTCCTTTTCCTTTTTACCCTTTGTATTCCAAAGAAGATATATTTTGCCTCTATAGCACGCAAGAGACTATACTGTTCACTGTATCTCAATACATGTGACAGTAAATCGAATCAAAATAAATCAAATTGAAATCCTTTGTTGCATGATTGGCATCATAGCTTTTGGCATAATTACCCTCTGAATCATTAGTGCAATTCTTTCATTTCTCCTAAATTATAAGTGTAAATATGGTCTTATTATCTGTAGTGTTAGTTATTCAAAGAAAAATCTCTTCTTACCCATGTTGTAGCCAGCCATGATACAGCCAGCATGATAGCACGATGGTTAGCATTGCTGCCTTACAGCTCCAGGGACCTTGGTTCGATTCCCAGCTTGAGTCACTGTCTGTGTGGAGTTTGCACATTCTCCCAGTGTCTGCATTGGTTTCCCCTGGATGCTCTGGTTTCCTCCAACAGTCCAAAGATGTGCATGTTAGGTTAATTGGCCATACTAAATTACCCCTTAGTGTCCTGGGTATGTGTAGGTTAGAGAGCTTAGCAAGGTAAATATGCGGGGTTGCGGAGATAGGGCTTGGGTGGGGTAGTTGTCATTGCAGACTCCTGTGCACTGTAGTGATTCTATCTACTTTGCCGACGGAAAGATTGGGTTTTCACAAGGCTGCACAGAAATCTGCTGCCTGTAAATATCACCCCTCTCCAACCCTGGATTGAAAGATACCAAAAATAAATATCTCTGGGAAGCAATATTTTGGACAATTAGAAAACTGGAGTCTGCCCCAAAGAAAACAAAATCACCATCAAGCAGCAGCTCTGGTTTTGTGAATAATTGACAACATTTTTAAAGTTTTTGAGGGCAGCACTAATTAAAAGTCCTGAGATTTTGTTCTACCAAAGTTCTAATCACAGTTACAGAGATAATGTCATGACTTGTCCTTGGGTAACTGAAAAATAGATGTTTTGCATAGATGAATGGTACAGATTTTATTTGTCTGTTTGCACCTGGATAGCTATACAGGAGTGTACAAATATACATGGCGGATGAATCTGTATGTAGATTGCCTACAATAGCAACGTGTGCATTTCAAGAACAGATAGTTCCCATAACTATAAGGCGGAATGGGGGTGCGGGGGTTGTTTCTGGCAAAGCATCTGCGGAGGGAGGTGTGGAGCCAGGTTTTAGCAGATTTGTGGCACAGCGGGAAGAGGGGAGATATCTTACGAGCAATATCCCTGATGCACACAGGTTATTTATGGAAGCCCTGCCTACTCAACCTTGGCCCTTTCCTGAGGTGTGGTGATCTTCAGATTAAATCACCACCAATTAGCTCGTCCCCTCAGAGCAGCCTATGGTCATCTGGCCATATTCTTCAGGTGGAATTGTGTAGTTTTACAAGTTTTACAGGTTTTAAAGGCTTGGTGTTAATCTACTTTAAGAAACACCATTCAGTAACCAACACATGTGCACATTGAACGCCAGAGTAAGTGAATGAACAAAGCTGCAAGCATCCCACCACCTTCCTGCCAGCCACTACCCTGTCCACAATTCAACGAGGGACAGGCGAGGCCTTTGACAGCGCACCCATAACCACCCCAGTTCAGGCTCTTAAATGGCCAATTATTGGCCACAAGGACCGTTTCCTGGCATAGGTGGGGAAGTCTGGCAGGTCATCCTTCTTGGGTCATGGGCATTAACGGGGCAGAGTGCCCCCCTCACAGTGCTTCTTCCCCAGTGGCCTCTGCATCAAGACACACGCCCATCCCCTCCACCCAGGATCTTGCCTTGCCTTCCCACTGTGAACACCCCCACACTTCTCTTGGCCTCGACTCTGTGACTTGGAGTGAAATTTCGTGATCCCTCTCACTGGTGGGATTCTCTGGTCTTGCTGCAGCCAATTGAAGTTTAAAGGACTCATTATATTTTCTGGGCTTGACCTCGCTGCATTGGGCCATAAAATTCCACCTGAAGAATCTGATACCTGCTTGCAGTCCCGGCCCTGGCCACTGCTGCCACTGGCACTGTTGGGGGCAGGAATGTTCCCTTTCAATGGGGGAACACTTCAGCAGTCACAGGCATTCAGCCTCTGATCTTCGGGTAAGCATTCGCCAAGGTGGGCTTCACAATACACAACGGCGCAGAATCACTGAGCAGAAACTGATAGCCAAGTTCTGAATACATGAGGTCAGCCTCAACTGGGATCTTGGGTTTGTATCACATAATCTGTAATCCCCACAACTTGCCTGGACTTGAAAAATCTCACTACACTGTCCTGGCTGGAGACAATACACATCTCTTTAACCTGTGCTTAACCCTCTCTTCACTTTTGTTGCTTGTAACTTTAAGACTTGTATTCCAACCATCATCTTGTAAATTGAGTTTGTGTCTTTATATGCCCTGTTTGTGAACACAATTCCTCACTCACCTGAAGCAGGAGACTGAGACTCCGAAAGCTTATACTGTCAAGCAAACCCATTGGATTTTAACCTGGTGTTGTGAGACTTCTTACTGTTGGGACCACAGAGCTGCCAGTTAATCTCATTGGTTGGCAGCTGGCTGAGGTGGGAGTTCCGCCACCTCATGGGTAAAAGTCCTGTCTCCAGTTGGGACGTTAAAGGGCAGCAGGCCTATTGTGATTGGCATGGATGAATTCCTACTACTGTTTGGGTGGCAGGACCAAATTTCCCCAGCTGAAACAACCTGCCCATGATTCTGCATTGAATCCATATTCGGCACCCATTGAATCCCTACAATACACAAGGAGGCCATTTTAGCCCATCAAGTCTGCAAAATCCCACCTAGGGTTTATCTCCATAATCCCACGTATTTACCCTAGCTAGGCATTCCTGACACTGAAGGGCAAGTTAGCATGGCCAATCAAGCTAACTCGCAAATCTTCGGATTGTGGGAGGAAATTAGAGCATCCGCAAGAAATCCACACAGACATGGGGAGAATATGCAAATTCCACAGAGATAATCACCCGAGGCTGGAATGGAACCCAGTTCCTTGGCGCTGTGAAGCAGCAGTGCTGACCACTGTGCCACCGTGCTGCCTCATGTGTAGGAGTATACGAAAGAAATGGGGTGATTATAATAAACTGCCAGAAATTTCAAACACTTTTATTTCTCTTTAACTTTATTCTATTGTAACTTTATTCTATTTACTTCTTATTTCAGGAATTGACGCTTCCTTTGCTGTAACAGTGTCACTGATGATCATCCTTGCTGTGTTATTCATCATGGGTCTTGGCTATTGTATAAGGTATAGCCTTTGGCTAATTATCCTTAACAGTAAAAGATTTCAAGTCCAAGCAATAAGTTGCAATCTATCCTTCTATCATAGATATTTATGCACATTTTTGGCTCCCACCCAATCTTGATTTAATGGTAGAAAGTGGGCTGATGGTATTGCATTCATTCTCAGATATTACACAAATTTACATCTGATGACAGAGGCTAGTTTGAGGGAGCTTGAATGAGGGAGCTGATGTGACTTTAAAGTTTCACAGCTGGCCATAGCCCAATTAAAAGGATTTGTGCCTCAGTAGATAATGCCTCTGTCATTGAGATTCTGGGTTCAAGCGCTACTCCAGGACTTGTTGGCCTTTGAAGAAACATTCATGATGTGGGTCAACAGGCTGATAAACAATTGGCTAATCCTTCCAACATTTCATAGAATCACAGAACTGTTATAGCACAGAGAGAGGCCATTTGGCTCAACATGTCTGCACCAGCTTGCCAAAAAAGCATTTTGAATTCGTGCCAATCCTCGACCTTTTCCCTGTACTCCCTGCACATTGTTTCTATTCATCTAACAGCCTCTTGAATGCCTTAATTGAACCTGTCTCCACAACGTTTCCTGGCAGTGCAATCCAGACCTAAACCACTTCTTGTGTGGAAAAGATTTTTCTCACATTACGTTTGCTTCTTTTGCAAGTCACTTTAATCTGATCCCTCTCCTTCTTGATTCTTTTACAAGCTGGGACAGTGTCTCCCTATCTGTACTGTCCAGCCCCCTCATGACTTTAAACATAAGAACATAAAGACGTAAGAACTAGGAGCAGGAGTAGGCCATCCAGCCCCTCGAGTCTGCCCTGCCATTCAATAAGATCATGGCTGATCTGTAGTGGTTCAGTACCACTTTCCTGCTTTCTCCCCGTAACCCTTAATTCCCTTGTCAATCAAAAACCTATCCATTCTTGACTTAAATATATTCAGCGAGGAAGCCTCCACCACTTCAACAGGCAGAGAATTCCAAAGATTCACCACCCTTTGTGTAAAGAAATTCCTCCTCAATTCTGATCTGAACCCCCCCCCCCACCAATCTTGAAGCTGTGCCCTCTAGACCTGCTTATCTCTATCAAATCTGCTCTCAGCCTCCTTCTCTCCAAGGAAAACACTGCCAATCTCTCCAATCTATCCTCATGACTGAAGTTTCTCTGGCAGCATTCTTGTGGATCTCTTCTGCACTCTCTCTTTTACCTGCAGCTGACTGTGCTTTAATCTACCATTTCATCCAAAAGGCAGCACCTCTGACTGCGCACCATTTCCTCAGGAATGCATTGCAGTGTCAGCCTGAATTAAGTGATCAGATCTCAGGAGTGGAATATGAACACTTAGCCTACTGTCTGAGAGGTGAGAGTTTTGGCACTGCACCAAGGCTGACACATTGAGGACAACAATAAAAGCAGGTATTTTAACATAATTTTCCTTTGGTCTGATTTCTAATTTGTCATTTCCAGGCGGAGAATAATCCAACTAAAATTACTGAAGGGCCCAGATAAGATTTTACTGACACTGAATGATGTAACATTTATCAACCCACAGCTCAGTGGAAAGGTCGGTAATTTAGTTAAATATTCATGATATTACCAGTTATAATCTTTTACATTATAATGTATGCATTTTTAATTCACTATGGGCAGCACGGTGGCACTGTGAGTGGCACAGTGATTAGCAGTGCTGCATCATGGCACCAGGGACCCAGGTTCAATTCCCACTTGGGTCACTACCTATGGAGAGTCTGCACGTTCTCCCCATGTCTGAGTGGGTTTCCTCCAGATGTTCCGGTTTCCTCCCACAGTCTGAAAGAAGTGCTGGTTAGGTGCATTGGCCATGCTAAATTGTCCCCTTAGTGTACCCGAACAGGTGCCGGAGTTGTGGCGACTAGGGGATTTTCACAATAACTTCATTGCAGTGTGCCTACTTGTGGCACTAGGAAATAAACTTTAAAACTTAATTTGAATCTTAAAATATAGTGAGTAAAATCATATTCTTCATAATTGCACATGGTAAATATCATTTCTGTTTGATTCTTAATATTTCCATGTCTGGTTTTTAAGAAACTCAGTGGTGAAGAAAGTCAATTTAGTGAAGGAGGACAAAGCACTTCAGAGACCAGAGACAGGAAGTCTCCAAAGTGGTCATACTCAATGAGAAGTCTAACTCCTGCCACACACGAAAACTCAAATGTAGCAGTTTACGAGGTAATTTTTATTTCATATTTACATCCGCTGCATTGTGCTTGTAGCATTTACAAATCTAATTTTTAACAGTAAGAAAAAGGCTCTGATTACAAGTAAACTCCTTCGATGGATGAGAAAGCATTGCGGGGGGGGAGGAGGGGCAGGGTTAAAAATTAAAAATCATTTATACTTTCATTTTTATAGTGGAGAGATGCTGAGTGGGTCTGTGTTCCATCCTAGAGAGGAGGTGGGTTATCTCAATAAAGTAATTAAATTAGACTTTCACAGCGCAGTTAGGAGCTTTGATGTCAGCGCTTGAGAAACCCTGCAGATAGCTAAGTGGAGCTGGGAGCTGCTGGCTTCGTAAGGTAATCCTTGTCGGCCAGAAGGAGCAGGACTGTTCACCTTCTCTGATCCCTCAATCAAACTCCTGCCAACCGCAAGTTCTCTGTTCCATCGCCAACCTCAGTCCCCACCCTCACTCCCAACTGCAAGCGTTCTCTGTGATCTTTCCCTTCCTCCCAATTCCCAAGCTCCAACTTCTCCTTGCCACCACCACCACGCCCACCCCCCCACCCCCCGCCTTCCACCACCAATTACCTTCTGTCTCGGCTATTATGAAACAGCTCTTGCTTTGTCCTACTCTTGACTGAAAACAGAAGAGCCAGGTGTACATTAAACAGTGTGTCCATTCAGTAAATTTGTCCACTAATAGGCACCACAGAAGAGAAGGGGGGGAGGTAATGGGGCGAGGTTCTGAAGAGGATCTTTTCCATTGATAAAATCTTAATATATAAATCATCAGGGAAATGATTGAAAACTTATGAGCTGATTTTAAAATAGAAGAATTAGCAGATATCAAAAGTAGAAAACTGCTAAACTCACCATTGCCTCATTAACATCACATGTAGCACCAAAATTTTACCTTTTACATCATCATGAACATTTCACAAACAAGTGCAAAGTATTTGCCAATATTTTTGCTTCAAAGCGGTGCCCCTTTAACTGCTGCTTTGAGGTTTTGTCTTTTATTATGTGTAACTATGGCTCCATGTGCGACTGTTCATCAAGAGGATTTCATGCATGCTAAATAAAACTGTTTTCTCTTCACAGGGTGACTGGGTTTGGTTGAAAAAGTTTCCTTATAAAGCATATGGAAAGATTAAGCCAGGTGCAAATGCTGTGTTTGAAATGGTAGGTTTAAAATCAAATGCAAACAGGTGTTAAAAGGTTTAGCCATATTATCCGGTGAGTGTGAAGTTCAGGTTCTGATACCAGCACTTTTTAGCCAGGTGATAGGGACTAATAAAAGGAGCATAAAGAAATAGGAGATCAATGTGAAATCATTTTGGAAACATTCTGAAAATTTGGCAGACCCCTTGAAAAAGTCCTTGTGAATCCCGAGGAGGCATAGTGAATTTCAACACAGCCCATTGCTATATATCAAATACTGGATATTAACATTAAATTGTAGAGTCACAGAATGGTAATAGCACACAGGAGGAGGCAATTCAGCTCATCATATCTGTCCTAGCCCTCTGAATGGGTAATTGTCTTACTGCCATTCCACTGCCTTTTTCCTGCAGTTCTGCAATTTTCTTCCTTTTCAGATAATGATCCAATTCCTTCTTCAAGCCGTCAATTGAACCCAACTCCACCACACTGTCAGGCAGTGCATTCCAGATCATAATCACAGAACCATAGAATCTCTCCAGTCTGCAGGCCATTTGGCTCATCGAGTCTGCACTAAATCCTTCAAAGAACATCTGCGTATTTATCATGGCTAATCTACTTAACCTATAATCATTGGACACCGAGGGGCAATTTAGCATGACCAATCCTAACCTGCACATATTTTTGAACAGTGGGAGGAAACTGGAACACCTGAACGAAACCCACGCAGGCACAGGGAGACTGTGCAAGTCCAAATAGACAGCTACCAAAGGCCAGAATTGAACTCAGGCCCCTGGTGCTGTGAGGCAGCAATGCTCACTATTGTGCCACCGTGCTACCACTCACTGTGTAGAAAAGCTCTTCATGTCTCCATTGCTCCTTTTGCCAATCAATTTAAATTTTGTACCTGCTGGTTCTTGATCCTTCCAGCACTGAGGGCAGTTTCTCTCTATCTGTTCTGTCCAGATCACTCATGACTTTGAACATCTCTATCCAATCTCTCTGGTGACATGCATATATCATAAGAAAGATACAGTAAAATGCAGTAAAATAATACAGTACAGGACATTGCCATTCTACTCATCGTCTGGTTAGGGAATCATTGTTTTCATCAAAAGTGTATAGCAAAATTTATTTTGATGTGCGTAGAATTTTATTCTAGTTAATTGAAATCTTTTCCATGGTCATATCTATTGATAGATTTTCATTGCTTTAGATTAAGGACTTTAGGCATGAAAATATAAACATCTTCCTTGGATTCTTCTTTGACTGTGGAATGCTTGCTATTGTGACGGAGTTCTGCACCCGTGGGAGTCTGCTAGATCTACTGAGGAATGAAGATGTGAAATTGGACTGGATGTTCAAATCATCACTTCTGCTGGATCTGATCAAGGTTGATGATATTCCTGATATTATTTGCTCTTCCTGCTCCTGTCAACATTACAGGGATTGATACTGTTAAACCATGCAATATAGTCTTACTACAGGGGGAGAAGATTCATTTTACCTTACAACAATGGAACCTGGGCTAATCTTCATTGAGTCATTCACCAAGAGATTTTACATGGAAGGGAATGTACATCAATGCAGTATGCAAGGGAACATTGTTACATTTCATTACAAGTTGCTGAATTGAGTCAGAATATTTTAACAAACAAATAGAAAAGGGCCAAGAAAGAAAGATTAGCATTTCCATCAATAGTATGATGTCACTTTACTAAATTCAAGTTGTTGTTGTTCATCTATCTTTACATCCTTTGTTTCCCACATTGGGGAATAATGGGAGAAATGATGGAAGGATTTCTGAGCTGATTATCAGTCTGTTGAACTGAGTTGAATGCTCCTTCTGTGGCCAACAGGTCCTGGTGTTGAACTTGAGAACACCTGAGTCATCTGACGAAGGGGCAAACCCCAAAAGCTTGTAGGTTTACTATCAAATAAACCTGTTGAACTTTAACCTGGTCTTGTGAGACTCCTTACTGTGTTTACCCCAGTCCAACGCTGGCATCTCCACATCATGGCTACTGTTGAACATGGTAGATGTAGGGGTGGCAGGGGTGCTACCATTATGACTCAAAGCCTCCTACCGAATTAAAGTATGGTCACCTTTGTACTATAGGAATCATGACAAGCTGCTACATTCAGCAATGTGCTCCAAAACAACCCTATTATACCTTTCCATCCAGTTTTGTACTGAGCAGCTGATTTCAACTCCAGCAATTGTATATACGTTGCAAATCATGTTGCTGCTGAGTAGGGGGAACAGTAAGTATTCCCACAACACTAGACTGAAGTCCGACAGGTTTATTTGGTAGCACTATTCCTTCATTAGGTGAGTGAAGGGGCGGTGCTCCAAAAGCTCGTGCTATCAAAAAAACCTGTTGGACTTTCACCTAGTGTTGTGAGACTCTGTACCATACCTACCCCAGTCCAAAGCGGGCAACTCTGCATCATCAGTAGGGAGAAGTTAGGGCGAAGGGAAGGCAACCAGAAGTTCTTACTATATTTCCTGTTTAATGATTCCTGCTGGAAAATACTGTGCCCGTTTTATAAAGAGAGGATTGGGTTTGACTGTAGTGCCTGAGTGGACAGGTAGGTTGCCATGGTAAGTGCCAATTATTTATGGAATCACAACAAGAATGAATCAGTATTTTCAGTGCTATCATTGAAAACATTATAAAAATCCAAAAATATCTGTACCCAATATTATTTTTGTTGCTCTGTAAAATATATGTATGGGAGAAAACACATATAAGTTAACATTGAAATAAAGTATTTGATTAGTTGGATATAAAGGTGATACACCACCATATTCACACATATCTCTAGGTAACATCCAATTGGCAATCATCCATCATTAAGCATCTCTCTGTTGATTTGTGTGGTATTACATAGAATTGTGGACTGTACATCAGAATGAATAAGAATGATTTTAATATTACTTAGTCTGAAAATGATAAGCAAACTCATTGCAATTAATTGGACAATTTTCCATTCTTCTATCACCACAGGCCATAAGGTATTTACACCATCGAGATTATGTACATGGAAACCTGAAGTCACGAAATTGTGTGGTAGATGGACGTTTTGTCCTTAAAGTGACGGATTATGGATTTATTGATGTGGTTAAAGCCCAAAACATTACACTGACGGAACCTCCAGCAGAAGGTAAAACAAGCGAAGCGGATTGAATTTAATGTGTCTTATCTTAATGTACATTTATTGTAATAAGTCTTCCGCATGCAATCCATGCCAACATTTCTTATTGAGCTGTGAGCTGGACAATCGATAATTGTTATTCATTAAGCCATCGTGTCTTTTCTGGGGTCCAGACATCAGTGGTAAGGCTAGAATTTGTTGTCCATCCCTTGAACTGGGTGCCATTGCGAAGGATACTTAGATGTAAATCAGATTGCTGTGGATCTGGAGTCACATGTAGGCCAGACCAGCTAAGAGTGGCAGATTTCCTTCCCTGAAGGACATTACGCAACAATGGTTTAATGGCACCATTACTGAGACTATCTTTTTAATTCCAGATTATTTCTAGAGTTGAAATTCCACCAAATGCCACTGTCTCTTCCGACAGTGACATATTTTGAGGCTTGAAATCACATTGTGTGATGATCACTTAGCATGTCAAATTAATTCCTTCTTTCACTATTTCAACAGACACATATAGAACATAGAACAAAGAACATTACAGCGCAGAACAGGCCCTTCGGCCTTCGATGTTGCGCCGACTAATTATGAAAAAAAGCAATGACCCTCCAAACTAAACCATTCCCTTCTCTTCCATAAACTTATCAACTAACATCTTAAACGCCACCAAACTTGGCGCATCTACAACTGCCGCAGGCAGGGCATTCCACTCCCTAACCACCCTCTGGGTAAAGAACCTACCTCTGATATCCGTCCTATAACTATCACCCCTTAATTTAAAGCTGTGTCCCCTCGTGCTAGCTTTCTCCATCCTAGGAAAAAGGCTATCACTGTCCACCCTATCTAAACCTCTAATCATCTTATATGTTTCGATAAGGTCTCCTCTTAGCCGCCTCCTTTCTAACGAAAACAACCTCAAATCCCTCAGCCTCTCTTCATAAGACCTGCCCTCCATACCAGGCAACATCCTGGTAAACCTCCTCTGTACCCTCTCCAATGCCTCCACATCTTTCTTATAATGTGGGGACCAGAACTGCAACAATACTCCAAGTGCGGCCGCACTAGAGTTTTGTACAGTTGCAACATGACGTTGCGGCTCCGAAATTCAATCCCCCTACCAATAAAAGCTAAGACTCCGTATGCCTTCTTAACAACCTTATCGACTTGACTGCCTACTTTCAGGGATCTATGCACAAATACACCAAGATCCCTCTGTTCATCAACACTATTAAGAATCCTACCATTAGCCCAATACTCTACACATTTATTATTCCTGCCAAAGTGCATTACCTCACACTTTTCCACATTAAACTCCATTTGCCACCTCTCGGCCCAGCTCTGCAACTTGTCCAAGTCTCTCTGCAAACTATAACACCCCTCTTCACTATCTACCACTCCACCGACTTTAGTGTCATCTGCAAATTTACTAATCCATCCTTCAATACCCTCATCCAGATCATTTATAAAAATTACAAACAGCAGGGGCCCCAAAACAGACCCCTGAGGTACACCACTTGTCACCGAACTCCACGATGAATATCTCCCATCAACCACCACCCTCTGTCTTCTATCTGCTAGCCAATTCCTAATCCAATTTGCTAAATCACCCTCTATCCCATACATCTGCATTTTCTGCAGAAGCCTTCCATGAGCGCATATTTATTATAAAAGATTCACACCTCTGTTCAAAAGCATTAAGTGCCCATATGCTAATCCTCATAGAATGTTATTTTGAAACCTTTCTGACTTACAAATATTTGGGTTATAAAATACTTTTTGGAAGTTTCAAACAAATTGTTTCTACAATTTGATTTCAGAAATGACTATGTAGGGATCATAGATAATGAAGGACAGTATGTTATAGTGTGCGTCCTAGCTGCAATGTGATGGCTCGTCCAAATAGCTCCTGATTGTACAAGATTCTATCTAAGCAGAGGTAGTCGACTATTTAGACTTGGTCAAAGCAAAACCAGTCCTGTTCTCACCCAGTGTCACATGCATCTGATTAACTCTTGCACTTAAAACAGGCAAGCAGCTCCTGATAAATCTGTTGTTTTCTTCATTCTATTTTTATTCTTTATTGGTATTGCATTATAAAGCAGTCATTTATATGTTAATTATTCAAAAACTTATAAAATTGCTGTTAAATTACTTCAACACAATGGTGGACAGCCCTGCAAAGTTAATTAACCAGAGGTAAAATGCTTTGGGTTATCCTGAGTGATAGAAATTGCTTCTTTCTTTCTTCCTGAAGGTTCGCACAATGAACAATGCAGTCATTTTAAAATGTCACAGTTTCACGGGATTGTTACAGTGCAGCAAGAGGCCATTTGGCCCATTGGGCAGGACTTCCCAGCCACACTCACCACAAAACTGGAAAATCCCGCCCGAGGTCAATGACCTTGCATGATTCACCACCCCAACACCCCCTCCCCGCACCCCCAATGATCCCACCTGCTATGATTCGTGTGGCAAGCGGGATGGGAAAATTCTCCCAATTGCATTGGCACCAGCTCTCTAAATGGACATTATGACTTAATGCCATTCCCCTACCTTTTGCCCATATCCTGCACATTGTTTCTATTATATAATGTGCTCTTGAATGGCTCGATTCAACCTGCCTCCACTATACCTCCAGGCAAAGCAATCCAGATCTGACCCACTCACTGTGTGAAAAAGTCTTTCTTCTGCATCATTTTAAATTTTATAATTCTGGTACTTTTATAAGCAGATTCTCCTTATCTATTCTGTCCAGACCCCTTATGATGTTGAACATCTCTATCAAATCTCCTCTAAACCTTCTTCTCTGCAAGGAGAACAGTGCTAACTTCTCCAATCTATCCTCATCACTGAAGTTTCTCATTATTAAATAACAATTATTTAATAAGGTGCTTATTAAATACTTTTGGGTGGAGGATAGCAGAAAGCCAGAGGAACCATATGTTATTGTCATCAACTATGAACAAGTGATACAATATGTTTCAGGATCATTTACGTCAGATGATCTTTTAATGCGTTTCTGCACAGATGGAAAATACTTAACAAATCCTTTTTTCACAAAGCCTTTTACGAAGCCTCCCATATATTATGCAACACTTTTACAATATACCACACAAATCATATTATAACACATCCTTTAGTTAATGCCCATCATGAAGTGCAAGTGGTAAAGCAAGTGTTCATAAATGCCTGTTATTGAAAGGAACAAATATTCAAAACAGACACTATGAAAAACAGCTGCAAAATTGACTTCAATAAAATGAATGATAGCTTTCCTTGTAAAGATCATTTTCATTGAGGATCTATTTGTTATGCAAAAAAAAATTAGTCATAACAGTAAAGTGCTGTAATGGAAAATAATGAGGCAGTGAACATGTTGTCAAAACAAATTATTGCATTCAATGTACAAATGCATTATTTATTTGTTAATCGTGCACCTAAAACAGATAGAAGCCAATGTACTTGATGGATGAATGCAGTAATTTGTTTTGACAACACTTGCACTGTGTTGTTATCTTCCTGTACAGCATTTTACTATATTGGCTGGGTTTTCTACTAATGAGAGAAGTGTATCAAATATTCAAGTACTGTTCATGTACACTGGCATCTGGTCTGGAATTCATGCCGATGGGATTTTCTTGTTCCATCGGCTGCGCACCCCCTACCATGGATTTCCTGGCAGCATGGCGTGGCCTCAGTGGGCACAGTTGCAGAAGATCCCACTGCCAGCAAACAGTGTACCCCCACCGAGAGAAACACTGCGGAGAGGCCAGAGAATCAGCTGTTGTGGATCTGACAAGTACAGTCCACGTAAAAGATTTGTTAAAAAATTCATTCTATATACACTTCTTTCATTCCTATGCTGTCTGGGTTTGATTTTACAATTGTTAAAAAGTTATTCTAACCTCCCTATCTCTCTTGCAAGCACTTACCAAGCTCAACCTCTCAAACTGCAAAGAAACAAGGCGTAGCAAAAGTGTGAAAAAGTCAAAAATCAAGAAGAGAATAAGACTATGCAAGTACTGAAATAGTAGATAAAGTTAGGTATAAAAATAAAAAAAACTTCAAAGAGCAGATGAAGACCTTTAGGCCCAACAAGGCTGTCCCTTCATAGAATCCTACAGTGCAGAAAGAGGGCATTCAGCCCATTGAGTCTGCACCAACCACAATCGCACCCACACCCTACCTCCATAGCTCCATGCATTTGTCCTAGCAAGTTCCCCTGAGAGTAAGGGGCAATTCAGCATGGCTAATCTGCCTAACCAGCGCATCTTTGGACTGTGGGAGGAAACCGGAGGAAATCAAAGCAGACATGGGGAGAATATGCAGACTCCATACAGACAGTGACCCAAACCTGGAATTGAACCAGGGTCACTGGGGCTGCGAGGCAGCAGTGCTAACCACTGTACAATCTATTCATTACCTTCTCACCATTTCTCTTCAATCACATCTCCTGCCAAAGCATAAGTAATTGTACCTTAGACTCCATTTTTTACTTTTTGTTTCAATGTCACCCTGAGTAAAATATTTCATGTGTTCAACATGTTTTGAGCTTGTACAGGTACCAATAACTTTACTTCTTACTTGTGCCGCACGAGTCAGTCAAAGTTATTTTTTTGTAGTGGAATGTTTTAGCCAGTAATTTCAAGAAAAACTATTAAATAATTCAGAAAAGCATAACCTAGAAATATTAATAAATACTTACATAAATTAACATTTGATCTCTTCATCCTCAGCAGAAATTTATCTGAATGAACATCATTAATTCCCGTGATTCAATGAAGGCAAATCAAAGTTTCCTTTCTTTCCCAGAGAACGAATCTAATCACTTAGATTCTGAATATGTGGAAAAATCGTATTAGTTGGTGTTGTGTCTTTTCAAGGGGACAGACACTATTCTTGCTGTGATTAGATGGTCAGGGCTATTCATGGTAACAACACAGAACTGAACAAGAAGATCCCAGATTGGGACCATTCACAGCTTCATGAAGGGTGTTTGGGGACGTGATGACATTGGGTGAAACTTTATCTGCACGTCCGTCAGAGTTCGTATGATCCCGCCCGAGACCAATGGAGAATGCAGCAATTTCCAGATGAAGGGCCCCAGAAATCAGAATGCTCCAGCTGTGGACCCTCCATCTGCCCATTAATGCTTAAATGTATTGTTCAGCCCATAGTTTTAATTTGTAAGTATATACTATATGTGATACTTTGACACTTGTTTATTTCAGAATTGTTTTGGACTGCTCCTGAGATATTACGAAAGCCTCAACCTTTACTGAATGGCACCATGAAAGGCGACATTTATAGTTTCTCAATCATAATGCAAGAGGTGGTTATCCGAGCGCCACCATATTGCATGTTTGATATGTCTGCAGAAGGTAAGCAGCTTCTTTGTGACCTTAAATGCAGGTTCCCCCGGTGTCTGAATTAGTAAATGCACTGCACAGAATAGAAATGGGATATGAAGGAAGTGGCCTGGGCTGTTCTCAGTTGAGCCGCAGTAGCACGACATAATTGTCTCACTCTCACGGTAACCTGGGGTACATCCTGGGGTACAAAACTCATTGAGTTTTTTGAGAAAGTGACCAAAGAGGTGGATGGGGGTAAGGCGGTTGATGTAGTATATATGGACTTTAGTAAGGCGTTTGATAAGGTGGCCCATGGAAGACTTCTACAGAAAATGCAGATGTGTGGAATAGAGGGTGATTTAGCTAATTGGATTAGGAATTGGCTGGCAGATAGAAGACAGAGGGTGGTGGTTGATGGGAGATATTCATCGTGGAGTTCGGTGACAAGTGGTGTGCCTCAGGGGTCTGTTTTGGGGCCCCTGCTGTTTGTAATTTTTATAAATGATCTGGATGAGGGTATTGAGGGATGGATCAGTAAATTTGCAGATGACACTAAAGTCGGTGGAGTGGTAGATAGTGAAGAGGGGTGTTATAGTTTACAGAGTGACTTGGACAAGTTGCAGAGCTGGGCCGAGAGGTGGCAAATGGAGTTTAATGTGGAAAAGTGTGAGGTAATGCACTTTGGCAGGAACAATAAATGTGTAGAGTATAGGGCTAATGGTAGGGCTCTTAATAGTGTTGAGGAACAGAAGGATCTTGGTGTATGTGTCAATAGATCCCTGAAAGTAGGCAGTCAAGTGGATAAAGTTGTTAAGAAGGCATATGGAGTCTTAGCTTTTATTGGTAGGGGGATTGAATTTCGGAGCCGCAACGTCATGTTGCAACTGTACAAAACTCTAGTGCGGCCGCACTTGGAGTATTGTGTGCAGTTCTGGTCCCCACATTATAAGAAAGATGTGGAGGCATTGGAGAGGGTACAGAGGAGGTTTACCAGGATGTTGCCTGGTATGGAGGGCAGGTCTTATGAAGAGAGGCTGAGGGATTTGAGGTTGTTTTCGTTAGAAAGGAGGCGGCTAAGAGGGGACCTTATCGAAACATATAAGATGATTAGAGGTTTAGATAGGGTGGACAGTGATAGCCTTTTTCCTAGGATGGAGAAAGCTAGCACGAGGGGACACAGCTTTAAATTAAGGGGTATGAGTTATAGGACGGATATCAGAGGTAGGTTCTTTACTCAAAGAGTGATTAGGGAGTGGAATGCCCTGCCTGCAGCTGTTGTAGATGCGCCAAGTTTGGTGGCGTTTAAGAGGTTAATTGATAAGTATATGGAAGAGAAGGGAATGGTTTAGTTTGGAGGGGCATTGCTTTTTATTTTGGTCGGCACAACATCGAAGGCCGAAGGGCCTGTTCTGTGCTGTAATGTTCTATGTTCTATGTTCTATAATATGCCTTAACGTCTTGAGAAACCAGCCAAGGTTCTCACAGCGGCACAATGCTCAGTACTGCCTCGCAGTGCTAGGAACCCTGGTTTGGGTCATTATCTGTGCAGAGTCTGCAAGTTCTCCCTGTGTTTGTGTGCATTTCCTCTGGCTTTCCTCCCACAGTTTAAAGATGTGTGTAATAGGTTGATTGGCCATGCTTCCTAGTGTCAGGGAGATCAGCAGGGGATACGTGGGGTTACAGTGTTAGGCCTGAGTGGGATTATTGGTGGTGCAGGCTCGATGGGCTGAAAAGCCTCCTTCTGCATGATGGTGATTCTATTATTCTAGATGATCTGCTGAATACTTTGTGCATTATCTGGGGATATTTTGCATTTGTCATGATTCCAGCTTTTGCTATTTTGTTTTTTTTCCCCTCTTTGTATCCTGTTAAATTATACTTGGGGGGAGTCTGGGGGTGTGATTTTTTTGCCCTATCGTGGCATGTTTTATAATGGTGAAAGTGGCTCGTCATTGGCCAATGTCTATGCCATTTTCCCTGGCTTACCAGACAACTCGTTGTTGGGGAGAAGAGTTTATTCATTCATTCATGTGATTATGGGCTTCACTGGCTGGCCAGCATTTATTACCCATCCCTATTTGTTGAAGGCAACTGAGAGTCAACTACATTGCTGTGGCTCTGGAGTCACACATAGGCCAGACCGGGTAACGTCAGCAGATTTCCTCCCCTAAAGGGCATCAGTGAACCAGATAGGTTTTTCCGACAATTGGCAATGGTTTCATGGTCATCAGTAGATTCTTAATTCCAGATATTTGTAATGGAATTCAAATTCCACCATCTGCTGTGATGGGATTCAAACCCAAGTCCTCAGGATATTAGCTGAGTTTCTGGATTAATAATCCAGTGATAATCCCCCACCAGGCCATCGCTTTTGGCAGGACTGGATAATCCTGCCTGCGGGAAAAGCCTGAAAATCCCATCCAGTCCCTTCAGTATAGAATAGGGGAAGAAACATATTTTCTTTTAAGAACTGAATTTGTAAAAGGTTTAGAAATGATACTAATTGTATATACTATTCTTTTTCAGAAATTATCCAGAATATTAAAAAGACTCCTCCTTTATTCAGGCCCGTTATTACTCCAGATCATGCTCCTTTAGAGTGCATCCAGTTAATGAGGCAGTGTTGGAATGAAATACCTGAAAGGAGACCATGCTGTGATGAAGTCTTTGATAACGTGAGACAGTTTTACCTCGTGCTCATGTTCTGTGCATTTTGCTAATCTTATTGCAATCATAGCAAATCATATCCTTACCTTCCACCATTCACATATAGTGCACTGTTCATATTATATATTTATATATACCTTTCTACTTCCGCAGTTCAAAAATATTAACAAAGGTAGAAAGACCAATATTATCGACTCGATGCTGAGAATGCTTGAACAATATTCCAGTAACTTGGAAGATCTGATAAGGGAGCGAACCGAAGAATTAGAAATAGAAAAACAGAAAACAGAAAAACTGCTGACACAGATGTTACCTCTGTGAGTATATCATTTGAGTGTCATTTTTTTCAAATTACAATGTATTTGCCCTGAATCTTAATGGAGATTTCTATCTTGATCTCATTCTGGTCATTTTTTTTTCTTGAAAAATTTTATAAATGGCCCCAGAATTAACTCCTCCCACATAGATGTGTGTACCTGGGTTAAGGACGAGAGAAAATTCTTCCATCTCATGATGATTCATTGAATCCTGTTTGTGGGGACACACCTAAGCTGAAGGAAGAAGAAATTGTTATGTTGGTCTTGGGGTAGGATCCTCGCTTAGGATGCAAGAGATCCCAGGTTCAAATCCCAGATGAGCCCCTTTTTAATTCTCTTTGGGGTGGCACAGTCACAAGCACTGCTGCCTCACAGTGCCAGGGACCCAGGTTCAATTTCATCTTAGGTCATTGTCTGTGTGGAGTCTGCATATTCTCCCTGGGTTTCCTCCGGGTGCTCTGGTTCCTCCCACAGTCCAAAGATGTGCGGCTTAGCTGGATTGGCTTAGCTGGATTGGCTTAGCTAAATTGCCCCTTATATCAGGGGGACTAGCTAGGGTAAATGCATGGGGTTATTGGGATAGGGCCTGGGTGGGATTGTGGTCAGTGTAGACTCAATGGGCCAAATGGCCTCCTTCTGCACTGTAGGATTCTATGAATGGAAGAGCAATAGTGATACAAGCATCCAGGTCATTGGTCTAGATTGTAAACTGCTGAGGTGCCAGCACTGTTCCTTATAGCTTCACTATATCAAGTAGCTCCACTTGTTATAACTCTATATTCACACCACCTAAATCTCTGAGGTTGGAATTTATAAACCCTGGAACAGACATTGTGTCTTAATGCTGTTTGTCATCACACTTGATGGAATAAACAAGGTTCACTAATCTTCTAATTGTATTCAAGCAAAACACAGCTTTGAAGTACGACTGTTTGTTGGTTTCCACCCGGTTTTATGACCCTTGGGTCTCTCAGCTGGGTATATCATGGCCTAGAAGTGTACTTTTTCCTCACGGGGCAGTGATGTTTTGTATCTGTGATGAAGCAGGTTAATTTATTTGACTTTGTGATAAATATTGGTAAATTTGTCAATTTCCATACAACTGTCCGCAGCATTCTGTGTTTCATTTAAACCATTTATCCCCATTGAAACCAGATAGCCTCACAAGGGTCAAGTAACATATTATTGCTTCTTATAAGAAAGAGGTTGGTGCTAATGTTGGGTTCCTGAAATGAGATAGTATTGCACTCATGAGTCTCAAAATTCACCTAAAGCAAAAACAATTTATGCATCCCAAATGCCATACTGTTTTTATGTTTTTATTGCTTGAGTTAACTGTAACGCTCATCCCTACATACTAACCCTGACAACAACAACAAAACAGCACGGAAAACAGGCCCTTTGGCCCAACGAGCCCACACTACCACCTCAATGTTCCCACTTTTACCCATGATCCCTGTCTATGCATTAGAACCAAATTTCAGACAACTTAGGGAGAATTTGTTCTGCCAATCAGCCTAAGAGCACATCTTTGGGATGTGGGAGGAAACCGGAGCACCCGGAGAAAACCCACGCAAGCATAGGGAGAATGTGCAAACCCCCACAGACACAGGCCCAAATCCATGTATCTGCACAGCACAGCAATAGTCACTGAGCTGTCGTGTTTTCCATCAAATGGTCCAGGTCAAGCATACACTAACAACGTGAAGTGCTAGGATACTCTCGAAAAATCCAAGAGCAGCCCTCTCACGACCCATCGCGTGTATGCCCCTTGTTAGATAACAAGGCAGACCGAAGTACCGTAGGATAAAACAAATACATCAATATCATCGACAATTTACACACTTCCCAGGGAACTCCCAAAGCTCATGATCCCTATTTTAAATCAGTTTTCTATATCCCTCCATTCCCATTCTGTTCATTTGCCCATCTAAGTATTTCTTAAATAACTCCAGAGTACCTGCCTCCACCACTTTACTTGGCAGCGCATTCCATACCCCCACCACCCTCTGTGTGAAAAAACTCCCTCTAGCATCCAAATTATACCTTACCCCCCGCACCCTAAGCCCGTGACCCCTCGTGCTATTCGAGTCCATCCTAGGAAAAAGCTTAACCCTGTTTACTCTATCTATAACCCCTCATAATCTTGTACACCTCTATCAGATCTCCTCTAAGTCTACGTCTTTCTAAGGAAAACAGTCCCAATTTGCCTAATCTCTCCTCTTAACTCAGACCTTCCATACCAGGCAGCATCCTGGTAAACCTCCTCTGCACTCTCTCCAGAGTCTCCATGTCCTTCCGGTAGTAAGGCGACCAGAACTGGACGCAGTATTCCAAATGAGATCTAACCAACGTTCTGTCCAACTGCAGTATTAGTGGGATTGGTAAATCCTTAATCTTGTTCCCTTCTGAAACATTTTTGTTTGCATGCAATTTCTTACAGCAAGCAGTCATAGATGGTGTCACAGGAAGCTGCCAGCTATTAAGATGGCACGGTGGCACAGTGGTTAGCACTGCTGTCTCACAGTGCCAGGTATTCGGTTCAATTCTGGCCTTGGGTGACTTTCTGTGTGGAGTCTGCACGTTCTCCCTGTCTCTACTTGGGTTTCCTCCAGGTGCTCTGATTTTGCCCACAGTTAGATGGATTGCTTAATTGCCCCTTAGAGTCCAAAGATAGGTTAGGGGATTAACAGGGCAAACACGTGGGGCCAAAGGGGATAGGACCTGGGTGGGATGGTCTGTCGGAAAGTCAGTGCAGACTCAATGGGACAAATGACCTCTTTCTGCACAGTAGGGATTCTATGATTCTATTATTAAATGTATATACCTAAATTATTGAGGTTATTTCCTTTTTTAACAAACCCTTCAAAGTTCTATTATGCGATAAAGCCCAGTTAAGTCCACACTTATCTTATTGTAAGCTAACAACATGCTGACTACTCACAGTGTGAAAAATTATTGACAGTTTGCCTACTGGAAAATTTGGTAGGAATATGATGCTTGAACTTTAGATCAGTTTCAGAGTCACTGAAGACTGGCTGTACCGTTGAACCCGAATACTTTGACCAGGTGACCCTGTACTTCAGTGACATCGTTGGTTTTACAACAATATCAGCAATGAGTGAACCTATTGAAGTGGTCGACCTCCTGAATGATCTCTACACACTTTTTGATGCTGTGTTAGATGATCATGATGTCTACAAGGTGAGTAAACAAGATTAGCAACTATCAATGAATATTATTAGTTTTAGTTACAGATTCACAAAACTGCAGTGATACCAATCCTACTTCCAAGTTTTCTCTTTCTACTGACAAATCCTTCTTTCTTTCAAGTTTGTCACTTAGCTGCTGACATTGCTCTACAGAGGTCACAATTTTAGGCAGCATGGTGGCAAGTGATTAGCGCCAGGGACCCGGGTTTGATTCCCAACTTGGGTCACTCTCTGTGTGGAGTTTGCACATATACCCAATGCCTGCATGGGTTTCCTCTGGGTGCTCCTGTTTCCTCCTGCAGTGCAAAGATATGCAGATTAGGTTGATTGGCCAGGATAAATTGCCCCTTAATGTCAGGAGTACTAGCTAGGGGAAATGCATTAGGTTATGGGGATAAGGCCTGGATGGGATTGTGGTCGGTGCAGATTTGGTGAGCTGAAAGGCCTCCTTGTTCTGTAGGATTCTATCTATCTATCTAATGTATCTGAGCAATAAATCTGGATAACATTATTGAGTTTGTGTCTTGTTTAACATGCAGGTGGAGACAATTGGGGATGCTTACATGGTTGTTTCTGGCCTCCCAACAAGGAATGGTAACAGACATGCAGCCGAGATTGCAAATATGTCACTGGATATCCTGAGTGCTGTAGGCACCTTCAAAATGAGACATATGCCAGATGTGCCAGTTAGAATAAGGATAGGCCTGCACTCAGGTAAGGCACTCACTGCTGAATCATGTTGTTCCTGGTAAAGGCTTCAATTGAAGCTGTAAGAAGATATTCTCGTGTTATTTCACACCACTGTTGGCGCAAGAAGCAGCAATAGGATTCTATAATCAAGTCATGGGCAAAGGATATTGGAAGTATAGCAAGGCTGATTGACAAAGAGGAAGTATTAACAATTTGAAATGGAATGTTGAGGGTAATTTTACAATGAAACTTCACGAAATGTGAAGATGGAGATAAAACTACAAAATCATGACCCAATTTTCTAACCCCTACTCACTGCCAGTGAAGCCTTGTTAAATTATCTCCAATAAGGAGATTTGTTATTTGTGGCCCAGAAGTCATGATCAAGCAAGATGATGATGCTTTACATGCATGTGTGTGTGCATGTGTATGCAAGCTACATGTGCATGTGTGTGTGTGTGTGTGTAAAGTAATCAAATTATCTATTAACACTGACAAGGTTTGCACATGAAGTAAAGCCAGCTAATGTGGCCCTTGTACCTTGTACATGTCAGCACTTTCAGGAAAATAAAGGAGGAAATCACTTAAATTAAAGCAAATCTTTATGTCATGGAGTCTTTACTTATCAATGTTCCTTCTAATCCAAGTGGTTCTGTGTGAGCATTAAAACAATGTCAAGAATGTGTCTTGCACAACAATTGTAGCAATGCAGAAGACCGTTCACATCAGCTGGTGCTGAGATAATCACTAGGAATATTTGAACTTCGCTAAAGTTTTAGGAGAGATTTTGTTTTTATCTGGGGGAGGAGAGCACAACCCTATCATTTTCCTCAACCTGTCTAGCTGGTTTGTATGATAATAAATGTCTTGATATGATTTGTGTCATAGTATTACAGAATATGGCCAAAATAAAAGACTGGTAAATGATCTTTATAGAAATTATTTCTTACCTTAATTCTTTGGATTTCATCAGGTTTGTATATTTTCTGGCTTATGATACATCCCATGATTATACAATGTACCAACTCCATAACAGATGGAGGATTTAATATTTTGTGAATCTACATTGACAGAGCCGTAGCTATTCCTGGCTGGAGTTTCAGTTAGGATGACAGGTTTTCCCCCAGAATACAGGGTATTTTTTCAATTGTTCATTGCATGTGGATATAGCTGACTGGGCCAGCATTTACTGACCATCCCTGAGGGCACTTAAAAGTGGAACGTAGAACATGGAACATAGAACACTACAGCACAGAACAGGCCCTTCGGCCTTCGATGTTGCGCCGACCAATATAAAAAGCAATGCCCCTCCAAACTAAACCATTCCCTTCTCTTCCATATACTTATCAACTAACCTCTTAAACGCCACCAAACTTGGCGCATCTACAACTGCTGCAGGCAGGGCATTCCACTCCCGAACCACCCTTTGGGTAAAGAACCTACCTCTGATATCCGTCCTATAACTATCACCCCTTAATTTAAAGCTGTGTCCCCTCGTGCTAGCTTTCTCCATCCTAGGAAAAAGGCTATCGCTGTCCACCCTATCTAAACCTCTAATCATCTTATATGTTTCGATAAGGTCCCCTCTTAGCCGGAGTACATGGTTTCAAACTACAGAAGAGACCTGCTAGAACTTTCTAAGTTCCAGGGACATTTCAAAGATGTTGAATTGAGGGCCCATCTGTTATTGTACCAGGAATGGGAAACTTGGACAATTTTTGACCTTTGGTCTGAGATAACACATCTCAATTAAAACCATATAGTTGGGAGAGCAATTTTGATGATGTTATTCCTACTCTGCAAAGGGCGGTGGGGGTGGAAAGGCAGGAGAATCAGACAAGTTCCCACTCCTGACTGATATCCAGGAACTCCTGATTGAAAATGTTTGTGTATGTGAATAGTATATTGGGATAAGATTTCTATTCCCTGTGATACTCTCCATGATTGAACAGATTGTCAATAGTCGCTGTTAAATGTGTGAAGGTGGTTGACTTGAATGAGGTGGCAGAGAGCTGATGTGCCCTGGGATGATCCCAGAAGATAAATTGGAGGCTGCAGTTAACGAGGAAGGGATAACTGACAACATGTTCTCAAGATCTTGTCCACCTCTATCACCAAACATTGTTTTTCCATTTTCACCGCTTCTATAGAAGATCAAAATGATATGTTGATTTTTATAGGGTCATCCGTTGCAGGAGTTGTGGGGCTGACTATGCCTCGCTATTGTCTGTTTGGAGACACCGTTACCACAGCCTCACGCATGGAGTCCACGGGGCAACGTGAGTAATCAACTTTGAGTAACCAGCTTCAGGTCATTGACGAGGAATGATTCATAGATTCATAAAACCCCTGCAATGCAGAAAAAGGCCATTCAGTCCATAGAGCCTGTACCAGCTCTCTGACACTGTTATCTGAATGTGGAGATGCTGGCGTTGGACTGGGGTAAACACAGTAAAAGTCTCACAACACCAGGTTATAGTTCAACAGGTTTATTTGATAGTCACCTGATGAAGGGGCAAACCTCAAAAGCTTATGGATTTACTATCAAATAAACTGGTTGGACTTTAATCTGGTGTTGTGAGACTTCTTACTACAGTTATTTTACCCAGGCCCTCTTTCCCACTCTATCCCTGAGGAATTTCTTCAGCCAGAGGATGATGAATCTGTGGAACACATTGCCATAGAGGGCTGTAGAGCCCAGCTCATTGAGTTTCTGTAACACAGAGATAGATAGTTTCTTGATTAATAAATGGACCAAGGATTACAGGGAGAAGGCAAGAGAATGGGGATGAGAATCATATCAGACATGATTGAATGGTGGAGCAAACTTTATGGGCAAAATAGCCTAATTCTGCTGCTATATCTTAAGGTCTTATGGTAACCCCATACGTTTCCCATGGCTAATCCTCACATCTTGGAACACTAAGGGGCAATTTACCATGGCCAATCCAGCTGCACATCTCTATTCTACCCTGTCTCCACCTTGTTTGCCTGCTTTCTCCATGGAAACAATGAGAAGGAAAAGGAGCAATAGTGTCTTCCTCAGGAAGAAGCTAGCAGCATCCAACAAAGGCACCATGAGTGGGGAGAGTGCATTAAAAATAAATCACTTTTTAAGGCTTGATCTTTCATGCAGCAAAGTGCCATCTGGCTGCCTGGAATACAGTGATGTACTATTATATGAATTATTGAATTGGGTAAGTACTCTACCTGGTACCTGAGAGAGCCAAAGTTCTCAGGCTCAAACCCCAGCAGATGGTGGGAGGAATTAAATGCCCTTGGCAGTGTTGCCTGCCCATTGGCTAAAGAGCTGGTGCCAACCCCACCATGGTCACTCTAAGCCCCTGATCCAATTTAATGTCAATCAGGAACTTATCTAATTGGCAGCGGGTCCTTGTTGTGGTTCAGGCGGACATCCCGCTTCTGTGAGCTGCCAATCACATCATCTGGTACTGTCTGAGGTCCAGGCTGAAGATCATTGCTGGAGATTAGAATGAAGGTAGATAAAGCAGGGGCAGAGAAAGAGGCCCCAAAGTCAACAGTGTGGTTTTAAGGTCACAACTCCAGAAGGTCTCTCCTTTGGGCATAGGCTGCTCAAGTAGGTGGGATGACCTCCATCCAAACCTGCTACAGACATAACTATCAAGGTTTATTTGCTGGGTTGCCCACATGGCATTTTCCCCACTTGTCTCTTGTTGAATTGTAGGAGCACTATTGCGATAAGGCTTTCAAGAGTCATTTAGGATCCTCAGTTGGTTTCTGGGCAGGAACACTGTCTTGATCCTTCCTGCTCTGGACTTGATTAGGAAAGCAATACGGTCTTCACCCTTCCTCCTGTCTGATTACGTGGGACCAACCCCCTCCCCTCCAGGATTGGATGAGTAAATGTCACCCTTTGAGTCATTTGATCTGAGCTTGGCAACATTGAAATATTGTCTGAGTCTCTAGGCCAGGAATGGAAAGATTCTTCCCATACTCTTGGCACCCGATTGCTATCCAGTATTTTCTCCCGATAAATGGATGTTGGTTGAGGGTAGAATTTGGTTTGATTGTGATCTCTCACCTGGTTGAACAGCCTCACAAAATTAACAATGTCATACATGACCAATGACCCACTGGATGAGATACTCCAGGCAGGAAGAAACTGCACCTTACGATGAGTCATTGCCTTCATGAGAGAGAAGAATAGGGGTTTGGAGCGGGGAGAGGGAATAATGATTTTTTAAAAAAGTTTCCTTCTTTCCTAATGGATCACAGGAACAGAAATCAACCATTTAGCCCCTAAACCTCTTGAACCTATTTCACCATTCAGTGAAATCGTGATTTTTCTGTGACCCAACTCCACATACCCACCTCTGCCCCATATTCCTTCATCCTTTGGTTAATTATCAATCTCAGATCTAAAATTAACAATGGATCCAGCATTAGTTGTCACATGTGGAAGAAAGTGTCAAACATCTATTACCCTTTGGACAAAATTTAATGCCCACTTCCCTGTGGGGAATTTGGTGATGGGGGCATTTAAATGGATGGGAGGGTGACAATTGGTGACCCCTTTACCTTCCCACCTCCGCCCCAATAAAGGCCGCAGTGAGACATCCCATGGATGATCTCCTGACCTGCTGTCAATTGAGGCCTTTAAATGGAAAAGCTTCAAAAAGCTGCCACTGAAATTCACCCACAGTCAGTGGGGATCACGCCATACAGAAAGAGGAGGTGAGCTGCTGACAGCCACCTTTGTCTGTGCTGATGACGCTGCCCTCCATCTCCTGCAACCCCACCGCACCCCCCCTTCCCTGCCCCCACTAACATTCACCTGGGTCTGGGCTCATGATGATTCTAGGATTCAAGTGGATGTAGTATCAGCAGGAGCCTCCTGGGTGGCGCTGCTGAGCAATGGAGGGCAGGTGATTCTCCTGCTCCCATGTGCTTGCAACCCATTGAGTGTTTGATCCTGGCAAAGGCTCGTTGCTGACCAGTTATCTGACTACACTTGACATTTAATGTGGCAAGCCTTCCCTAAAAGTGGCAACAGAGGTCTCCTACTGGCTCTTGAATCTTCATTAATTATCGTTACAGGAGCTGTAGCCCATCATTTCTGTTTATTACTGCCCCATTGTGTGTGTACAAGCATTTCCTAAGTTCACTCCTGAAAAGTCTGGCTCAAAATTTTAGACTATATTCTCTCATCCTAGACTCCCCAACCAGTGAAAGTCATTTCTTTATCTATCCTACAGACATTCCCCTTCATGTCTTGAAAACGTGGATCAAATCACCCATTAACCTTCTACATTCCGAGAAATACAACAAAGTTTGTGTAACTTCAAACCAGAATTCAATTCTTGAAGTGTAGGCATATTTCCAGGAAATCTCCAAGACCAGTTTTGCTTTCCTAAAGATGTGGGGAGCGATCTCATGCCACTGTTCCGCTGCAGCAAGGTCAAAGAGTTTGGTGGCCACAAAACTCCATTCACTGCAACGAGATGGGAAAATCCCACTGGTGTAAATAATGATAAGATTCCAGCTGTGGTGTCCCTAGCAGTTCACAGTAGTCTGAATGTTATTTAACCAGGGCATTGCTGTAGTATGACTCCTATCCCTTGTATTGTAGCCCTATAGATCTGAAAGCAAGCATTCCATGAACTTTTTAAAAATTATTTTCTAAGACTTTAATGGTTGATGCAGCTAAACCCTCAAAATCTCTTTGGACCTCCACTCTTCCTGCTCTTTCACACATGAGAAAAAATACTATTACTACTAATGTAGAATCTACTATTCTATTCTTTCTCTGTCCAAACTGGACAATTTCACATTTACCTACACTGAAATCCAATTGCCACACTTTTGTCCAGTGACTTAACGTATTAACATGGCTTTGTAATTTCATGCTTCCTTGTAGATTACTTATAATGCTGCCTACATTACGGATCAGCTGAATGCTGCTCTGGGGTGGTGAGATAGCATAGATTAAGTGGAAAGGTGCTACGATGATACAATATGGGTGGCACAGTGGCACAATGGTTAGCACTGCTGCCACACAGCGCCAGGAACCTGGATTAAATTCTGGCCTCTGGTCAGTCTTTGTGCAGAGTTTGCATTTTCTTCCCATGTCTGCGTGGGTTTCCTCTGGGTGCTCTGATTTTCTCCCACAGTCCAAAGATGAGTGGGTTAGGTTGATTGGCCATGCTAAATTAATCTTAGTTTCAGAGGGATTAGCCAGGTAAATATGTGGGGTTATGGGAATAGGGCCTGGGTGGGGATTGTGGTCAGTGCAGACTCGATGGGCTGAATGGTCTCCTTCTGCACTGGAGGGATTCTATTATTGGAATGCAGCAAAACAATGTCACATGATTTTGACTTTTTAATATATCTTCACAGCTTATCGCATTCATGTCAACCACACCACTGTCAAAATTCTTCTCAGTCTGAATGAAGGCTATAAGTTGGTGCCCAGGGAAAAATCGGAGGTGGTGGTAGGTAGTAGCTTCTTCCTCTGTTTTAGTCTCATTCATCAGAATTTCTCCAGTGTTGGGTTGAGTGTTACAGAAATAAACTTGCTATGGTATCATTCTCTTTATAAGGACCAAGGCTTTGAGGAAACCTATTGGCTGGTCGGGAAAGAGGGCTTTACCAAGCCATTACCAAAACCTCCAGAACTGAAACCAGGGTAAGCAAAACAATCAAACCTTTATAACTGAGGCAAGGGTGAATTAACTATTCAATTGTAGTTACCTTATCTCATCATAAAATGTTCTTGTTCACACAGGCAAAACACTCATGGTTTGCAGATGGAAGAAATGGCAAGATACAAAAAAATGAAAGAAGAAAAACGGCAAAAACTAAGTGTCCAGGTAAAGCTGTGTATATAAATGTATACTATTCTGTGTATATAAATCTATACTATTCTGTGTATATAAATCTATACTATTCTGTGTATATAAATCTATACTATTCTGTGTCTTGTGCACCATCTTGTTCACTTTAACATTTTTGTGAATGATTGCGTCAAAAAATATTTTCCTGTCACCATTCTTACTCATGCACCAAAAGCACTTTATATTGGTTGCAATTCATTGGCGGTATGTGTGGTGTGTGTTTTCTGTGTGTTTTCTCTGTGTGTGTGTGTGTGTGTGTGTCTGTCTGTCTATTTGTGTACTTTTTTAATCAATTTGTGCCCAATCTATTTTATTAGTTGTGGCTCAGACTTTTTATTCCCAGATTCGTTCATAACTCAGTTGCCTACCTGAAATGATTAACTGCTGATAGATGATGATTACACAGTTCTGAGCTCTTCACTAGTGCTCAGTTAATACATGGCAGCTCTGGAGGTGGGGTGAGGAAGGAGTACAAAAGTTCAGCAGAGTCTTGCGGATAGAGAGAGTGGGAGGCCATGTAGGGCACTCAAGGTCTACACTTGCTTTACTAAGGTTAAGATAGAGGAGGGGAGGAATCAAACAACAGTAAGCCAATAGGTTTTTGAAGGTGATTTTACCTACAGAGTACTCCCTCCTCCCGCCACCCCTAAATACACTCCCAATCCTGCTCCATTTATTTGGAGAGAGATTGCAAAATTCAATGGCGCAGAAGGATCTTGGTGTCCGAGTACAATGAACCAAAATTAGTATGCAGATTCAGCAAGTGATTAGGAAGGCAAATGGGATGTTGACCTTTATTGCAAGGGAATGGAATATGCAAGCAGGGAAGTTGTACTGGAGCTGTACAGGGCCACCTAAGAAATACTGTGTACTGTGTGACAGAAGCAGATCAGAGAAGGCTCATTCAATTCATTCCTGGACTGAGGGGCTTACCGTGTGAAAAAGGTTGAAAAGGTTGGGTTCAAACCCACTGGGATTTAAAAGACTGAGAGGTGATCTTATTAAAACACACAAGATCCTGAGGGAACCTGATAGGGTGGATACCTGAAGAATGTTTCCCATTGTAAGAGAGACCAGAGCAAAGCGACACTGTTTAAGAATAAGAAGTCACCCATTCAAGAGGGGGAAGGGGGGGGATTTTCTTTTCTCTTGTGAGGGCCATTAATCTGTGAAATTCTCTCCCCCAGAGAGCTCTGGAGGCTGGATGAATTTAGTTAAGGTAGAGTTAGCAGATTTTTGATAGACAACAGAGTTAAGGATCACGGGGGTTGGGGTGGGGAGTGCAGGTTGGGGGGGGAGGGGTGCGCAGATAGAAAAGTAAAGTTGAGACACACCCAGATTAGCCGTGATTTTATTGAATGGCAGAGCAGGCTTGCAGGAGTGAATGGTCTACTCCTGCTCTTAAGTTCTATGTTCCATACCTGTTGGGCAAAATCACTCTAATTGCCTCAATTCTGCCATGTTAGTTAAAGCTTAGGAGTAAGTAACAGTGGAAACGAATGTACTGGGGAGTATTCTCCTCTTGTAATAAGAACTGACAACATCTCTGATTTCTGAAAGCGGTCTTTATCAGAGATAAATTTCTGATTTATCTCTTTACCCAAAGGGTGGTTATTTACCCAAAGGGTGGTTCGGGAGTGGAATGCCCTGCCTGCAGCAGTTGTAGATGCGCCAAGTTTGGTGGCGTTTAAGAGGTTAGTTGATAAGTACATGGAAGAGAAGGGAATGGTTTAGTTTGGAGGGGCATTGCTTTTTATATTGGTTGGCGCAACATCGAAGGCCGAAGGGCCTGTTCTGTGCTGTAATGTTCTATGTTCTATGTTCTAAATGTCGCCCCAATGAATCATTTATCCATTCTCAATGATTCATTCTCAATGGTTAATGCTGCTATTATAGACAAAGGAATTTTATGAATATGATATATGTTTATCCTCTTATACAGAATCAACATCAATTTCTAGCTATTAATATCTGGATTACATAGTGACTGTTAACAATTATCCAACCCAAAACACCAAAGCATCCTATTTAAATCCAGACAGTTGGTCACCCTACATCCCAAATTTGTTCTGAAGCACTCCATCACTTTATTTGCTCCCGTGACCTTTAAAGCAGGAAATGATTTATCAATTTTATCATTGATTTCCAAATATGACTTTTAATGACAAATTGTGACTTTTAAGAGGCGTCAGGGCAAATACATGAAAAGGATGAGAATAGAGGGATATGGTCCCTGGAAAGGTAGGGGGTTTTAGTTCTGTTGGGCAGCATGGTCAATGCCTGTAACTGTGCTGTAATTTTCTTTGTTCTTTGTTTTATATGTACTTTAGGGCAAGATTAGGGCCAGTCATAGACAGCAGTGGGAAGTTGTGCGTGTAGCCTGAAGAGATTGGAGAGGCACTGAACAAATATTTCTCTTTGGTATTCACGCAGGGAGATGTAAATGTAGTTGTGGAGAACACTGGGATACAGGGTTGCAAACTGGCAAGTATTGAAGTAGATAAGGAGGATGTGCTAGATATTCTTGAGGGTTTGAAGTTAGATAAGTCCCCTGGGCCGGACGGGATTTACCCTAGGATTCTCTGGGAGGCGAGAGAAGCGATTGCAGAGCCTCTGGCTCTGATCTTCAGGTCGTCGTTGGTTACGGGTATAGTGCCGGAAGATTGGAGGATAGCGAATGTGGTCCCATTGTTCAAGAAGGGGAAGAGAGACTTTCCATGGAATTATAGGCCGGTGAGTCTTACTTCTGTTGTGGGCAAAGTATTGGAGAGAATTATTAGGGATAGGATTTATAGTTATTTAGAGAGGAATGAATTGATTGGGGATAGTCAGCATGGTTTTGTGAAGGGTAGGTCGTGCCTTACCAACCTTATTGAGTTTTTTGAAAAAGTGACCAAAGAGGTGGATGGGGATAAGGCAGTTGATGTGGTATATATGGACTTTAGTAAGGCGTTCGATAAGGTGGCCCATGGAAGGCTTTTGCAGCAAATGCAGATGTATGGGATAGAGGGTGATTTAGCTAATTGGATTAGGAATTGGCTAGCAGATAGAAGACAGAGGGTGGTGGTTGATGGGAGATATTCATCGTGGAGTTCGGTGACAAGTGGTGTACCTCTGGGGTCTGTTTTGGGGCCCCTGCTGTTTGTAATTTTTATAAATGATCTGGATGAGGGTACTGAAGGATGGATTAGTAAATTTGCGGATGACACCAAAGTCGGAGGAGTGGTAGATAGTGAAGAGGGGTGTTATATTTGCAGAGAGACTTGGACAAGTTGCAGAGCTGGGCCGAGAGGTGGCAAATGGAGTTTAATGCGGAAAAGTGTGAGGTAATTCACTTTGGCAGGAATAACAAATGTGTAGAGTATAGGGATAATGGTAGAACTCTTAATAGTGTTGATGAACAGAGGGATCTTGGTGTATATGTGCATAGATCCCTGAAAGTTGGCAATCAAGTCGATAAGGTTGTTAAGAAGGCATACGGAGTCTTAACTTTTATTGGTAGGGGATTGAATTTCGGAGCCGCAACGTCATGTTGCAACTGTACAAAACTCTAGTGCGGCTGCACTTGGAGTATTGTGTACAGTTCTGGTCCCCACATTATGAGAAAGATGTGGAGGCATTGGAGAGGGTACAGAGGATGTTTACCAGGATGTTGCCTGGTATGGAGGGCAGGTCTTATGAAGAGAGGCTGAGGGATTTGAGGTTGTTTTCGTTAGAAAGGAGGCGGCTAAGAGGGGACCTAATCGAAACATATAAGATGATTAGAGGTTTAGATAGGGTGGATAGTGATAGCCCTTTTCCTAGGATGGAGAAAGCTAGCACGAGGGGACACAGCTTTAAATTAAGGGGTGATAGTTATAGGATGGATATCAGAGGTAGGTTCTTTACCCAGAGGGTGGTTAGGGAGTGGAATGCCTTGCCTGCGGCAGTTGTAGATGCGCCAAGTTTGGTGGCGTTTAAGAGGTTAGTTGATAAGTTTATGGAAGAGAAGGGAATGGTTTAGTTTGGAGGGTCATTGCTTTTTTTTCATAATTGGTTGGCGCAACATCGAAGGCCGAAGGGCCTGTTCTGCGCTGTAATGTTCTATGTTCTATGTTCTATTTACTGATGTATATGGTGCCCATACAATGTTTAGTATTTTAGAACAATCCTAAAGCAGTTATATTTTTCACAGTAAATTCATTGCACTGTTAATGTAAGCCTACTTGTGACACTAATAAATACAACTTATTTTAGCATGTGAATGAAAGGACGCAATGTAATGCAATTGGAAATAAATGTAGTCACGGTTCCTGCTTTTGATTACTTAGCAGTGACTCCTGTTCCAAAGGTTCGTGAGGATGTCTATAAATCACAGCCATGATACTCCCTCTAGACTGACATTCCCCAGTAACCCTCGCTGTGAAGGCTGACGCAGAAAGAACGAGCATTTTGTTCAGCTACTGGAGAAGGATCCATGAGATCCTCCTTTATTATTGCTCAGGGTAGAAAAGTGGACTTGGGGAATATCGGATCAGCCATGATCCTACTGAATGGTGGAGCAAGCTCAAGGGGCCAAACTCCTGTTCACAGAACAGAATCATAGAATCCCTACAGTGCAGGAGGAGGTCATTCGGCCCATCGTGCCTGCATCAACAACAATCCTACCAGGTCCTATCCCGGAACGACACATTTACCTTGCTAGTTCCCCTGACTCTATGGAGCAGTTTAGCAAGGCCAATCAACTCAACCGCACATCCTTGGAGTGTGGGAGAAAACCA
Source organism: Sphyrna mokarran (assembly GCA_024679065.1). NCBI lineage: Eukaryota > Metazoa > Chordata > Chondrichthyes > Carcharhiniformes > Carcharhinidae > Sphyrna > Sphyrna mokarran. The sequence continues at coordinate 131,143,110 of JAGIQG010000004.1, read as the reverse complement.
GAGCTCATGGAAGAAATCATACAGACATGAGGAGAATGTGCAAACTCCACACAGCCAGTCACCCAAGGCCGGAATTGAATCCAGGCCTCTGGCGCTGTGAGGCAGCAATGCTAACCATAGTGCCACTGTACTGCCCTGTTCCAATTACTTACAGCTTTATGATCTCTCAGGAGCAAAAAAAGAGTAAACTGGATGAAAATAATAGTCATGATGTGGAGATGCCGACGTTGGACTGGGGTAAACACAGTAAAAAGTCTGACAACATCAGGTTTAAATCCAACCGATTTATTTGATAGAAAACTCACAAGCTATCAAATAAATCAGTTGGACTTAAACCTGATGTTGTCAGACTGCTTATTGAAAATAATAGCGCAATGGTTTACTGGGTTAACCTAACACTGAACATGGTACAGAGCCATCCAGACTCAGAGATTCCTAGGTTTGATCCCCTGATTAGTGTTGTGTTAGCTGATCTCATCAAGCTGCTGTAGGTTTCCCATAATGGTGTCTGATCTCTTGATCTGGGGAAAAGGGAAAACCAGTGAGGATCTCTACTCTCAATCACTATCCATAGAACTGCTGTCGCACAAGAGGTCAGGGATATGTTAGGACTTAACCACAGCTTAATCCAAAAACCTGCTAATACCCAATACTATGAAACAATATCCCAGCATGAATCAAGTATCATTTTAAACTGGGCAAAGGATGTTGAATCCCAAAATAAAACCAAACCATTTTGTGCCTTTTTTACATCATAAAACAATTTCTATCTCACAGCATTGTATCCAATGTTTCAATATACTGTGGCTCTTGCAAGTGAATATGAAGGTTTGTGTTCAAGTGCCAATCCTGGAACTTGAACACATAATCCCTAGTTAGAAATTTGCAGATGATATAAAGTTGAGTAGGAGGGTGAGCTGTGAGGAGGATACAGAGATGCTTCAGCTTGATTTGAACAGGCTGAGTGTGAGCATCTGCATGGCAGATGCACATAATATAGTTAAAAGTGAGGTTATCCACTTTGGTAGAAATAATAGGAAGATAGATTATTACTTGACTGGATGTAAATTGAGAGAGATACTCAACAAGACCTTAGAGTCCTTGTGCATCAGTCACTCAAAGTAAGTGCGCAGATACAGCAGACAGTAAAGAAAGCAAATGATATGTTGGCCTTCATAGCGAGAGGATTTGAGTATAGAGATAGGGGTGTTTTGCTATAATTGTATAGGGTGTTGATGAGGTTACACTTGGAGTATTGTGCGTAGTTTTGGTGTCCTTATTTGAGGAAGGATGTCCTTGCTATAGAAGGTGGACAGCGAAGGTTTACCAGGCTGATTCCTGGGATGGCAGGTCTGTCATATGAGGAAAGACTAAGTCGGTTAGGATTATATTCACTGGGGTTTAGAAGAGTGAGCAGGGATTTCATAGAAACTTACAAAATTCTAAAGGGTTAGACAGGGTGGATTCAAAAAGAATGTTCCTGACGATGAACAAGTCTAGAACTAGAGCTCACAGTTTGAGGGTAAGGGATAAACCTTTTCGAACTGAGGTGAGGAGAAATTTCCTCACCCAGAGGATAATAAATGTGTGGAATTCACTCCCACAGAATGTAGTTGAGCCCAAACCATTGTTTGATTTCAAGAAGAAATGAGATATAACTCTTGGTGCTAAAGGGATCAAGACATATGGTTGGAAAAGAGGAGGGTATACAGGATGTTGAATTTGATGATCAGACATAATCAAAATGAATGGCATAGCAGGCTTGAAGGGCCGAATGGCCTACTCTTGCTCCTAGTTTCTATGAGCTGGAGTACAGCACAGTCAAGGTGTTAACCATTCACACTTTCTCGGTGTCCATGCACATAGATCCCTGGTTGTTAAGAAGGCGTACAGTGTGTTAGCTTTTATTGGTAGAGGGATTGAGTTTCGGAGCCATGAAGTCATGTTGCAGCTGTACAAAACTCTGGTGCATACAGTTCTGGTGACCGCATTATCAGAAGGATGTGGAAGCATTGGAAAGAGTGCAGAGGAGATTTACCAGGATGCTGCCTGATATGGTGGGAAGATCTTAAGAGGAAAGGCTGAGAGACTTGAGGCTGCCTTCATTAGAGAGAAGAAGGTTAAGAGGTGACTTAATAGAGGTATATAAGATGATCAGAGGATCGGATAGGGTGGAAACTGTGAGTTTTTTTCCTCGGATGGAGATGGCTAGCATGAGGAGACATAGCTTTAAATTGAGGGATGATAGATATAGGACAGATATCAGAGGTAGGTTCTTTACTCAGAGAGTGGTAAGGACGTGGAATGCTCTGCCTGTAGACTCGCCAACATTAAGGGCATTTAAATGGTCATTGAATAAACAAATGGATGATATTGGAATAGTGTGGGTTAGATGGGCTTTAGACTGATTTCACAGGTCGGCACAACATTGGGACCTGTATTGCACTGTAATATTCTATGTTTTATGTTTAAATGAAATGCTGGCAGATGTTCCATTTGCCCTCTTAGGTGGAATCATAGAATCCTTATCATGCAGAAGGAGGCCCTTTGGCCCATTGAGTCTGAACCAACCTTTCAACAAATAATCTTCCTAAAGCCTAACCCCATTCCTCCCATTCTATTCCCTCAACCCACACATCTATCCTATAAATCTAACCTAGATACTAAGAACATAGAACATTACAGCACAGCACAGGCCCTTCGGCCCTCGATGTTGCGCCGGCCAATTGAACATGATCAATCTACCTAACCCGCACGTCTTTGGACTGTGAGAGGAAACCAGAACACCCGGAGGAAATCCACACAGACAAGGGGAGAAAATGCAAGTTCCTCACAGACAGTCACGCAAAGCTGGATCCACTCAGGGTCCCTGGCGCTATGAGGCACCAATGCTAATCACCATACCACTCCAGTGGATGTAGACGTTCCCATTGGGCACAATTCTGAAAACGAGTTGGGAGTTCTTCCATCCTCTGGCCAAAGTTTATCCCTCAGCCAAAACCTAAAACAGATTTCCTGTCTCCTATGATCGCTTTTTTTTAAACCAAATTGGCTGGCACGTTTCCTACACTACAACATTTAAACAGTACTCCATTCGCTATAAGGAAATTGGAATATCTTGAGGTTGCAAAAGGGTGCAAGTCCTTTTCAATCATTGTTTTAGTATTCATCAAATGTGTAGAGAAATTGCAAAGGCTACCAGCATTCTCGAGAAAAATCAGGCATTAGGAGACAGCATGGTGCACAGTGGTTAGTGCTGCTGCCTCACAGTGCTAAAGTCCCAGGTCCTATTCCAGCGTTGGGCCACTGTCTGTGTGGAATCTGCACATTCTCCCCATGTCTGCATGGGTTTCCTTCGGGTGCTCTGGTTTCCTCTCACAGTTCAAAGATGCGCAGGTTAGGTTGATTGGCTGTGTTAAATTAACCCTGGTGTCAGGGGGATTGATGCGGAGATGCCAGTGTTGGACTGGGGTAAACACAGTAAATCTCACAACAGCAGGTTAAAGTCCAACAGGTTTATTTGGTAGCAAAAGATTTTTTTTTTGTTACCGAGTAAGTCTATTAGACTTTAACCTAGTGTTGTGAGACTTCTTACAGATTAGCACGGTAAACGCATGGTGTTATGGGATAAGGGCTCAGGTGGGACGGTGGTTGGTACAGATTCAATAGGCAGAATGGCCTCCTTCTGTCCTATAGGGATTCTATGATTCTAAGATCTATCAAGCTAATTACAGTATGGTATTGATTGAACTAATGGTGGTGGACTGTGAGTTTCACTTTTTCACTTTTTATTTACAGCATTGACAACAGAAATCTGTTTAGGAAGAAGACAACGTGCATTGGAACAGCTCCCACAGCCGGGGGGACAGTGATAACTTCACAGATGGCAACCTTAATCCTCATCCTCTGATTAAGAAGCTATCACCTGATTAACAAGGACATTGCAAAAGGTTATTCTTAGTGGCATTAGAACCATTGAGGCAGATAAACCAGAGACGGATTATTAAAAGTAATCTCGGAGAAGCGTTAACTCAATCTGATGCCCATTCATCACAGCAATGACGTATAGAAATTTAGCTGTCAAATATTTCTCCTGTAAAGGGCTTTTGATCTTATCCCATTAAAAAGAGTTTTAAAAATCCAGTATGTGCCAGAGATATTTTGAGTATGAATCTAAAGTCTCAGAAGACCTAAGACAACTCTCTGCACGTGTGATCGAGTTAGGAATTTATTCAAATGCCAATCAACATGATACATGCTTTTCTCAAGGCATTTGCACTGTATTACATTGCTGAAGTGGGATTAACTTTAGAATCATGGAATCATAGCATCCCTACAATGCTGAAGGAAGCCATTGGGCCCATCCAACCTGCACTGACAGTCCAGGTCCTATCCCCGCAACTCCACATATTTACCCTGCTAAACCCTCTGACACTAAGCGCCGATCTACCTTGGTCAATCAACCTAATTTGCACAGCTTTGGACTATGGGAGGAAACTAGAGGAAACCCACACAGACACAGGGAGAATGTGCGGACTCCACACAGGCAGTCATCCAAGGCTGGAATTGAACTTGGGTCCCTGGAGCTGTGAGGCAGCAGTGCTAACCCACTGTGCCACCCTGAATAACATCCTAAACTATATTAGTACAGCAACCCTAACGATACACAAAATCACACAAATATAATGGAAGTCTGATATGTATCTGACACCATTTTATAATTATGGAGGGTAGGTTTCCTTTAATTGCTATAGGCAGCATCCATTCAAACTCATCTATACCATTCTATTTGAATAGAAACACAAGAAGAATCTTGCTCCAATATACATTGAACAGAATTTTATGTACCAATTCAGGTTGTTATAACACCTGATGCTATTTATATGAATTACATTGCCCTGGTATCTGCAGTCGGGAAACTGTTGCATTATAGCGTAGGTGCTGACTGTTGTGGATATTTTGAGGGTTTTTTTTATTCTTTCATGGAATGTGGGTGTCGCTGGCAAAGTCAACATTTGTTGCCCATCCCTAATTGCCCCTTGAACTCAGTGGTGTGCTGGGTCATTTTAGAGAAAAGTTTAGTCAGTTACACAGCTGGTGGATCAGTAGTCACGTGTAGGCCAGGCTGGGTAAGGATGGCAGATTTCCCTCCTAAAAGACATTAATGAACGTAATGGGTTTTTGCAACAATTAATGATAGTTGTCATGATCACCATTGATGAGCCTAGCTTTATTTTTCAGACTTATTAATTGAACAATAATTCCACCAGCTGCAATGATGGGATTTGAACCCATAACCCCAGAGAATTAGCCTGAGCCTCTGGATAACCAGTCCAGTGATGTTATCACAAGCCACTACTTATGGTATTATACCACTGCTACCCTGATTTATCTGAAAGTTGATAATAGTTTTTTTGAAAAATTAATAATGATCTCTTCCCCACAACTTTCACCTTTTCACTCCCTGCTCATGCTTTCAAGTTAGAAACTTGCTGGGATATATGTCACTGGGTACCTCCCTCTCTCCCCAATACCTCACTCACATGCTAACCTCATAGAGAGTGTCACTCGGCCACAGGACTTTCAGCTCATCACAGCCTCTCGCATCCCGCCCTTTGCCAACCAGTACTATCCAAATGCATAACCATGAGAAACTCAAACCCTGAATTATGTTGCATTCCTAATCCCATATCCCCAACACAAGTGGAATTATTCAGCAGCATTCGCCCCAAAACCGGAATATCCTGCCGGAAGTCACTGGCTGTTGCCTGGTCTGCCTGCATCCAACCCCCCTCCACCACTCCCCTCGCCACCCGCTACGATTCCTGCGGTGGTGGGATGGGAAAATTCAGCCTAAGGACACTGAAGCCAATTTCAGAATTTCAGCATCACCCCTTTTTATTCATTTAACCTCTCAGGTTTTGCACCCTATCACTGACACTCCCTTTTGCTGTTTGCATCTGAGAATTTCCAACATTTTCAGTTTATATTTCCAGTTTTCTGTATCCACATTATGTTGCCTTTGTCATTCCAGTTGAGATCAGTTAAATCATCATAGATGAAGCATTGATCCCCAACCTTAAAACATTTGTCTGGTTCAGTTTTGCTTTAGTCACCTTCATGGGACCACCAGGAAAGATCTGAGTACACATAATACACACACACATAATTATATCCGTTTGAAGATTTTGATGCTGTAACAAAATTCCACTTTCTATCACTCACAGTCCATAACAACACGAGAATCATTTTGTTAGATTAATCCATCTATCTCTTCAGTAGCCATCTGTCATCCTTTTACGCACATGTTTTTTTAATGTAACCAGGTGCTCCCTTCTCCCATTACTCATTCAATAGTTTTCCATTATGTTAATATCCAGCAAATCAACATGACATTTTATCATATATCGCTGGAGGGAAAAGTATTTCTCAGCAATATCATTAAAGAGCCATTGCTAGGTGGTGGAATAGTTTGCTAGGCATTGCACCCAGTCTGTAAACAGGATACACAGTCAGTTGGGTGACTTAGTATCAACAATCAGCTCTACAGGAACAACTGACACATTCTGCAGTAAAGTTCCTTGAGTGATCCTCTCATATCTTAACTCTATGTTTTTTAAATTCATTCGTGGGACATGGGCATCACTGGCTGACCAACATTTATTGCCCATCCCTAGTCGCTCTTGAACTAGGTGTCTTGCGAGGCCATTTCAGAGGACAGTTGAGAGTCACCCACATTGCTGTGGCCTGGAGTCACGTGTAGGCCAGACCAAATAAGGACAACAGAGTTACATCCGTAAAGGATATTGGCGAACTAGTTGGGTTTTTCTGACAATGATTTCAGGGTCATCAGTTGACTCTTAATGCCAGATATTTTTTATTGAATTCAAATTCCAACATTTGCCGTAGTGGGATTTGAGCCTGGGTCCCCAGAACGTTAGCTAAGTTTCTGGATTAATAGTTTAGCGATAATACCACAAGACCATCGCCTCCCACTGAACATTTACCATACACGAACCAACCCTGTTGATCAACTTTATCATTTTCTGCTTGGTTCAGGTGGCCAATCGTTATATAAAAGTCTAGACTGGGAGTGTGAACAGACTGTTCAATGCTACACAGGTAACTGACACTGAAACATACCTAACAAACATAACACCAAGACTACAATAGTGTACAACAGTGTACAGTCTTTAAACACTCTGGTCACATCCAGTGACTCTGAGGACAATGGGTTGGGCTCCAAGCAGAGGATTTAAAGCAAACTCTTCTAGAATGATCCAGCACCAAATCTGTCTGAGTGCTTAGTAATACAGCACCTACATATCCTGTGACAACAAACATGAGGATTCCAGTAAATCATAGGTATAGAACAGTACAGCACAGTACAGGCCCTTCAGCCCTCAGTATTGTGCCGAGCTATGTCCAAACCCAAGATCAAGCTATCCCACTCCCATGTTATTAGTGTCACAAATAGGCTTACATTAACACTGCAATGAAGTTACTACAAAAATCCCCTAGTCACCACATTCCGGTGCCTATACAGGTACACAGGGAGAATTTAGCATGGCCAATTCACCTAATCAGCATTTCATTCGGGCTGTGGGAGGAAACCCATGTGGAAATGGGGAGATCATGCATATGCCGCACAGACCCAAGCTTGGAATCGAACCCAGATTCTTGATGCTGTGAAACAGCAGTGCCAGCACTGTGCCACCGTGCTGCTCTAAATGTATGGCCCTGAGATTCTGATGGGTCAGAATCATTGAATGCTGCAACTCATAAGAAGGCCATTCAGTCCATTATGTTGATGCCTGCTCTTTGGTAGAGATATTTCATACCACATAATCCCATAATGTTTTCCCTCAAGTTCTAATCTAATTCTCTTCTGAATGTTATATCCCACCATCCTTTCAGACAGTCTATTCCAGACAGTAATATAACCCCAGTCCTACCAGTTTACCATATTCTCCGGGTATTTCATTGCTCTCCCAGGAGATTTGAAACAGGAAACAGGAGCAGATATTTGCTGTGCAGACCATTATTACTCCAGGAGGTGGCCATTCAGCCCTTCAAACCTGTTCTTTCTACTATCTACCAATTTATTGCCATGTTGCAGAATTCATCCTTATAATTTACAGTTTATGTTCTGTCCCATACTGCTCAGCCTGGATGATAATTATTCAGTTTTGTGTATGTGTTACCAACATCAAAAACCAATACAAGAAGCCTGACAGGATCATTATGTATTTCACAGAATATTGATGATTTTAAACTATGGCTCTGTAATGCACATTGAATAAATGTCCCCATAATGTAGATATGTCCATGTTGACGCCTATAATGCAACTACCTATGTTTCAAGCTTATTTATTATTGTTTCAAGTAGGCTTACATTAACACCGACCTCAATGAAGTTAGTGTGAAAATCTCCTAGTCACCACACTCCGGCACCTGTTCAGATACACTGACGGGGAATTTAGCATGGTCAATGCACCTAACCTGCACGGCTTTCGGGTAGTGGGAGAAAACTGAAGCACCCAGAGGAAATCCACACAGACACGGGGAGAATGTGCACACTCCGCGCAGTCAGTAACCCGAGTCGGGAATCGAACCCAGGTCCCTGGCGCTGTCAGGTAGTGGTGCTAATCACTGTGCCACCGTGCCACTCTAATACAGAATGCTTTTGTTATTGGAAAAAAGTCAACTTTCTTCAAAGGCTCGTGAATCCATTTTTGAGAGAAGGAATCCTCAGAACAGTGCCAATCACAGACAACTCCGATCACCCACCAAAATCCCATTACTTTTACTTATGCAAGAGGGAAATATAGGGAATTGATCCTTTGTTTGCTTGAACACTAGTCTCCATCTACTGGTGGAATTAAAGATAACATTTCTATCAGACTCTGGACAGCAGGGCAGATTAACCTGTGCTCCCGTGAAACAACCCTGTTCAAAGTGACAGATCTGTACTACTCCCCTCTCTCTTGAAGGCTTGAAGAATGAACTCCTACAGTGGGAGTTATTTCAAGATACACTAAGGTGAAGGAGCAATATTAAATTGGGATTAAACATCTTAGTCCAGGAAATGAACATGTTAATTTAATTGATCATACAATCCTACTGTGCAGAAGGAGGCCATTTGGCCCATCGAGTTTGAACTAACCATAATCCCATTAGGCCCTATCCCCAAAACTTAGCTAGTCCCCCTGACACTAAGAGGCAATTTAGCATGGCCAATCCACGTAACTCACACATCTTTGGAGCACAGGAGGAAACCAGAGCACCCGGAGGAAATCCACACAAGCACAGGGCGAATGTGTAGACTCCAGGCAGAGACCCAAGCAAGGAATCGAACCCAGGTCCCGAGCACTATGAGGCAGCAGTGCTAACCCCTGTGCTACCAATAGCTAATTTCAAAAATGTTAGTTAACCTCCTCTCATTTACTGTGAGTGGATGGTGGAAAGAATGTTTCTGCTCAGAAAAGTGCGACATTATGGGAATATAACATTCTGACTCTGAACTTTTTCCTGTCTGTTACCATTTTCTTAGTTTTCTTGTCAGCGTCACACAACATGGCACTAGTAAATGAAGCCAGGTAGTGTATTATGATAGCAGTGTGAACTGATAGCTGTGTTAACTCTCTGGCTGCAGTGGTGCTGAGTTGGAGAAATTGCAGCAACTCCATTGCCGGAGTTTCTGATGAAGAAGTGCTCAGGTAGAATGCTTCCAATCAGAAGTTGCGTACTGTCTATACAATCAACAGCCTTGAATTTTAGCTGTGCATTATTCCACCTGCAGGAGCATTCAGGTAAAGAGCACATTGACTCATTGAGGACTTCTGTCAGCATTGCTTATTGTGTAAAAGTTGCACCATTTGGGCCAAAATGTGCCTTAAAATAGAACCAAACTATGAAATTCTCGATAGTGCCCTGTTAACATTATTGAGGTGGGACATCTTTGGGAAGTTCAGTAACAAGAACGCTTGGTGTTGGCTTTTTGATCTGACTGATTGAAACCAGTCTGTAGTCTCCGTCTGAACTGTTTCCAATCCTGTGTTTCACTGGTTGGAATCTTTTGTTCTATGTTTGGTGGTGGGTGCAGAGGTGAAGGCAATTTCTGCTGGGGTGGGGAAGTTTGGATGGCAACTTACACCTATGCTTACATTACCCATGTCTCAAGTATCAGCTGCTATTTACAGACACTCTCTAAAGACAACAAGGCAGCAGCAACTCATTGTTAACCATGGATGAGTCGACATCGTCAGGTCCATACCAAGCGGTGGTAAAGGTGAACATTCCAATTCCTCCGTGATGGGGGACTTAATTTAGGGGCTGCGTTTAATTCTGGCGAGCTGCTCTTTTAATCAGCACGTATGAGTTGTGACTGCATTGCTAAAGGGCTTCCCAATATTTGATTTTTATTTATTGTTGTCACACGTATTAACATACAGTGAAAAGTGCTGTTTCTTGCACGCTATACAGACAAACCATACCATTCATAGAGAAAGAAATGAGAGAGCGCAGAATGTAGTGTTTCAGTCATAGCTAGGGTGTAGAGAAAGATCAACTCAATGCAAGGTAGGTCCATTCAAAAGGCTGACAGCAGCATAAGAACATAAGAAATAGGAGCAGGAATAGGCCATCCAACCCCTCGATCCTGCCCTGCCATTCAATAAGATCATGGCTGATCTGAAGTGGATCAGTTCCACTTTTCTGCTTTCCCTCGTCTATCAGAAACCTATCTACCTGTGACTTAAATATATTCAACGAGGTAACCTCCGCCACTTCAATGGACAGAGAATTCCAAAGATTCACCACCCTTTGAGTGAAGAAATTCCTCTCAACTCTGATCTACACCCCCCACCCCCCTTATTTTGAGGCTGTGCCCTCTAGTTCTGCTATTCTTTCTAAGCTGGAAGAATCTCGCAGCAGAGAAGAAGCAGTTCTTGAGTCGGTTGTTTGTTGCGAAGTTTGACCCACCTTTAAAATCCTAAAATCCATCCTGTTGCTGAGAAACAAATATGTGGCCAAATTAAGTTCCACCCCCCAGTAAACTTCCTGCTGTTGGTCGGAACAAAAGATTCTGCCCACTGTATTCAAACCTGAATCCAATCATCACTTAACTGAGTGTTTGCTCTCAACTACAAAGCAGCATGGTGGTACAGTGGTTAGCACTCTGCCTCACAATGCCAGGGACCCGGGCTCGATTCCTGGCTTGGGTGACAGTGACGATGTGAGGAACAGTTGAGGGCACTCACTCTGTACTTGTTGGAATTCAGAAAGATGGGAGTATCTTATTGAAACTTACAGGATACTGCGATGCCTGGATAGAGGAGACGTGGAGAGGATGTTTCCACTAATAGGAAAAACTAGAACCAGAGGGGGCACAACCTCAGGCTAAAGGGACAATCCTTTAAAACAGAGATGAGGAGGAATTTCTTCAACCAGAGAGTGGGAAATCTGTGGAACTCTTTGCTGCAGAAGGCTGTGGAGGCCAAGTCACTCAGTGTTTTTAAGACAGAGAAAGGTAGGTTCTTGATTAATAAGGGGATCAGGGATTACGGAAAAAAAGAATGGGGATGAGAAAAACATCAGCCATAACTGAATGGTGTAGCAGACTCAATGGGTCGAGTGGCCTAATTCTGCTCCTATGTCTAATGGACAGTCTTATGGAGGCTACACATTCTCTCCATGTCTCCTCTAGATGCTCCGGTTTCCTTCCACAGTCCAAAAATTATGCCGGTTAGGTGCAGTGGGCATGCTAAATTCCCTCTCAGTGTACCCGAATAGGCACCGGAACGTGGCAACTAGGGGATTTCCTCTGAAACTTCATTGCAATGTTAATGTAAGCCTGCTTGTGACAGTATTAAATAAACTCAACTCACATTCCATCTTTCCCCACTCACCGTGAAAAATATGCAAAGATTAAATATGTAAAGATTAATGTTAATGACTTGATGACACCTTTCTGTTGGCTACCTCTAACTTGCATATTATAGTTTAATTGAATTGCATTTTTAAAAATTCACACCAAATAGATATGGACTTCTCAATATCCTTTTCATCTGAAGAGCAGCAAAAGGTGACAAAACAGGTAGTAATAGTAAGACTCCATAAGGTTTTAAGAAGGCATACGGAGCCTTAGCTTTTACTGGTAGGGGGATTGAATTTTGGAGCCGCAACGTCATGTTGCAACTGTACAAAACTCTAGTGCGGCCGCACTTGGAGTACTGAGTGCAGTTCTGGTCCCCGCGTTATAAGAAAGATGTGGAGGCACTGGAGAGGGTACAGAGGAGGTTTACCAGGATGTTGCCTGGTATGGAAGGCAGGTCTTATGAAGAGAGGCTGAGAGATTTAAGGTTGTTTTCGTTAGAAAGAAGGCGGCTAAGAGGAGACCTTATTCAAACATATAAGATGATTAGAGGTTTAGATAGGGTGGACAGTGATAGCCTTTTTCCTAGGATGGAGAAAGCTAGCACGAGGGGACATAGCTTTAAATTAAGGGGGGGTGGTTTTAGGACAGATGTCAGAGGTAGGTTCTTTACCCAGAGGGTGGTAAGGGTATGGAATGCCTTGCCTGCGTCAGTTGTAGATGCGCCAAGTTTGATGGCGTTTAAGAGGTTAGTTGATAAGTTTACGGATGAAAAGGGAATGGTTTAGGTTAGAGGGTCATTGCTTGTTCCTAATTGGTCGGCGCAACATCGAAGGCCGAAGGGCCTGTTCTGCGCTGTAATGTTCTATGTTCTATGTTCTAATAGCTACAAAGCAGGAGTGAGAATAAGCTTGTAAGATAAATTGGGAAAAGGGTAGGCAGGTGGGAGAAATGTTGGCCCCTTGAAAATGGTGACATTGTTAATGAAAATGAGAAACAAGCAGATTTGCTCAATTTGTGTTAATAGTTGCAACAGAAGGAAGAGGTCAGCAAGCCAGATACCCTAAAGAAATCAATATTGAATTGGGAAGAGGGCTTCATCCAAGTCACCATAAACAAAAATCAGTATTAAAGTAAAAAACAAAACTAAAGAACAGCTGATTCTAAGGACTGGACAGTTTCTGCTCTACAATTTTAAAGGTTGTAGGTGAGAACATTGCAGGTGCCCTATCAAATCTTCCAAACCTTTTGTTCAGGAAATATTCCTTCAGAATGGCAAAATACACTTTTCATGTTGCTGCTTAATAAAGAAAAAAATATCTGTGGCTGGGAAATTGCTAAAGTCTACAGTTATCTCTTAGAACATAGAACATAGAACATAGAACAATACAGCACAGAACAGGCCCTTCGGCCTTCGATGTTGTGCCGACCAAATAAAAAGCAATGCCCCTCCAAACTAAACCATTCCCTTCTCTTCCATATACTTATCAACTAACCTCTTAAACGCCACCAAACTTGGCGCATCTACAACAGATGCAGGCAGGGCATTCAACTCCCTAATCACTCTTTGAGTAAAGAACCTACCTCTGATATCCGTCCTATAACGCATACCCCTTAATTTAAAGTTGTGTCCCCTCGTGCTAGCTTTTTCCATCCTAGGAAAAAGGCTATCACTGTCCACCCTATCCAAACCTCTAATTATCTTATATGTTTCAATAAGATCCCCCCTTAGCCGCCTCTTTTCTAACGAAAACAACCTCAAATCCTTCAACCTCTCTTCATAGGACCTGCCCTCCATACCAGGCAACATCCTAGTAAACCTCCTCTGTACCCTCTCCAATGCCTCCACATCTTTCTTATAATGTGGCGACCAGAACTGCACACAATACTCCAAGTGCGGCCGCCCTAGAGTTTTGTACAGCTGCAACATGCTGCTGCGGCTCCTAAATTCAATCCCCCTACCAATAAAAGCTAAGACTCCATAAGCCTTCTTAACAACTTTATCCACTTGACTGCCTACTTTCAGGGATCTATTGACACATACACCAAGATCCTTCTGTTCCTCAACACTATTAAGAGCCCTACCATTAGCCCTATACTCTACACATTTATTGTTCCTGCAAAGTGCATTACCTCACACTTTTCCACATTAAACTCCATTTGCCACCTCTCGGCCCAGCTCTGCAACTTGTCCAAGTCACTCTGTAAACTATAACACCCCTCTTCACTATCTACCACTCCACCGACTTTAGTGTCATCTGCAAAGTTACTGATCCATCCCTCAATACCCTCATCCAGATCATTTATAAAAATTACAAACAGCAGGGGCCCCAAAACAGACCCCTGAGGCACACCACTCGTCACCGAACTCCACGATGAAAAACTCCCATCAACCACCACCCTCTGTCTTCTATCTGCCAGCCAATTTCTAATCCAATTAGCTAAATCACCCTCTATTCCACACATCTGCATTTTCTGTAGAAGTCTTCCATGGGCCACCTTATCAAAAGCCTTACTAAAGTCCATAATGTGCAAATGTACATTGACCTTTACACTGACCAGCATTGTGCCACTGTTCACATGTATTCCAGTATTTTCTCAATGGAGAAAATCATGAAAATCATAAGAACTATCAGCAGGAGTAGGTGATTTAACCCCTTTTTGCACCATTTAATATGATCATAGCTTATCACATCTTGGCCTCAGCTCTGTTTTCCCTAACTCTTCATCCCATTACTAATTAAAAATCTATCCATCTTTTCCTTAAATTTACTCAATGCCCCAGCATCCACCATGTTCTAGGGTTGTGAATTCTACAGACTGAAGACTCTTTAAGAGTAGCTTCGCCTCATCTCTGTTTTAAATTTGGTGCCCTTATTCTAAAATTATAGCCTCGTGTTCTAGACTACCCTGTAAGAGGAAACATCCTCTCCACATCGACTTTGTCAATTCCCCTTCTCTTTTTGTACACCTTAATTAGGTTTCTCGTTCTTTTAAACTCCAAGGAGTTTAGGCCTAAACTGGCCAATTCCTCTTTCTAAGACAAACCCTTCATCTCTGGAATTAATCTAGTGAACCTCCTTTGAACTGCCTCCAATGCAACTGCGTCCCTTCCCAACCAAAGCTGTACACAATATTCTAAATACAATTTCAGTAATGCTTTGTACAGAAGCAGCAACACTTCACTACTTTTATAGTTATTCCTTTAGCAATAATTGTTAAGACTCCATTTGCCTTATTACGTACTAGTCTTCTGCGATCTATGCATGAGGATACCAGATCCCTCTGCACTGAAGCACTCTGAAGTTTTCGCCATTTAGACAATAATTTGCCTTTGTATTTTGCCAGCCAAAATAGATAACCTCGCACTTATTTTGACATTTTCACTTAACCTATCCACATTCATTTGTAAATTTCTAATTTCATTATCACAACTTACCACCTATTTTAGTGCAATCTGCAAATTTGGCTGTAGTACCTGCTACCTCTGAACCAAGGCATTAATACACATTGTAAACCTTTGGGGCCTGAGGACCGAACTCTCTGGCGCCCCACTAGTTACATCTCGCCAAGCAGAAAAGGACCTACTTTCTGTGGGTTAACCAATCTTCTATCCAAACTAATAAAAAATTACCCCTAATTCCATGTGAACTAATCTTGTGTATTAACCTGTTGTGTGGCACCTTATCGAATGCCTTCTGGAAGACCAGCTATACAACATCAACAGTATCTTCATTATTCACCTTGCTTTTTCCATCTTTGAAGAACTCAAATTTCAAAGAAAGAGTCATAATTTATTAAAATGTTTTTGAAATGCCCTCTGCTGTGATGTTTTTATTCTCTGATTTAAATTACCTGGCAAATGTGACTGTTTAAAAATAAAATCCATGCTTTAGAAGGCTTA
This sequence comes from Sphyrna mokarran, assembly GCA_024679065.1. Taxonomy (NCBI): domain Eukaryota; kingdom Metazoa; phylum Chordata; class Chondrichthyes; order Carcharhiniformes; family Carcharhinidae; genus Sphyrna; species Sphyrna mokarran. The sequence goes on along the minus strand of JAGIQG010000004.1, from coordinate 131,127,331 downwards.
CCTGCCCCATTTATTGATTGACAGTCACTCTGCTTTCAAATTAAAATGAATGCATGGAGCTGGAGATTTTTGTTATGACGGCTATTCCATTATGAATGCTTGGCTGTGTTTCAGAAGATACAGCTGGTAGGTTGTCTTATTAATCCAACTTTTACAAACCTACAATAACAGATTATATCTTTGGTGTGGTTTGTTACTTGTTTTCAAACTTAATAGACACTTAAATGAATAGGGCATTATTTCCCTTTGAGTTTTTGATCCTGTATTAGTGATAGTGGATTTGATTTCTGTTTTCACTGAGATTGTTAAAAGTTTAATGTTTTTCCAATGATTTTAAAATATTTTCATTTCCTACTGCATGGCTCATGAAAATTGTATATATTGCCTACTGGGCAAGTGATCGTTGAGGATAGGTGGGAGCATGGAAGTGACATAGCGGGCAATGGGTGGCATTTGGGATATAGAAAAGTCTCAGGGAATGTGAGGGGCCATAGGGTGGCATGAAGGGATGTGAGGTAGCAGGGGTGGCATGGGAAAAGTGAGAGGGCATGAGAGCATGGGGTAGAATGGGATTGTGGGGGTCATAGGTGCATGGTGGAATGTGAGAGAGCATGGCATTCGGGGAATAGTGGTGACATGCAAAATGTAAGGGACAATGGGTGGCATGGACAAAAATGTGAGTGGAGCAACAGATGACATTTCAGGGAAAAAGGTAGTACGGGATTTCAAGGAGCTATGGGGTGGCATGGACTAATGTGAAGTGGCAGAAGTGGCATTGATAGTGGGTTATGAGTGAGGTTTACTTTTGGGAAATGAGCTGCTGTGTTGGAGAACTGAGATGGGCTTCCTAGCCTCTAAGAGGTTTGAGTATAAAACAATGATCTAGGCCTCTGTAATCCTGTAAAGATATCCCCACCACCACTGTCAAATACAAAAGATTGACATTCATATCTCTCTAGAAACATTGAGTAATACACTTAGAAACAATTGGAATTAAAAATTAGAGGATAAATAGTACAATGCTTCAGAACATTGGGCTCCAATGTCTGATGGGATATAATCTCAGGATGTAGGCTCCACTCTGCCCGACTCCCATTTTGGGGAGTTTCCGGTGATGTGACAACGCTAAGAGCAGACAGTTTGTCACTAAAGAGAGGGAAAATTACAGGAAGGTCCCAAAAATTGGTCAGGATTGAACATGTATACAAAGCTTAAGAAAGACATGTGGCTGCGTGAAAGCCACCCCCTCCAAGTAAACACTTAACATTTATGATAAATTTCCAGCCCCATGACTCATATGAAGTATAAAAATTGCGCAGGGTTAATGTATTTTAACATTGCGGGCTCGCCACACTGTAGGGAAAAGGAGAAACTTTCCCTGACCTGTCCAAAAAGGAACTGAAGCAGGAAGTAGGGTATTATTGCTGGTACAAATAATCTTCCATTTATTTATGTTTTTGTTCCAGTCACAATGAATCTACAAAATTATGAATTATATATATATATTTCAGTGTTGTAAGTTGGGATCCTCTACATTCAGTTTCTTAGGGCAAACAGTGAACAGTTATGGGGAAAATGTACAGCCACACACCTTGTTAATGTCTAAAATAAAATACTCCAGATGCTGGAGATCGGAAATAAATAGCAGCTCTAAAAAAGAGCCATCTGAACTCAAAATGTTAACTCCATTTCTCGCTCCACAGATGCTGCCAGACCTGCTGAGCTTCTCCAGCATTTTCTGTTTATATTGCCTTTATTGTTTGATGATTAAAATCAATGCTTAAGTGTGGGGGCATGTTAAGAGCACTGAAAAAAGTCCTGGCCATTGGAAACTTCAACTTTTGTGTGGCAAATAATTCTAAGTGCCCCCATATATTTTTGATTTGACTTGATTTATTATTGTCACATGTATTAGCATACAATGAAAAGTATTGTTTCTTGCACGCTATACAGACAAAGCATACCTTTCATAGCGATGGAAAGGAGAGAATGCAGAATGTTACAGTCAAAGCTAGGGTGTAGGGAAAGATCAACTTTGTGCAAAGTAGGTTCATTCAGAAATCTGATGGCAGTGGGGAAGGAGCTGTTCTTGAGCCAGTTGGTACGTGACCTCAGATTTTTGTATCCTTTTCCTGACGGAAGGAGGTAGTGAAATCAATTAAATTAAAATGATTCAAAAAACTGAAAATGCGATAGCATGAAGCTGTCTATTTATATACTTTCAACTATATTAGTCTCAATTTTGATGACGTGTCTCCAATATTAATGTAGATAGATAGATACAGAATTGTGCTCTTTGTTATAATAATACCAATGGTAACATGCATAAGACCATAAGGCATTGGAGCAGGAATAGACCATTTGGCCCATTGATTCTACTCTACCATTCAATGAGATCATTACTGACCTGATATGATAATCCTCAGTTCAACTATTCTGCCTTATCCCCTTAACACTTGATTCTCTTAAAAATCTGTCCATCTCAGTTTTGAACATACTTGATGACCCAAGCTCTACAGCTCTCTGCAGTAAAGAATCCCATAGATTCACTATCTTCTGAGAGAAAAAAAATCCTCCTCATCTCTGCCTTAAAGGGCAACACCTTGCTCTGAAATTATGCTCTCTGGTTTTTCAACAGAGAAACAACCTCTCAGCATTTACCCTGCCAGGCCACTAAAGAGTCCAATATGTCTCAATAAAGTTGCCTCTCATGCACTACATGCACCTCAAGGCATTTGGGAGAGTGAGAGAGATGGGTGATGGGTTGGCAAAATAAAAAGAGAACCACCCTCACCTGGTGGTCTTCAATCTAATGTTTGAAGAGAAGAACCGAGCTTTAAAGCTCCCAAAATTTCCTCAATTCTGGAAAGGTCACAGGAGATTGGAAAACTGCAAATGTAACAACTCTTTTCAGAAAGGAGGGAGACTGAAAGCAAGAAACTATTGGTCAGTTAGCCTAACAACTGTCATTGAGAAAATGTGAGAATCTAATTGTACAGAGGCAGTGGCAGGATATTTAGGAACCTATAATACAATCAGGCAGATTCAATATGGCTCTGTGAAAGTGGAATCACCTTTGGCAAATTAATTGGATTTTTTTGAAGTTATAATAAGCAGGTTAGAATAAAGGGAACCAATAGATATAGTGTATTTGGATTTCAAAAGAGCACAGAGCTCATTATTATCGATGAAGCAAATGAATTGTTTCATATCGTCTTCGAAAAGATTTGTGTCTACATCCTCCTGATAAAACTAAGTTAATTTCTTACTGCAACAGCTCTTAACATTCTTATCCAAACTCCTGTCAAAATGCATGGAAAATAATTCAGTTTTCTTCAGAGATTCATTTCTACACTGCAATTTCTTCAATATTGTGTCACAAATAGGATGAGAAGAGAAGGGATAGGACCTATAAAAGGTGAAGGGGGAAAAGTCTGTATGGAACCGGAAGAAATGGCAGAGGTGCTTAATGAGTACTTTGCCTCAGTATTCACAGTGGAAAGTGATCTGGGAGGATGCACTACAAGTTTGCGGCAGACTGAAAAGATTGAGTATGTAGATATTAAGGAAGCGGATGTGTTAGAACTTTTAAATGCTATCAAGATAGACAAGTCTCCGGGACCAGATGGGAGGTACCCCAGGTTATTGTGGGAGGTGAGGGATGTCATTGCAGAGCCCCTGGCGAAGATCTTTGCGTCGTCGATGGAGACGGGAGAGGTTCCGGAGGATTGGAGGATTGAGGATGTGGTCCCTATTTTCAAGAAAGGGAACAGGGATAGTCCTGGAAATTACCGACCGGTGAGTCTGACCTCAGTGGTTGGTAAGCTGATGGAGAGGCTTCTGAGGGACAAGATTTACGAGCATTTGGAGAAGTTTAGGTTGATTAGAAATAGTCAGCATGGTTTTGTAAAAGGCAGGTCATGCCTTACGAGCTTAATTGAGTTCTTCGAAAATGTGACTGAGCACATTGACGAAGGAAGAGCAGTGGACGTGGTGTACATGGACTTCAGCAAGGCATTTGACAAGGTCCCACATGCAAGACTTCTTGAGAAGGTGAGAGGCCATGGGATCCAAGGGGCTTTGGCCTTGTGGATCCAGAACTGGCTTGCCTGCAGAAGGCAGAGGGTGGTTGTGGATGGCTCTTTTTCTGCATGGAGGTCGGTCACCAGTGGAGTGCCCCAGGGATCTGTTCTAGGACCCTTGCTGTTTGTCATTTTCATAAATGACCTGGATGAGGAAGTGGAGGGATGGGTGAGTAAGTTCGCCGATGACACGAAGGTCGGTGGTGTTGTGGATGGTCTGGAGGGATGTCAGAAGTTGCAGCATGACATCGACAGGATGCAAGACTGGGCGGAGAAGTGGCAGATGGACTTCAACGCGGATAAATGTGTTGTGGTCCATTTTGGCAGATCCAACGGGATGAATGAGTACACTATCAAAGGGAGGAGTCTTAGCTGTGTGGAAGAGCAGAGGGATCTTGGGGTCCGGGTCCATAAGACTCTCAAATCGGCCTCCCAGGTGGAGGATGTGGTTAAGAAAGCTTACGGTGTACTGGCCTTCATTCATCGAGGGATTGAGTTCAGGAGTCAGGAGGTAATGCTGCAGCTTTATAGGACCCTTGTCAGACCACACTTGGAGTACTGTGCGCAGTTCTGGTCGCCTCACTATAGGAAGTACGTGGAAGCTATTGAAAGGGTGCAGAGGAGATTTACAAGGATGTTGCCTGGATTGGGAGGCATGCCTTATGAAGACAGGTTGAGGGAGCTGGGACTGTTCTCCCTGGAGAGACGAAGGTTGAGAGGCGACCTGATAGAGGTTTACAAGATGTTGAGAGGAATAGATAGGGTGGACTCTCAGAGACTACTTCCCAGGGCTGAAATGGTCGCGAAGAGAGGGCACAGATTTAAGGTGCAGGGAAGCAAGTACAGAGGGGATGCTAGGGGAAAATTTTTCACTCAGAGGGTGGTGAGTGAATGGAATCCGCTGCCGTCGGTGGTGGTCGAGGCGAACCCGCTGGGGTCTTTTAAAAGACTTCTGGATGAGTATATGGGATCCAATGGGATTGGGGGTTATAGATAGGTCTATGGCTGGGTAGGTTTTTGATGTGTTCGGCACAACTTGTGGGCCGAAGGGCCTGTTTGTGCTGTAGTGTTCTATGTTCTATGTTCTAAATGACATTGACAGTCTCAATGATGATCTTCTCCTTCTATTTTAAAATGATTTCACTGTCTCTAATTTCACAAAAAGTAACTTCCTCTGCACTTCTCATTATCAGAGTGACCTGCATTCTATTAATTTTAGCGCCTCTGGTTCCATTGAGATTTAGCCTGGGATTCTCGAGTTAGAACATAGAACATAGAACATAGAACAATACAGCACAGAACAGGCCCTTCGGCCTTCGATGTTGTGCCGACCAAAATAAAAAGCAATGCCCCTCCTAACTAAACCATTCCCTTCTCATCCATATACTTATCAACTAACCTCTTAAACGCCACCAAACTTGGCGCATCTACAACAGCTGCAGGCAGGGCATTCCACTCCCTAATCACTCTTTGAGTAAAGAACCTACCTCTGATATCCGTCCTATAACTCATACCCCTTAATTTAAAGTTGTGTCCCCTCGTGCTAGCTTTCTCCATCCTAGGAAAAAGGCTATCACTGTCCACCCTATCCAAACCTCTAATCATCTTATATGCTTCAATAAGATCCCCCCTTAGCCGCCTCCTTTCTAACGAAAACAACCTCAAATCCTTCAACCTCTCTTCATAGGACCTGCCCTCCATACCAGGCAACATCCTAGTAAACCTCCTCTGTACCCTCTCCAATGCCTCCACATCTTTCTTATAATGTGGCGACCAGAACTGCACACAATACACAAATGAGTTGTTCATGCCAGTGGGATTTTCTGGCCCTACCGCAGTGAGCAGAGATTGGCTCAGTGTCAAACTCTCTATCTTTGCTAGAGGGCGTGAATAGCTGGAGAATTATAGCCAAGGTTATTTTCAACTTGCGTGACAAAACTTCTAACCAGGGCTAACAACTGTGAAGCAATCAATAGGTCTGTATCAAAATTTAGCAGCGATTTTGTAATGACTTTAATCAGGCAATTGAGATGAGCCTGTTAGAATATGAACTCCCTGATTGAGGGCCAAATTGATGGGCCAATCAGGGAGCTACTTGTTTTGCATTTCACCAGGAGTGTCAGTTCCTCTGGGGCACGGAGTGTAGACTGAATCATAGAACCCTACAGTGCAGAAAGAGGCCCTTTGGTCCATCGAGTCTGCACTGACAACAATCCCACTCAGGCCCTGGCCTTATATCCCTACATATTTTACCCACTAATCCCTCCAACCTACATATCTCAGGACACTAAGGGACAATTTTAGCATGGCCAATCAACCTAACCCACACATCTTTGGACTGCGGGAGAAAACCACAGCACCCGGAGGAGAATGTGCAAACTCCACACAGACAGTGACCCAAGCCAGGAATTGAAACCAGGTCCCTGGAACTGTGAGCAGCAGTGCTAACCACTGTGCTACCATGCCACCCAAACTGATAACCAAAACGACTCTATATGCTGTTGTCAGACTTGTAGATAAAAGAATTTTAGGGAAGGGACTTCTGCCTCCGAGGACTTATTACTGATTTGTTAATGGCATTGATTTTTTGAAGTAAAGATTAAAAGCAACAATATCAAACTTCTCATTATGGATTTTGCTTCATCTTTCATGCATGAGTTCTTTGAATTTGATATGACTACTCCTGACAAGATTCCCATTACATCAGCAAAGTTCAGTTTCAAATCTAAAGGACTACCTGGTGTCACAAATTCTTCTAACCATCAAATATTTCCTCTTTGTCTGCTCCACATGTGATTGCAGTATGTTCCATCAATGTGTAGAAACCGATAAAAAAGTCATACAATTTTTGAGCAAAGTGAAAAAATGTACAGCTGCTTCAGCTGCTGCACTGCAGGTTAAATTCAAGGAGTGACTGAAACATGGGATGAATAAAGCACAGAGATTTGCATTGTTCAGTCTTGCTTGTAGACCTGAACATTCTCCTGTCACGTTTGCTGCATTTTCAAAGTTTTACATTAACAATGTTTCTGATGTCCAAACCTAAATTTGCAATGATTTCCAAAACTGTTGCCTCCAGGCACTCTGAAGTGTGGGGTTGTAGCTGGATAAACACAGACATTCCTTTACAACTTCACCATCACTGGTTATATGTGTAAAATTAATGTTAATTGGTCAACATGGCTAATATCTGGTGTTGAGTTAACTGTTATAGAACAGCGTTTGGCACCTTTAGCTTCATTAGTCGATTAGTTTCTGAGCTGCTTTGCCATTATAATGATGAAGTATCGTGGGTTTTGTGCATTAAAAAAGCTGTTCTTCCCTGAGCCAGAATATTGATAGCTTCTTTGAGAAGTTCATCGAATTTACTGAGATATTCAAGGCACACCAAAAAGTTACCTCTTCGACTTGACACCGATGACTCATCCTTTCCTCTTAAAGGAAGGAGAGCAGTTTGACTGTGGCAATAATACGTCTTCCTCCAGTAAGAACACTCCCCTGTGTAACTCAGCTGATATCACACCATCAGTTCTTCCTGATGATTTACAGCTTCATAGCGCCAGGTTCAATTCCAGCTTCAGCTGACTGTGTGGAGTTTGCACATTCTCCTCATGTCTGTGTGGGTTTCCTCCGGGTGCTGTGGTTTCCTCCCACATTACGAAGATATGCAGGTTGGGTAGATTGGTCAGGATAAATTGCCTAGTGTCCCAAGGTAGGGGTATTAGTGGACTAACTATTTGGGGTTACAGGGAATAGATCTGGGTGACATTGCCCCTTAGTGTCAAGGGGATTATGTGGGGTTACAAGGGAAGGGCACGTATGGGATTGTTATCAGTGCAGACTTGATGGGCCAAGTGGCCTTCTTCCGCACAGTAGGGATTCTATGATCTCTGAATGAATGCACACATGTTGCTTCATTTTGATGATTCGGACACCAGTCAACAAGTGATTTGTTTCCCTTTGCTCGGGTCAGGGAATAATTTGAAACATAACAGTCGGCTAATTCAAAGGATTCCAAAAAATATCAATCAATTTCTCCTTTCCGCCTTGCCATTTCACTTCACCCTTAGAAAATGAAGACTTCTGAAGTGCTTTCAGCCTCAAACCTCAAACTCTTTTCTCCAATTTTCCATATTATCTATGTATTTTAGTCTATTTATTATGAAACATTCAATCATACTCAGTGGATCAGATTTTGTACATTGGGTCCAGCTGCAGAAGAATGAGTTTGAAGAGTATCTTGTGTAATTCCATCCCAATTTCAGCGTCTAATTTTGCTGCAAGATTTTCAGGCAATGTGGTGCCTCTGGCAATTGACAAGTCGAAATCATCAGCCGAGTCACCAAAACCTCCAGTAGATGTTGTTGTTGAGGGTGAATGCCCAGTTTGGGCACTGCTCAATACTTGGAACTTTCTAAAATAAAGTGCCAAATTGTATCCTTCATTCTCTTACCTACTTTCAATTTTCTTGTTTTTGACTGACAGATTCATTGTGTTGCTTCATATTGACTTCGGTGGAACGGTGGCACAGTGGTTAGCATTGCTGCCTCACAGTGGCAGGGACCCAGGTTTGATTTTTGATTCCCGGCTTGGGTCACTGTCTGTATGGAATCTGCACATTCTCCTGGTATCTGTGTGAGTTTCCTCTGGATGCTCCGGTTTCCTCTTGCACTCCAAAGATGTGCTGGTTAGATTGATTGGCCATGCTAAATTGATCCTAGTTTGGGGCAACAGCAGGGTAAATATGTGGGGTTACTGGGACAGGATGGGATTGTTGTCTGTACAGACTCGATGGGCCAAATAGCCTCCTTCTGTGCTGTGGGAATTCTATGACCGATCCATCTTCATTTCAATTAATGTGAATTTTCAAAAAGACCAGGCTTTTTTGCCCTCCTCAGCCTTATGTCAAGTTGTCCCTGCTGATCTTAATAAGAATGTAAGAACTAGGAGCAGAAGTAGACCTTCTGGCCCCTCAAGCCTGCTCCGTCATTCAGTAAGATCATAGCTGACCTTTTCACGGACTCAGCTCCACTCACCGTAACCCTTAATTCCTATTCAAAAATGTATCTATCTTGTCTTAAAAACATTCAGTGAGGTAGCACAACCCTTTGTGTGAAGAAGTTCCTCCTCGACTCAGTCCTAGATCTGTTTCCCCTTATTTTGAGGCTATACCCTCTAGTTCTAGTTTCACCTGCCAGTGGAAACAACTTTCCTGCTTCCATCGTATCTATTCCCTTCATAATCTTACATGTTTCTATAAGATTTCCTCTCATTCTGCTGAATTCCAATGAGTATAGCCCAGTCTACTCAGTCTCTCCTCATAAGCCAACGCTCTCAACTCTGGAATCAACCTAGTGAATCTCCTCTGCAACACCTCCTGTGCCAGTATATCCTTTCTCAAGTACGGAGACCAAAACTGTACACAGTAACTCCAGGTTTGGAGTTCTCACCTTACTGCTGGCTCAGGCTGCCTGGCAATAGTGTACCCACACCATCAGCTGCCCAGCCCTTCACAGTCCTGTCCTTGAGTCATGGTATTCGATCATCTAACTTGCTGTGTGTTGGTAGCTCAATGGCTGCAGCTGTTGGCTATCCTGGCCTGACCTGCACTCTCACCTTCACCGGTCTGGTTGCTCAGCCCTCCTCATTTCAGAGCCCTGGCCTCTGATCGAGTTCCCTCCACTCCTCCCTGAAAACTACATCAGCTCCTGCCTGGCCCTCGCACCTTCCAGCTGCTCACCCTTGGCTGGGCTTTGAGCCTCGATGTGTGCTCCTGCCTGTCTGCTGCTGCTGTCCTGGTCTCTGTTCTCACCCTAGAATAATGGCCTCGCTCTCTCTGGGCCAGTTACTGCTTAGTCCTCAAAATCGGAGATACCAGGGCAGATAATCGGGAGATCCATCCAAATTACTTTCCAGTCTGGAAACTGAGAGGCAACCTAATAGAACTCTTTAAAATTATGAGGTATATTATAGAGTGGATGGTCAGATGCTTTTTTCCAGATTGGAAGGGTTGACTACAGAGGACACAGGTTTAAGGTGAGAGGTGGTAAGTTTATGGATGAAATGCAGGGAAAGTTTTTCACAGGGGTTGGTGGATGCCTGGGGAGGTGGTGGAAGCAGGCATGTTAGCAATGGTCAAGATCTTTCTTATAAACATGTGAACAGGAGGCAAATAGAGGGATAGAAACTGAGTATCGGTGCAGGTGGGTGGGCTGAAGGGCCTGTTCCTGCATTGTTCTTTGTTCTTAAAAGAGGGGACAAGGGAAAGAAACAAGTACAGGGCAACGATCGTAGAAAAAGTAAGTTATTGTAAGTCATCACCACCTCACAACATCTGGAACAGTATTTTCCCGCTCTAAGGAGACTCCACCAATCAGAGCCTGAAGTTGCTCTGCATTGCTTGCTGATAGGCGCATTCAAATTTCTTCAGCCTATCAGCAAATTCAGAATTACGAGGCTCTGATTTGTGCTCTCACAGCCACCTCTCAGTATGGGCCTATCCCATTGGCCAAAATGATCGCTCTATGTTGTAAGTCCATTTCTGGTTTGATCACTGGACCTCTCACTCCCAAACATCCTACTTGTTAAACTCGTCAACTTTGAGGGCGTTCAAATGGTCAGTGGATAGGCATATGGATAGCATTGGAATAGTTTAGGATAGAGGTTCATAAAATTGGTTCCATTGGACGGCGCAACATCGAGGGTCGAAGGGCCTGTACTGCGCTGTAATGTTCTATGTTAAACACCATTTCTTCTGACATTTTAATAACCAGTAAATGGAAGTGTTCAAAGGAAAACAAAAAAAAACATATATTTTAAATTGCCTCTTTGATTTTAATCCCGGCTCTTTCCCACCAGTGTCTGGGTCATTTATCCTTACAGTGTATCGAAAGCATGCAAGACAGCTCAATCATTTCCACATGACTTGTTTTCGCAGAATATTACACATCCGATGGCAAGACAAAGTACCAGATGCTGAAATTCTCTCTAGAGCAAGTCTACCATCAGTCCACACACTGCTGATGAGAGCGCAGACCCAGTGGGCAGGTCATATCATCCGTTTGTTAGACAGGCACATACCCAAGCAGCTCTTTTTTGGGGAATTCCCTGCTGCAAGACTCTTGCATGGAGGGCAGAAGAAACATTTCAAAGACGCACTCAAGGCCTCCCTGAAGTTACTTGGCATTGATACGACCACCTGGGAAACGCTGGCACAAAAACGCCCTACGTGGCAATTATCTCATCGACAAGGGTTGTCAAGCTTATGAAGCAAGGTGTATTGCTGAAGCACAACTTAAACGTGAGCTGTGCAAGTCCAGAGCACCAGCGCAACAACTACAGTGTCTACACAAGTCTGTCCAATATGTGCCAGGACATTCTGTGCCCAAATTGGCCGGATCAGTCATCTTCGGACACACCGCAACCAGCCTCAAAATGAATAATGGTGTTGAGGTCCTCATTGATGGTGATGGAAGAACAACAACATTTATCCTTAATTCCTGGTGAGACAATCCCTGAAGGATTAGTAAACTTGGACACAGTTCTGGATTACCCACAATGGAATCTGTTGTTTAAATACAGATCTTTCCATTCTACCATCATATTAACAAAAATAATTAACATATTTATTAAATAAGAGGAAACTAAATGTTAATTAGGGGCAATGAAAAGGCAGGATTAAGTTGTTACGTGCATTTTGATGCTGGAATATTTCTGAATTTAGTTTTAATCAAATGCAAGAAGATACAACACAATTTTAGGCATTTCCCTGATTCTTTTTGGCATAAGATTAGAAATTCCTCATCTGTCTCAGATTCTCCGTCACATCAGTCTTTTGGTTTCTGACGTTCTCTAAGAGTCCTCTAAAGTTCTACATCCCTTCTAATACTTGAACCCTCTACTTCCCTGCACACACATCCCCCACTCATCCCCCAATGGTTAAGCCATTTCCATTACTGTAGTGGTTGATCATTTTATGTTCTATTTACTTGTCAACTTCCACATGTGCCCCAGTGACCAGAGATTGTTCCAGTTTATTTACCTGAAAATCAATGAGTATGTTGTGGCAATAACTGGTATTTACACAGCACCTTTAATATATTAGAGCCCTTGAGCATTTACAGCCGTTTTATAGAATCATAGAATCTCTGTAGTGCAGAAGGAGGCCATTCAGCCCATCGAGACAAATGGTCTTGAGCTATGGGTCAGCACAGGGGTTAGCACTGCTGCCTCACAGCGCCAGGGACCCAGGTTCAATTTCGTCCCTGGGTCACTGTCTGTGTGCAGTCTGCTCGTTCTCCCTTTGTCTGTGTGCGTTTCCTCCGAGTGCTCTGGTTTCCTCCCACCGTCTGAAAGATGCGCTGGTTAGGAGCATTGGCCGTGCTAAATTCTTCCTCAGTGTACCCAAACAGGCACCAGAGTTGGCGACTCGGGGATTTTCACAGTAACTTCATTTCCGTGTTAATGTAAATTTATTTGTAACACTAATAAATAAACAAAACTAAATAAATTAAGTTAAACAAACGTGCATCAACAACAATACCACCAAATCACTATCCCTGTAATGCCATGTATTTACCCTGCTAATCCCCTGACATTAAAAAGCAAGGAGGGATGATTCATAAAGAAAATGAGCACAGAGACATGATGGGTACAGGGGGTGGGAAGGGAGTGAAAGGAGAGAGTAATACTGGTAGAGTCCTGGGGAGGGGGTACTGAAGAGGAAGTTTGACCCAGAAGGCTGGGGCAAGGGAAAAACGTATGTGTGTTCCAGAAACAGTAAAGGGAATTTTCTTCAAATGTCTGTGGAATTTATAGTTGTTTTTAAGAATGTTTTGAAATAACTTTTAAGAGTTGGAATCAATTCTAAAGGGGTGCGCGAAGAAAAGCTGGTCTATGTCAGCTGGTGGCAGTAATACCAATAGGAAGTAAATTGAAAAAGAATCCATGTGATTGATAGGCACATTTGGAGAACTACAAACTGAACCATTGGGGGCTGAAGGTGATCAGTGCACAGGTATAGACACAAAAAGAAAGCAAACAGAGACAAAGTTACACGGAGAATTCCTTCGGGGAGAAGAAAGAATTCACTCTCAGGAAGAGTTCAATTTTTCTGTTTGGAAGAAAAAGCTCAGACCTCCTGAAGACAACAAAAACAGAAAAGGTCTAGCAGCATTAGTGGAGAGGCAAACAGAGTTAATGTTTCAGGTCCATATAACTCCTAAAGAGAGGCACTGAGAAAACCGGCTATAAAAGTTCTAAACCTGGAGAGCTTTCTGAATAATTTGGCATTGCTAAAGAGCTGGGTGTCTTCTAGAGCTGGCTAAATCAAATACTATTAGTTAGTTAATTGAAAAGGAACAGTGGTGTGTTGTGATCCAGCAGAAAGAAGTTTCATGGATGTAAATCTTCCTAATGATAATTGTACTTGTGAAATTCAAAAGTGAAAACTATTGTTAGACCAAACTCCTATTGTGTATGAATAAAGGACAGCATATTGTAGAACTATGTCACTTTGTTTGTATGGGAAGTGATGTGAATGCTTGTGGTTGGGTAAGACACATCTTTGTCTTGTTGACTATTTGAAATAAAATTGATCTTCTCATTTGAAGTGCAATTTGCTGTTAATTTGTGGTTGTGTTGGTTCTGATTTGTGTCAAAGTAAATCCAGCAGAAGATGAAATCTTGTTGGTATTCTCGACATTTGGAGGTTGCTTGGAAAATTGGGGCTATTTTGGTTTGTCACTTCTCTACAGGGGTTGTGACAAAGTGAAGGAGGCAGCCAATTGGATGGTCTCGATCTTCGTGACAAAGAGGTGTATGAACTTCTGTTAAACATAGCAGGGCCAGAGAGGGACAATCGGACCTCTTATGCAGCAATGCATAAAGCCACATGGCAGGACAGCATCAAGGGGTTGACCGTACAGGTAGAAGCAGCTAGCTCGGGCATGTGGAACTCACATGGAAGCTTTCCGGAGGAATAGGGGACAAAGGCCGTGTGAGTAAACCATTAGGGAGAGATCCCAGGAGTATAACTCCTGATGGAGACTCGTGTGAGAGAAAGAGGGAGACAGAGTAAAATTGGTTGGTCTGCAGTGCCATTGAGCAAAGAAGGGAGATATGGTTAAAAGAAACAGTCAGGGAAGCAGTTTCCTGTGTGTGTCAGAGAGTAGTTAAAGACTCAGGTGTGCAGAGAGCACAATTCAAGGAGTTAAAAAAAAAGAGTGAGACAGAAATGCAAAAACCCATTTGTTTAGAAAAAGGTGGAGATGCTGGTGTTGGACTGGAGATGGGCACAGTAAGAGGTCTCACAACACCAGGTTAAAATCCAACAGGTTTATTTAGAATAACAAGCCTTCAGAGCGTTCCTCCTTGATCAGGTGAGTGAAGGTAGGTTTGCAAACACAGCAGATATAGGCAAAGACACAATTGGAAGATAATTACAGATTGGAATGTGAAGAACGGTTGGAATGTGAGTCTTACAGATAACCATATCTTTACAGAGTACAAACAGTGTGTGGAGAGAAGGATGGTCCCAGATTAAAGAGTATTTAGAAAGAGCAAGTGAGTCAAATTAGAAGAGTTGGAGTACCCTCCTGTGGTGGAGTAGAGTATGACAAATAATCTTTGGAATTTAATTATTGGTTGGACAAAAGAAAGCAAAGGTTTCTATTTGTGTTTATGTGTGAGTTCAATAAATTATTTTCCCCCAGTTGAGATTTTACAATAGTGAGATTGATGCAGGATCAAGATAAATTCTAAATTCTTTAATCTGACTAATTTTCGATGCCTACGGTCATTTTCAAGGATTGGAATCAGGCAGAAATTTGAACTCTGCAAACTTTGGGAAGATACTTGCATCAATCATAAAAGGCGTTACATTCCATTTAGGTTGTGAGGGGAGTTGAACTTTCCACAAACTGATTTGATTTTGTTTCGTTCTGAGGCTGGGAGCAGAGTTGCAAAAAAGTTTATTTCTTTGTCACGAGTAAGCTTACATTAACACTGTAATGAAGTTACTGTGAAAATCCCCAAGTTTTCATACTCTGGCACCTGTTCGGGTACACTGAGGGAGAATTTAGCATGCCGGTGTGCACCTTTTTTGACTGTGGGAGGAAATCCACGCTGACACAGAGACTTCATGCAAACTCCACACAGATGGTGCGCCAAGTTAGGAATCGAACTGGGTCCCTGGAGCTGTGAGGCAGCAGTTCCCCTCTGCCGCTCCAATAATTAAACATGCAAATTTTAAGCTTAAACTGTAGAGATTGTAAGTAACTGTAAAAGTCTTTATCTTGTAGGAATATTTAAAGTTGGTTATGATAAATCTTGCCAAGAAAAAGTGATGACTTCAAGACATCCATTTGAGAAAACCTACCCTGCTGAAATATCAGAGACTTTGAGTATAAGACTCGCAATGGGTTAAAGAATTTATTTGTAGATTTTCTATGTAGTAGAAATTGTTGGCCTAAATCAAAAATCTAAGAGAAGGGGAGAGAATGTTTAGTGAAGAGTTACATAAGGTAGAATGGGAGAACATATTCAATGTTGGGAATTGTTATGTTGCAATATTATGGTGGGAGGCATGGTGTCACAGTGGTTAGCACTGCTGCTTCACAGGCTTCACGGACCTGGGTTCGATTCCCGGCTTGGATCACTATCTGTGCGGAGTTTGCACATTCTCCCCGTGTTTGCGTGGGTTTCCTCCAGGCTCTCTGGTTTCCTCCCACAGTCCGAAGCGGGTTAGGTTAATTGGCTGTGCTAAAATTGCCCCTTAGTGAGTTGAAATTCATAGAGGGATTAGTGGGTAAAATATATGGGGATAGGGCCTGGGTGGGATTGTGGTGCGACTCGATGGGCTGAATGGCCTCTTTCTGTACTGTAGTGTTTCTATGATAATGCATTCTACATGAAATGTGTGACACGGATATTCAAAGTTGTGAATGAATCACAAGACTGGGAAAAGTAATTCTGAACACAAAGCACACCCTGTTGTAAATTTTGAATACGGGAAGGTTGAAAACTGTATTAGATGCGAGACAGGTTAAAAGGGAGAGCCCACTTAATACCAAACTGACAGATTAATATTAGAGATGAGGGAATTAATTCAGTGGGAGAAATGAGAAAGGAAAGTGAACAAGGTGGAAAAAAAAGATGTTATAGAGGAGCTGATACTAAACAGAGGAGGACAGAATTAAGGGTGGGATTCATTGGATAAAAGAGAGACTTTAAAGGGATACTAGAAAGTAAAATGCAGGTTAGGTGATAGCTATGGATAAAGGAACAACGTGCCTTAAAAAAAAGAGATGAGACGGACATTAATGGACATTTGAAAGATCACAACATTGTTTTTTGAGTTTGAGATTATTCTGACATAACAAAATGTGCTGTGAGCAAGTTATCTTCATAAAATGATATTACTTAAGAAGAAGAAATAAAAATAAGTTACTGCCTGGAATCAAACTGAAAGGTTTGATTTCTGTTTCAAAGATTGTTATTATATTATAGAATTCAGTAAAAGAAAAAGAAATTCCAGGGGGTCGGAGGAAGGTTATTTGGGTACAAAGACCGTTCACCGGGAAAGGGGTAAGATAAGTCTTGAAGACTTTTTAATTACTGTAGGGATTTTGTGGGAAGTTATGTAAAACTTGCGAATCTCATACCGGGAGATAAGCATGTAGTAAACAGCAGAGATGGAAGGGAAAATCCTGCAAGGGGATTGACTGTACAGGGGATGGAACATGAATGTGTTGCAGATTTAAGTGAAGAGGCAAGTGAAGAATTAGCGGAGAGGCACTTTAGGAGAAAAGGCATTAACCTAATTAGACAGTGCCCGAAAGAAATAGTCGAGAGATATGGAGAGAGAAAATTCAGATCTTACATAGATGTAGGAGGAGTCGCTGCGCCTGCCAGGAATAATATGTTTTTAAGTTTACTTAGTTCAGTTTTGACTGGAATGATAGAAATGAGTTTCCCAATAGGAAATAATTATCAGGAAATAATAAATTGGGCTATGAGAGCAGAAGACAATGCTAAGAATGACCCCAATGCAGGTTGAAAATCCACAGCCCAGAAACTCCGGACAACACTCTGTGAGGCTGCAGCCGGGGAACGGCAGTGGATATTTTGTCTGAGGGAGAAAGGGACATAGGGCCAGGGGATGTCAGAAAGCGGGCCAGTGGAGGGTAATCAGTGTAGTGATCGTCAGAGAAGAGGTCATCATATAAAGGATAGCTGGTAGAAGGGGAAGGGAGGGAAGGACAAGATCCCAGGCAGAGAAGATAATCGTCTGAGGCTTCACCCCCACAATCTGTTGAGGCATCGTTCAAAGCTGTACCTCCACAGCAGCAGTCTCCAGACAGTAATTCAGATGACAGCAGATGAGTTACGGTAGCGGTTAGGGCAGAAAAAAAAAATGGATTTCACAGGGTCATTACCATGGGTGCAGGGAAAGATGTGCTGTTTACTCGATGGATTGAAGCATTCCCATGTAAATATGCCACAACTACGACAGCAGCTGTGATATTAGTAAATGGGATCATTCCCAGATGGCGAATGCCTCTTCAGTAAGATGCTGAACCCACTTCACAGGGAGAGTTTTGAAAGAGGTCTGTCGAATGTTGGGAATAAAGCAGAGGTTTCACATCATGCTCAGAGTTCAGGGGTGGTGGAAAGGATGAATTGAACACTGATGAATAGTGTGGGTTTTAATATTGCTGCTTCAAAGAGCCATTCCTGCTTGTGGAACAAGACTAACCCCTTTTGAGCTGATGACAGGGAGAGCGCTGCGCCTCCCAGAGGAACCAATCACAGATGGAGGATAATTAGAAACAGGCCAAGGAACAACAAATGAGGGATTTAATAGACCATCTGCATTTTCTCAAAAATCATGCTACAGCAGCATCTGGGTTTGGAGCAAGCTGGCAGAAGAGAAAGTACTCTTAAATTGCCTACATCAGGAGGAACTCATGACTGACAGAAAGGGATTAGGAACTCAATGGGAAGGACCTTTTGATGTGGTGGTCATCTTTATTAAGGAGAAGTGCAACCTGTGGAGGAGACACTGGACTCCGTCAAAATATCAACCCCAAGATAGCAAACCTGACCCAGTGACTGAATGAGTTATTATAATAATAAAAGAAGAGAGAATCTGATAAGATCAAATTTGTCCTGATTACTAGTTTTAAGGCCATGAGGCACTCTGGATTTTATTACAGATTACACACTAGCGAAGATAACTGGAGCTAAAGGCACAGCTTCAATCAAGATCGGTTGGATATTCCCCAATGTAGTAGCAAGTCAAGAGCGTGTAGAAAGTGCAGCTTGATAATTATATAAACTTTACTGTTATTTGTCTTTGACCAATAATTGTCTGATTGAAAGGAAAAAGTTGTAGAGATTGTTATAATGAATACAAGTGTTTATATCATTTTAATATTGAACATACAGATGTTGGCAACAATATCTGGGATGCTTCATCAATCTGGAGAGGTATGCATGAATACTTATCTCTATCTGGCACACACATATGCAAAGATGACTGACCAGTCCAAGTGTTGGGTTTGTTCACATATTCCCATCCATGTGGGGGGAGGATCAGACAATCCCTGCAGTGTTGAAAAAGGCCATTTGGCCCATCGAGTCTGCACCAACCACAATGCCACCCAGGCCCTGTCCCTGTAACCCCACATATTTTACCCTGCTAGTCTCTCCGAAACTAAGGGGCAATTTAGCATGACCAATCAACTTAACCCGCAAATCTTTGGTGTGTGGAAGGAAACCAGAGCACCTGGAGGAAACCTGTGCAGACACAGGGAGGAGGAATACCTTTACAGTTAACGTCCCTGACACGGTCAGAGTTGATAACTGCAGATCAGGTATGTCAGCAGACTAGATATCCGAGACACCTCATATCAGCATTTAACAATCCAGAGATGCAGAGAAAGTTCCATAGCAGCAGCGAAGATAGGCAGGTGTGTACTCTATCACATAACCTATCTTCTAAAGAAGTCAGCTCGTAATCTGATTTTGAAATAGCCAAATCCAAAATCAAAGGGGACTTACTGTGTGGAGAATCTGAAAGGCCTTGAAAAGAATTTAGGTGTAAGTGAATGCAACTACAAAGTGCTCTGACCAGCTGAATCTATCTGAATCCATCAAAAGGGGATCAATCATATAACATATCCCATTACTTGAAAGGAAGCCAAATTCAAGCAACACTCAATGGTATTTATTGGATCTGTGGAGACAAAACATATCCTTGGCTCCCTATTGGATGGAAGGCATCATGTTGCCTTGGATCTAGTTGGACCAATGAGCGGCACAGTCTTGGAGGGCCAAAGGGCCTGTTTCCTATGCTGTACTGTTCTTTGCATCGTATGCTCCCATACCTCTACCACACTCACAAACTCCCTCCCTCGCCAAGACATTGATGAGCAATTTCAAAAACAGAATGATTCTTTGGCATGCTTTTTCCTAGCTATGGAATGGTAAGACAATGCGAGAGGTTAGAATATTGCAATCTATTTTGGAGCAAGTCACCAATGACACAGCTACTACCCTAGCTGCAACAGATGATGAGATGGTTGCCATGCACACTGCGGCACTCCAGCATCGATTAGCATTGGAATATATCTTGGCAGAGAGGGCTGGGACATGTGCAATGATTGGCTCAGAGTGCTGCATCCATCTACCAGACAGTTCAGAAGATATAATTAATTTCACTGCTCACATCAGAAAAGAGGTGGAGAAGTTTAAACAACCGCCATTGTCTACCTTGGGTGAATGGCTATTAGGAAAGTGAGAACATCAATCCTACAAGCAATTGCAATATTATTCCTGATGATCTGTGAGAGACTGTCGAAGTCCACAGAAGGGATAGCACCAGTGACACAGTTACATTGAGCAAAACAAGATACAAAGGAACCAGTTGTCCTCCAGGATGTAGAAACGAGTGTTGGGACACCTCTATTTACTGGCCTTATCATGGACTGGCCAACGTCCGAAAGTGGGGACTGAAGGAGGGTAGTATAAAATTGCTGGTACAAAAGGCCCTTATTTTAAATTTACTATAATAAGTAGACTAGGTTAAGTTGAATATTACAAGGTGCTTATATGTAGAATAAGGATTCACCATGTGCCTAATGCAATATATGCAAAGATATTTTCTGTATAATTAATTTAATCAAGTTAAATTAATTTAAACTGTATTCTTAATGTGTGCCTTCTGAACCTTGGTCAACCAACAGTCTTACTGCTCAGCATGATGGGAAGTAGACAGTAGCAGACAGACCAGATTCTTTAAGACAATGAGTATAAAGAGGGCAGTTCTCCTTATAGCTTGGGCTAGGCAGCTGCAAGTTAATCAAGGCTTTGGAATGTATAGGAGTACATTCACTCCTGGTTAGCGGGGCTGCTACAATTTCTCATACTAACAAAAGTGGCTGGATTCAGGCAAGAGAACTAATTCCCTTTACCAATAAAAACTTACAAGTAACAAAGAATATCCTTGAATCTACCAGTTTTACTAGTTACGTTTTTTAGTAACAAGGGAGGAACTTTTGGGTGCAGTGGACTAATGAGTTCTTGATCTTGCTGACAGGATGGAGTATTATTGGTTACATTATGTAATAGTGTAATTGGACCCTCCAGTTTCAGTGACAAGCTGGGTGTGAAATCTAAGTATTTCGAAAAACTATATCTCACACATGTACTGTTAAGCCACAGAGAGTAGTCAGCTCTTACTGACTATCTATTCTCCTGATGCATGCATTAGCAACAAACTTCCTTTCTTTATTTAACTACATGCAGTCTTTCATGGCCCCTCTATTGGTTGCATGAAGTCAACTGAGTACAAGATCCCCCAAAGGGACACCTCGAAAAATTCTTCTAACACTCCCATTGCCACTTCCATCCATGCTTGCTTAGTTGGAGAGGTTGTCTTCCTCCTTCTATCCTTTAAGAGCTCCATTCGCTCACCCACATCCCCACTGCTTGACCCTTAGGACAGGGTGAGGGGCAGCCTTGCCAGCTCTAGGTAGGCAGGGCAGGTTTTCTTCCCTGAAGAACAGTGGTGAACAAGTTGGCCTTTTTTCTGATAATTGACAATGGTTCCATGGCCATCGATAGAATCTTATTTCAGTTTTTTTAATGGAACTCAAATTCCATTTGGCGTGATTCGAACCCGGATCCCAGAACATTAGCCGAGTTTCTGGATTAATAGTCTAGCGATAATACCACTAGGCCATCACTTCCCTCCTCAGTGAATTGGTTAGGAATCTGCCTGAGGGAGGTTGAGAGTAAGAATAATGAGTAGATTCTGTAACAGGCAGAATGTGACTACTGATGCTCACAGAAATCAGTGTTTGAGCTTCGCTCTATTTAAATACTTCGATGGTGTGTATTCAACTTTGTCAATCACACAAAGTTAGGAAATATTGTAAGCAGTGTAAATAGAAGCATAGCATCATAAAGCCAAACCATTTTCGATATGACCCCATTTTAACACTTAAAAATTAATGTGACTGACCTAGATGTCAACAAAAACTGAACTCTAACCTTGGTTGTATTTCTTATTTTCATTTGGTTCTATTTCTGGACTCTCTCCATTCTTGCTGTTCTGAAGGTACTGGTTCTCACTGACAGAGACCTTCACAGATGTGAGCATCCCTATGGTAACTCATGGAATAATGGGGCTTAAAAACTCAATTTTAACCCCCAATTGGCGGGCGGAGAAAATCAGAATGGATGGATCAGACATTTCTGCTCCCTGTTAAGTTTTACAGGCAGAAATCGTTGCCCCAAAACATAGACAGGAGCATGCCCTGCAATAGGCAAGGCTAATTAGCGTACTAAAGTGAATGTTCAATGACACCATCAATGGCTCTCCAAAGTAAGAGGCTCTTTTAGCACTCCGTGTGAGTCTGGAGGAGCAGAATGCTCTTCCAAGTTCTCCAGAAAGCTATCCACCTACCCTACCCTCAGAGCTAGGGTAGAGAGGCTGGGTAGAGAGTCCAGCCTCTACCCAGACTCTCTGCAGGAGCAAGTGCCAAGAACTGTCTCCCTGACTGGAGCCTTCTACTGTTGGCATTCCCTTCTGTCCGGTAATCGTAACCCCACTTGCTGGGATTCCAACCGGCATCGTGACCCACAGTTTGGCAGGCACTGAGATATGAATAGATTAAGTGAATGGGCAAAACTGCGGCAAATGGATTTCAGTGTGAGGCCATCCACTTTGGATCTAAGAAAGATAATTGGTGAAAAGCTAGAAAAAAATGTCAGATGACACCACTGTAATAGGTTGTATCTCAAACAATGATGAGACAGAGTCCAGGAGAGAAATAGAGAATATGGTGAACTGATGCAATGACAATTATCACTCTCACAACATCAACAAAATGAAGGAGATGGTCATTGATTTCCGAAAGCATAGTGGAAGGCATATCCCTGTCTACAAGGATGGTGATGAAGTAGAAATAATTGAGAACTTCATAGAACATAGAACATAGAACATTACAGCGCAGAACAGGCCCTTCGGCCTTCGATGTTGCGCCGACCAATTAAGAAAAAGCAATGACCCTCTAACCTAAACCCTTCCCTTTTCATCCATAAACCTATCCACGGACCTCTTAAACGCCACCAAACTTGGCGCATCTACAACTGCAGCAGGCAGGGCATTCCATGCCTTTACCACCCTCTGGGTAAAGAACATACCTCTGATATCCGTCAGAGGTAGGTTCCGAGGGGAAGCTATGTCCCCTCGTGCTAGCTTTCTCCATCCTAGGAAAAAGGCTATCACTGTCCACCCTATCTAAACCTCTAATCATCTTATATGTTTCAATAAGGTCTCCTCTTAGCCGCCTTTCTGAATGTCCAGCTCACCAGCAACGTGTCCTGGTCCACTATATTGATGCTATCATTAAGAAAGTCCACCAATGCCTCTCTTTTCTCAGGAGTCTAAGGAAATTTGGCATGTCTACTATAACTCTTGCCAGATTTTACAGATGCACCATAGAAAGCATTCTTTTTGATTGCATCACAGCTTGGTATGGCTCCTGCTCTGTCCAAGGCCGCAAAAAATTACAAAGGATTGTAAACTTGGCCCAATCCATCATGCAAACCAGCTTCCCATCCATTGAATCTGTCTACACTTCCTGCTGCCTTGGAAAAGCAGCCAGTATAATTAGGACTGCACATATCCCAGAGATACTTTCTTCTACCTTCTTCCATCAGGAAAACAATACCAAAGTCTGAGGTAATGTATCAACTGACTCAAGAACAGCTTCTTCTCTGCTATCATCAGACATTTAAATGGACCTACCTCATATTACCTACGCCCTAGCTATGAGTGTAATACTACATTCTGCACAGCACCTTTCCTTCTTTATGAATGGTATGGTTTGTCTATATAGCGCACAAGAAATAAGACTTTCACTGTACACTAATACATGTGGCAATAATAAATCAAATCAAATCAAAGAGATTTGGGGCTTCAAATATGAACATCATCGAAGTGTCATGAAGAGGTACAGAAAATAATCAACAGCACTAATGTAAACTTGGCCTTCGTGTACAAACGGCTAGAACATATGAGGGTAAAAGTTATGTTTCAGCCAGATAAAACCCTGAATGGACCACATCTGGAGATTTGTGAGCAGTTCTGAGCACCATATCTTAGGAAGAATACACTGATGTGGTGGTATAACATTAATATTGGATTAATAATTCAGAAACCCAGGGTAATACACTGGGGTCACAGGTTTGAATCCCACATGGCAGATGGTGAAATTTGAATTCAATAAAAAAAAATCCATAATTAAAAGTCTGATGATGACTGTGAAATCATTGTGCATTGTTGTAAAAACCCATCCGGTTTACTAACATCCTTTAGGGAAGGAAAGCTGCCGTCTTTATCTAGTCTGACCTACATGTGACTCCAGACCCACAATAGTATGGTTGACTCTTAAGTGCCCTTGAAATGGCCACTGAGTTCAAGGACATTTAGGAATGGACAACAAACACTGGCATAGCCAGCATCACCCCAGTGTTAATGCAAACCTACTTGTAATATTAATAAATAAATTTAAACTCATGCCGTGAATAGACTTTTGGGCAATTTTGTGACACAGTGGTTAACACTACAGCCTCACAGTGTCAGGGACCCGGGTTCAATTCCAGCCTTGGGTGAGTATCTGTGTGAAGTTTGCACATTCTCGTCACATCTGCATGGGTTTCCACTGGGTGCTCCAGCTTCCTCCCACAGTCCAAAAATGTGCAGGTTAGATTGATTGGCCATGCAAAATTGCCCCTTAGTGTCCAAAGGTATATAGGTTATGGGGATTAGCAGGGTAACTAACAGGGGTTACAGGGTAAGCCCTGGTATGAGTCGGTGCTGACTCGATGGGCCAAATGGCCTTCTTCTGCACTGTAGGGATTCTATGATACTGAAGTTAGAAGGAATGCAGATCAGATTTAACACAACTATATATGGTCTCAAACTGTTTAATCATAAAGCAAAATTACACAAGAGAGATTAGACATGTATCTAGAAGCTTAAATGGTGATTTGATCAAGATTTTCCAGATATTAGGGATAATAAGTATCCCTTGACATTACCATTGCTGTATAGGCTATCAATATCCTGGGCATTAGCAATTCTGCTCTAAGTAACTCATCTCCTGACTCCCCAAAGCATGTTCACCATCTACAGGAGTATGATGGAATATTCCCCACTTGCCTGGCTAAGTGCAGCACAGTAAGAGTCTCACAACACCAGGTTTAAATCAAATAGCAGCACTAACAGCACTCAAGAAGCTCGACGCCATATAGCTGGTGATTTAGTGTCATTGTCACTGGATTAATAACCTAGAAATAAGGGACCTGGGTTCAAATCTTATTATGGCAGATGGTGGAATTTGAATTCAATAAAAAAAATGTGGAACTAATAGTTTAATGATGACCATGAATCATTGTCATAAAAAACATCCGGTTCACTAATGTCTTTATTATTTAGGCAGTTTATATGTTCAAGGCTGAGAAAGACAGATTTTTAATCAGTAAGGGAATCAAGGGTTATTGAGATAAGGAAAGTGGAATTGTGGATTATCATTTCAGATCAGTCATGGGCTGGAATTCTCCAGTCACCCTGCAGCCACTGTCTGCGAGAACAGAGAATTGGAAGCTCAGCCAAATCTCCGCTCAAAACAGCAGGACCGGATAATCCCAGTTATGGGTGAGGTTGGAGAATTCCGGCCACGGTTTCATTGAATGGCAGAGCAGACTTGATGGATGAATGGCCTGTTTCTGCTCCTACATTTTATGGTCTTAAGCTCTTACCATCCAGACAAAGCAGCCCATACAATTGGCACCCCATTCAGTCCCTCACACTGACACACACAGGCAGCAGTGTGCACCATTTACAAGATGCACTACAGCAATTCACCAAGGCTCCTTCAGCTCCTTCCAGACCCACAGTGTCTACCACTTAAAGGACAAGGGCAGCAGTACATGGCAACACCACCACCAGCAAGTTCCCTTCCAAGTCACTCACCATCCTGACTTGCAACTACGTTGCTGTTCCTTCACTGTCGCTGGGTCAAAATTCTGAAACTCCCTCCCTAACAGCACTGTGGTTGTACCTACAACTCAGCGACTGCAGTAGCTCACCATCACCCTCACAATTAGGGATAGATAAGGAAAGCTAACCTAGCTAACAATGCCTGCACCCCATGAACAAAAAAAATGATATTAATAAAATTATTTGTATTGTTCAGAATGTCTGGATTTCGGGGTTATGGTCTAAAATTGGCCTCACATCTTTAAGGACCAAAATGGAGTAACACAAAATGTGGTAGAAATTTGAAATTCCCTTCTGCAAACAGCAACTGATCGCTTATTAAATTTAAAACTGAAATGGACAGATGTATGTCAACCAAAGATATTAAGGGATATTAGATAAAGGATATGTGGAATTATTTTCCAGATCATGCTTGAAATTAGTGGATGACAAAACAGGTTCCTACATTCACACAAACACACATAAGCATCAACAAGCATGTACAAACATGCACATGCAAATACACAAATAAATATTCACACACACATTTACATGTTTACACATCTAACCTTGTCAACATCATTGGAGTTACCATTAACCAGAACGTCAATTAGACTTGCCACATAAACACAATGGTTAAAAGATCAGGTCAAAGGCTCAGAATATTGCAGTGAGTAACTCACCTCCTGACTCCCCAAAGCCTGTCCATCTACAAGGTCAGCTGTGTGATGAATACTCCCCAGTTACCTGGATGGAAGCAGCTCCCATGGCACTCAAGAAGCCTGGCACCATCCAGAACAAAGCAGCCACTTGATTGGCACCACATCCACAATCATCCACTCCCTCCAACACCAACGCTCCGTAGCAGCAGTGTGTACTATCTACAAGATGCACTGCAGCAATTCACCAAAGATCCTTAGACAGCACCTTCCAACCTCACGAACACTTCCATAAGGGCAGCAGGTAGATGGGAACACCACCGCCTGCAATGACCCTCCAAGTCAATCACCATCCTGACTTGGAAATACATCATCGCTCCTTCACAGTCACTGGGTCAAAATTCTGAAATTCCCTTCCTAATGGCATTGTGAGTCAACCCACAGTATGTTGACTGCAGCGATTCAAGAAGGCAGCTCAGCATCACCTTCTGAAGGGCAACTAGGGATGGGCAATAAATGCTGGCCCAGCCAGTGACACCCAGGTCCCATGAATTAATAAAAAAACTCCCATAGGTGGACATACATACACAAATACATCGATACACACATCCATATGCTAATATTCATATACATGAACACAGAAAGGAAAACATTCACAACATATTAACAACACGAATGCCAGAGATACACATAAAAACATACAGTCAAATGCAAACATATATTCATGTGCAACAGTCACAAAGCCAGAAGCTCACACTCATACATAAATTCATGTACCACACAAACACATCTATATTTATAAACGAAGATAAAAAGGTAGAAAATAAAGAAATGCGGTGACTTCAGACTTTCCATATTAAGTTTAAATTTAGTTGAATGATTTCTGCGGGGGGGAGGCGGGGGTGGAGTTCTGCCTTTTATTTGTCCTATGATTACTTCACATTACCCAGAAAAATAGTAACAAGCCCTAAAAAGGAAAACCTACCCGTTTAATACAACATCAGCCTCGTGTTGTGTGCACGGGGGTGGCTGATCCTATTCCTGGCCACTATCCCACACACACACTTGGTCAGAAGTCACGTTGTGCGTAAAATGACTTCCAAACTCGCCCAATTTTCCCCGATTACGATAGCCCAGGATCCAGGGATATGTTGAACACGCTGTGCAGCAGTCATGTCATTCTTTTGTTGCCTGGGGCGGAGAGATGAATTGCTGGCTGTTCCTGTGGTTTACGGCGGTGTCTTGCCTTTTAACCAGCCGCAGTGATGATAGACACAATGTGGCCACAGCCTGTCAAACGGTAAGCTCTCCTCTCCTCTCTCCCTCTCAACTCCAAACCTGTTGCTTCGCAGTGTTAACGTGCTAACTACTCAAGAAGAAAGGAATATATTTTTAAGAAGAGATACTAAGTTAATCATTATATATATATTGTGGAGAATAAATTCCTTTATCTCCCTTTTACTTACAGCAGTTATGAAAGAAGTGCATATACAAATAGGTTCGCAGACTAATGAAAGGCTGTAGATTATCAGAGAATCTAAACATTTCTGATTTCTGTCCTGTTCCTGCTTATCTCCACATTCCTACGTGGTTGAGTTAGCATTGAATTCATATAGATTGGCGTGTTTGATTAATATTTTGGGCTTTGTGGGTCAGGTAGACATGTCAGAGGTTTTTGATTTGTGATTTATTTAGTCAGGCTCTCTGTTCAGAGAGTCAGTCAATGCAAGTGTCATGGTTAGTAAAAGTCACTTAGATCGGGTAAAAGTGATGGACTCAGTCTCTCCCCCCACCCCCACCTCTCTTCTGACCCAGCTTTTTGAGTTTGGTCCACACATTGTTCTCAATTGGCTTTTTTGAAGCTGTTTTCTGAAAACTTGCGCCTCGGTTTTACAAAGGAGAATTTACATTTGAATTTCTTACAGATTGAAATCATAGACATAAATTTGGTTTGTTTGTTGTGCTTTCACAGAGTTCTTTGGAAGTAGGGAAAAGATCCCTAAGTAGTAATGTGTTGTGCCATAAGTATCTTTATAGAATCCCAACAGTTAAAAGATGCCATTCAGCCCTCCTGAGTCTGCACCAAATCTCTGACAGAGTATCTTACCCAGACCATCTCCTCCACCACATCCCCATAACTCCACACATTTCTCATGGCCAATTCCTCGAACCTATGTATCATTTTTTAAAATTCATTCGTGGGACATGGGCATTGCTGGCTGGCCAGTATTTATTGCTCATCCCTAGTTCCCCTTGGAGGACAGCTGCGAGTCAACCACATTGCTGTGCCTCTGGAATCATGTAAACCAGACCAGGTAAGGAAAGCAGATTTCCTTCCCTAAAGACATTAGTGAACCAGATGGGTTTTTTCTCACAATCGACGATGGTTTCATGGTCATCAGTAGATGCTTAATTCAAGATTTTATTGAATTCAAATTCCACCATCTGCCATGGTGGGATTCAAACTAGAATGTTCCCAGACTATCAGCTGGATTAATAGCCTAACGATAATATCACTGGGCCATCAACTCTTAGGACACTAAGGGACAATTTAGCATGTCCAATCTATTTAACCCACGCATCTTTGGACTGTGGAAGGAAACCGGAGCAGCCAGAGGATATCCACACAGATATGGGGAGTATGTGCAAACTCCACACAGACAATCACCCAAGGTCAGAATTGAATCCAGGTCCTTGATGCTGAGAGGCAGCAGTGTTAACCATTATGCCACCATGCCACCCTTATATATAGCAACTAATAACGTGGTTGATCAACTACATCAAAGAGGCTTTATGGTCTCTAACAATCTATGCAATGTGCACTGCCATAAAAGGACACTTGACCTTTACACTGTCCTAGATATCATCTCAGCATTAGAAATCCAAGCCGGAACTCCGGTTTTCACTCACTGGAATTATCTGGAATAGGATCAAAAGATTGCATCCTCTAACTCAAAAAACAGGACATGCTAAGGCAAAGACTCACTCGAAATAAACAGTTTCACAACAATGTTAAAATGACCGGGGGAAGATTTCAGCAATTCTTTTACTATTTCGCTTTTCTGATTGTATTAATGAACCTCTTAGGTAGCAGCAGACCAAAAAATGTAAGTATTCCTGTCATTTAAGATGTTTTCTACAAAATCCTGACTCTTTATAAAGTAGAATTGCAGAAATCAATAACCTCAACTCAACTCAGTTTTTGAAGAGATGCTTCTAAACTACCAATGTTTCCCCTTGATCATATACAGATGACCACAGAACATATATCCACTGCTAGCAATTTGTAAATATTCCCAATATGCCAGCTGAGTTTTATTTTTGTTGTAGTGCATATGTATGAAAAGTTTCTGAGAAAAGTAAATACTTAAATGTTTTCAATCTTATTTGGCAGAAAGATCATGTTGTGTCCTGTCAGTACCATAATCTTTCCCAAGTACCTGATCTTCCAATGGTGGGAACTAAAACAGTAGACTTATCCCATAACTCAATCCAAGTGTTGACCGAGGAATCACTGATAAATTGCAGTTCACTGCGACACCTGGATGTCTCCTACAACCAACTGAAAACTATAGCATCTGGGGCTCTGGCACATCTGACTAGCCTGAGAGTGCTCGTTCTGGCAAACAATCACCTGGGCAGGAACTTTACATCCAGCGAGGGAGCCTTCAGCCGTTTAAAGGAGCTTCAAGTGCTAAATCTGTCGGAGAATTATTGGCACAGTGACACAGTGAGTGTACATCTGAAAAATCTGTCTTCACTGGAAGTATTACATCTCTCAGGGAACTTATTGATGAAACTGACACCTGATATGTTTTGTGAGCTGCTGCTTTTGAAATACATCTTCCTTGATAAAAACTATATCACAGAAATAGCCACGGGAGCATTTGAGTGTTTACCAAACTTGGTTGAACTAAACTTGGCCATGAATTCACTTTCTTGCATTTCCAACTTCCATCTGCCAAAGCTCCAAGTCTTGAACCTGAGCAGAAACGGCATTGAATTCTTCATAACCAACGAGAATGAGGAACAGTACCATCTCAAAGTGCTCGATCTGAGTCACAACAGGTTGTTTCATTTTCCATTTCTTCCGAGACTGCATCAGATAAAATATTTGAATTTGTCTAGCAATTTAATGATCAGTTTGACACCTGATTTATTGAACAATTCAACTGAATGGGACATAAGAAACAGATATGAAGAGTTTTCGGTATTTAGCAAGACATCCAACCACAGTGCCTACCTAAGTTTATCAGAAGTAATATTTCTGGATTTAAGTAACAATGTACTGCCGGACATATCACATGGTTTTCTGAACAAATTTAGTTCCCTCCAACACTTGAACCTCAGTGGAAACTGTTTTCAGAATTTTAGTATAGAAAATGGTGATAAATTAAGTTTTCTGTTTTCTCTAGATCTGAGTGACAATATGCTGGATAATCTATCTGTGGGGGCAGATAATCATAAGCTCCTGTCTTTAAGATACTTGTACCTTCAAAATAATTCCATTCAGTTATTACCCTCGCTGCTTTTTAAAGCCCTACCCAAAATAGAAAAAGTCAATCTTGCAAACAATAATGTGAAGATT
This sequence comes from Sphyrna mokarran, assembly GCA_024679065.1. Taxonomy (NCBI): domain Eukaryota; kingdom Metazoa; phylum Chordata; class Chondrichthyes; order Carcharhiniformes; family Carcharhinidae; genus Sphyrna; species Sphyrna mokarran. The sequence goes on along the minus strand of JAGIQG010000004.1, from coordinate 131,096,449 downwards.
TGTAACGAGGCAAATGGAATCATAGGGTATGGTGGCCAAATTCAACAGACCCACAATAAAAATAATACGTGCGTGTCTTTTTCTGGAATCCCTTCTCTTAAATACCTCAATCTTGATGGAAATAACATTACGCAGTTGGCACCGTACATGTTCTATCAGACCCCCTTGGTATATTTGGATGTTTCAAGAAATAAATACCTGGAAATACCCAGACAGGCCCTGGCAGGCTTAGAACAATCTTTGCAATATCTCTCTTTAAGGTGGAATTCGATCCACACCTTCAAAGTCACTCTGACATGCCTCAGTCACCTCCAAAATTTGGATTTGTCATACAATCAATTAGAATTTTTACCTGATGGCATTGGATGTTCTCCATTGCAAATCCTTGATATTCGGGGCAACAATCTTCATGTTCTTCAAGACTTAATAATTAGAAACGTGTCCCAAACTCTTAAAACACTGTACTTGAGTGGAAATTATTTTAATTGTTGCGCATTGACCTGGCTGCATGCACTGAATGGTACTAATGTTAAAATACCAGATATAGGTAAAGCTGAATGCTTTTACCTGAAGCAGAATGATTCTTCAACAGTCCAGTTATTAAATGATCACATAGAGGAATGTCATACCGAAAGCATCACAAAAGTCAGTCCCCTCCTCTTTCTAATATCTGTACTTGCCTTTCTACTGGTTATTGGATCTGTGATAACATTAATTGTCGGGGAATGCTGTAGATTGTGTCTGAACTCTGGAGAGGAGTGTCTTGAGAAAGACACTCAAACAAAGAGTGAATGCCAACTGTCTGTAAGTGTCATTAAAGTATAGACCTAAAGTGGTGAACTGCATTTCTGAACCGCACCATGGAATGAACATCAAAGCTTGGGATCCCACTTCAGAGATAATGCAAATTTGGGATCCTATTGGAAGGTTCACTAACAGCCTGTTACAACATCAAGTGAAACTGAACTATTGAATGCATTCAATGAGACTGACCCTTCTGAAATTTGCTCAGGATCGAAACTTGGCATTCTTTGAAATAAGTAAAGGAATTCTGTCGTTTTATGTGAAAATCTTTTCAAATGTTGGAAGGTTCTGCGATTAAGTGCATTTTGTGGTGTGACAATAAGTCATGTGATCTAGGAATGTCCCTGTATTTTTATGCTTTCTTACTACTGAGTTATCTTAGCTACAGTTAGTGTCGTAAGTGGGAAGGCAGTGGCCTGGTGGTATTATCAGTGGGCTAGAAATCCAGAGACCCAGGATAAGGCTCTGGGGACTTGGGATCAAATCCCACCATGGAAGGTGGTGAAACTTGTATTCAATAAAAAATTTAAAAGTCTAATGATGACCATGAAACCATTGTTGATTGTCATAAGGACCCATCTGGTTCACTCATGTCCTTTAGGGAAGGCAGTTTGCCATCCTTACCTGGTCTGGCCTGAAAGTGAGTCCAGATCCACAGCAATGTGGTTCACTTTTAAAAGACCTTGGCGCTGAGCAACAAATGCTGGCCCAGCTGGAAATGCCCATATCCCATAAATGAATGCCACAGTACTCTTTCCATGGTCCGCCTCTCCCCAGCTGTTCTTGCTCGGGGAGGGCACTAAAATGGCGAGGAGTGATTCCATTTGTTTTTAAACTTTTATTTATTTTAAGTGGAGGGCAGAATGGGAAAGTTTGTTCCGTGTTATATTTTCAGGATTTACAGGTTTTGGGCAGTGACCACATCAGGCAGTCCAGCTGTACATTACTGGAGCCATTTTGTATACCTTATCTATTGGAAATGAAACACTATTCAGAGCACTACAGAATCAATACAAAGTGCATTCATTTACATTTATATTCATGGGCAGAATTTTACACTCCCCACAAAGCAGGTTCTGAGGTGAGGCAGGGGGGCAAAAAATTGAATGGACAGAAATCCTCGCACTTCACCCTGGTGACCCACCCAACTCCAAATGCAATTTTGTCCTTAGTTAGGAAACCTGCCAATTCCCCTATTAAAACCCTTATCCCTCTCGGACTCAATGTTTAGGCTGGTGGATGCAGAGAGGATGGGAAATAGACATTTCCATCTTTTGCTCACCTTAGGTGGGAAGGGGGTGTGGGGGGTGCAATGCTGCTTTCGGCCATGCAGCTCTGTGCCTGGCTGGGTTAATGAGTTATCAACCAATCTAATTGGCGGATAGCTCTCATATACAGGAATCCCTACCAAGTCCTGCCCACTGTCAATCAATCCTCAATGAGTGCTAAGTGGGAGTTGGATACTCAGTGGTTTTGTGATAGGCAGTGATTCTTAGGTTGGTGGATTGGTGATCACTCACCATCCTTAAAGTTCTACTCCGTGAGATTAAATGCACAAACTATTTATTTATGCATGGCTATCACACAATTGGTCTAACTAAATGCATAGAGATAACAGCAAAGTTTTTTTTCATGAAAAATATCTATCCTTGTGTCATAAGCATATGTAAATTTTATAAGTGGGCGTTGGATCCCAGCAACCCTATGTTGTGCTCTGGAGATATATATATAACAGAATGAACAAGAGCATGTGCCCAGTATCCAGCCCAATAAATTATAGCTGCAATCTCTTTCTTGTATATTATTTAGGAGATAATTTTGGATTTATTGTGTATCAGCCAATGTATTTTATAACTGTAAATTCTTGTTTTTATTTCAGCATTTTTTTGTATTTATGTAACTTTAATCTATCTATTGGAAATACTAAGTAATGTTTGCTGTTAAAATCTTTGATAAAGATAGCAATGGATATGATTTTTTTTATCTTTTGTTTTATCATTTGCATACATTTCCAAATAGGTTAGGGACAGCTACCTAATGGTAATATTTTGGACTAGTAATCCAGAGGCCTGAACTAATGCTCCATGGATATGAATTCAGATTCCACAACAGCAACTGGGGGATGATAGATTCAATTAACTAATAAAAAAGTTTGATTATGAAGTCATCAGATTGTTAAAAACCCACCTGATTTCTTCAGGAAAAGAAATCTGTTGTCCTCACTCAGTGAGGCCTACATCTAACTCCCAACACAAAGCAATGTGGTTGACTCTTAATTACCTTCTGCTTGTATCAATAGCTGTAGAAATTTAACTATGAATAAAACTGAACAGACCACCCAACATTGATCTAGGCCTCAGAATCAACACTCAGCTCTGCAAATTCCTCCTCACTAACATCTGAAGACTTGTGCCAAAGTTGGGAGTTCAGTCCAACAGGTTGGTCAAGCACCAGCCATCATACTCACCAAATCATTCCTTACAGATAATGTTCTTGGCTCCTCTTATAACCAGGTTAACAAGAATGAACAGACTCCTTTTTTTTTCCACACCTGGGTTGCATGAGCAAGAGTTTGAATTTAGAAAGGGATGTGCTAATTGTGAGAAACAATTAGCCAAGTTTCTTAATATAACAAGTCCAAATAATGTTAATATAAAAACAGCACACACACACACAATCCCCCCAAGCATGCAAAAAGAAAACTCGGCAGCCTCAAATAATTTGGCCAAGTAACAAGAAAAGTAGAAAAGTCAGAAAATAATCAAGGAATATCCAGAGGCATACTTACAACTGAAGAGTCCAGAATGGAGCAGTTACTTTGCAGTCATGGGTGGTTGATTCAGAATTCTCCTTTAAGAACTTTTGGTTTGCAGCAATGACGTTCTCTGGTGGGTTTTCCAAATCGCATATAGCTCAGCTTTGATGACATAGATTTCAGAAGAAAAATAGATGGGATAAGGCTGTTGTCCCTGCAGTTCTCTCCCTGGCTATACAAAACCCAGTATCCTTTTTAACACCCAAGAGCCGGATCTCAATGATCTCTCTCATAGACTTTGTGTCTCCATAAATCAGCTTATGTTCTTTGCAAATGCAACATTGTAGCTGTTATCCGCATGTCCTTTTCTTGGCTGAAAGTATCCTTTCAAAAAAAGTCCAATACATAGGTATGCAGGTAACGTAAATTAATATTTTCTTTGATACACCTTTATAACACCTCAATCACTATTCCTGGGTATGTTCTATTCCATCATCGCCAGGTGACAGAAATGGGGGTATGCAGGCAGATCAATGTGGTCCTAGGAATCTTCAGCATGTCTCAGGTCAAATATAGACAAGGAAATCTCCTGCTGATTAGTACCTACTGCCCTCAATTGATCAATCAGTACTCGTCCATGTTGGATACCTCTTGGAAGAAGTACTAAAGGGGCAGAATATACTCTGAATTTGAGATAATGTCCATTGAGAGTGACTTAGTGGCATCCATGACTGAGCAAGCTGGTAAGGTTCTGAAGGAACATATCTGCCAAGCTGGGCCAGGTGCTGAGAGAACCAATGTGAGGGGAAGAAGCTGCTTGACCTCACCCTCACCAATCTACGTAGTGAGGATGACAGTATTGGTAAATGTGACCACGGCACAGTCATAGTGGCGATCACACTGAGGATGTGCTTCATTGTGTAGGGCACTAAATGGTATACATTCAAAACAGATCTCACAGTTCCAAACTGGGCATGTAAGGCACTGTGGATTATTGGCAGTGCAACAGAATTGTCATCAACCACAATCAGGAAGTAATCTCCTGATTTGGGATTCCTCTTTCACTACCATTACCATCAAACCAAATTAAAACTTAAATGAGGGGTTAGGGCAAGTGTGGGCAAGCGTGCCTACAAATGAAGTGTCAACCTGATTAACATAGGACCGTGTCCATACTAAACAGCATGTTCGAGACAGATAAGCGACCAATGAGTCGGATCAGAAACTTGCTGTCCTGCCGCATCCTGCTGTGATTTGTGGTTGACAATTAAACAGCGAACTCAAGCTATCCTCCATGATGGGGAAGCTCAGCGTGTCAGTCCAAAAGATAATGTGGAAGCATCTGCAACTAGCTTCAGCTAGATATGTCAAGTGAATGATCCAACTTGGCCTCCTCCTGAGGTCCACAGCATCATGGAAGCCAGACTTCACCAATTCAATTAATTCCAGGTTATAATAAGAAAGGATAAAGGCATGGGGGAAACAGCACATTGACAACATCCAAGCTGTTCCAGTGCAGCTACAACACTGGCACCAACCTGACAATATAAAGAGTTGACTAGGTATGTCCTAGCCACAAATGCTATCCAGCTGCAAAGTGACGGAAGGTTTCAGTGACAGTAATGGCATTCGCTCATTGATATTCAGTTTGGCTTCTGCCAAAGCTTCTCAGCTCCAGACTTCATTGTAACCTTCGTGTAAACAAGGAGGAAAAAGCTGAATTAAGTGAAATGAATGTGGTTGCCCCTGATGTTAAGACAGCATTTAACCAAGTGTGATACCAAGGAACCTTAATAAAATTGAAGTTAATGGAAATGGGGGAAAATTTTCCTCTGGTTGGAGCCATATCCAACACAAAGGAAGATGGTTCTGTTTGTTAGATACCCAATTACCTCAGCCTCAGGAAATTGTTGCAGGAGTTCCTCAGTGGACTGGCCTAAGCCAATCATCTTCAGCTGCTTCCATCACAAGCTCAGAAGTAGCGACAATCGCTGATGAATGTACAATGTTTAGCACTATTTGAAGCTGCAACACAGGACTATGTCCATGCTAAACAGCATGTCCTGCCATCTCTTCCTGCTGCTCCAATTCCTGATGCTCTAAGGCAAGACCAGGGCTGAGTGCGCTGTACCAGGAACTGCACTGTACCTGGAGAAACTGTTGTGGGGCAGTGGTGGAGCTGTACTGTACCTGGACAGTCTGTTATAGGGAGTAGGCAGGGCTGCACTGTATCAGGACTCCACTGTATGTGACAGGACTACTGACTCATGTTAAACAGCATGTTAAAGACAGAAATAAGCAATCTTCTGACCAATGGATCAGAACAAAATCCTCAGATATGGAAGCAATTTGCATCCACATGCACAAGATCCACACAATATCATGACTTGTAGCTGGGCTGGCAAGTGGCAAATAACATCTGTGCAGCACAAATGCCAGAAATGACCATCTCCAACAAGAGAGAATCTAATCATCACTTCTTGACATTCAATGGCATTACCATCACTGAATCCCTTCGTAGGGGGGAGTTACCATTAACCAGAAACTGAACTGGTCCAGCCATATACATACTGTGGCTACTAGCAAGATATAGGCTAAGAATTCATATAATTTATCTTCTGATTCCCCAGAGCCTGTCCCTCATCTGCCAGGTGTGACTCAGGAGTGTGCTCAAATACTCTCCTCTTGCCGGGGTGCGTGCAACTCCAGCAGCGTGCAAGAAGCTGGACACCATCCAGGACAAAGCAGCCCTTTTAATTTGAATCCCATCTACCAATTTAAAAATTCATTCCTTCCACAACCAATGTATAGTGTACCATTTACAAGATGCATTTCAGAAAGTCACCAAGGTTTCTCCAAAAGCACCTTGCAAACCCACAACCTCTATCACCTAGAAAAACAAGAGCAGCACTTACAGGGGAACACCACCACCTGCAAGTTCTTCTTCATGACCCACTATCTTGACTTGGAAATATATTGTCATTCCTTCTTCATTGTTGGGTCAATAATTCTGGAACTCCCCCACAGTAACCATGCGTGCAGCGATCCAAGAAGGCAGCTAACCATCACCACCTTCTAAAGGACAATTAGGGATGAACAATTGACCTACTGAGTGACACTCAATTCCCATGAATAAAGGATGCATAATATTTCATCCAAGCATCAGGAGAATGGCTCAAATATCTTAAGTGCTAGAAAATGGTTAGCTCTTTGACATTTCATGTTGCGGTTATACTGGAAACTCCTTTAGAAATCACCAGGAATGCGTACGCAAATTTGAAAGTCGCAAAGTATCGTTGAGAAAATCACTGATGGAACTATTCATTTACTGCAAATAGTCAGTGGCAGCTGCTTGAAAAATAAACCTTGACAATTTGGATCTGGCAATGAAGCTTCTCTTTTGTCATAATACAGTGAAGCTAATCTTGTCCTCTTGATTTTGTAACTAATCTCTGGGCTGCAATGAGGACTAAATTACCAATGATTCTCTACCTGTTTGCTATCCAGTGACCACGTGTACGGGACAGTCAGGTGAAATTGGGAGAGTGTTCAGCTATGATTCCATGTTCTGATGACACTGTAATTCTGAATAAGTTTTAAAATCCAACATGAGCAAAGCAAATCCAAGATTATGCAGTGTCCTTTTCTGTAAATTTATTAACAAACTCGCCTCATGTTTTTCTTTTGCTCACCATATTGATTTCCTGGTCACGGATTTGCACATGGTAGATGTAGTTGTTTCATCAAAGGTGTTAACATAGGCTACAACTCTCTGGCCGTCTAATTGCAGAGTCGGGAGCCAGTGGGGAGCATTAGGAATTGTCTATTTTGCTCGAATCTGTAGTTTCTCAAAACTATTACTCTTTATTTATAGCAAGTATTTACACATTTGGACCTCTATGCATGTTGGAATTTCTCCTTCTAGATCTCTCTCATTTCTCTGTCAAGTGATCTGACATTACTAGTACATTAGTGTCATGTATGTTTCTGATGGTTAGTTCTTTACATCTCCCACCAAGTACTTATCTCTATCATACTTATGTCTTATGTCCTCTGCCACAAAGTCTCAGAGTTCACAGGATTAGTCTTCCTGATCTCCTTTTGAAAATGAAAATACTCTATTTTATTCGTGTGAATGTTTCTTTCTTGGGTGGCTCTGCAGCTTGTAGTAAATCTTGTTTATCAGGACCTGAGTAGTAAGCCAACGTTTCTATTGTCTTTCTAAGGATAATAAGGCACATCTCTTTATGATATCCCGGTCTGTTTCAATCCTACGCTAACTTGGTTGTGGAGTGCCTTCCTTCTCTTGGTCTCTCTCTCCCTCCCTGGACTTCAGCACTGGTTACCCAAGTGCTCTGTGCCTGCGATTAACGTTTGGAGCCCAGTTACTTCTCTGTTTTTCCTCATGCTATTGCACCCACTGATGGGTACTCGTGTTGATACTAGATTTGTGTTTTTGTTCTAGAGATAGAAGCTTTGTTCTCAATCTCCTACTCATTAGTAACTCTGGAAATAACTCTAAAGAGCTAAATTAAAGTCTTTGAATCTTTGATAGTTCATACCCATTTCCAAGCTTTTCCATTCGCTTGTCGATAACAAGGTGAACTTGTTACATAAACAGGCAATATTCATTTGAGGAATTATGGGTTAGCTCATTAACATATTGAGGCCCATCATCGGACATTACGATGAGCAGGATGCCATATCTCACATAACTTCTCGATGATGTTTCTTCTGTGATACTACACAATCTGTTTACTTCAATCCACTGTGAGTAGTAATCATAGAGTTCTACAGTGCAGAAGGAGACCATTCGGCCCATTGAACTTGCACTGACCACAATCCCACCCAGGATCTATTCCCATAACATCATCCATATACCTTACCTAGTCCCTCTCAAGGGCAATTAAGCACAGGCAATCCACTTAACCCACATATCTTTGGACTTATAGGAGGAAACCAGAGCACCCAGAAGAAACCCACGCAGACATGAGGAGAAGGTGCAAATTCCACACAGACAGTGACCCAAGGTGGGAATTGAACCCGAGTCCCTGACACTGTGAGGCAGCAATGCTGACCACTGTGTCACCATACTTTTCCTCCTAAATTCAAATAAATCTATTCCAGGTACTCCCCTGGCCTTGATGGAGAAGTAGTCACCAGTTGTGGTTCTTTTCGTTCTTGGCTGTTTATGGCACAAGTACAACAGTTAGAAATTATTTCTTTTATAGAGCTGTTTACTGCCTATGGTCACAGCTGTCCAGTCTGCCGTTCAATGTCTCAGCTTGTATCTGCTGCTCCTCCAATGTTCTGATGTCTTGGTGCATCATATTCTTTTCTCTTGTACCCCTTCACAGGGTCTGTTTCCTTGCCAGCCCTGAGTTGTCTTTCTGAGGTTTGGTGCATCTTTTACTCACAGCTGCCATGTTGAGATTTTGGGGTCCAGACAGGTGTTTTGGGGATTATTTGTTCTTTCAATGAATGCTGCTCAAGTTTGTAGCTTTTCAAAACCACTTGGACACTGGGTCTGTCTCCGAAAGACCATCTTGCCCAAGCCCCTCCCTCTTACAGTAGATTCACCTGGCAGGAAGCATAACTCCCACTAAAATCAAACTGGCTGGAAACAACAAAAAAAAAGTCATGAATATTAAACAATATTAAACAGGTTAAAACACTTTGGTTCTTGTAACTTGTCCCTTGTAATTACAACACTTCATGTATTGCACTACACACTCTACACTACCTGAAAATATTGGCTCAATTTTACTGGGCTGAGGATGGAGATGGGAGAGAGTCTGGAAAATAGAAAGGAGTTGCACAGGGACAGCCACCAAGAACAGCCCCATTCCCCCCCTCCCCCCCCAACCCCCACTCTCACCCTCACTGTTCCGCTGCTAGGAACATTTTCTGGCCTGAATTCTTCACTTTTGTCAGAGATACTGGCCATGCCAACCTGAGCCTGGTCCAACTCTTGCATGAAGGAATTCACTGAGTCAGTCTTCACTGCACAAGGCAGTAATCCGATCTCGTAGCTGAGAAAGACAGGATTTGAACTCATAATTCCAACACAAAAGCCTGTTGGAACATGTTAGTAATGGAAGAAATAGGTTTGTTCTAATGAAGGGAACACCTTAACCCGCATAAACGATATTAATGGGGCTATTGAGGTGATAGAATATGAACTCCATGATTAAAGGCCAAATTAATGGCCAATCAGAGAGCCTCTTGCTTTGTATTTAACCAGGAGTGTCAGTTCCTCTGGCACTCTGAGTGTAGACTGCTAACTGTAAGCACTCTGTATACTGTCATCAGGCTTATAAATGGTGTTTGCTGAAGGGACTTCTGCTTCTGAGAACATGTTACCCTCTAAGGGTGGCACAGTAGCACAGTGGTTAGCCTGCTGCTTCACAGCTCCAGGGACCTGTGTTCGATTCCTGGCTCGGGTCACTGTCCGTTTGAACATTCTTTTCGTGTCTGCGTGGCTTTCCTCTGGGTGCTCCGGTTTTCTCTCACGTCCAAAGATGTGCGGGTTAGGTTGACCATGCTAAAATTGCCCCTTAGTGTCCTGGGACGTGTAGGTGAGAGGGATTAGTGGCTAAATGTGTAGGGATATGGGGATAGGGCCTGGGTGGGATTGTGGTCAGTGCAGACTGAATGGGCCGAAGGGCCTATTCCTGCATTGTAGGGATCTATGATTCCATTCGTACCCACCTTTATTACGGTCATGTGGGGCATCCTTAGTGTTGATTAGTTTTCATTCCATTTACTGGTTTGCTTTTAATTCTAATCACGTCTTGTTGTCCCTTATGTGCCTTTTATTTCTTTCATTTTCCCTCCTTTCAGCTGGTGCACACATTAATTCTGCCTTTTTAACCATTCCCTGATCCATCTCCTGGCTCTTTCCAGGCCATTACTTGTGTTAAATTGCTTGTGTATTTTTGGATGACCTCTCTTTTTTTTGTCCCGTCCTGGGCTCAGTTGACAGCAATTTTTCAGAAAAAGTAAAAAGAAAATGGAACCAACCCAAAATGTTTAATGTTTCCTGTTGTTTATAATGGGCTCTGGGTGTGTTGGTGGGGCCATTTCTTTACAGCTCATTATCACTAGTCCACATGTTGCAATGAGTCAAAGAAAAAATTCCTTTTGGTAATTTTAAACAACATTAAGAACTTGTGGTTACTTATTTCCTCCTAGTTTGTGAATCTCCTATGATTATATGACCATATATCATGTAATGATGCAGCAAATTTATTATCTTGAGGAGAACAACAGTGTTCCAGTTCTAGAAAGTAAGGAGAAGTCAGACCCCAGGATGCCTCAGCATTTCATAACTTCCACATGTGGTTACAGTGTTTGGCAGTGATGAGCTTCCTCCTCCAGTTCGCCTCTGCACATTTGATCTTTATCTGAGAAGGTAAAAAGTATGCCTTAAGAGCCCCATGATATCGAATCTAACTGTGACCCAGTAGCTTGAATGAAAGTTAAGCAGAGAGAATTGAGGACGTCTTTATTTCTGAAATTGGACAATGAAGCTCATCTTAAAAGTTTAAATTTTATTTGTTAGTGTCACAAGTAGGCTTACATTAACACTGCAGTGAAGTTACTGTGAAAATCACCTAGTCACGACACTCCAGCGTCTGTTGGGATACACTGAGGGAGAACTTAGCATGGCCAATGCACCTAATCAACATGTCTTTCGGAGGAAACTGGAGCACTCGAAGGAAACCCACACAGACATGGGGAGACTGTGCAAACACAGACAGTGACCCAAGCTGGAAATCGAACCCTGGTCCCTGACGTTGTGAGGCAGCAATGCTAGCCATTGTGCCACCATCCCAAGTATGATCTAAGTGCTTGTTAGCACTGAGAAAAATCTTATTTATTTCAGAAGCAATGGATTGTGCATTTCTGTGTTTGTATATTTTTGCCCAGAAATGGGATCACCCTGTGCCTGTTTTACAGGTAGAAGACATCCAGAGACTGAATGCTTATCGGGGCTGAGGAAAACATGGCCCTTGCACTTTAGCAGCTCACAAAATGCAAACCTGATCCATTTGTGACTTTGAGAGATTTTTATCTTTTGGTATATGATTCAGGCTGTGAGCTGTGATGGAGTACGTGAAGTGCGTGGGTGCAAAGTGGGCTGGTTAGAAGGTCTGCCTCAATTGCCCAACACAACAGCCCAGCTCCCAACATTGTTTAAAGACCCCCTAAACCTCTCCCTACTTCACCCCCCCTTACCACCCTGATGCCAACCAAATTCACCCAAGGCCTCCCCAACGCCCTCATATCACCTTAATATCCATGCCACCATAGGCCTCCCCAATCACACTTGCCACCTCTGTGCCCTCATGTATCCTCCATAGCCATTCACTCAATGTGCACTATGTACAATCCTCAGGATCTGTTTAAAGCAATGTAAATTATTTCAAGATCATTGAAAAAATATTAAACTTTTAAATGCTAAGAAAATGCTAAATTCATATTCACAAACCTAAAGGAAAAGCATTATAATCCTTTAAGTGCCTCTAAAGTTTGTAAAGAAACAAGAACAATATCAAAGCCATATTTTGTTATTATCGCCTTTATAAACTTCAATAGTCCTCAGATAAATAAAACCATCTGCTAAGGAGAAGCTTTTGAAAACCAGACAAGCATACATAAAAGAACAACTATCAAACAAAAGCTTCCAGTTCCACTGACCCAGATCTACATTTCCATTTCAAAGCAGGGTACCTGTCAATCAATGGATGGGACAGGTGCAGACCATGTTATTCTACTTTCCAAAGCATTATTTTTTAAACAGCCAGATCTGCAAGGCTAATTAAATTAGAGCTCAAAAAACATAACAGTAGCAGACATTTTAAAAACATTTATACTACATTGTGGTACTTTTTCCATTTGAAAAGTACTTCAATGCATGTGAACAATTCCACAATGCTAGCCAATGAAGGGGGTCAACTTACCTTTATTGGATAGATTTCTATGATGAATCACTGCATTAAAAACAGATCGACTTTATAATACAACATCTAATAGTGACTTCTGAAGGTGTCAAAATATTTTACAACTTGCCTTTCAGAAGTTCCAGACTGCTGAGTAGGCTTTCCGTATTCTTGTAAAATGCTCAAACATGGTGTATACTTAACGAGCTTTCGGAACTCACACCACTGAATGAAAATGGTGAGTGAGAGGAAATTCGATTTGTGTCCCCCATTCAAAATAGGAACCTCGGCTTCAGTAGGGGCAGCTGAAGATTTTGAAAAGCTGGGCATTCATGACCCTCAAAATGGCCAAAGGAAAATGGTGCAAAGTCAGGGATGTGAAGGAAAATTGGATTTCACTCCAAACTGTGCCCTGGCAAAAATTTGATCCTTGTATTTCATCTGACAGGTGGCATACAAATGTTCATTTCATTCTGAAACATTACCACTTGCCATTACAAATCAAAGCTCTCCACTGACAAATGAAAGCACATTCTGGATTTACGAGGCCGGATTTAGAGTATCGTGTGCAGTTTTGGTCACCTAATTACAGGAAGGATATTAGTAAGGTTAAAGAGTACAGAGAAGGTTTACAAGGATGTTGCCGGGACTTGAGAAACCGGGTTACAGAGATAGGTGAAATAGGTTAGGACTTTATTCCCTGGAGCATAGAAGAATGAGGGGAGATTTGATAGAGCTGTACAAAATTATGACGGGTGAATGCAATCAGACTTTTTCCACTGAGGCTAGGGGAAAAAAAAACTAGAGGACATGGGTTAAGGGTGAAGGGTAAAAAGTTTAAAGGGAATATTAGAGGGGGACTTCTTCACACAGAGAATGGTGAGAGTGTGGAATGAACTGCCAGATAAAGTGGTGAATGTGGGCTCACTTTTAGGAATATTAAAATGTTTAAAGTGGACAGATACATTGATGAGTGGGGTGTGGAGCGATATGGTCCAGGTGCAGGTTAGTGGGAGTAGGCAAAAAATGCTTTGGCACGGGCAAAAAGGGCTAAAACGTCTATTTTTGTGATGTAGTGTTCTATGGTTGTTTGATGGTTCTATATTTAAATAAGAGACCTATGTTTCTGTGAACTTTATGGAAAACTAGTCTGCCACAGACCTGACTAATGAGGTGATATATATAAGAAATTGCTGAGCTAATCAGTGCTAACAACCCACCATAACACTGCAGGAGCCCATATAATGGGCCATACACTCATAGGCTACTGGCAAAATTCTGAGCCACATTCTGAGTCTATTTCCTGGATTGAACAACAGAACTTTGACTGCCACTAACAACTTTCTGTTGGTGCTGGGTTGCTTTTTTTTTATTAATTTGTGGGACATGGGCATCCCTGGCTGGCAGCACTTATTGTCCATCCCCAGTTGCCCAAGGGCATTTGAGAGTTGGCCACATTGCTATGGATGTGGAATCACATGTAGATCAGACCAGATAAGGACAGCAGATTTCCTTCCCTAAAGAACATTACTGAAACCAGGTGGGTTTTTATGACAACCAGCAATGTTCACCAATGGTCATCAATAGATTCTTAATTCAAGATTTTTTTTATAGAATTCAAATTCCACCATCTGCCGTTGTGGGATTCTGGGTTCTGGACGCAGGTTCCCAGAACATTAGCTGAGTTTCTGGATCAATAGACTCACAATAATACCGCTAGGCTATCTCCTCCCTCAAAAATGACTGCCTTTGAAAATAATTTCATAGTAGATATGGATGAGCTGCACTTGGAGCTGGTGATGAAGGCAGGGGGCATCAAGGAAGACGGGAGCAAGCAAGGGTAACTTGGCAGAGAGCGGGTGAGCTGGGCACTCTGCCGGAGAGCTCTGCCATAGTCGATCTTCTGGGAGAAACTTCCTACCTTAAACTTACTGAGGATCGATGTGAACAGTCTGACGCAATTTCTCTTGTGCTGCATTACTGAAAGCATAGAGGCTGTGGCTGGAATATTTCTAAGAAGGCATTGAGGAGTCAGGCATTTACACAAATCCCCTTTTGTTTTGATAATTGAAACTTCTGCCTGCAATAATTGTTTTCCAAAGCACGTCCTCTTGACTGCTGGGATGAGTGTATTAAAGGGTTGATCATGCAGTTTCTGCCTTCCATACAGTCAGAACTGCTTTGTATCCCTTTGTTGGTCATCCTTAAAACCCCTCAGACGGGGAAATTCCAATTAACAAAATGTCACTTGTGCCAGTCATAATGTAGGGACAAAACATAAATAATTTACAAATGACGTCAAGTTTCAGATAGCCTTAGTGCCTATGGGAAAACACAAATGAAAAATAATAATTTAAAAATGTTTGTCTTTGCCCTTTATCATCACCATGTCCAATCTTCCCACTTTTCCCATTTGTTTCCAGTTTTAAATTCCCGGATTTGAACACTGCTGACTGTGGAATAAACCAGAAGAATTAATACTGGATCAGTATTGTCATTTGGGAATGTTCTGGGAGAACTCTGGAAGAACCCAGAGAGATTGCTGTTCATATTCGATCGTTTGAATGAACTCAAGTATAGGATTTATTTTGCTGATAATCAGTGAAATACAGATCCCGAAAGCTGTGGTGAAGTGTCTGACATCATGTACAGTTTAATACTTCTCTCATGATATTCAGTGCTAATGACCAGCCACCCCACTGTGTTAGATTTAATTCACTGAGCTGAAATCCTGGGATTTGTCATGATAAGCTGAAGTAAAACTTCAACAGGTTTATTGAAGACAGCAGCAGCAGAGCTGTGTTCACTGTGTTTCGCTCACAGGCTAAAGTGAAACTGAGACTGGATCACATGACACATGTGCCTTCTCGTGATGGCATGTTGCTATTCCTTAAGGTCATATTACATCAATTAGGGAATGCTATAGTAGGTTCTGATAATGTGGGAGAAATCAAATCCCTTCCTTTTCCTTCAGATAATACTGACCCTGTGGCTTTTTGTAATTATTGCAGCACTTCCTTGCTTTTATATTTTATTCTTTTCATGATACAGAATTAGGAGCAGGAGTAGCCCATTCAGCCCCCTGGCAGTTCAGACCATCCAATGTGATCCTGGCTGATCTGATTGTAACTTCGATTCCAGAGTCCCACCCACCCCAATAACCCCCCCCCCCCTCCAACCCCTTGATGCTTAAGCTCAGCACCCAGTTAGTCCTTTGCGGTTAGTCCTAATTTGATGAGGTGAAGAAGTTGGTGGGCACAGTAAGAAGCCTCACCACACCAGATTTAATTGGAATCAGGAGCTTTCGGAACGCTGCTCCTTCATCTACTTTAATGAGTTGCCTCTCTTGACCCCCCCAAAAATTCCTCTGCTCTCACTCCTCCAGTGCTTCTCATCATAAACATGTTTATTTGCAGTGGGGATTACTGATGGAATGTGAGGTTAATTGTAACGTTTGGACCAGTGGCGAACAACTAAAGCATCACAAAACTGTCAGCGCTGAAGTTGGAACCTTACTAGTTTTTTTTTGCGTACGGCTCACGATCATTGTATGCTGTGACTAACATCGCTTTTAGCTCAAAGGAAATTGAGTGAGTGGGAAAGTTGTGAAGCTAGGAAATGTTACTGAGGGAAAAACAGCTGAGGGAAGGGAAATTTACGAGGTTCCTGTTTCTACAGACTGGTCTAGGCTGTGGTAAATAACTTTGTTTCAACCTTTTTACTGTGGTGTTGACCATGGTCTTTGCTTTGCAAAAAACAATAAAGAAAAGATAGAACATTAGAACATTACAGCGCAGTACAGACCCTTTGGCCCTCAACGTTGCGCCGACCAGTGGAACCAATCTAATGACCCTTTAACCTAAACTATTCCAATGTTATCCATATGCCTATCCTCTGACCATTTGAACGCCCTCAAAGTTGGTGAGTCCACAATTGCTGCAGATGGGAGCAGGTCAGGGAGTATCGCTGAAAGAAACATGAGTTAATGTTTCACTTAGTGCGATCGTTCATTAGTTTTGATGTAAGGTCACTTGACCCAAATCATTGAGCAGAATCTTCTGTCGAGAATCTCGCTGGCTGATTGGAAAGCAGGCGAGACGCCCAGTATCACCTCTTCTTCAGAAGGTCGACCAGATCTTTTGCCAATCAGGTGGTACACAGGCCACCAGAATCAGAGGCTGGCAATTCCTGTCGCCAATGGTGCCGTAGAGCTGGGTGTGGCAGCAGCAGTAGAAACAATAGCCCCCATCCTCCCCCCACCCCCGTCACCCACCCATCCCTGCCCCACATCCTCTCACTAAAGTCCCAGCACCCAGGAGAAAGGTAAGTAATGGGGAGGCAGAGGCATGGAGGGATGGGTGGATATCCGTTGGGTGGGCGCCACGGGAAGAGGGATCAGGAACAAAGGTTGGGGAGTGGGTGCAGTGGCTCTGAGCAGGCACTGCCACGTCCAATCTTCATGCCTTTTTTCATGACATGAGTAGCCAGATGCTCTTTCCTAGAGTAGAACAGGCAAGTATTAGGGGACAGAGGTTTAAGGTGCGTGGGGAAAAGTTTAGAGGAGATGTGCGAGGCAAGTGTTTTTTGGTAGTGAGTATCTGAAACATGCTGCCTGGGGAAATGGTGAGGGCAGGTAAATAGTGGCAATTAAGGGGCATTGGGAACAGGATGGAAATAGAAGGATACGGACTCCGTAAGTGCATACGGTTTTAGTTTAAGTAGACATCACGATCGACTCGGAGAGCTGAAGGATCTGTTCTTGTGCTGTAGTGTTGGTTCTTTGTTCCTCGTGTAGAATGAGGGATTCCCCTGCCCTCCCATTGATGAACAACCCGCACAGTTTAACCAGTCACGCGGGCTGCACGTCAGCAGCTCAACCACAATCCTTCTTACTTCCTGTGGAGGCGGTGCGTACTGGAGCTGACACCAGCCTACCAAATCTTCAGGTTCTCCTGCAGTTGGGCTTCTCACTGAGTGAGTGGTGGCTGCCTGGGTGACAATGCACATACCAAAATCAACAACGGACCCCAGGCCAAATATGAGTAATGGTGGGGATAGGGATTGCTGTACATAGAACATAGAACATAGAACATTACAGCACAGAACAGGCCCTTCGGCCTTCGATGTTGCGCCGACCAATATAAAAAGCAATGCCCCTCCAAACTAAACCATTCCCTTCTCTTCCATATACTTATCAACTAACCTCTTAAACGCCACCAAACTTGGCGCATCTACAACTGCTGCAGGCAGGGCATTCCACTCCCGAACCACCCTTTGGGTAAAGAACCTGCCTCTGATATCCGTCCTATAACTATCACCCCTTAATTTAAAGCTGTGTCCCCTCGTGCTAGCTTTTTCCATCCTAGGAAAAAGGCTATCACTGTCCACCCTATCTAAACCTCTAATCATCTTATATGTTTCGATAAGGTCCCCTCTTAGCCGCCTCCTTTCTAACGAAAACAACCTCAAATCCCTCAGCCTCTCTTCATAAGACCTGCCCTCCATACCAGGCAACATCCTGGTAAACCTCCTCTGTACCCTCTCCAATGCCTCCACATCTTTCTTATAATGTGGGGACCAGAACTGCACACAATACTCCAAGTGCGGCCGCACTAGAGTTTTGTACAGTTGCAACATGACGTTGCGGCTCCGAAATTCAATCCCTCTACCAATAAAAGCCAGCACCCAATAAAAGCTGTAGGGTGAGGGGGGGTGGGAGGGGGGTCATAAAAGATCAGGATTGGAGGGGGGGTCGGAGAGAAGAGGTTTTCAATAATGGGTGGACTTTGAGGACACGGGAAAGGCAGGTGACCCCATATGCCCCCCCCCCCCCCCCCCCCCCTCCCCCCCCCCCCCCCCCCCCGCCCCCATTTAATCCCCGAGCCACCACTAAATTGCAGTAGGCTCAGGGAGAACAGGTGTAAATTGAATCATCAATGAGCCAAATTGTCATCCTTCTGCCACCAGCTGGAATCCCACATCAGCCCCTTCTGCTCTTTGAATTCATCAGGGAGTTTTTCCCTCTGCTGGGAGATGATCGTGCCCCCCACGCCTCCCTCAATGAGCTGGGCCTGGTCGCCATGGTTCCAGCCACAAGAGGCCTTGGTGTTGAAGAGGTGGTAGAATTCTGAATGTGTTGGCGTTTGTGTGGGGTGAAGCTTGTGAGTTCAGAGAAATCAAGCTGTGATGTTATTAGGTCACGAATGAGGGATATGCTGGAGGTGGGATGAGCTAAGGGAACGATTGCAAAGATAGGCATGGAAGCTATAATGTTTGATCAAATGTGAGGTTCAGAGCTCAGCTTTGGGTGAAGGAGAGTATTGAAGTTGTGCACATCAGGGTTCAGTTTCACCAGGTGCCCTGGGGGAGGCACTGGGTTGATCTTACCATTGGAAACCTGCAAGATGTCCCTGGGGGCCACATGGCCAAAAGCGTCAAACAGCAAACTTTTGTGTGCACTGCCCTCATAATGTCCTCATTAGGGCAGCATGGTAGCACAGTGGTTAGCACTGCTGCTTCACAGCTCCAGGGTCCTGCGTTCGATTCCTGGCTCGGGTCACTGTCTGTGTGGAGTTTGCACATTCTCCTCGTGTCTGTGTGGGTTTTCTCCTTCAGTCCGAAGACGTGCAGGTTAGGTTGATTGGCCATGCTAAGAAATTGCCCCTTAATGTCCAGAGATGGAGGGATTAATGGGTATAATATGTAGGCATATGGGGGTAGGGTCTGGGTGGGATTGTGTTCGGTGCAGACTCAATGGGCCGAAGGTCCTCTTTCTGCACTGTAGGGTTCTATGGATCTTCCTTGCTTGTTTGCTCCCATTTCACTAACTCATTGTGACTTGCATTAAATTAGGAGTGACACACAGTCACCAGCATTGATGGCACCGTGGGCAGCTAAATAGAATCTTTTGGGTTTACTGGCAATATTTGATGGGATTTAAACTTCTTTAGTAGGTTGAACTGCTGTTTGTTTTGGCAAGCTAGTTTAAAATTAAAAGACTGACAGGTTAAGAATATTGCTGGGAAACTTTGGTGCAGTGTCATGTCACAAGACAAGCGTTCCAGAGGCCCATTTCTGGAAACATGGGTTCAAATTTGAATTCATGAATAAACCTGGAATTGAAAGCTAATGGTGACTGAGAAACCATAATCAGTTATTGTAAAAAAAAATCTGGTTCACTCATGGGAGAGAATCTGCCATCTTTACCCAGTCTGGTCAACCATGTAACTCCAGAACCATAGCAATGTGATTGATTCTTTACTGCTCTCTGAAATGCCTCAGTGAGCCACTCAGTGTAAGGGCAATTGAAGATGGACAACCTGATGTTGGCATTTCAGTGACGTTCACATCCCACAAAAGCATAAACATTCCTGAACATTACCAGATGTTACAGGAGTTGGCTGTGGCAGATTACAAAGGTGCTGAATTCTATCCCCTGGTTAAGAATTGACCACAGTTGAGGTAAAACCTGTCTGTTCACAATCTTGGTGCTGTATTTGACTCTGAGATGAGCTTCCCACCTCAAATTTGTGTCCTTACTCAGACTATTTCCATCTCTGTAACATTGCCCGACTTCACCCCAGCTCCCAGTTCACCTGCTGCTGAAACCCTACCACCTCTTCAACGTGACTATTCCATATCTGGTTGCCTTTCTACATTTTACCCTTGCGATTATTCAGCTTTCAAAATAAATTAATATTTGTTGTTTATGTGTGTTTGGCATACACAGGGTTAATGTGGGACTGAGTACTACAATAACCGCCCAAAATGTGATGTAAGAAGGTCCATGACACAGACCTAAGGTGAGTGTGGCCAGAGATGTGTTCAGATCTAAACATGAAGATAGCTCCATGCTGGTACCTTTTATTGAATATATGTATGCAGATACAAGCTGTTTATATATACTTGCTGTTAAGATACAGAACACTACAAAGCTCTCCTTAACAGATATGTTCTGTAACCAACACCATTACGGCCCTTTTTGTCCAAAATGTCATTCTCTTTTGTCAAAACTTTTCTCCTATCTTTTTAGCTGCTGGCTTTGACTTCTATGCTAGATTTTGGGAGCTATACAAATTAGTTTGTCTTCAAAACAATCTTAAAATCTACAGTTTAGAAGGAGGCATTTTTGGCCCATCAAGCCTGCACCGACAATAATCCCACCAAAGTACTATCCTATTCTCGTAACCCCACATATTTACCCTCCTGATCATTAAGAGATAATTTTAGCATGGCCAATCAACCTAACCCGCTAATCTTTAGATGGTGGAAGGAAACTGGAAGAAACCCAAACAAAACAGGGAGAATGTGCAAACTCCTGAGGCTGGAATCGAATCCAGGTCCCTGACACTGTGAGGCAGCAGTGCTAACCACTGTGCCGCTGTGCCCGCAGTCATTTTATTGAGAACAGTTTAACTCACTTTCACAATTTCACACGTTGATTGATCTGCTCTCTTTGGAAAATTGCTCATTTTTATTAAACATGCGCCGTTCTCAATTTAAATCTGAAATATATAACTCAGGGAAGAAACACGGTGGCTGTGATTTTAAATGTTACAATGGTGTGAATACCAGAGTGATCCACGCTGATCTGTTCTGTGCAGTCGGGAACACAATCGCCCTATCTTTCTTCATTTTTTGGGAGAATGGTGAGTTGCGTTCTTATTCTGGGAGGGGCGAGGTCTAAACATGCCAATGAGCCAGACTGCGAAGCGGTCAGGCATATTTTGGGGGGATCGCCCCAATCTCATGGTGCACTCCTTCTCCCCATGGACATCACGACCTGCCCCCACTTATTGGTGGCATGTTTCTCTATCACCTCCCAGCACAGATCACCAGTATGAGGGCACTGGGGGCCTCTGAATGGCTCCCTCTTCATAACCCCTAATATGCCCCTTTCATGACTCCTGACATGAGTCCACTTTATGGTCCACCCCTGCATGAACTCCACACCCCTCCACCCCCTGCCTAATGCCTGTCATAGCCCCCTCCCCCTCTGGCACTGCCCTGGCACACTAGCAGTGGACAACTGTGTCAGATGGGTACTGCCAAGTGGACAGTGCTCAGCCATGTCCCTGACTACCAGGTTTCAATGAATTCTGAGCCCCCAGCATGAAGATCAGTAATGACGCTGGCCTTACACTGCTCCTGAAGATTGGAAGGTTCTGGAAGCTGGGTGTATCCGGTGCCGAAGGGGATATGCATATTTAAATATTAACTTAAATTTCCTTCCAGGTGTGATCCAGTTTGCTCCAGCAGAAAAAGACTGTGACAATTGCATATCATTTGGTGCTAGGTACTAAATGTACTAAACAGACTTTTAGGACTATGTGTTATTTTTCCGGGATCAGTGCGACCTGCTCTAGGTGTAGTGAGGTTGGAAAATTGCCCCCAGCATCATTAAAATGTGAATTTTTTTTTTGGCACTTTTACTCCATTCTTAAAGTTACAATGCCAATTCTCAGAGTATGGAATCCCTACAGTGCAGTAAGAGGCCATTCGGCCCATCAAATCTGCACTAACTCTGCAACAGGGCATTTTACCAAGGCCCACTGCCCTGCCAATCCCCATAACCTCACCAATTTGTCCCACTCACCCCCCCCGACATAAGCATCTTGAGACACTAAGGGTCAATTTAGCATGGTCAATTCACCTTTGGGTTGCGGAGAAAACCGGAGCACCCAGAGAAAACCCCCACTGACAAAGGGAGAACTTTGAAACTCTCCCGCACAGACAGTCACTCAAGGCCGGAATTGAACCCGGCTTCCTGGCGCCATGAGACAGCAGTGCTAACTGCTGTGCTGCCCCAAACAATAAATGGAATTTTGAAATGCCACCAGCAGTTACGGCGGGATTTGAACCCAAAGTATTAACCTGGGCCTCCCACCACCTCCTGGGTATAAGCAACAGACGGGACAAACCCAAATCTATCTTCTTGCTTGCCCCTTAAACCAATTTCCAATTCATGGTCCCCACAAACAAGATCCAAGGTGACAAGATGAGATGTTGCACCCCATCTTGGGCTTGATATGACACATTTGATCTTACTGTGAAGATGCCAGCGTTGGACTGGGGTTAGAAGTCTCACAACACCTGGTTAAAATCCAACAGGTTTATTTGGTAGCAAAAGCCACTAGTTTTCAGAGTACTGCTCCTTCATCAGATAAGTGGGAAAACTCCCACTCATCTGACGAAGTGGCAGTGCTCCAAAAGCTAGTGGCTTTTACTACCAAATAAACCTGTTGGACTTTAACCTAGTGTTGTGAGACTTCTTACATTTGATGTAGTTCTTGCACAGTGTCTAAACAAGTCTGTCCGATATGTGCCAGGACATTCTGTGCCCAAATTGCCCTGATCAATCATCTTCATACACGCTGCAATCAGCCTCAAAATGACTAATGGTGTCGAGGTCCTCATCGATGAAGGTGGACGAACAACAACATTTGATCTTAGCCAGAAGGCCGAGTTTAATTTCCATTGTAATTGTTGGAGGAAACAAAATACTCAACTGGGCTGGTTGATCGCTCCTATTTTTAGCTGTGGTTAAGCACATTAGGATGCAGTAAAAATAATTCATCTGCTGCAAGAGGAAAGTTCACGTCAAACGTGGACATGCAGTATTTTGCAGATACAGTGGTTACGGTGGCTTGCAGTATTGGACATTGTTTCTGGGAAATGTCAAAAAGGAAGGAATGTTTAAGATTGGAGAGGCACCTTAAATATGAAACAGAGCAAACCTTTCACTCTTGCTCAAAATTGAAGAGAGGGAGAACGTGAGAAATTTCAATGAAAAGTAGCAACTTTTAAGAAGTAAAGGTGGATGGCCTGGTGTGGTAGGGGGGAGCGGAAGTTTTGCATTGAGGCAATATATGTATGAAATATTTTAAAAAGGGGCTTTAAAATGGAGGAGAAAGATCACAATCTAACGTTGTTAAACTCTCGTCCTGAGGGCTGCAACATGCCCCACATCAAGAGGAGGTTTGTGATGGGCTTCACTGGATCATTGCAGCAGACCCAGAATGGACATGTCGACATGAGAGCAAGGTGCCAAGTTAAAATGGCAGGTAGCGGGAAAGTGATGGTGGGGGGGGGAGGGGGGGGGGCTGGTGCGGGGGGCATGCTGGTGGACTGTACAAAGATGTTTCTCAAAGCGGTCACCTGGTCTGCGGATAGATTCCCCACTGTAGAGGAGACCATGCTGTAAGCAGTGAATACAATAGTAATCTGTAGGTGAAACACTGTTTAACCTGAAAGGAGTATTTGGAGCCTTGAATGGTGTAGTGGGAGGAGATAAAGAGGCTGGTGTCAAACCGTTTGTGATTCCATGGGAAGGTGCAGTGGAAAGGGATGGGCATGAAGGAGGAGTGGACTAGGTTGTTACAGAGGGAACTAGTCCTACGGAAGCTGACAGAGTTGGTGTGGGACGAGGGGACGGTGGAGATGGAGGTTCCGGCAGTGAGGGGAAGATGTGTTTGATGTTAGCATTGTGCTGGAATTGGCAGTAAATGATGATCCTATGAATGCAGAGGCTAATTGGGTATTTGAACAATCCTCACCCGTCATGTTATCTGTCATGTATCACTTCACCATCCTTAAGGGCGGCACAGTGGTTAGCAGTGCTGCCTCACAGCACCAGAGACCCCAGTTTGATTCCTGGCTTGGGTCACTGTCTATACGTAGTCTGCATGTTCTCCTCATGTCTGTGCGGGTTTCCTCTGGGTGCTCCGGTTTCCTCCCACAGCCCGAAAGATGTGCTGGTTAGGTGCATTAGCCATACTAAATTCTCTCTCAGTATGCCTGAACAGGCACCAGAGTGTGGTGACTGGGAGATTTTCAGAGTAACTCCATTATGGTATTAATGTAAGCCTACTTGTGACACTAATAAATAAACTTAAACTTACAAACCTGCTTCACATCTCCAAGCTCTGTTTCCTCTTCAAAGGATTTAACATGTTGTCACCTCTTAAATTCACACCTATCTTCCCCGAAATCCATGTTTAAATCCCTCTAACCAAGGTCCTGTAAACCACTAGAAAAAGGCAAAAACAGTTTCTTGTAAAATCACAAATTACATCCCATGTGACTGCAACTAAGGTAAACTTTCTTGTTCTTCTCAACTTGTCTGCAACCTTTGTCACGATGACTATACCATCCCCTTCAAATGCTTTTTCACCTAATTCCATCTTGGTGGGACTACCTTCACCTGGTTCCATTTTTATCTATTTAATTGTATCCCGATTGTCACCTATTCCCACATTGTTGTCTCTGGTGTCCCCAAGTATTTATTCTTGGTTCTGCACTATTTCCCATCCATGAACTGAACCTCGCAGGCACAATCCAGTGTTAGTTTTTCATGTGTGCACCAACGATGCCCAACTTTTCCTCACCACCTCTGTTGCCTTCAGCCACTGCTAAATTATCTGACTGCTTTCAATACTCAGTACTGGATAAGCAGAAACTTCCTCCAGTTAAATATTGGGAAGACTGAAGCAATTATTTTCTGCCCCCATACCAAATTCTATCTCCAGCTTTAACAAAGAGTCATCTGGACTCGAAATGTCAGCTCTTTTCTCTCCTTAGAGATGCTATCAGACCTCCTGAGATTTTCCAGCATTTTCTCTTTTGATTTCAGATTCCAGCTTCCGTATTAATTTGCTTTTATTAAAGCTGTATACTGGTACGGAGAGTGGGCAGCAGGGAGCCCCGGAAGCGATGAGTATGCAAAGGGTAAAGTTTGGAAACCATTGCAGTAGGGGTTACATTCAAACTCCCCATGTCTTCAATAGATCAGTAACGTTCGATAATGTAAGTGGGATGGCTGGATGGCATGAAGGGATATAGATGGCAATAATTTGCTAATTGTCTGAAGCTCTTTCTGTGGATCTTGGTTTAGATTTCGAGGATTGCAAAATTTCTGGAGGCACTGAAATGGCCCTTTTCATCTCTATGCACTTGTAAACTATTGACTTCCATTTCACACTTCCCATCCATTTAGTTCCATATTTGTGATTTCTAATACTTTGGTAACCATTTAGGAAATTACCACAGGAAGAAAAAAAACCCTTTTTGTTAAAGAAAGTAATTGCAATTAAGTTCTTACTTCAAAGAAAATGAAGTATTTTATGATAAATTCCATGGGAAGTTCCCTACATACAAAATACAGGCATAAAATTCCCCATGTTTATCATTAAAAAGGATTTATGCACTGGTTGCAACATGGAAGTGTATCAGACTTATTACATCCTCTTCCCTTATCTTAAAAATAATCCATCCTATCTCTGTCCCATGATAATAAAGATGCATAAAACCTAATAAAAATTGAATTATTAGCAACACATATTTGTTTCTCCAAAATTACTATTTAATGGAGAAAATCTTAACTATATATGTATCTGCAAAGTTAACTCTAGGAAGAAACATATGTGATAACTTTTCTGTGCTCCTGTATGTCCAGAATGTCCTGTATGTAAGTTAGAATTCTGGATTGCATAGATGCTAATGGTGCTAATATGAAGATCATTCCTAAGTGGTTCTGCTTTCTATACTTTACTGGGAAGGTGATGGCCTAGTGATTTTATTTCTAGACTATTGACCCAGAAACTCAACTAATGCTCTGGGTACCCTGTTTGAATCCTGCAATGGCAGACAGTGGAAAATGAATTCAATAGAAAGTATTTGGAGTTAAGAATCTACAGATGACTATGAAACTATTGTCAGTGGTCAGAAAAACCCATCTGGTTCAATAATGTTCTTTAGGGAAGGAAATCTGCCGTCCTGATCTAGTCTGGCCTACATGTGACTCCAAAGAATCACAACTGCCCTCGGGCAACTAGGGATGGGCAATAAATGCTGGCCCAGCTAGCAATACTCGTGTCCCATGTACTCTGCTCTCAGAATATATTTAGTGCTGTATTTTGAAAATAGAGATGTTTGTAATGGACAGCAAGCATTAAGTGGGTACAATGCCCAGTGTTGCCTTGGTGCATCATTCATTGCAACTGGCCTCAATGTCTATGACTTTGGAAGAGGGGAGAAAAATCATTTTTAAGATTTGTTAAGGGCAGATCGTGCCTTACGAGCCTAGTTGAGTTCTTCGAAAATGTGACTGAACACATTGACGAAGGAAGAGCAGTGGTTTACATGGATTTCAGCAAGGCGTTTGATAAGGTCCTCCATACAAGACTTCTTGAGAAAGTGAGGGGCATGGGATCCAAGGGGCTGTTGCCTTGTGGATCCAGAACTGACTTGCCTGCAGAAGGCAGAGAGTGGTTGTGGATGGATCTTTTTCTGCATGGAGGTCAGTCACCAGTGGAGTGCCCCAGGGATCTGTTCTAGGACCCTTGCCTTATGAAGATAGGTTGAAGGAGCTAGGTCTGTTCTCCCTGGAGAGATGAAGGTTGAGAGACAACCTGATAGAGGTTTATAAGACGTTGAGAGGAATAGATAGAGTGGATTCTCGGAGGCTATTTCCCAGGGCTGAAATGGTCGCTACAAGAGGACACAGGTTTAAGGTGCTGGGGGACAAGTACAGAGGAGATGTTAGAGGTAAGTTTTTCACTCGGAGGGTGGTGAGTGAATGGAGTACCCCAGGGATCTGTTCTAGGACCCTTGCTGTTTGTCATTTTCATAAATGATCTGGATGAGGGATGGGTTAGTAAGTTCGCCAACGATATGAAGGTTGGTGGTGTTGTGGATAGTCTGGAGGGATGTCTGAAGTTGCAGCGAGACATAGATAGGATGCAAGACTGGGTGGAGAAGTGGCAGATGGACTTCAATGCGGATAAATGTGTGGTGTTCCATTTTGGCAGGACCAATGGGATGAGGGAGTATAACATCAAGGGTTGGAGTCTTGGCAGTTTTGAGGAGCAGAAGGATCTTGAGGTCCAGGTCCATAGGACTCTTAAATCGGCCCCGCAAGTGGAGGATGTGGTCAAGATGGCATATGGTGTACTGGCCTTCATTAATCGAGGGATTGAGTTTAGGAGTCGGGAGGTAATGCTGCAACTTTATAAGACCCTTATCAGACCCCACTTGGAGTATTGTGTGCAGTTCTGGTCGCTTCACTATAGGAAGGATGTGGAAGCTATTGAGAGGGTGAAAAGGAGATTTACAAGGATGTTGCCTGGATTGGGGGGCATGCCTTATGAAGATAGGTTGAGAGAGCTAGGTCTCTTCTCCCTGGAGAGACGAACGTTGAGAGGTGACCTGATAGAGGTTTGTAAGATGTAGAGAGGAATAGTTAGGGTGGATTCTCGGAGGCTATTTCCCAGGGCTGAAATAGTTGCTACAAGAGGACATAGGTTTAAGGTGCTGGGGGGCAAGTACAGAGGAGATGTTACAGGTAAGTTTTTCACTCAGAGGGTGGTGAGTGAATGGAATCAGCTGCTGTCAGTGGTGCTAGAGGCGAACTCACTGGGGTCTTTTAAGAGACTTCTGGATGAGTACATGGGATTTAATGGGATTGAGAGTTACAGATAGTTCTGTGGCCTGGTAAGTACTGATATGATCGGCACAACTTGAGTGCCGAAGGGCCTGTTTGTGCTATAGTGTTCTATGTTCTATCCACTCCTGAATAATTACTCACTGACGAAGGATGCAGGCAAGGGCACTATGGCAGGTTAGATGACTTATCATACTGAATGTTTAGGTTCACATAAATAATAACCATTTGGATGAAGTTCCAGAGAACAACAGAGCTCCTGGAGCTCTAGACCACTAAGAGTGCCATAACAGGAAGAGGAGAGTAAAGGGCAAAAATGAGATATAAAAAGGTGACAATACCCACTGTTGGTCTTATGTGTAATTCACCTTTTTTACCTAGGCCTCTGTATGAATGTGGCGATGTATTTCTCCTATTTTGATTGCAATGGTATTGTGTAACATGTCAGCAAGTTTCTTACTAAAAATGAGAGGTATTTTATTTCAAAAACAACGTTGCATGTTGGAAAGATACTCATCAAGTTTCAGTCTTCCAGAACAATCTTAGTCATCAGGGAATTTGTGAAGATACAGTGGTCACAAGATTTTGCAACATGTGTCAACTTGACTTAGTAGTAGCAATTCCTCCAGCTCTCCTGATCCCTCCACGTTGTCCCGGCATTGTCAGACCATTCTTCAATGAGTCACAAGCTAATCCAGCTAAACAGAGAAAAAACTAAAGTTGTTGTCTTTAGCAGTCATTATGAATTCCATCCACTTGCCTGTCACTGTAGTTGGCTAGACTCTTGGCAACCTTGGCATTCTACTCAAATCCAAGATGACTTTCCCAACTCAAAATTACAATTTGTCCTTCCTTCCATATCTTCTCCAGAACAAAGACTATCTGTTCCCATCTCAATCACATCACTTACCTCCGTCTAAACTATGCAGAGGAGGGTGAAAGTCTGCAAAGGGATATAAATATTCTAAGTGAATGGGCAAGGGTCTGGCAGATGGAGTGCAGTTTGTTAAATGTGAGGTTATCCATTTTGGTAGGAGTAACAGCAAAATGTACTATTATTTAAATGGTAAAAAATTGCAGCATGCTGCTGTGCCGAGGGATTTGGGTGTCTTTGTGCAGGAATCTCAAGCAGTTGGTTTGTAGGTGCAGCAGGTAATTAAGAAGGCAAATGGAATTCTGTCCATCATTGCTAGAGGGATGGAGATTAAAAACAGTGAGATTATATTGCAGCTGTATAAGGTGTTGGTGAGGCCACACCTGGAGTACTGTGTACAGTTTTGTTTTCCTTACTTGAGAAAGAATATACTGGCACTGGAAGGGGTGCAGAGGAGATTCACTAGGTTGATTCCAGAGTTGAGGAGGTTGGCTTATGAGGAGAGACTGAGTAGACCGGGGCTATCTTCATTGGAATTCAGAAGAATGAATGGAAATCTTATAAAAACATATAAGATTATGAAGGGAATAGATAAGGTAGAAGTAGGGAAGTTGTTTCCACTGACAGGTGAAACTAGAACTAGGGGCATAGCCTCAAAATAAGGGGAAGTAGATTCAGGATTGAGTTAAGGAGGAATTTCTTCACACAAAGAGCTATGAATCTGTGAAATTCCCTGCCCAGTGAAGCAGTTGAGGCTACCTCATTGAATGTTTTTAAGGCAAGAATGGATAAATTTTTGAACAGTAAAAGAATTAAGGTTATGGTGAGCAGGTGGGTAAGTGGAGCTGAGTCCACAAAAAGACCAGCCATGATCTTATTGAATGGTGGAGCAGGCTTGAGGGGCCAGATGGTCTATTCCTGCACCTAGGTCTTGTGTTCTTATGTTGTTCAATCACTCCACTTTATTGCTCAGGAATCATTTGATCTTTCTACCCTGCGAGATTACTGTTCAAATGGAATCCAGTTAGATGACTTGTAAGAAATAATTATATTGAATAACATCACACGCCCAAGCAGAAGAAGATAATTTTCAACTTCTACAGAATGGAAATGAGCTTGTACAATTTATCTGGGTTGCAAACTTTGAATCTTCCTCCCAAATAATAATTTACAGTCATTGTGTCATATGGTGCCATGTATAGAACATGTTAATATGGGCTGAGGCAGCCACCAAAATCCATATAATAGTCTGCACAGTTTTGTAAGTAACAATAAAATATTTTACTATCAAATTAACAATATTGCAAGATACTGTTAAAGTAAAATTTGTACTGTCTGGTTTGTTTAATAGTCATGATGGTGTTACTTATAGGATGGGAACACTATTAAAACATTGCTATTATTAATATTAATATATGCAGCAGACATATCAGGTGATATTTGTAATCAGATACCAGCAATGGGTGTTATCATTTTAGCAATAACGTTCTACGATTGGTGAATTGATTGGTAAATCTTAAAAGGGAGAGAAATAGAAAGGAGAGAGTTAAGTGGAACGGGGGAAAGGGTTTGGAGAACGTGTGGGACAGGAAGAGGAGAGACCTTCCTCTCCTTGGTGCTGACCCTTCACAGTCTCCTCCCCCAGCAGAGGCCTTTCCCTCCTGAGCCTCACTCGAGTTTCAATTGCTCGATGCCTCTTTCTGTAGCTTGGGAGAAGAGCATCAGGCAGGAGAAGGTTAGGAAGGAAGGGCCAACTTTGAGAGATAAAGTGGGGAAGATTGGCGAACCGGCGCAGGAATGGCTAAGTCTTCAGATCTGGAATCCTTCTGGGTCACCAATCAATCACATGGTATGTTTATTGGTTTACATGCAGGAGAACACAAATGAGACACGGATGAGATCTAACAAACCAACTTGATACAAGTTGTCTGGATCATCAAGAGGAAAGACAATGCTGCAAATATTCCAGAGGCCACTAGATGCAAAAATATCACCAAATATGACAGGAATTCGAGGAATCATGATATAGTAAACATTCACAAGATAAGGACATACATTTGTGGCAACAAAACCACCAACCTGGTTGATCCTAAAAGCTAATGTCTTTTAATTACCTGCTCCTTCATATATAACAGATTTCATAAACACTGATGCATTCCATTGCAGACATTCCTCCCCTCCATCAATTGGTCTCTTCACCAATCCCTTCTATCCTCTGGGCAAACATTTCACTTTAAATTTAGCCTGGAGAGAACTTTTGGATTCCCTTTTATACTAACTGCCAATTAATTCTCATGCTGTTTTATTTTAGATCACTTATTTCCTTTCTCACTTCTCCTTTATACTTTTTATATATGGCCTGATTCTCCTCAAACCATTAACCTGATAACTGTAATACGTCCTCTTTTCATGCTACATCCGAATCGCAATCGAGCAGTCTCAAAAACAATTGCTCATTCTCACCTACACCCATTATCTGTCCTTAACTCTTTACCATTCCTCACAAGGCAAAAGGCTGCTTAGCCAGGCAGCAGGCAAAACTGGCCAAGGCAGGTCAATGGGCAGTGAAATTCATTTAATTATGTACCATGTGTATGTAACACGGTGTTAAATATCACACATGTACACTATAGATCCTTTACTTCCCCATGATGTAACCCCTCTGGCCTCAGCAGGGCTGTATAGTAAGAAATCTCACAAGATGTGATTAAAGTCCAACAGGTTTATTTGACAGCACTAGTTTTCATCTTCCTGATCAAGGAGCCTGAGAAAGCTTGTGCTGCCAAATAAACCAATTGGATTTTAACCTGGTCTCCTTATTGTGCTTAGCCCAGTCTAACGCCAGCATCTCCATGTGATCAGCAGAGCTGACAGAGCTAGATAAGAGTTGCTCCTATCCCTGACACTGCTATCAGCCTACCTTGGCCAACATCCTTTGGGATTGGGAGGCTGGGGGAGCCCCACCAAGGACTGCTCCATCTATACTTGTGCAGGGCAGACCCAGCTACTGGGATAGGAGACAGTGTGGGGCAGACTCAGCTACTGGGATAGGAGACAGCTCGTGGGGCTGGGAGAGTGGGACACAAAGAGTTAGACATAGAATTCCTTTGAGTAGAGGCCCTAATTCCATGTCCCCTTTCTCCATCCACCCTCCTTTACCCAGGGAGCATTTTGCTCCTGTCATTGAAATGATTAACAGTTACAGGCAGTTAACTCAATCTCAGTCTTTATTCTAAGTGTGCAGGCCATTGCCACGTTCCAAGGAGGTCACCATCCTTTCCATGGAGGTCGATAGCTTGGCATTCAGGCAAGAGTCAGGCTTCTTAAATATCTCTCCAACTGTGCACAATGTGACTGGACAAGCTGACAGAACCTCACACGTTTCCTGCTTGCTGTCTCTATATCCAGCTGAGCAGAGTATAGAGGGTCCCGTGCTGTCCAACCCCATTGCTCTGTCTGCTTTTATACTGCTCACCTGAGATGTGTGATTCACCTTGTGACAACTTAATTACCTGCCTTCCCTGAGCTATGTATATCTGAGTTTGGTGGAGAATGCACTTGGGTCCTGTGACCTTCTCATCACCAGTCTTCAACCTCTTCCCACGTCAGGGACACTTGACAGTCCTGTGGGACTGAAAAAAATTCTCACTGACTATTTGAGATGATCCTGTCATCTCTGCATGCATTATTATTTTTCATTACCTGCCTGCTGATAAGAGTGATTATTGTGCACCATCTGGCTGTATGACATTTAACTGTCACTAGGGAACTGCGAGATATCTCTCTATCTCCAACACCAAACATACCCAGAACCAAAGCACCTACGCTGCTTCCTCTCTTGCAGCTGTCCAACTGAAAATGACAGTGGGTCATCCTTGATTCTCTGTCTCTCCCCTGATGCCTTCTGCAAAGAGACAAGGACAGTGCTGTGTGTGAGAAATTGGCTGGAATTTTACTATCCTGGACAGGAGGGGCAGACCGTAGAGAGGAATGTTGACTTCGGGCAGGATTTAAGGGATTGGGATGACCAGGGCCATAAAATCCCACCCCAATGGCTGTACTAAGAGAATGGAGGAGAGGGTAGAGGGAATTTTGAAGGGAGAAGGGTCTAAAGCAAATGTAATAGTTCACTTAGGACAGAAAGATGTAGGAAGAAAGCGTAGGGGGGACATACGTAGGCAGTTTAGGGAGTTGGGGGCTCAACTGAAAGGTAGGGCCTCCAGGGTGGCGTTCTCTGGCCTGCTGCCTGTGCCCGGGACCGATTGGGTAAAAACAAATGAGACACTACAACTGAATGCATGGATGAGGGATTGGTGTAGGTCAGAGGCTTCATATTCATTGATCATTGGGAAGTCTGCAGGAGGGAGGGTCATCTATTCAAGAGGGATAGGGAGCAGTTGACTGGGAGGGGAACACATTTTAGTTGGGAGGTTAGCTGGAGTGTTTCAGAAGTGTTTAAACTAATAGGGAGGGAGGGTGGGGAGAGAGAGGGAACTGGGAGTGGGAGAGAGAGGGATGATAGGGTAACACCAGAAGGTAGAAAGGAATATCCGAGAACTGAGGGTCTTCAGTGCATGTGTTTTAATGTGAGGAGTGTGACTGGCAAAACAGATGAACTGAAGGCAATAATGTTCACGAGGAATTTAGAAGTGGTGGCGGTGACCGAGACGTGGTTGAAGGAGGGGCAAGACTGGCAATTGAATATTCCAGGGTATAAGTGTTTTAGGCAAGACAGAGTTGGTGTGAGGAGAGGGGCGGGGGGAGTGGTTTTATTAGTTAAGGACAACATCATAGCAGTGCAGAGGGAGGGAGTTATGGATGATTTAGGAATTGAGTCTCTATGGGTGGAGTTGAGGAATAGGAAGGGAGTGGTTACTCTGTTGGGTGTTTACTACAGACCGCCCAACAGCCCGCGAGCCGGGGAAGAAGGGATATGCAGGGACATTTTAGATAAGTGTAGGAAAAATAGGGTAGTAGTAGTGGGAGATTTCAATTTTCCTGGAGTAGATTGGAGAGTGCCCAGAGCGGTAGGAGTGGACGGGGAGGAATTTGTAAATTGTGTTTTGGAAGGGTCCTTGGACCAGTATGTGGGTGGCCCGACTAGAGAGGGGGCTATACTGGATTTGGTTCTGAGGAATGAGCCAGGGCAGGTGGTTGACGTCGAGGTAGGAGAGCATGTGTCAAATAGTGATCACAACTCTGTCTGCTTTAGGATGTTAATGGAAAAGGACGAGACCTGCCCAAAAGGGAAGGTATTTAACTGGGGGAGGGCTAGATACAGCCAGATTAGGCAAGATCTTAAAGATACCGACTGGGATAAGCTGTTCGAGGGCAGGTCGACGAGGTACATGTGGGAGTCTTTCAAGGGAAAACTAAACTCTCTGCAGGAAAGATACGTGCCGGCAAGGAGGAGGGATGGGAAAGGTAGGATTAGAGAACCGTGGCTTACCAGGGATATTGAGGACTTGATCAGGAAGAAGCGAGAGGCCTACATTAGATCTAGGCAACTGGGGACTGAGACAGCGCTGGAAGCTTATAGAGAGTGTAGACGGGATCTTAAAAGGGGTATTAGAAAGGCAAAAAGGGGCCACGAGGTGGCTCTGGCAGGTAGAATAAAGGAAAATCCAAAGGCATTTTACACCTATGTAAGGAGCAAAAGGATGGTTAGAGGCAAGATTGGACCTCTCAGGGACAGAGGAGGGGATCTATGCTTAGAGCCTGAGGGAATGGGGGGGATCCTGAATGAATACTTTGCGTCAGTATTCACGCAGGAGACTGGCCAGATGTCTGTTGCTGATGTTGACAAAGTTGAGGATCGGTTGAGGGAAATAAAGATTACGAGGAAAGAGGTGTTGGGGCTGTTAGGCAGCTTAAAGACATATAAAGCTTCGGGGCCTGATGGCATTTACCCCAGGCTGCTAAGGGAGTTGAGGGAAGACCTAGCTGGGCTTCTGACGCAAATCTTTGTCTCTTCCTTGGACACAGGTGAGGTCCCAGAGGACTGGAGGATAGCAAATGTAGTACCGTTGTTTAAAAAAGGTCAGAGGGATAACCCAGGGAACTGTAGGCCGGTGAGCTTGACTTCAGTTATAGGTAAGCTAATGGAGAGGATCCTCAGGGACAGGAAGTATGAGCATCTGGAGCGCTGCGATCTGATCAGGGATACGCAGCATGGCTTCGTCAAGGGGAAGTCTTGTCTTACAAATTTAGTGGAATTTTTTGAAGAAGTGACAAAAACAGTTGATGAAGGACATGCTGTTGATGTCGTCTACATGGATTTCAGTAAGGCGTTTGACAAGGTTCCTCATGGTAGACTGATAGAGAAGGTGAAGACGCATGGGATACAGGGCCGGGTATGTAGATGGGTGGAGAACTGGCTCGGGAGGAGGAGACAGAGGGTAGTAGTGGAAGGCTCTTTTTCCGGCTGGAAGCCTGTCACTAGTGGAGTGCCACAAGGCTCAGTAATAGGTCCTCTTCTATTTGTGGTCTACATAAACGACTTGGAAGTAGGGGTAGGTGGTGAGATCAGCAAATTTGCTGATGACACCAAGATGCTTGGATTGGCTGGTACAGAAGAGCAGTGTCAGGCAATACAACAGGACATAGACAGGTTGGTAGACTGGGCAGATAGATGGCAAATGGAATTTAATCCGGATAAATGCGAGGTGATGCATTTTGGCTGGAAAAATGTAGAAGAGAGTTATAGGATAAAAGGTAAAACTATTTGGAGTATAGAGACGCAGAGAGACTTGGGGGTGCAGGTTCACAAGTCTCTGAAGGTGTCTTCACAGGTGGAGAAGGTGATAAAGAAAGCGTATAGTATGTTAGCTTTCATAGAAAAGGGTATAGAATACACAAGTAGGAGTTTGATGTTGCAATTGTATAGAACGTTGGTTAGGCCTCACTTGGAATACTGCGTCCAGTTCTGGTCGCCGTACTATCGGAAGGATGTGGAGTCCTTGGAGAGAGTACAGAGGAGGTTTACCAGGATGCTGCCTGGTATGGAAGGACTGTCTTATGAGGAATGATTAAATAGACTGGGGTTGTTTTCCCTTGAAAGACGTCGGCTTAGAGGGGACCTAATAGAGGTGTATAAGATTATAAGGGGTATAGATAGAGTAAATGGTGGTAAACTTTTTCCACCTTCAGAAATGGATAGGACGAGGGTTCATGGCCTTAGGGTGAGGGGAGCTATGTATAAGACGAATATTAGAGGGCAGTTTTTCACACAAAGGGTAGTGGGGGTGTGGAATGCACTGCCGAGTAAGGTGGTGGGAGCAGGCATGCTAGGGCTGTTTAAGGGTCTCTTGGACAGCCCCATGAGCATTATGCAGATAGAGGGATATAGTAGGACTGTTTAACTATGGCTTTTTTTTCCACAGGTAATTCGGTCCATACTTGACCAACAAGGAGCATGCATTCGGCAGGTGGTGCGAGGACAGCTCTTGGATGTTGATTCATGGGTTGCCTGGTACTTCATGTCGTAAATGAGTGCTTGATGTGGACCATCTGAAGGGCACCATGACAGCTCAGAGACTATCGATGTGGCTGTGCAGACACTTGGAATTGGGCCGGTGTCTGCGGGAGTTTGCGCGTTCTCCCCGTGGTTGCGTGGGTTTTCTCCGGGCGCTCCAGTTTCCTACCACATCCCAAAAAATTCGCTCTTAGGCTGATTGGGAAACAAATTGTCCCTACATTGAGACTCTTCCATATTAGGAATAACCTAAAATAAGAATAGGATAATGGAATTGTTACTATATAGTTATGACGGCAGGGTGGGCTCGTTGGGCCGAAGGGCCTGTTTCCCATGCTGTGTTGCTCTAAAAAAAAACATTTGTCTGAGGAGTGAGGGCGAGAAGAAGGTTGAGGAAGGCAGAGTGAGAGAGGCTTTGCATGAATGTACCATATCACTGACCTTTCTTGCCCTACTCAAGTCATCGATCCACATGTGACAGAATGTCAAGGTCCAAGGCATCCTATCTAACCTATTTTGCCACTTCCAGCCATAGCCGTCTTGTTCCCTTTTAGCTGCATGGAACAGAACCTTACATCGTTATCTCCAGAGATGCATCACCTCGCCATGGCAGAGCCTCCAGCTCTGCAGGTTTTGACTCTCTACGCACACTTGTGCCATCTTCAAGTGTGATTGTCACAAGAGGGTCCCTTTGCGGAACTGAAAGAAACCAATCTGGGGCCCATTCCAATTGGCTGAGAAACCTGGAAGTCTAATGCAAATGCAGTAGTGGTATTTGAAAGCAAACATTGATAAGCATGTTGCTGAAACCACCA
Organism: Sphyrna mokarran; assembly: GCA_024679065.1. Classification (NCBI taxonomy): domain Eukaryota; kingdom Metazoa; phylum Chordata; class Chondrichthyes; order Carcharhiniformes; family Carcharhinidae; genus Sphyrna; species Sphyrna mokarran. The sequence continues at coordinate 131,059,343 of JAGIQG010000004.1, read as the reverse complement.
AACTTTCATGTGCTCGCTGGGGACATGTCCTCTAGCGGTGGATGGATCTGGGGGTCAAATTCATCCCTGCGTGTCCAATCTGTGGAAAGATATTATAACCAACCTGTCCTGTTCTCACTTAATATTTGCTTCTTTACAGTAGAAGGTAAGTTTTGACAATTAGGTATAAAACTCCAGCTGATTCCATCCTTCTCTTGCCACATGTTGCTGAGATTGAATATTAATTTGTGGGACATGGACATTGCTGGCTGGTCTGACATTTATTGTCCATCCCTAATTGGCCTTGGAGGGCAGTTAGAGTCAGTCACATTGCTGTGGCTCTGGATCACCTGTAGGCCAGACCATATAAGGAGGGCAGATTTCCTTCCCTAAAGGACATTAGTGTACCAGATGGGCTTTTCCCCACAATGGGCATCAGTAGATTTTTAATTCCTGTTTTTTTTTTAATTGAATTCAAATTCAATTTCCACTGTCTGCCATAGTGGGATTCGAATGCAGGTCGCCAGAGCATTGGCTGAGTTTCTGGATTAATAGTCTCACAATAATACCACTTAGCCTTCATCTCCCCTCGATCAGTAAGAAATCAGAAAATTCAATATCTGTCTTACATTGAAGTTAAAATGCTCAGCCACGGTTTAGCATTGGATCAATCAAGGCCCTTTCGGGAAATAAGGGAAAATCCAAGCTTCACGATGCAAATTCTTTATAATACGCACAACACTTGTGTAATAGTGAATTCTCAATACCAAAGTATCATTCGACCTACACAGTAAATATGTTTTGAAAAAGATTCCCATTTGCTTGGAACACATTTAGAGATTGGAAGGCTTGAGGTTTTCTTTACTGCGAAAGTGAGATGATAGAAGTTGATGTGTGTGTAACAGGATTAAGTATTACACTAAATGTAAGTTCGTCAGAACTTGGAGTTTCCCTCCCAGTTCTATTTCAAGGAATTACTTATATGGGCACAAGAGGAGTTCTGAAACAGCTGACCGATATTGCTATTGTATTCAGTGACTAACTCAGGGTGATTCACTGTTTGTGTGGGTGAATGATTTAAAAGTGAGTGCCTCACTGGTGAAAATTTTCAAGAACTTGGTGAAACCACTTTAGTACCTAATATATCCCCGATAATCTAGCGTGTAAATCTGTGCAAAGTCTGCACGTTCTCCCTGTGTCTGCGTGGGTTTCCTCTGGGTTCTCCCACAGTCTGACAGCTGTGCTGGTTAGGTGCATTGACTGTGCTAAATTCTCCCTTAGTGTACCCCAACAGGCGCTGGAGTGTGGCAACTAGGGGTTTTTCACAGAAACTTCATTGCAGTGTTAACGTAAGCCTGCTTGCGACACTAATAAATAAATAAATAAATAAATAAATAGATGCCATGTTTTCTGGTGCAAAGCTTCAAATCAAAGATTTCAGGTTCATTTCTTCCTTCAGCAATTTGGGCAATAGTTCAGGTGCTGCTGTTGGCCTCAGCACCCTTAGACTGGGAAAGGTACCTGGTTGAGCATTTGGTACTTTCTAAGATTCAAGGTTAATGGTGAATGGGATTAGGTGGGAGTTTCACATGTCGGTGCAGACTTGATGGGCCGAAGGTCCTCTTCTGTACTGTATGGTTCTATGTTTCTGAGAATCTATCAGGACACCTGTTCCTTATCATTATCCAATGGCTGTTGCTGGTATGTCCCTGTACAGATGTTGATAAGGATAGAATTGAATTTGATTGGAATGACCGATGTACTTAATTAACCCATTGAGACTCACTATCCGGACGTGCACATGGTTGTTTTGGGTGAGTTTTTGCAACAGTACGTATTACGGAATGGGATTGGAAGGAAGATATATAATCATAGAATTCCTAAAGCACAGAAAGAGGCCATTCAGCCCATTGAGTCTGCATTGACAACAATCCCACTTGAGTCCTATCCAGATAATCTCATGAATTTACCCTGTTAATCTCCCAACACTAAGAGGCAATTTAGTATTGGCCAATCAACCTAATCCACGCATCTTTGGAAATTGGAGCACCAGGAGGAAATCCACAGGGAGAACGGACAGACTCCGCACAGATTTACACAGTAGATTATCGGGGATATATTAGGTACTAAAGTGGTTTCACTTGAGTGCAGACTCCTCACAGACAATGACCTGAGGCTGGAATTGAACCCGGATTCCTGGCTCTGTGAGATAGCGGTGTCACATTATAGATAAAACTTGAACTGGCTAAACATGAGATGCATTTTTTTTAAAATCCATTCTCAGGATGAGGGTGACATTGGCTATGTCAAAAGATATGTGGGTTAGGTTGATTGGCCATGCTAAATTGACGCTAGTATCAGGGGGAATTAGTAGGGTAAATGAGGGTTACGGCGATAGGGTCTGAGTGGGATTGTGATCAATACAGACTCGATGGGCTGAATAGCCTCTTTCTGTATTGTAGGGATTCTATGATGCCAGCATTTGTTGCCTATTCCTAACAGCCCTTAAACTGAATGGCTATTTCAGAGAATCAACCAATATTACTGTGGGTCTGGAGTCACATTTAGTCAGACTAGGTAAGATTTTCTTCCCTAAAGGACATTAATGAACAAGATGAATTTTTACAGCAATCGACAATGGTTTTATGATCATTGTTAGATTTTTAATTGTGGATTGTTTTTATTGAATTTAAATTTCACCATTTGGTGTGGTGGGTTTTAAACCTGGGACCTCAGTATATTGTCCTGGCTCTCTGGATTACTAGTCCAGTGATACCATGACACCACCACCTCCCCTTAACATGTGTTGTATTTTTTTTTTGTTCATTTATTGCCAGCATTTATTGCCCATCCCTAGTTGCTCTTGCAGGGCAGTTGAGATTCAATCACATTGCTGTGGCTCTGGAGTCACATATAGGCCAGACTGGATAAGGATGCAAATTTCCCTCCCTAAAGGATTTAGTGAACCAGATGGGCTTTTCTGACAATCGACAATGGTTTCATGATCACAAATAGATTCATAATTCTGCATTTTTTAATTGAATTCATATTCCACCATCTGCCATGACGGCAATTGAACTCTGGTCCTTGGAGCATTGGCTGAGTTTCTGGACTAAAATAATCTAGTGATAATACCATTAGCCCACTGCCTCCCCCTCCATGTGCGTGGTTGGTGGATAAGAGCATAGTGTATGTGATGATTTAAGTCAGGCTAATGATGTTGGCTTGTTAGATATGAACTACCTAATGAGTCCAATGCTCCTGATCCAGGGGCACCTGCTCCAGAGAGGGTGACCTCTTCGTGAACCTGCTCCTGGGTCTGGCAAGGCACACTATCAACAGACACAGGCAGCAGGCGATTGATGGGATCGTCCATCCTTACTGTCTGCCCCTCTACTGGGGCTACATTCACAGCCAGCTGTCCCTGGAGGGGGAGCACGCAGTGTCCACGGGCACTGGTGATGCCTTTAGTGCCCGCTGGACACCACAAGGACTAGGCTGTAATATCGACCACGATAGTCACTTTATGATTTGATGTTTTAAGTTTCCTTATCATAGAAATCCTACAGTACAGAAAGAGGCCATTCAGCCCACTGAGTCTGTACTGATCACAATCCCACCCAAGCCCTAACCTGTATCCTTACACATTTTACCCACTAATCTCTCTAACCTACACATCTCAGGACACTAAGGGGCAATCTTTAGCATGGCCAATCAACCTAATCTGCACATCTTTGAACTGTGGGAGGAAACTGGAGCAAACCCACGCAGACAAGAGGAGAATGTGCAAACTCCACACAAACAGTGAGCCAAGCCGGGAATCGAACCCAGATCCTGGAGCTGTGAAGCAGCACTGCTAACCATTGTGTTACTGTGCAGCCCGATGTGCTGTACTGTTCCTTTCAACTTTGTTTTTTTGTTCGGGCTGTTCCCCCACTCTTTTGGGGAGCCGTCCCTTTTACTTTGTCCTAACGTAATTTGAGTTTGTTTAATTGGTTTGACATAAAAGATCCTCCATTTGTGAAGATATCCCTTTTAATTTGTCCCTAAGTTAATTTGAGTTTGTTTACTTGTTGGGTATGCAAAAGAGCTACTTGATGAGTCCTAGTTCATGGTTAAATCAGGGAACCTCGTGCTCTCTATTTAAAGCAGGTGTGGCAGATTCCCAGCCTTCATTTAACAGGGAGCAACTAGAGAGCTGGCTGTGTATAGCTCTCATCTGGAATACTGCTTGTTATTATAGAAGAGAAGCGAAGAAGCCGGCTGGCCCCATTAAAAGGGGAGAGGCGGGCCATCATGCTCACTTGTCATTCAGCCACTGGTGTGTGCTTTCCCTCTGAGGAAAGGGAGGGAGAGAGAGAGGAAGAGGAAGACTGCCCATCTGCAGGAGGGAAGACAGCACTGAGAACAGAGGGACCCAGAACATCTAAGGACTGAGCTGTTGGGCTGGTGACCCCATTGTCAGGAATGTGTGCCTGAAGAAGGAGTTGGGGGTGAAAGACTCAAGAACTTTGTCTAATTTTCTTTCATCATCTAGAGAGGAAGAGGGGTGAAGATACTCTGGACTTTTGCATTGTTTGGCCCACAGGGCTGAAGAAAAAAAGTCCTGCCATCTGCTGCTGCTGCCCCTAACATTGGCACCCTTCCTCTTTCCTCCTGACTGGAGCACTGGCCTCCTTAGTGCCCAGTCCCCTGCCCTCCCTCCTGCTGTTCTATTCCCCTCTGACACAGAAGAGAGAGAGTACCTGGACCCCCCCACCCCTCCTTGTTCCCTCTGCCTCCCCAAGCACCACTCCCTGCCACCTACCATACCCATGATCCCTTCTCTCTCTATCCCCTCCCTCTCTGTGCCTGACCATGAAGGCCAGAGAGGCCCCTCAGACAACTATCCCCTTCATCCCCCTCCCCACGGAAAACAAATACACGATACGCCCTGCCGTACATCTGGGAAATCTTGGGGTGGGTGTAGTATCTAATATTACGGTGACAGCGACACTGTCTCTCTAGGGCCACTTATGCAGGTGTGATGGCAGCCAAAGCCCCTGCTCCCAAGGCCCTGCCACCTTTAAGATTATCACAAAACAATTCGGGGTGAAGTGCTACACCCACCATGACATGATGATTGAGCCATGTTTGTGCAATGGCTGGGGTCTTTGGCCCCCTCAGCCATCGTATTGCCCTCAAGGATGTACAGTAAGGCTGTGTTCTTCTTAAAGGCTGAGTGGGCGGTTCACCTCGCCCCGGAAAAGGGACTCACAATGGGTGGGATGTTCTTGGTGGTGGACCCTCCTTGAGGCCACCGCCTGTCGGTTGGAGATTACCAATGCCCTGCCCTTCCCCTCCATGGAGCTCCACCTCCACCTACAGGGGGAGGCCAGGCCCAAGGTGGTGCCTATCCCACTTGGCCTGCGAGACCCTGCTCTCAGGCGTGTGTACTCCTTCCTGCACCAGATGTATGTCTGCGTGGCTCGGGAACAGGTCCTAGTGGGCGGTTTCAATGTCCCTTTTGAGGGCATGGTATACTGGGTCTTCTGATCTGCAGATGGTGTGTGGTGCCATACTTGTAAGGCATATCAAGGAAAAACTGCTCTGCCTCGAAGACTGCCAACCCCCAAACTAAGGTGGCCGCAGGGGGCACTGCAGCCCCTTCTCCACACCCCCCCCTCCCCAAAGCGAGTACCACCTGCCCCCCACCCAGCAAGGAGAGGCCATGCCAGCAGCAGCAGCTGCCACCTCGGTTGCCAGGGAGGGAGTGGAGCCTCTGGGTGGCCAGAAGACCCCAGTGAAAGAAAAGGTCAAAAAAAGGGGAAAAGGGACCCCTGGTCCCCCACCAATCCACTTATCCCGGCTGCTGGCTCAGGGAGGGGGGAGAAAAGAATGCCTACGGATTCCACCCCCCCACCCCATCTAAAAATCATCTACTGGGCCCATGGGCGCCTCAGCGCTTAGTGCTGGACCTGGCGTTGAAGATGCACGTGATCCCAGGTGTGGGAGGGAACACAATCCTGAGCTGGCAGCGGTCATACCCCCCCCCCCCACCCTACCCAGGAAGGGAGAAGGGAACGTGAAGGGGCAAAGTACAAGGGCATAGCCTGCCAAGGGGTGCCACACCTCGAGGGGAAGGGGAAACTGAGATCGGTGGCACTCCCCCACACCCCCTCCCAAAGCTGGGAAGTTGCAGTGCCTAAGCCCCTCCCTCAGTTCATACCATCCTCTGCCCTGCCCCCACCCATCTTTGTACCTTGCCCCCAAGTCGGGGGCAAGAGAAAAGAGAACGTGCTGCTGCAGTCCTCCGGGTGGAGCTCCCCCTGGGCTGGGTGAGAGCAGGACCCCACTGTGGTATCGTCCCACCCGGTCACTTCCAGCATCACCGAGGAGTTCCACCTTGATCTGCTGGGGGACTGCGGCAGTGGCACCCAATTGTGCGGGTCCCAGGGCAACAGTGGCTTGGAAGAATCTCCTCCCCCTGCCATCCCGATCTCAGATCCTGGTCACCCCTGATGTTGCACCAGAGGGATTTCCAGACCTGTGGGGTGCTCAGGTGTCGGGGGCGGAACGGGGGACTGAGCCCTGGCGACCACAGACCCAGAAACAGAAGAAGGTAAAGAGCCCGGGGGGATACCCTCCTCTGCCGATCCTGGGGGTGGGATTGGGGAGGAGCCCAGGCTAGTTGGCAGCTCAGTGTTGCCCACTGTATACCCTGCGGCGAGGGACTCAGAGTCTAAGGGCGATGGTCCCAAGGAGGTAATCTGCTCAATGGTGGGCATGGGGTCTGTTTCAGAGTCTATCTTCAGTGAGGTGGGGGATTCCTTCGTGCCCCTCACCGAGCCGCCTCTCATCCCCTCTGGGGAACTCGGGGTGCCTTTATCAAGACCCACTCTGGTCACCCTGACCGTGTCTGACTGGCCCTCGATCGTTGGTCAGACCTGGCTCTGCTCGCAGGCTGCGTCAGACCTGACTAAAGAGAGTGGCATCGGGTACAGGAGTTCCTCGATGGGCTCAGCAGGAGAGTGGACTGGCGCCAGCACTCAACCAGATAATTAGATAAGTGGTGACGGTGGCACTATGCTTCTGCCATGAAGGTGACCATAGCAAGCCTCAACGTCAACAGCAGCAGTGAACCACTCCCGCAGCTTCCAGAACTTCTAGGTTCTCCGTGATGGTGGGTTTCCTGGAGGAAACCCGTACCATTCTGGGAGACGAAGCCCTGTGGCCCCTGGAATGGTGGGGGGAGGGGGGAGGGCCTACATGAGCCCCCTCACGCTCGCTTCCAGCTATCTTGTTGGCCCTGAAGTTTCAGCCAGAGATCTTAGGGGTCAAGGAGCTGGTGCCAGGCCGGTTGCTGATGGTCTGGGGGGATGCGTGCTCCTTCACTTGGTGAACATCTACACCCCAACTGCCGGACCGCAGCAAACGACTTTCTATGAGAAAGTGTCCACTCTACTCAACACCATTGGTGGGGTGAGGGGTGGATTTCAACTGCACCCTCAAGGCACAGGACTGCGCTGGTCCCTGCTGGCTGCGTATCCCGGCGATGGTGAAGGTGTGGGACCCATGACTTGGTGGACATCTGGAGACATCTCCATCCTGGCTCCAGAGCTTTCACCTTTGTGAAGCCTGGAGATGGAGCATTCTCACCTGTCACTCGGATATACCTTGGCAGGCCTTGTTGCCCCGGGTGGTGGAGGTCCCCAGTGGAAGTCCCTTTACAGAGCGATCTCCCCAATTACCTCGGGGACCTGTGGTGGAGGTTGCCGCATGCAGCGGTGCCATATAACCATAGGGTTATTCCAGTACAGGGGCTCCCGAGACTGCCCTTTCTGCAGCCTCGGAGTCCATAGACCACGTCTACGTTCTGTTATAGATTGCACGCCCTTTTTGGTTTCCTCAAACACCTTTTATCGATTGTTTTGTTTGCACTTCAGTTCCACGTTCCTGATCTAAGGACACCTGGTGCGGAGAAGGGAGGGGAGGGTTGCCGATCTCCTCGTGAACCTGGGTCTGAGCCTGGCGAGATCTGCCATCAATAAGTCCAGGCAGGCGATTGGGGTGGGGGCGTCCGTCCCGACTGTCTGCCCCTCTACTGTGGCTACATTCATGGCCGGGTGTCCCTGGAGAGGGAGCATGTGGTATCTACGGGTGCAGTTAGTGCCTTCCGTGTCTGCTGGGCACCACGGGTTGGTATGTGTGTGTGTTATAGATCCTTATCACATTTTGATTTTAAGTTTCCTTTGGATTTTGATTTCTGTTCAGGCCGTCCCCCCCTTCCTTTTGGAGGGGGGGGGAGCTGCCCCTCTTAATTTGTCCCTAAGTTAATTTGAGTTTGTTTACTTATTAGGTACATGAAAAGAACTACCTGATGTTTCTTATTGTTGGTACCTTAAAACAGATACCTGATAAGTTTTATCGCAAAAAGAGGTACAGGAGTCCTCACTGATGGTTAAATCAGGGAACCTCATGCTCCCTATTTAAAGCAGGTGTGTCAGACTCCCAGCCTGCATTCAGCAACTGGAGAGGTGGCTGTGTACAGATGTATGGTGAAAATAAAGTAACTTGGTGACTGGACTTTTGTCTATGTGGAGTTATTAGTGTATCTGCATATCTGGGCTTTGAATTCTGACCTACAAGTCAAACTTAGACAGCTCCAGTATTTCACTGAGATAAGCTTTCTTGAGTGAACAAAGGAATATTTTATCCTGTGGGACATCATAGTTTAATCCAAGCTTTTCCTAAATAGAGGTTCCTTGTGCATATTTTCCAGTAGACACCATCGAGTGGCAATCAATGGGATTTTTTTTCCCCCATTGTTAACATGGATACAAAAACCAATTATGTCTGCAGGATAATGTTGATGCATAAAAGCTAATCTGTATTTACGCTACCTTAAGCAATATTCAACATTTATTTTTGGGATATCTTGTAAGAGAAAGGAATCTTATTTTCAGCCAAGTGATATTTAGAGCCTCCACTTGGCCTATGAATCCAAAAAGCAGAAGTCAAATTATGCCAATCACAGGGAGTGACACAGATGATCAGAGTTTATGTGAATATAACAATGTGCAACTCATCAATGACATAATAGCCCAGATTTTGCAGCAGAAGCAAAGCTAACTGTACTGCCCACAGAGCTGTTGAGTTTTCAAAAAGCAACTTCTAATGTGTTTTTACCTGTTGTGATGTCCTTTACAGGGGATCAGTGGCAGGGATGGGCAGAACCAAGACAGCAAGAAACTACAAAAGGTTGTGAACGTAGCCCAGTTCATCACACAACCCATTCATTGATTCCACCTACACCTCCCGCTGCCTTGGAAAGGCAGCCAGCGTAATCAAGACCCCCCACGCATCCCGGACATTCTCTCTTCCACAAGAGGATACAAAAGTCTGAGATCACATACCAACTAACTCAAGAACAGCTTCCTGGCTGCCATCATCCTTTTTGAAAGGATCTGCTATATATTAAGCTGATCTTTCCCTATATCCTAGCTGTGACAGTAACACTATGGGTGGGATTTTACAATCTCACTTGTCCCAAAAGCATAAATTCCCATCTGACGTCAACAGAACTTTCCACAGCCCACCCCTTACCCACTCCAATTTCCATGGTGGGCAAAGACAGTAATATTTCAGCCTATATCCTGCATCCTTTCCTTTCCTTCTCCCCCATGTACTCTATGAATGGTATGTTTTGTCTGCAGAGTGTGCAAGAAACAGTATTTTTCACTGTATCTGATATGTGACAATAATAAATCAAATCAAAACCAGCAGCTTTAGCCAATCAGGTGGAAGAATCTGTACTGAGCAAACACAGAATTGGAGTTAAACTTTGACCTGTTGGTAGTGGGGAGCCCAGCAGTGAGTGGGGACCCTGGAACATTCAGCAATGTGTGTGTCAGTGGCTGTCTGATTAGCTGCTGTATTTGAGTCTGATGCTGGGTTTCCTGACGCTTTGAGGAGTGTGAGTGTGATGATGCTCTGTGTGAATCAACTTCTGCTGAAATATTTACATGGAGCCTGCTAGAGCGAAAAGTGGAGGACTGTCCAGGTGTTTCAACAGAGCAAGAAACTGCAGCAATGAACTCAGTGCCGTGAGGCAGTCCCTCACTTTACTGGTGCCTCTCTGGAGTTCATGCAATGGACTGATCCTGTTCTGTACTAATCTGAAGGGGGAAGAGGGAGAATTTTGCCACACGTAACACAAAGGTGGGGTTTGAAGTTACTGAGGATATCAGTGGCAGGATAATTGTGCCACTCCTGTGTGCCAAAAGAGCTTAATGACCTAATCAGGTCTGGGAAGGTGAGTGGCATAACACAGTCGGGTATGCAATGTCTATCCCTTACTGCCATCCTCCACAGCGATGTCACCTATCTATCCACCATCACACTCCATTACTCTCAATCATTGGTCTCATCCTTTCTTCCTTGCTGGAGGAGAAAGCACAGACCATCAAGGAGAGGCAGAGGATTAGACTTGGTCTTCTGCTGAAATATTTCCATGGAGTCTGCGAAAGGTGAAAGACTGTCCAGGTGTTTCAACAGAGCAAGAAACTGCAGCAATGAACTCAGTGCCACGAGGCAGTCCCTTATTTTATTGGTGCCTCTCTGGACCTGATGCTACGGACTCTAAATGCCTCCTGGCTGATTCTGCCCCTTGTTAATTTGAGGGGGAGGGGGAAGAATCCTGCCACACATAACACAAAGGTGTGGTTTGAAATCACTTGAAGAATGAGGGAAGATGGGAAGATCTAATAGAAACATATAAGATTATGAAGGAAATAGATAAGAAAGAAAGCAGGGAAGCTGTTTCCACTGGCGGGTGAAACTAGAACTAGGGGGCATAGTCTCAAAATAAAGAGAAGCAAATTTTAAGACTGAGTTGAGGAGGAACTTCTTCACACAAAGGGTTGTGAATCTGAGGAATTCCCTGCCCAGTGAAGCAGTTGAGGCTACCTCATTGAGTGTTTTTTAAGGCAAGGATAGATAAGTTTTTGATCAGTAAAGGAATTAAGGGTTATAGTGAGCGGGCAAGTGGAGCTGAGTCCACAAAAAGATCAACTATGATCTTATTGAATGGTGGAGTAGGCTCGAGGGCCAGATGGTCTATTCTTGCTCCTAGTTCTTATGTTCTTATGTCTTAAGCTGTGCAGTCAGAAGGGCTGGAGATAGGCAAAGTCTTGATACACCTGGTCATTAGCGATGGAGAGATGGGGGGCTACCAGCTACAGAATTAAATATCGCACATCCACAAAGCCCACAATATTCACATTGGATTGATGCAAAATATGATCATGTGCATAATGATCTCATTGTAAATCATATCGTTCATCTCCCACATGCCCATCAGTCATTCCTCTGGAGGTGCTACAGGATGAGGATAAAGATTCCTGAGAGGAGATACTCACTGAGGATGCAACATTACATCACTCATGTAAACTATCCAGCACTGGAAGTCTCCAACTCTAACACGAGTGCAAAATATCACAGGGTTCATGTTAATGTCTACGTCCATGAGAAAGAGTGCTTATCTGCATGGGACATCAGAAGCAGCAGGCAATTGGATGCATGTTGACTCTCGCTCAGAATGCCACCTTAAATAGAATTGATAAAAATTCCATCTTGACCTTTCAGTGCATCACTGGAATACAACAAATTGCCCTTTGCATTGTTTGCAGCAAAGTGCATGTGGCTCATGAGAGGAAAAGGGACAGGGAAGTTGGGAATATATTCATTGTGTTTCCAATTCTCACTCATTTCCTACTGTCTGTACCACAGAGAGTCTCCCTTCACAATCCCCACATGCTGCCTCCTTGTCCTGGTAGCCAGCTCTGCCTCTACACAGGTACCAAGTGGGGCAGTCTTTGATGGAGCCTTTACAGATCCAAAGCCTAAAATTCCCACCGATGTCACACACAATTCAGCCCTTTAATATTATCATGCATGTGTAGCTGTGCTTAAAATAAAAGGGGCCTGTACTCCAAGTGAATTAGAGGGTACATTGCTCGAAAGATTTGGCAATTGCCTCTTACACAGTGAAAGCACGCGCTTAGAATAAATCCTGCCATCAAAAATCTTTCACTTAGGCAAGGATAGGAAGTGTGAGGCCTCAGTACCAGGACATATTTTGTCTGTCACGTGTTTGGCCTCCTCAATCCGTGTACTCTCTCCTTGATTTTCACAATGGAAAGCTGTGCACAAACAATTAAAATACAAATCCACAGCTAAAGTAACTCCTAGTGAGTGCTTTACATGTCATTATCGACAATCCACATATAGAACATAGAACATAGAACATTACAGCGCAGAAAGCGAGGGACCCTTCGGCCATTGCGAATTTGCGCCGCCTAATTATGAAAAAAGCATGGACCCTCCAGAACAAACCATATCCCTTCTTCTTTGCATATAACTTATCAACTAACCTCGAATCATTAAAAGCTCCACCAAACTTGGGCGCAGTCACTACAACTTGACAGCAAGGCAGTGCATTCCACT